>CM053623.1:460535347-460572612 GCA_028646595.1 Phalanger gymnotis
TGATCTGGGAGCTCTGGAATTTGGCAACAATATTCCTAGGAGTTTTCTTTTGGGGATCTTTTTCAGGAGGTGATTGGTGGATTCTTTCAATTTCAATTTCAATTTCTATTTTATCCTCTGGCTCTAGAATATCAGGGCAGTTCTCCTCAATAATTTCTTGAAAGATGATATCTAGGCTCTTTTTTTGATCATGGCTTTCAGGTAGTCCAATAATTTTTAAATTCTCTCTCCTGGATCTATTTTCCAGGTCAGTGGTTTTTCCAATAAGATATTTCAGATTGTCTTCCACTTTTTCATTCCTTTGTTTCTGTTTTATAATATCTTGATTTCTCATAAGGTCACTAGCTTCCAGATTGCTCCAATCTAATTTTTAAGGTAATATTTTCTTCAGTGGTCTTTTGGACCTCCTTTACCATTTGGCTAATTATGTCCTTCAAGGCATTCTTCTCCTCATTGGCTTTCTGGAGCTCTTTTGCCATCTGATTTAGTCTATTTCTTAAGGTATTATTTTCTTCTGTATTTTTGGGTCTCCTTTAGCAAGTCATTGACTTGTTTTTCAAGGTTTTCCCACATCACTCTCATTTCTCTTCCCAATTTTTTCTCTACTTCTCTAACTTGCTTTTCCAAATCCTTTTTGAGCTCTTCCGTTGCCTGAGGCCAGTTCATGTTTTACTTGGAGGCTTTTGATGTTAGCTCTTTGACTTTGTTGACTTCTTCTGCTTGTATGTTTTGGTCTTCTTTGTCACCAAAGAAAGATTCCAAAGGCTGATTCTGAATTTGAGTTCGTTTTCACTGCCTGGCCATGTTCTAAGCCAACTACTTGACCCTTGAGTTTTTCGCTGGAGTATGACTGCTTTTAGAGTAGAGAGTACTTTATCCCAATTTTGAAGTGCTGTGCTGTTGTTTTCAGAGCTTTTTCTACACAGCAAGCTCTGCCACACCAGTGTTCCTCCTCCCCCAAGAACTGCCAACCTGGACTGGACTGCGACTCAGGTCTTAAGCAAGCTGTGCACTCCTGCTCTGATCTGCCATTTAATTCCTCCCACCAAGTGTGCCTGGGGCAGGAAGCAACTGCAGCTTGTAGTTCTGTGGCTGCACCACCCTGCTGTCCCTGGGGCGGTGGCCAAACTGCAAACTCCTTTCACTCTGTCCCTGCAGTTTTTCCCCACTAACCTTCTCTGTTGTCTTTGGTGTTTGTGGGTTGAGAAATCTGGCAACTGCCACAGCTCACTGATTCAGGGTTCTGCCTGGCTACAGGTCTGGTTGGTACAGGCACAGCCCACAGTAAGCTCTGTTCCACTTTGCTCCCAGCTCTGCATGATAGACCTTACCCAGTGACCATCCAGGCTGTCCTGGGCTGAAGCCCTGCTTCCCTCTGCTATTTTGTGGGTTCTGCAGTTCTAGAATTTGTTCAGAGCCATTTTTATAGATGTTTGGAGGGTCCTGGGGTGGAGGGAGCTTTAGGCACATCCCTGCTTTCCAGTCTCCATCTCGGCCCTGCCCCAACACAGGATACTTTAGATAGTGTCTTTCCTCTTCCTCTACTCTCCAGGACAGAGCCAGTCACTATCTGTTGGAGTGACCCTCCTCTGTACTGGTGATACATAAGGCCCTGGACCTCCTTCCCCAAGTGCACTGAATCCTGAAGCCTCCAGCTTCTCAGGGGCTCCAGAGTGCGCAGAGCATTGAGTCTGGAATCAGGAGTGACTGAGCTCAAATCCAGTTTGAGTCACTTACTAGCTTTGGTACCTAGGGCTAGTTACTGAATCTCTGCCTGCTTCAGTTTCATATCCTGTAAAATGGGGACCTTTAGAGCACCTACCTCCAAGAATTTTGTGGGAATTAAATGAGATATGTGTATAGCTCTAAGCATAGTGGCTGGTATAAGTTAGGCACCTAATAAATGCTCCTTCATTACTTAGAGTTCAAACCCTCAGCACCAATGGAAAAAAAAATGGTTGGAATCCTGGCTCCCCTCCCAGGGAGGTGTGAGAGGTCTGCAGCTGGGTTGGAGAGCTCATGTTCTGGGCTCCTATCCCTGAGCATCTTCTTATCATTAGAATGATGTCTCCCAGATGTTGGTGTGGTGGATGTCCCTTCTCTTACCCTCTAACTCCTGCTCTTCCACCAGGACCCTCTGGAGGACCACCCTGAGGGGCTCCCTGCCTTGTCTATGCCTTTGACTGCCCAACGGGAAGTAAATAATGGGGTGTGCATTGCTGTTCAGACAGGCCAGGAGAGCACAGAGCCAACGAAGCATGAAATGTAACTGAAAACTGGATATTCTGTCTTGGATTCCCCCAGGCAGGCCACAGAGCAGGAACACGAGGACCATGAACAGGATGAGGAGATAGAGCCTGGGCGGCTGCCGGCTCTGGGAGCTGCACTGGACCCTCAGCAGCAGAGTCAGGCTGGACGGGCACAGCACTGGGGTCAAGTGCATGAGCCACGTGGCAGGTATGGTAGAGAACGGGCCAAAGAAAACCCGACGTCTAACATAAAGACAAAGGACAAAATCTGCTACCCAGAACAGTCCAGGAAGAGCCCAGAGGGCATCGCACACAGCTGCAGACGCGTTCTTGAGGCAGTGATGTAGGTACCGGCTGAGGGAAAGCAAGGCTAGACAGCACTTGGTGGTGATTGCAGCCAAGATGCTCAGGCCCACGTTGTAGAGTGGGTATGCGAGGTCTGTAAATACCACGCATATGAAAGAATGATACATGTAGCTAACAAATTCTCATATGAAGATCAGAAAGGAACAAGAAAGGAAGGGGATGTCAGCCCAGGCCAGGTTGAAGATGTAGATAGATAAGGGATTCCTTGAGATGCAGAAGCTCAGGACCGAGAGGACCACTGCTGTTTCCCACCAGCCCAACCAGATCAGTGACCAGAGAGAGTGTGTGATGTAGATAAAATGTGAAGACTTCACAGGGAAGATATGTATAAATATATATCTATATTTTTACTAAGAAATGTTCAAAAATCAAGAAATAGGGAAGTGGAAAAATTCTGAGGCCATAAGAGGCTGATGGCTCAGCCTCTGGGAAAGTTTACCCTGAAACTTTTTGTTCTTTCTTCTGGTTCTGGTTTAAAAATTTGCTCAGTAAGAATAGGGTCACTGCGATCTGCTTTCCTTTACTGTAAAAGTACTGTAAAAGAATGGAGAGGGTCTCTCCCTCCCCTTATCCTATTCTCCTTCTTTAGATTTATAGATGTCACCTCAGGTGTAATCATTAACTATGGGAATGGGAATTGGAGTTTCTGTGCCTCGATTTCCCAGTTTTTTGTCTAGCTTTCATGCTCAGATCATAAGCCTGCCTCCCAGCCAATGGTGAGAAGGGTCAGAGGTGGGCAGGAATTCTCTTGTGTTAGGTATTGCTGCTTTGCCCCTTGTAAAGTGCCTCCTTTGGTTCCGCTCTGTGCTAGCAGAGGATGCCCAATTCTCAAGAATGGAATAAAATTTATTTCTGTTCCCACCCTGAGGTGGCTGCTTTTTATAAATTAACTTTTAATTGGTGAGAGTCTTTCATCCCACACAAGAGCATCCCCATCCATTCACACAAATCAAATTCTCCTGGTGCCACAAAAACTGAACTCCCATTTGCGCTTGTCTCCATTGTGTTTTCATAAACATATTCCCCTTGCTCAGGTTTGGGGGACACAGCCTGGTCGTTGGTCGCAGCCCTAGGAAACTCTTCTCAGACACCCTGGGGACAGGAACGCAAGGAATTGCAACAGGAAATTTTCCAGAAATTTACTCCCCTCCCCCTTCTTAGAGCCTCCTCTTTCCTTTTCCTTATCTCTAGGGGCTACTAGGTGGGGCCACAGTGCACAGAGCACTGAGTCAGAGCAAGAAATGCTTTCAAATGTAGCCTCAGCCACTTGCTATCTGTGTGGCCCTGGACACAACATCTGTCTGACTTGGGTTCTGGGCTAATGAGAGCACCTGCCTCACAAGGTTCTCCCGAGATCAAATGAGATAATATTCGTAAAGTGATTAATACATTGTAGGTGCTAAAATATTTTCTCCTGTCCTGGTGTTATAGTGCAGTAGAGAAATGAGCCTCTTGCAGATAATTAGGGTGACACTTGCCTCTCCTCTTTTTCCTGACCAGGCTCCAACACATCCTTCATCTTCTTTTTTCTCTTTCTTTAGACTGTAGAAGAATCCATCAGGGCTTGGCTGCCTTCTTTGACCCTCGTGGACATCTTTAAGGGTGGGCTGAACCAGTTAACTTAATGCATCAGACATTTATTTTTTATTTGCGTATGGACAAATACATTAATTTCTTCATTTATGCATTTATTAATTCAATCATAAATTCTTAAATTTATTCATAATTTTAAAAATGTATCAACAATTTTTCTTTTGTAAAATCATTTTTATTCCTCAATATCATGCCCCTAAACTGGAGTCCATTTTTTTGTTAAATAAATAAATAAAAGAGAAAGAGAAAAATACTTCAGTACAACTAGCCATCATAGTAACCGAGTCCAACAGTGTACACAGTGTTCCACATCCACCACCTCTGGAAAGGAGGCAAGGAAATGTAATTATCTCTATTGTTTATCTGTGTAAAACTTCAATAAACACTAGTGTGTGTGTGCGATACAGAGAGCAAAATCATTTTGTGCCCCAGGCTTGGTATTGAGAATACAACGAAAAGAAAACTGTCCCTACCCTGAAGTGGGTGATGTTCTACTGTGGGTGGGCAGAGGGGAGGAGCCTGCAGCTCCACATACTCAATTTATGCAAAACCCAGTAATTAACCAGCACGGAACGAGACCGACTACAAGTATTAGGTTTGGGTTTTTGTTTGTTTTTGTTTTTCTGTTGCTTATTCTATTGCATCTTTATCAACAAATGATGTCTTTTAGGCACAGATGAGCATAGCAGAGTCAAGGTATTCCTCCAGACTGAGAAGATGACATAAATCAAGGAGGCATGGGGACCATTCAGACGGAACCAGAGGATGGGAGGAGAGACTGGGGCCAAGAACTTTGGCATCCTCTGTCAGTAGGGATAGCTGAGATATTCAAAGCAAGAATGCCCCTCACTGCTAGGGACCAGGTTGAAGATATGTTTTTACATGCAACTTGGAAATATTTAATGAATTCCATAAAAATGTGCATTAAAAAGTAGAAAAAGAAATGCTAAAAAGAAATTGCCAAATTCTCTAGGACCAGATCTTAGAACACAGTGGAAGTAAAAAGAATGGGATGGTACCCTCAAGAGAGAAACCTCCAAATGAAAAACTCTGGGAACATTATGGCCAGAATGCAAAGCTTCCCAGTCAAAGGGGGGGGGGAGGGGGAAATCCCTGCAAAAAAAGAAAGATTTCAAGTAGTGAGGAGTCACAACTGGAATCATACATAATTTAGTAGGAGACAGTTTGTAATAAGACATTCCAGAAGACAAATGGTAAAGGCTTATAGTCATAACTAACTTACAGAGCAGTAATGAATATAATCTTGCAGGGGGAAAAGGGACTTTTAATAAAATAGAGGACTTCCAAGAACTCCTGATGAAAAGACCAAGGCTATATAGAAATATTGAAGTTCAAACTCAGTGGTCAAGAGAAACATAAAAAAGTAAACAGAAATGAACAATGATAACAACCCAAGCAGATGTGAGCTACTTACATTCTATTATTCGGAGACGGTACATGTGTCCCTTCTTAACCTGAATATCATCAGTGGACATGGAGGGAGTCTAATGGAAGAAAGTCTGTTTTTTTTCTTGGTGATCTTAAGGAAAGAATGAAAGGAGAAGGGAAAAGGAATACAGTGGGTGGGGGAAGTAGGGAAAGGAAGTATATGGAAAATGTTCTCAAAAAATCAAGATGTGAAAATAGATATGTAGACAAACAAGGTTTAGGTGGTGAGGAATGGCAGACTCTTGAAACTCACTCTCATCTGAAGTGATCAAAGTAGATAAGAACACACGCACAAAGACACACAATTGGCAACAGAAATGCATTTCATTCAATAGGGAAATCTATGGGAAAAGGGAGAATGGAGTTGGAAAAATTGGAGAGTAGGTTAAGGAATGACTGGAAATGTTGAACCAGTGTTTCTAACCCATGATTAGACAATCATTTATCATGATTCTTAAAGAGGGGATTGGTTTTTAGACACAAATTGGAAAAGTCACTAAAGTCACTTCAACATGTGAAATACTATGATAATGTTAAACCTTTGTCTACACAGTCCAGTGAGGTAGACCCAGGGGTTGCCCAATGTGCAGTATAAGGAGAAGCCCTGTAGGAAAATTCTGCCTTTTTTCCAGGTTGGCTTGGCCCCCAAAAAGAAGGATCCCCCAACAAATGCCTATTTTTTTTCTCTCTCCTACCTCTCTCCAGCCTCTACTTGATGTTCTAGACTGTCTCAGACAAACAGAACTGCAGACATGGGACAGAGGGCTCAGAGTAGCCATGAGTTAACCCCAAGCTCAGCCTCCTTGAACACTCTTGAGGTTTGAACAAAGGACTCAATTACCTCCTGGACATGAGGTGGGGCTGTTTGAGATTTTAACCAGTGTTTCATTATCTTAATCTCCCCATTCTCCTGCCTCCATGCTCATTCTCTTGAACCAAGCCTGCAGATCATGTATGGGATCCCCCTCAGAACCTGGTGTAGAGCAGACAGACAATGCCACAAAATACCTTCCATGTCCACTCTAAAGGACAGGAGAAGAAGTTGAGTTAGTCTCTGAGGGTTCAGTGCTTTGGATCCCAGGTCTCCTACTCTTCTCCTCCCACCCCAATTTGTAGCCTTTCTAGATGTAGTCCTAGATGTTCTCTCTAGAATATTGTCTTTCCTTACCCCTGTCCCATCTTTTGTCACTTGAATTTTTTAATGTGTCCTTCTTTAAGTGTTTGATAAAAATTATAAAGATGTCTCAGCTGGAACTCAAAATTATGTGGAACTGAGTGTTGTAAACTAAAAATTAAATATCTTAATTAAAAAAAAGATGTCCCAGGTGTCCTACATTGGACCCTTCACACCAAGGTGACGTCAAAGAATTAATAATTAATTTTTTACCTGACAATTCAATCAGTTTTGAAATCATCTAACAGTACTATTACTAAGACTGCTCTCCATCATAGAGACTTTTAAAAATTAATGTTAAAATACAAGCAAAACCTATTATGCTCATAGAAAATATCACCAATCACTCTCTTCAAGGATACACTTGTGTTTACATGCAGACACACATATTCATGAACATACAGGAAAATGAAAAAATATATGCATATACCTATACACACAAACACTATGTGTATATGTATACATACATGTGTATGTCCATGGGTGGAAGGAGATGGAAATGAAGCAGTTGGAGGATAACACTTGAGTCATTGCAATGTTGGGTTCAGAATCATTGGGACTGGATTGCAATGGTTGATTGTAATGGTACCATGCTTTCATAGTTTCAGGGTACCTTAAACAAAAGGATCTTCCTCCCTCTTGTGTGTCCCAGCCAGGCTCTTATAAATGGCTCTCTTCTGTTTCCCACGGTTGTTGAATGAATGGGTGGGAGAGAGTGACCCAGATAGATTTATGAATCTTAGCCTATTCTAGTTTCATGCACTTACTTTAATGTATTAGTGTCATGATTCCTTTTCTGTCTTTTTGTTCACAGTTGTTGTTTTCATTTGTCCTTCCTTCTGGAAGAGGACCATGGCATCAGAAAGGTGATGCCATGACTTGCAAGTGAATAGATTTAAGCAAGATAGGGAGGTGCAATGTCACCAGCCTCACTTTCTCTTCTGGAGTCAGCTAGGGCCAGTGGCAAGGTACAGATAAGGATGCCTGAACAGGGCCCCTGATGCAATGGAGGAGACTTTGGCCTTCTAAAGCTAAGGTCTTTCCCAGGTCTTTTATTTACCTTTAATTAATAGTTATATGTAAGACATAAAAGTATGATATTAAGACCTAAAAATGATTGTCTTGTTGTGAAACTACCACATATTGTGTTGACACATTATATTGTGAACGGATGGTTGTATAGAGGCAAATCAAGTCAAAAGGGAGCCCCAAAACTAGAGAGATGACAAAAGGAATTTCATTTCATCTCAAAAGCTGTAAACCTAGAACCTTCTGAGTTTGGGTATAACCATGTGATTCTCTTCTATTGCTGGGGATCTGTATCTGCTCATCGTCATTGTCCACAGAAGTGCCTCTTCATATTAGTTGTCCCAGGACTTCAGGAGGTCCCAAGACCTCCTCAAGATTCCTCAAGACAGAGGTGACAGCTGAGAGCAACAGACTTGTATCAAAAATTTTCCTTCTCTTAATTCTAGGTGACTGACTTATTCTAGCTGTCATGAAGCTCTTGCTCAGTGAAATCTGTGTTCACCCCCACCCATTAAGAGTCATGTGGTTGAATCCTTCCCCAAGTGCCCAATTTCTAAGGCCCAGAGCTCCCACAGAGCAGGTTTTCACTGCCCCAACCTCAATTCTTCTGCCAGATTTTCATCTTCCAAGTTCTCATACTTCAGTGACTTAAAGGAGAGCCTCCTGACCTTCAGTGACTCATCTTTCTTTTAAATGGTCATGACTCTGCAAATTTCCCCTTTCTAATCTATAGTCCTTGGGCAATCATGTGTCTCAAAGTCATGCTACGATTTCTTGTTGTTTTCACTTTTAGCCTCTTTAATCATGAAATGTGCCAATGCAGATCACCTGAGTTACCATAATCCTTTGCAGATCTGCAGTCTCCAATGTGCTGTAGTAACCTTGGGGTCCTTAAGAATATGTTTACATTCCTAATTTTCCATTGTGTGATAATTAAAATATTACCTATCTCTCTTTATAGCAAAGCTAAGGTAATATTCCTACATAAGTGAAGGTTATTTTTTCCCCAAGTTAAATATATATTTGATTTCAAATTTAGAATACTGGTGATTCTTCTGTCTTAAAGCTGTGTGTCTTCACAATCACATGTTAGCCGTCTTTTAAAAAATGCAAAGTTCTTTTCTTTCTCCTCTGAAGTAGAGAAATTTTCATCTGCAAAGAGTGCTGAAGAATCAAGCAATATGTATTAAGTGCCTTCTATGGGCTAAGCAATATCCTTACTGCTTATATACTTTTAGAATTATTATAAATATATTCTCAAACAGAAATATATTTTTTGCTCCTTTCATTAGTGAAATTTTCCATATGAAAAGGAACTTAAAGAGTTTTTCAGTTTTATATATAATAAAAGGAGCTAATAGCTAACATTTACACAGCATTCACTATATTCCAGGCTTTTACAATTATCTGAATTGATCCTTGCAACAACGCTGGGTGGGGGGTGTAGGTTCTATTATTATCCCATTTTACAGATGAGGAAACTGAGGAAAACAGGCTAAGTGACTTGGGAGGTCACTAAGCTACTAAGAGTCTGAGACTGGATTTGAACTCAGTTCTTGCCTTATTTCAGGCACAGCGCTCCATTCCCTGTACCACCTAGCTGCTTCACCAACATGTCATCTATCTCCCATATATTTCTTTTCCATAGACAAGACGGGAGATAAACGTTTAGGACAATGATTTGCTAAATACAGGAAAATTATTTCTATTAAGTCCATGATATTTTAGTAGAAATGGAGACTTAGGATGGACACAATGTCTATCTGTCTTCCAGTATACAAAGGGCTGTTAGGTACACAGGGATTAAATTTGTGCTACTTGGACCTAGAGGTGGGTTGAAAAGCAATGGGGGCAGCCTGCTGAGAGAGAGAGAGATGTGGCGAGCATGGTAGGACCTCTTCAAAATTAGAACCATCCATAGTGAACTGGGTTACTTCAGGAGATCTCCCTGATTGGAAATATTGGCAATCAGCATCGCTTCTTGTTATGTCTGACTGTAGGGAGGATTCTTGTTCAGACACAAATTGAGAGAGATGGACTCTTGGGTCCCTGAGCTTCTGAGTTTCCATGCCAGTCTAGTAATTTTCCACAATGGAAACACAATGAGTCTGGAGTGACTATGGAAAAGTCAAGATGCCTCTTTGGGATCATGGCTTCCTTTTCCAGATGTTCACTAGATGTTCACTGGATGTTCACTGGATGTTCACTAAATGTACTGATACAACCACCAAATTTGTCAACACTGAGAATCAGGAAACTATGCACAGAAGAAAATCAGATTCAATTTATCTGAATTAAAATGTTGGAGAAGGCAATTGGGGTTGAAAATATTCAAGTAATTGTTCAAGTAGAGAGAGATGTGGAAAGAAAGTGGGCCTCAAAAGTTCTTTTGGGTGAATATATAGAAGACAGCCTATCTTAGAAGTAATGCAATCTCAGTAAACAGTAAAGAAGAAAATCGTTTTGTGGCTCTGTTTCAGAAAATTGGAACCAGTTTCATAAAAGGCATCAAAAGCACCTGCTATAACCCACACATGTAGGCAAATCCCCTCAAATGCATTTCCAGGAACTGAGATTCACTTGAAGGTAAGCAATGAGGGGGAATCCACCATGTTCCAGAGCAGGCATCCCACTGCATCAGACGTTGTTGGCAAGTGTTTCCTGACAGCAAGCCACGATTTTAGTAAATTCTAGTCATTCCTCTTTGTTCTACCTTCTGAGGTCAAGAAGAACAAAATTAAGCCCTCTTGCAATTGACAGCCTTTTAAATGCTGAAGTACAGCCCTTTTATACAATATAAAAGTAAGCTTTAAAGTGAATATAGAATTTCTATCAACACTCTTCACACGTTTCTTACTAGAGAAAGAGTCAAAGTGACTTGAGAAGCATTCATCTTCTCTGAGGTCTTTTCTACCTCCTCTTCTATGACTCAGTGATACTAGACTTGTCATTAATGATTACCACTAACCCCTTCCATGAAATGAGGGATGGTTGGCTGTTTTCTAAAATGTCGAAGAGATTTCATCATTGTATGACAGTTTTACTGAGTTCCCTGTTAACTCTGAATCTTTGTATTCTTAGAAGAGAGCCAGAATGGTGAGAAAAACACCTGATTCCTAGAATTAGTAATGGAGAGAAGAACCTGACATATATTTTTGTCTACACAGCCTGAAATCTGTTCTGATATCAGTGAAATGTCTCCCTTATTTCACCTTATTCACATTTTCAGTAGAGCTGAGAGTAACTCTTTCATCCATTCCCTTTCTAAATTAATTTGTCTTGTCCTATGTAGGCACAGTTAGAGAGAAGGGATAGTTGAAATAGAAAACACAAAGAAACCATTATAAAAGGATTAGAGAGTGGGGAAAGGAAGAGAAGAATCATTTATTCCTCTATCAATGATCCCTTTAGAATGGTTCCCACAAATCCTGAGAGCCCAGACCTCTATCAATCACCACAATCCCCAAGGGTGACAATGTCACCCTGCCCTTCCCTTCTACACCATTTCCTTCAGCAGAGAGGGAACAAATGTGCCCTGAAGAGAAGGCATATCCCTGGGGTGACTGACCTGGATATGATACTCTGTTTTCTATACCTGGGGCTGCCTTTGAGAGCCTCTGATTGGAAATTCAGGCCACAGCAAGTGGCATCAAGAGTTTAGAAATGTTCTCGTGGTTTCTGCTATAGTAAAACTGTCCAATCAGAGTCCAGAATTATTGAAAAGTGACCCACTCCCTCCAAGGGAATTATCTCAGCATCTCTTCATGACTTCGTTCATGTCCCTCGTCCCCTAATGCCTTGTGATTTGCCCACTTCCACCCCATATGGCCACATTAGATAACATTTTAAGGCACCTGACCACATGCTACACAATCCAGGCCTGTGTAGTGATGAGGCATTTTCCCTGAGCCCCATGCTTTCTCTGAGTTCCTGACTTGGAGCAGAAGCTAGTTCAGATGAGGCAAGACCCTACTGAATGCCTAGATGCTGGCAGGAAGCATGGGTCTGTCATATGGGTCTCTCCTTCAGTCCAATGAGAATATGATCCTATGTCCTAGGGCACCCATATATATCTACAACTGTTGCTTTATCACTTGCCATCACAGGACTATGAGATAGGTAAAGAGGGAAAAAGAGTCTGGATGATATCTTTTGAGTTTTGCATAAATTGCATTTGAGTGAGGCAGAGTTGTATGACAGTCATTGGCCTCAAACTCTCTCCTAGAGTAATTAGAATCTAGTGGAAAGACAAAGTCAGGATGACTGATGATGGCTCAGGAGATGGTGGATGATCTTGGCATCTTTGATGTCTAAGCAGGCTCTAAGTGCCTCCCAGAACTTGCTTTAGCCACTTTCATGGCTGCTGGAAGAAAAGGTTCTCATCTATATGCTTGGGGTAGACACTCTCCCCACTTACCTCACTGATAGATTTGAGACTCTTTGATTACCTTCAACATGGTTTAGCATATGTGCCAAAATGATTTGCTGGAATGTGGCTGCTTGTGCATTCTGCAGCCTTTTGGAACCACAGGTGAGAGCTGGACAAATCAAGTGACCATCAAAAGTGAAAAGTAGCACTAAAAGGGGCTCAGTAGTCCTTACAATAGAAGTACTAGTGTTCACCTCAAACCCCTACATTTGCAATGATAATAAAGGATGGGAAATGAACTAATAATAAAAAAGAACCTGACTATAAATGGCTATTATGGTCACAAAGTAAAATAATAACACCAACTCAGAGGAAGACAATGAAATCAAAGCAGTTACAAGGAAAGCCTCAAAGAAAAATGTGAATTGGTCACCAGCCCAAAAAGAATTCCTGGAAGAGGAAAAAAGTGGGGTTCACAATCAAATAAAAGAGGTAGAGGAAAAATAGTAAAAAAAAAAAAATAAAAGCAATAGAAGTAATTATGATAAGACAAGTGTTAGATCTTTTTTTTTTAAAGAAGACCAGTGATCTCATGGAATAATGCCTTGATTCATGTGTGAATTAGATTTAAGTAAGGCAGAGTTGAATGAAATCTTCAGCTTCACTCGGTCTTCTGGAATCATTGCATTCCAATGGCAAGATAAAAGTCAGGATGGCTGGCAATGGCCCCAGCTGCAGTAGATGACCTTGGTATCTTTGTTATGTGACCAAGCTTTAAGCACTCCACAGCACCTGCTTCATCATCTGTATTCATGGCCATTGAAACAAATTGTTCTGCTTCACTCATTCCACTGGACGGGGGGGGGAGGGGCTTTCATGTTCTTGGGATACATATCCACATACCTTACCAATGGGTTTGAGGCCGGCTGGTTACCACTGACTTAGTTGAGCTGTTCCGCTAAGATGGTTTTATTGGAGTTTGGTCACTGCACATGCTACAGCTTTTTTGAGCCCCAGATGAGAGTTGGGTGAAGGTGGACACCAAAAATAAATGAGCAGCCCTGAAAGGGGCTCAGTAAGTCATCACAAGAGAGGCACTTGTCCTCTCAGAACAGTCTGTACACTCCAAACAATGAACAACTTAGTCAAAAAGGCATCAAAATACTGAAGAAAATAACACATTAGGAAACAGAATAACACCTTTAAAAATAACTGACATGGAAAATAGGTCAAGAAGAGTTCATTTAAGAATTATTAGTCTACCTGAAAACTATGATAAAAAAGAACCTAGACATAATATTTCAAGAAATTATCAAGAAAAAACTGCCCCAATATCCTAGAACTGGAAGGTAAAATAAAAATCTAAAAAAAAAAATTTACCCATCACTTAAATCTGATTCAAGCATGAATCAAGACATCACACCATGTTGTCACTGGTCCACTTCAAAACAAAGTACAAGCAATTGTCTTTTCATAATTTTCTTCTGTTGCTTTTATTTCTTTTCCTGAAAGAAATAGAAAAATGAAAATTCCCAAGCACACGTAAAGGCAATCAGTAAATGAGATCTTTCCCACCCACTTGAATAGGCTTCGGGGGGAGGGGTTATCAGGTTTCTAGGGGGAGTGACTAAGACTGGAATCAATGGTACATGTCTGAGTTCTGGTCACTCAGATGACATTCTAGTTGACGGGATGACATCTGGCGACTACATAAAAGGAGAGAACACAGCTTGGAGACTGAGACGCAGTGGAGGCAGAAGGAAAAGCGGTGGTGGTGGCAGCAGCAGAAGTGGTGGCAGCAGCAGTGGAAGTGGCGGTGGCGGCAGCAGGCACTAGTGAAACAGGACTGACCCTTGTGCAGACCAGAGAGTGCTGAGCAAATGCTTGAGGCCAGTGGGTAATCTTCTTACTGGAGGGCCCTAGCATTGGGGGGAAGCACCAGTATGGCTTGGCTTGCTGCCATAATATTTTTCTGTAACCTCCTGGTCACTATTGTGAGATGGACATATTGGTTTTGGAAGGTTCTTGCCAGGATATCGAATTGGGGACACTGGTCAGTGGGTCTGCTATTTTGGAACTTGAATAAATACTTTAACTCCTCTGTCTTCTGCTTAGAGAATTCCTTATATCCTGCAATTCTGGACCATTCAGGCATATTCATGGTTTTCTTTGAAATCATGAATTCTGCCTTAACAACATAGGATATTATATTTCAGAGCTCCCAGGTCAAAGGGAAAATACTTAAAGCATCCAGACAGAAACAATATAAATATAATGGAGCCACAGTCAAGATTTCACAAGATTTAGCAGCTACTCTATTAAAGGAGCAGAAGGCTTAGAATATGATATTCTGGAATGCAAAACAGCTGGCTTTATTATCAAAAGTAACCTACCCAAAAATGAGTTGATCCTTCAAGTGAGAAAAGGCCTATTTAATAAAATAGAAGAGTTTCAAGCATTCCACTTTTTTTATAAGGACAAGAACTGAATAGAAAATTTGACTCTTTAAATACAAGACTCAAGTGAAGCATGAACAAATAAACATGAAAGAGGAAATCATAAGGGCTCAGTAGTTTTGAAATGTTTTACCTTTCTGCATGTGAAGATGAGACTTGTATCTCCTATGGGCAGTTAGAAAGATTCTATATATAAAGAGGGTATAGGAAGAAACCAATTATTTTGAGATATTTTTAAAAATGGATAGTCAAAAGATGGATGTCATGGGGAAATGGGAAGGAGAGAGTAAGAATGCTGAAAATTATTTTACACAAAAGAGGTATGCAAGAAAGAACATTTACTCTGTAGTGTCTTTGTACTTTATCAGTCTCCCAACAATAATGCAGATAAGAAACCTCAGTCTTTTCTTTTGTCCAGGAACAATCCCATCAATTCGATGCAAACCTATCCTGTTTGTACATGCTTCAGCCTCGATGCATTCATTTTCTTGGATTATGTGAGAGATCCTGGTTTAGTGAATAAATGCCTGCACTTGAAGTCAGGAAAATGTGAGTTCAAATTCTGTCTCTTTCTGTGATGCTGGGCAATGAATGTACCTTCTTTAGACCTCTCTGAGCTTCACCATGTTTCAGATGAAGGAAAAAGAAGCTCTTAAGATCTAGATGGAATTCTTGACACAACTCATGCAAAAGCTCAGCAGGCTGCTTCCATATGTGGGTGAAATAGGGAGGACCTCTATCTGTCCCTTTCAGAGAATGGACAGGGCTTCCTTGACTGAATCCTTTTGCCAAGTTCAGTGATGAAATTACCTTTTTTGTTGGCTTCTGAGTAAGAATGAATGTTTATAAAAAAAAAGGCAGAGGGAGTGAGGGAGGAAGAAAGGGAGAGACACAGAGAGAGAGATAGCAAGACAGAAACACATACAGAGAGAGAGAGAGAGAGAGAGAGAGAGAGAGAGAGAGAGAGACCTTGAAGCTCTGAACGAAGTCCATCAGAAAACAGGAAGTGGGGAATCATTTTTATTCTCTTTTTTATTAATTTTTCTTTTAAATATTATTTTATTTTTTCCATTATGTGTAAAGTCAATTCATAATAATCATTTTAATATAAAATGTTGTGTTCCAAATTTTCTCCTGCCTTTTCCCCCTCCTTAAAATATCGAGTGACTTGACATAGGTTATACATGTGCAATCATGTAGAATATATTTCCATATTAGTCATGTTGTGAAAGAAGAAACGGGATAAAAGGAAAACAAACATGAAAAATAAAGTGAAAAGAGTATGTTTCAAGATGTTTTCAGGCTCCATCAGTTCTTTCTATGGATGTGGATGGCATTTTCCAACAGAAATCTTTTGGACTTGTCTTGGATCACTGCATGGCTGAGAAGATTGAAGTCAGTCATAGTTGGTCGTCTTAAAACATTGCTGTTACTGTGTACAATGTTCCCCTGCTTCTGCTCACTTCACTTTGCATCAGTTTATGGAAGTCTTTCCAGGTTTTTCTGAAATGTGCCTGCTCACCATTTCTTATAGCATCATAGTATTCCACAGCATTCCTATACCCTAACCTTTTTAGCTATTCCCTGATTGGTGGGGATCCTTTGATTTCCAATTCTTGGTCACCACAAGAGAAGCTGCCATAAATATTTTTGTACATGTGAGTCCTTTTCCCTTTTTTATGACCTCTTTGGGATGCAGACCTAGTACTGGTATTTGCTAGATGAAAGGGTATGCGTCATTTGATTGCCCTTTGGGCATAGGAACTAGGGAATTCTTAAGTCCAGGACTATGATTTGAATCTAGTATGAACTGAATTAGAGCCTGAGTATCAGTACTGTCATGCGCTCCACAACACAATAGTGATTAATAATCACATCTCCATAATACAAATAGAATGCTTAAATATGGAAGTCTTTCAATTATTCATAGAAACATTACAATGGATTCTACCTGACATGCGTCCTAAGGCCAGAAGACTCTGTTTGGACAGGAGGGCATGGACCTCTTATATTCTTGGAAAGGGGTGAGAGGGAGAGAAAGTGAGAAAGGCTGCAAAGCCAGGCCTCTATATAAGATAAATAAAACCACAAATTCAGCTGTAGGTTTCCTCTCACATCCCAGGAGAAGGCCTAGAAGTTGCAGGTAGGGTGAAGAAGTATTTATTAGAGGTCAAGTATGTGCCAGGCACTGTGCTAATTATTTTACGGATATTATCCTCGTTTGAGCCTTTGCCAGCAGAAGCCTGCGAGTCTGGCCCAAATGAAAGAAGAAGACTTCTGTCTCTGAACAGACTGAATCAAATAAGGTCTTTAATTAAATCTGTGATTAAAATGCCCCCTTAATCAGTGGCCTAGTGTGGCCCATGTGGCCCTAGTCCGATGACCAAAAACTGTGAAGTATGAGGTGCTAGCTGGATGGTACTAGTGATGGGCCTGGAGTCAGAAAGCCCTTCAAAATTGACCTCACATATTTAATGGCCGTGTGACCCTGGGCAAGCCTCTTAAACTCTACTTGCCTCAGTTTCTTCAATTATAAAATGGGCAAATAACAGCCCTGACCTTGCAAGGTTGTTGTGAAGATCTAGTGTGATCGTATCTGTAAGGTCCTTAGCACAGTCCCTGGCACATTGTGAGCACTATATAAATGCTTATTCCCTTCCTTATTTCCAACTTTGGAGAAGTGTCTCATGGCCTTTAGGTTTCCAGCGTTGGGGGCTTGGTTGTATCTAGCAATGGGTCAATCATCTCACCAACTATGGGAGGAGCTGATGGCACAGTCAATCAGTATTAGTGATTAAGGTGGCATGGCCAAGGAAAGTTGGGTGCCATGGACACCCCATGATACTCCCTGCCTTGGTGACAATTTAATGTGTATAATCATGCAGACCACATAAGAAATAACAAGAGGAGCTAAGCATGCCCTGTCACCATTTTGTACATGCACTAAGTAAAAGATGGGACCTGAGGATACCTGAAGAGAGAGTGAGGTGTTACTGAAGGATTCAAAAGGAGGCTGGATGATCAGCCAGAGTCTGTATATTCCAGAGCAGGTTGTTGTTCAGTGCTCTGTGGGTGTGAGTGTGCTATTTGCCTTGTGTGACAGTTCGTGTTTGTGTTCTGCATTATCTGTATGGGTGTGTGAGATCATGTGTCACCTTCCCCTTTCTTGACTGCAATGGGTTGTCCCTGTCATAGAATACACCTAAAATACCTTTTCCCACTCAGCAACCCCATCAAGAATTGGGTCATACTGTGTGAAAGAGAGATTGGAATGGAGAGAGTCACAGAGGAAGAGAAACACAAAGATTCAGAGACACTGAGACCAGGAGAAAGAGATTGAAAACAAGAAAAGATGCTGAGCTTCAGCCTTGGCCTTTAGGGGAAGAGAAATATTTAACTCAGCTCTTATGATGCCAGTGGAGGAAGGGAAAGGAATGGAGGAGAAAAGGGAAATGGAGGGAGGGGTGCTGCTGAGCTGAAGACTTCACTTTTCTAGGCTGGAGGAGGGAGAGGTGACCTGAGGAAACCTTGTGGATCAAGCTTGAGATAAGAAAACAAGGTGGAGACCATGGCCTACAGAACCCTGAGGAGCCGAGTCCTGACACTATGAGTTCATTTACAGAGACTGACAAAGACAAGTCAGGAAGGCGGGGTGCCTTAGGTGGTGTCTTTCCTCTTCTCTACAGAGCCGGGACAGTCACCATCAGTTGGAGTGGCCCTCCTCTGGGCTGGTGACACATGAGGCCCTGGGACCTCCCTCCCCAAGTGCACTAAATCCTGAAGCTTCCATTCATCTGGGGGCTCTAGAGTACAGAGAGCAGTAAGCCTGGAGTAGGGAATAACTGAGCTCAAATCCAGGCTGAGTCACTTACTACCTTTGGTACCCAGGGCCAGTCACTGAATCTTTGCTTGCCTAGGTTTCATCCCTGTAACATGGGGACCATTAGAGCACCTACGTCCCAAGAATATTGTGGGAATTAAATGAGATATGTGTACAGCTCTTGGCATGCTCCTTTCCTACTTAGAATTCAAACCCTGGGCACCAGTGAAAGATTTGGGGGGAATCCTGGTTCCCCTCCCAAGGAGGTGGGAGGCAGGCTGTAGCTGGGTTGGAGAGCTCATTTCATATAGCCTTCTGTACCCAAGAATATTCTTATCATCTTTAGAATGACGTCTCCCGCGTGCTGGTGAGGTGAGAGTCTCTTCTTCCACCCTCCAACTCCTGATCCTCCACCAGGGCCCTCTGGAGGACAACCCTGAGGGGCTCCCTGCCTCGTCTATGCCTTCGACTGTCCAGCAGGAAGTAAAGGAGGGGAGATGGGCTGCTTTTCAGGCAGGTCAGGAATGTAGTGAGCCAATGAGGCATGAAAGCTAAGGAAAAACCAGATATTCTGGCTTGGATTTCCCTGGGCCGGCCACAGAGCAGGAACACGAGGACAGTGAGCAGGACGGGGAGGCAGAGCCTGGACGGCTGCCGGCGCTGGGAGCTGCACTGGACCCTTAGCAGCAGAGTCAGGCTGGGCAGGCACAGCACTGGGGTGAAGTGCGTGAACCACACGACCGGTATGGTGCAGAATGGGCCACAGAAAACCGAACTTCTTACATAATCACAAAGGACAAAATCTGCTCCCCCGAACAATACAAGTAGTGCCCAGAGTACAAAGCACACAGCTGTAGATGTGTTCTTGGGGCGGTGGTGTAGGTACCAGCTGGGGAAGAGCACAGCTAGACAGCGCTCGGTGCTGATTGCAGCCAGGAGGCTGAGGCCCGCGCTGTAGAACGGGTATGCCAGGTACATAACTACTGCGTATATGAAAGAGTGACACAAAAGCTAATAAAGCCATATATGACGATCAGAAAGGAGCAACAAAGGAGGAAGGCGTCGGCCCCGGCCAGGTTGAAGATGTAGGCAGAGGAGTTCCTCGAAATGCAGAAGCCCAAGAGCCACAGGACCATACTGTTCCCCACCAGCCCAACCAGGACTGTGACTAGAGAGAGGATCCGCATCCAGTCACTTAAAATTCTCTTGGTGCCACAAAAACTAAACTCTCATTTGCATTTCTCTCTGTTGTGTTGTCATAAACATATTGCCATTGCTCACTTGTGGGCGACAGAGCCATTGTGGTCAGTCCCAGCCCCACCAAGCCGGATTTTCTCAGACGCCCTGGGGACATGAAGAGAAGAAAGGGCATCGGATACTTTTCCAGAGATTTTACTCACCTCCGCGTTCATAGGAGTTAGAGCCTCTTCTTCCCCACGCACTCTCTCGGAGGCCGCTAGGGGGTGCCACAGTGCCTGGAGGGCTGGGCTAGAGTAAGAAATGATTTCAAATATAGCCTCGGACACTTACTATTTGTGTAGTCCTGGACAAGGCACTTAACATATGTCTGCATTGGGTTCTTCAACTGTAAAATGTGGTTAAAAAGAGTACCTACCTCAAAGAGTTCTTCCTGGGATCCAATGAGATAATATTTGGAAAGTGTTTAACACAATGCACATAGTAGGTGCTTAATAAATGCTTGTTCCATTCTCCCTTTCTCTCTTTCTCTTGTCGTGGTGTTTTAGTGCAATATAGAAAGGAGTCTTCTTGACTGAGAAATAAAGTGGGAGATGAATGGAATAGGGTAGGGACACAAAACAGTAGTAAATGACTACAGTAATCTACTGTTTGATAAACCCAAAGACCCCATCTTCGGGGATAAGAACTCACTATTTAACAAAAACTGCTGGGAAAACTGGAAAACAGTATGGCAGAAACTAGGCATAGACCAACATCTCATACCACATAACAAGATTAAGTCAAAATGGGTACATGATTTAGATGGGAAGACTGAGACTATAAGCAAATTAGGAGAGCAGGGTATAGTTTCTCTGTCAGATCTATGGAGAGGGGAAGAATTTATGACCAAACAAGAGATAGATAACAGTATGAAATGCAAAACTGGATAAATTTTGATTACACTAAATTGAAAAGTTTTTTGAAAAACAAAGCCAATGCAAACAAGATTAGAAGGGAAGCAGAAAGCTGGAAAACAATTTTTATAGCCAGTGTCTCTGATAATTGCTTCATTTCTAAAATATATAAAGAACTGAGTCAAATTTATAAGAGCACTAGTCATTCCCCAATTGATCAATGGTCAAAGAATAAGAACAGGCATTTTTAAGATGCAGAAATTAAAGCTATCTATAGGCATATGAAAAAATGCTCTAAACCACTATTGATTAGAGAAATGCAAAATAAAACAACTCTGAGGAACCACCTCACAGCAATCAGATTAGCTAATATGACAAAAAAAAGAAAATTATAAATGTTGGAGATGTGGGGAAATTGGAACACTAATGCATTGTTGGTGGTTGGTGAACTGATCCAACCATTCTGAGGATCAATTTGGAACTATTCCCAAAGGGCTACAAAACTGTGCATTCCCTTTGACCCAGAAATACCACCTCTCAGTCTGTATCCCAAAGAGATCACAAAAATGGGAAAAGGCCCCCATGTGCCAACATAGTTACAACAGCGCTTTTTGTGGTGGCCAAGAATTGGAAGCAGATGGGGTGCCCAGAAATTTGGGAATGGCTGAACAAGTTGTGGTATATGAATGTAATGGAATACTATTGTTCCATAAGAAACGATGAGCAGGTGGACTTCAGAAAATCCTGGAAAGACTTACATGAACTGATGCTGAGTGAAGTGAACAGAATGGAGAGAACAGTGTACACAGAAACAGCTCCATTGGGCAATGCCCAGCTCTGATAGACTTAGCTCTTCTCAGCAATGCAAGGATCTAAGACAATTCCAAAAGGCTAAGGATGGAAAATGCTATCCATATCCAGAGAATGAAATTCAGGATCTGAATGCAGATCAAACATACTATTTTCTGTTTGATTTTTTTTCTTTCTCGTGGTTTTTCCTTTTTGTTTTGATTCTTCTTTCACAACATGACTAAGATGGAAATATGCTTAATATGATTATACATGTATAGCCTGCACCAGATTTCATGCCCTCTTGGAGAGTGGGGAGAGGAAGAAGGCGGAAAATATAGGAATCAAAATCCTATAAAAGTGAACATTGAAAATTTAAAATAAATAAATCTTAAAATCTAAACATGGATCAGGATGACTGGAGATGGCCTGAGATGCAGTGGGAAACCTTAGCCTTTTAAAGCTATGGTCTTTCCCAGGTCTCTTACTTTGCCTTATTTAGTAGTTATATTTAAGACATAAAAGCATGATATTAAGACCTAAAAGAGATTGTCTAGTTGTGAGACTATCACACACTGTATTGGTGCACCATATTGGGAATGGATGGTCTTATAGAGGCACATGAAGTCAAATGAGAGACCAAGAACTGCAGAGATGACTAAGGGATTTCATCTCATCTCAAAACGTGTAGCCCTAGAACCTTGAGAATTTGGGTGTAACCATGCGCTTCTGTTCTGTTGCTGGGGATCTAGACCTGCTCAATGTCATTGTCCACAGATGTGCCTCTTCAGGTGAATTGTTCCCGGACCTCAGGTATCTGTGGGTGGCATGGAAGGGGTGGGGTCAGGGCAGGGGAAAGGAAAGCCCCATAAAGTTCTAGGGTTCTGCAGACGGTACCTGTCCTCCCAGTACCTTTCAGGTTCAAACTGCCTTCGGTTGATCACTCATATGTGGGTTGTCTCCCCCATTAAAACATGAAGTGTGTTTTCCAATCAGGATGAAGCTCGTAGCAACACAATCCAGGTGACCTCAAAACCAGGCAGACACATCCAGCCCTCCTCACCAGAATTAGAAATCTGCTCTAAAGATCCTTCTGCTTTCCCTTCTCAACACTGAGGTGGCAGCCAAGAGCAACAGATTTTTATGAAAAATTTCCCTTCTCTTAATTCTAGGTGACTGACCTGCACTTGCTGTCGCTGAAGCTCTTGATCAATGAAATCGATCTTCTCTCCCACCTGTCAAGAGTCTCTTGGCTGAAGCCTTGTCCCAGCTCCCAATTTCTACGGCCCAGAGCTCCGACAGAGCAGTTTTTCTTAGACCCAACGTTCAATTCTTCCACCAGGTTTTCATCTCCCAAGTTCTCATACTTCAGTGAATTAAAGGAAAGCTTCCTGATTTTCAGTGACTCATCTTTCTTTTAAACTGTCACAACTCCCCAAACTCCCCCATGTCTAATCAATAGTCAAATCGTGTGTCTCCAAATCTTGAGCTGATTTCTCATTGTTTTCACTTTTAACTTCTTTAAGCATGAAATGTGCCTGTGCAGATGACTTGAGCTACCATAATCCTTTGCACATCTGCAAACTCCAATGTGCTATAGTAAACTTGGGGTGCTATGTAGGCACAGTTAGAGAGAAGGGACAGTTGAAATAGAAAACACAAATAATCCAATGTAAAGTGATAACTGAGTGGGGAAGGGAAGAGAAGCAGGATTTATTGCTCTATCAATGATCCCCTTAGAAATGCTCCCACAAATCCTGAGAGCTCAGACCTGTGTCACTCATCACAATCTCCGAGGATGCCAATGTAACCCTGCCCTTCCCCCCTACACTATTTCCTTCAGGGAAGCATAAACAAATGTGCCCTGAAGAGAAAGCATATCCCTGGGGTGACTGACCTGGATATGATTCTCTGTTTTCTTCAGCTGGAGCTGTCTTTGAGAACCTCTGATTGGAAATTCAGGCCAGAGCAACTGGTATCAAGGATTTAGAAAAGTTCTTCTCCTTTCTGGTGTAGTAGAACTATCTAATCAGAATGCAGAGTCATTGACAATTGACTTCATCAGGGGAATCATCTCAGCATCTCTTCACAACTTTGTTCCTGTCCCTCTTCCTCTGATGGCTTGTGATTTGCCCACTCTCACCCCATATGGTCACACTGGATAACATTTGAAGGCCTCAGACCACATGTTACACAACACAGGCCTATCTAGTGATCAGGCTTTCTCCCTGAGCCTCCTGCCTTCTCTGAGGTCCTGAGTTGGAAGGGAATCTGGGTCAGATGAGACAAGACCCTACCGAGTCCCTTGATACTGGCAGAAAAGCATGGGTCTTTCATATCCTTGAGACCTCTTAGTTTCCCAAACTTCATTGTCTCAAATGGAATATTCTTTTGGTCCTTTTCCCTGTCTGATTACTCCCATCCTCTTAGCAACAGGTGCTCCTCAATAACAGACATCCCTATTAATCATCCTGGTACACAATGTGTTGTTCTTGGTGGTGGTATGTGTGTGTTCATATTCGTGGCTCCATGAGAATGTGCATGGGGGTCCATCAATGGTGGGAGGTATTATTTTTCAAGCAATGATCTTGTATCTCCTAAATCAGAGAAAAAGGTATAGATTCTAGATCCTTCCCATTTGTCATATCTAGAGGAATGAGGTAAAATTCTTAAAAAGAATGAAAAATTGAGGCTAGAGTGATCACATCTGGAGCTTTGAAATGTATTTTAAGCAGTAAAGTTACAGCTCTCTGAGGCTGCTGTGCTTTTAACTGTACAGGCCCTGTTTCTATGGAAAAGATTCAAGCAGGACCAGAGTGGACTGCTCAGCTGAAAACTAACTTTTCTTCCTTTTTTCATAGTGACCCAAGATTCTTCTTGGGAAATCAGAGAGGATGTTTTTATGTTGTGGGACATGGGCCATAAATTTTTATTGCACTATTTTAATTTTAATTAGTAATATTTTTATTGTTTTCTTGTGTTATTACATCTTTACCACTACCATCCCATACTTCGTTTCCTCTGTACTGCAAGTAATAATGCAAGGAGGCCCCATGAAAGAAGATGATTACAAGGATACACTCAGTAGTCCTCTTTTAAAATTAAAGCAATCAATTAATAAGCCTTTTCTTCTTTTCCATTATTCCTCCACTGGATGCCATTGGTGAAAAGGAAACAAAGGAGGAAATAAAATGGTAACAAATAGATTCGCTGCAGCAAACCAAATTTCCTCATTGACAACGTCCCTAAAAGTGTGTCTCTGAGCCCATGGCCTCACTGTCAGGATGTGTACAGTCTACACCACCCCTGGTCCTGTGCCTTTCTGCCCAGTCCTTGAATTGCCTAGATTGTGAAATCTTTCTCTTTTCTGAATCTTATCATTTTTATTCAATATTTTAGTTTTTAACAATGATTTCCACAAGACTTTGAGTTACAAATTTTCTCCCCATTTCTACCTTACCCCCATTCCAAGATGGCATATATTCTTACTGCCTTGTTCCCCAGTCAGCCCTCCCTTCTGTCACCCCATCTTCCCCCCATCACCTTTCCCCTTACTTTCTCGTAGGGCAGGATAGATTTCTGTGCCGCATTCCCTATGTATCTTGTTTCCCAGCTGCATGCAAAACAACTTTTTTTTGAGCATCTGCTTTTAAAACTTTGAGTTCCAAATTTTCTCCCCTCTTCCCTTCCCACCCATCCTCCCTAGGAAGGCAAGCAATTCAACATAAGTCACTCATGTATCATTATGGAAAATACTTCCACAATACTCATGTTGTGAAAGGCTAACTATATTTACTTCCATCTTATCCTGTCCCCCTTTACTCGATTTTCTCCCTTGATCTTGTCCCTTTTCAAAAGTGTTTACTTTTGATTACCTCCTCCCTCTATCTGCCCTTCCTTTTATCATCCCTCCTTTTTTATCCCCTTCCCCCTACTTTCCTGTGGAATAAGATACCCAATTGAGTGTGTATGTTATTCCCTCCTCAAGTCAAATCCAATGAGAGCAAGATTCACTCATTCCTCCTGCCCCCTCTTCCCTTCCAACAGAGCTGCTTTTTCTTGCCACTTTTATGTGAGATAATTTACCCCATTCTATCTCTCCCTTTCTCCCTCTCTCAATATATTCCTCTCTCATCCTTTAATTTAATTTGTTTTAGATATCATCCATTCACATTCAACTCACCTGGTGCCCTCTGTCTATATATATATGTATGTATGTATGTATGTATGTATATTCACTTCAGCTACCCTAATACTGAGAAAGGTCTCCTGAATTGCACATAACATCTTTCCATGTAGGAATGTAAACAAAACAGCTCAACTTCAGTAAGCCCCTTACGATTTCTCTTTCTTGTTTACCTTTTTATACTTCTCTTGATTCTCGTATTTGAAAGTCAATTTTTCTATTCAGCTCTGGTCTTTTCATTAAGAAACCTTGAAAGTCCTCTACTTTGTTGAAAATCCATATTTTGCCTTGGAGCATTGTACTCAGTTTTGCTGGGTAGGTGATTCTTGGTTTTAATCCTAACTCCTTTGACCTCCAGAATATCATATGCCAAGCCCTTAGATCCCTTAATGTGGAAGCTGCTAGATCTTATGTTATTCTGATTGATTTTCCACAGTATTCAAATTGTTTCTTTCTGGCTGCTTGCAGTATTTTCTCCTTGATCTGGGAGCTCTGGAATTTGGCAACAATATTCCTAGGAGTTTTCTTTTTAGGATCTTTTTCAGGAGGTGATTGGTGGATTCTTTCAATTTCTATTTTATCCTCTGGCTCTAGAATATCAGGGCAGTTCTCCTTGATAATTTCTTGAAAGATGATATCTAGGCTCTTTTTTGATCGTGGTTTTCAGGTAGTCCAATAATTTTTAAATTATGTCTCCTGGATCTATGTTCCAGGTCAGTGATTTTTCCAATGAGATATTTCACATTGTCTTCCATTTTTTTCATTCCTATGGTTCTGTTTCATAATATCTTGATATCTCACAAAGTCAACTTGCTCCAATCTAATTTTTAAGGTGATATTTTCTTCAGTGGTCTTTTGGACCTCTTTTTCCATTTGGCTAATTCTGCCTTTCAAGGCATTCTTCTCCTCATTAGCTTTTTGGAGCTCTTTTGCCATTTGAGTTAGTCTATTTTTTAAGGTGTTATTTTCTTCTGTATTTTTTGGGTGTCCTTTAGCAAGTCATTGACTTGTTTTTCATGATTTTCTTGCATCACTCTCATTTCTCTTCCCCATTTTTCCACTACTTCTCTTACTTGCTTTTCCCAATCCTTTTTGAGCTCTTCCATGGCCTGAGACTAATTCATATTTTTCTTGGAGGCTTTTGATATAGGCTCTTTGACTTTGTTGACTTCTTCTGGCTGTATGTTTTGATCTTCTTTGTCACCAAAAAAGATTCTAAAGTCTGAGTCTGAATCTGAGTTCATTTTCACTGCCTGTTCATGTTCCCAGAGAACTACTTGACCCTTGAGCTTTTTGTCAGGGCATAACTGCTTGTAGAGTAGAAAGTACTTTGTCCCAAGCTTTAGGGGCCTTGTGCTGCTGTTTTCAGAGCTGCTTCTACACAACAAGCTCTGCCACAGCAGTGCTCCTCCTCCCCAAGATCCACCAACCAGGATTGTGACCTAGATCCAAGCAGGGTAAAGCAGGCTCTGCACTCCCACTCTGATCCACTGCTTAATTCCTCCCCCCGGGTGGACCTGGAGCTGTAAGCAACCACAGCTGCAGTTCTAAAAGCAGCCACAGAGCTGTACCACCTACTGCCCCCAGGGCTGGGGCCAACCGTGGATAGGTTTTTCCACCAGGGGTCTTCTGGAGTCGTCTTAGAACCCTGCATTGTTGAGAAGAGCCAAGTTAGTCACCACACAATGTTGTTCTTGCTGTGTGCAGTGTTCTCCTGGTTCTGCTCTCCTCACTCAGCATCAGTTCATATAAGTTTTTCCAGGTTATTATGAAGTCCGTCTGCTCTTCATTTCTAATAGCACAATAGTATTCTATTACATTCATATACCATAATTTGTTTAGTCATACCCCAATTGATGGGCATCCCCTTGATTTCCAGTTTTTTTGCCACCAAAAAAAGAGCTGTTAAAATATTTTTGTACATATAGGTCCTTTTCCCATTCGTGTTATCTCTTTGAGATATAGCCCTAGAAGTTGTATTGCTGAGTCAAAAGGTATGCACATTTTTATGGACCCTTGGGCATAGTTCCAAATTGCTCTCCAGAATGGTTGGATCAGTTCACAATTCCATCAACAATGCATTAGTTTTCCAATTTTCCCACATCCTCTCCAGCATTTATAATTTTCCTGTTTTGTCATGTCAGCCAATCTGACAGGTCACATGTGGTACCTCAGAGTTGTTTTAATTTGCATTTCTCTGATCAATAGTCATTTAGAGCATTTTTTCATATACCTACAGATATCTTTAATTTCTTCCTCTGAAAACTGCCTGTTCATATCCTTTGACCATTTATCAATTGGGGAATGACTTGTATTCTTACAAATTTGACTCAGTTCCCTGTATATTTTAGAAATGAGGCCTTTATCAGAGACACTGGTTGTAAAACTTTTTTCCCAATTTTCTTCCTCCCTCCTAATCTTGGTTGCATTCACCTGGTTTGTACAAAAAATTTTCAATTTAATGTAATCAAAATTATCCATTGTTCATTTCATATCACTCTCTATCTCTTATTTGACCATAAATTCTTCCCTCCTCCATAAATCTGACAGGTAAACTATTCCTTGCTCTCCCAAATTGCTTATAGTATCAGCCTTTGTATCTAAACTGTGAACCCTTTTTGACTTTATTTTGGTATATGGTGTAAGATATTGGTCTATGCCCAGTTTTTGCCACATTATTCCAGTTTTCCCAACAGTTTTTTGTGAAATGGTGAATTCTTATCCCAGAAGCTGGATTCTTTGGATTTATCAAACAGCAGATTACTATAGTCATTGACTACTGTGTCTTATGTACCTAATCTATTCCACTGATCTACCACTCTATTTCTTAGCCGTTACCAAGTAGTTTTGATGATTGCTGCTTTATAATACAGCTCGAGACCTGGTATGGCTAGGCCTCCTTCCATAGCATTTCTTTTCATTAATTCCCTTAATATTCTGAACCTTTTGTTCTTCCAGGTGAATTTTGTTATTATTTTTTTCTAACTTGATGAAATATTTTTGGTAGTTTGATTGATATGGCACCAAATAAGTAAATTAATTTAGTTAGAGGCCAAGTATTTTCAACATCATATTTTCTAGCCCTTTTCTGGACACCTAATAAAACAGGTGGTATAAACCGGTTCCTGAGACAAATGTCTGGCTATGAGAACTGTTGTCATTCCCTTTTCCTTTCAAGGGGACTTGTCATTTAGGCTATTTTTTAAGTTTAATAGTATTTTTATTTTTTCCCAGTTACATGTCAAGAAAATTTTTAGCATTCATTTTTACAAGATTTTGAGTTCCAATTTTTTTCTCCCTCCGTCCCCTCCCCCCTTCTGAAAATGGTAGGTGGTTTGATATAGTTTATACATGTGCATCTTGCAAAAAGTGATTTCCATATTAGTCACTTGTGAAAGAAGAAACAAATCAAAAGAAAAAAAACATGAGAAAGAATAAAGTAAGTGAAAGGAATATGCTTTAATCTGCATTCAGAGTCCGTCAGTTTTCATCTGCATATAGGTAGCATTTTCCTTCGTGAGTCCCTTATAATTGTCTTGGATTATTGTGTTGCTGAGAAAAGCTGAATCATTCATAATAGATCATCACACAATGTTGCTGATATTTTGTACAATGTTTCCCTAATTCTGCTCATTTCATTTTGCATCAGTTTGTACAAGTTTTTTCAGGATTTTCTGAAATCTTCCAATTCATCATTTCTTATTCACAATATTATTCCATTACACTCATATACCACAGCTTTTTCAGCCATTCCCCAAATGATAGACATATCTTCAATTTCCAATATTTTGCCACAACAAAAAGGGCTGCTATAAATATTTTTGCATGTCCTTTCCTCTTTGTTATGATCTCTTTGGGATACAGACCTACTAGGGGTATTGCTGGATGAAAGAGTATGCACAGTTTTATAGTCCTTCATGCACAGTTCCAAACTGCTCTCCAGAATGGTTGGATCAGTTCAAAACTCCACCAACAATGCAACAATGTACTTAGGCTATTTTCTATTAAGAATTGAGAAGCTGAGTGGCTTGTCAATCCCCATAAAGTTGGTGGAAGCACCATTTGAGAAAACCCTTAGTCTGGAAGCAATTGCTTTTCACCTGTACAGGCTCTCATTAGAAAATTCATTTTTTCAGTAATTATTCAAGTAGATTTCCACTTCACACATGAGAAATTCATTTAGAGCTACTAGGTAAGTGCTGTGTTTCCTCTGCTACATCAGCGTGCTCTGGCAGAAAATCGTTGCTTTTGCTGGGTTTCCAGCAAGTCCTTGTTTTTCCAGGTTTTCCAAGTCCTTTGTTTTTTCAAACCAGCTTTGGACTGACAGATTCCAACACTTCTTGAGATGTTACCTGGTTATATCTTTTCACATGCATCTGCCTTGCTGTTTTGCCTAAAGCGTTCTGGCCATGCTAAGATTGAGTCATACAAGCACTTTGCATGGTCCTCAAAGTCACTGGATGGCTTTGTATCCACCCAAGGAGATACTTTAAAACTGGTATGCCATCCAATGAGCACTGGAGCAGACGTTCTCCTTTCTTAAGACACTCTCAGTCACGGACTGGTGTTCAGCTGTGTCTTTTTAAAATTGCCAATAAAACCGTCGGGAAGATTTGAGACTTGCAAAGTTCTACTTTGGTGGAATCAAGTTGTCCTTAACTCCAGCTACTTTACACAGCCAGCAAATCAGCTCTTCCAGCTGACAGCAAAGCAGTTGGGCTCCTACTTCAAGCAAAAGGCCTGGTGGTCCCATTCCAGTCCTGCCTCCAGGAAGCCGATGGCTAGAAACAGGATCAGATCCAGTGCTGAAGGGGTCTCTCTCTGAGTCCGGGTTTTGCCTTCGTGTGTATGGTGTCTCTTGCATCCTCCAGCTGCGGCAATGTGGTTAGTCATGGCCTTCCTGTTAGTCAGCTGCTCTTCTCCCCTTCCCACCCTCCCGGAAAGCATTTTCCTCCACTGGATCTAGAAAATGTAGCAGCTCCCCAGAGGCACCGAGCAGTCTGTCTCCAGCTCCTGGCTGTTCTAACCTCCACCAGGCTTCACATTCCCACCCGGCGCTGTCTCTGCTTCAGTCTCATTCTCTGCCAAAATCTTTTCTTCAGCGAGTGCCAGTGAGGAGACACTTCTTACCCTCTCTGGTTTAGGGCCCATCAGCTTTCTGCCCCCTCCCCCCGCCCCCGCCAGTGTCCAGGAAACCGCTGTCCAGCCGCGGCTTCCACCGCAAACATCCTGGGGTCCCTACGCCTCGGGAAGTGGCGGAGGGAAGGGGAAAGGGATAGTGGCAGCGCGTGAGCCAGAGACCCCCGCGTCACGGCCGCCCCACGCAGCACGCCTCCCCCCACCCCCGCCACACACACACACACACACACACACACACACACACACACACACACACACACACACGTGCGACACGTGTGCACGGCTACCTCGGCCCTCTCCTGCCCATTTTGGCACAACACTCTAGCCGGCCGACCAACTATGACCATAGTCATGTACTGTGTCAGATACCCTTCCCATCTTTGAATGTCTGTAACTTCAACAAAATTCGCCGGCCCTGGAACAGATCCGTGGGGCACTTCCCTGGCCTGCTTCCTGACAGTTATCAAATCAATACTGGTTCCACCTTGATTCTGGCCATTCTGCCAGCTCTAAGTACGTCTAGACTTCTCTGTTCTGGGTTATTGGATTTGGGTGTCTGTCATGAATTCTCTTAAATCACACAATATAAGTCCTGTTTAATTTTTGAAGATCTGAGTAAATATAAGGTAATATTTCATTTACATGTTCTATTCTCAGAGGCATCTCAGGTCAGCAGAGCCCAACAGAGGTTTGTCCAGGATTGATCCAAGTGATGTGACCCCATGTCCTACAAAATTGGTACAGAAAATAGACAATGGAAATAGGTCCAATGAAATGCCAAAGGGAATTAATGGAAAAATTAACTATATTATTGCCCCATCACTCTAATCATGGGGGTGTGTAACTGAGTGGAAAATAACATCTCCAGCTTCTCCTCTGGCTTCAATGTGGCCAATGGTGGCACCATAGATCTTTCCTGACTCACTCTCTTCGTTGTGAATATTCTTAGGGTTTACATTAATATTGTGATAGATTACACTGGAAACAGCCAGCAACTTCTCTTGCACTATGATCCATTCTTTCTGGCTTCTATCAGCCTTGCCGATCTTGTTCCCTATCTAATACCAATATTGCTGTCATAAGCACAGGTCTGCTTTGTATGTGTCCTGCTCTGAGCTCTGTCTTACTCCTGGCATTTTATATGACCCTCAAACTTCTCTCGACTCTATTGATGTATGGAAAGGATATGATATCATCCTATTATATGCTTCTTCCTCTTGTTCTCAGTGCTGTATGGGTCTAGTGTGACCCTGCTAATTAGGATCCAGTCCCGGAACAGTTCCTTCACCTCCTCAGGCTTTATAGTCCCAACCTGGTCATCCATGGTCTACATGTTCCTCACCGATGGACTGCTTTTTGGTACCTTTACTGTTATGTAATGTGTAGAAGAGCCTTATGTTACTCTGATTTTTTATTTAATTTCTTTTTTTTGTGAAGAGCTTAGGGAAGAAGAGACTGAGAGGGGCACTTATAGTAGTGCAGAGAGCAATGAGGAATGTGTCATAGTCAATGAAAAGTAGAGATCTACCCTACATAGAAACCATACAGATGGAAGCCTGGGGAACAGAAAGGGGACCTACGAGAATCTTGGAAAGGTTTCAGTACTCTGGAGGTTTATGCAATGGGTTCCACCCCACCCCATCCCAATTCCTTTCACAATTGCTTTGTTAATCAGAATATATGACCTTGGAGGATGCTTTTGCTTCTTTACAAAAGAAAGAGGCCAGATATGCACCTGTGATCATTCTCAGTCTGACCTTCCTGGGGTAGGAATATTCCAGTGACTGCAGATTTACCTTTTGCAAGGGGAGTTTGTTCTGAGTCACAGAAACACAACTGTTCTAGAGGTGAGAGAGTGGGAATAATTCCTTATTCCCCCTTTTATATGTCATGGGAATCAGACTACGGAGAGTATCCTTTCATTCTGCCTCTGTAATGAGGGAATCTTAAGCTATGACTTATGGAAGAGAGAAGAAGGAAGAGGGACTCAGAGATGAAGGGAAAATAAAACCAAAAGATATCAATTCAAACATTTAGAGTAATAAATCCAATGCTTTTTACCCCCTTCAGAACAAAAAAAAACTTTTAGATTTTCCAAATTGTATATTATAACAGAAAGATAAAAAAGCTCCACTTTACTACCAGACAGTCCACTTCAGCATCATGGTTCTAGGAAAACATTGATTTCCCAGACATAATGACCATAGATAGAGAGAGATTGCAGATGTTCCTTGAGAAATGACGCATGTTACTAGAGGATCCCTATCTCTCTTTAATGACCCAGGCACTCCTCTGAAGAGGGAGAAAGGGAAAGTTCCAGAAATTATTTTCCCTTCACTGATTTGAAAGAAGTGTGGTCACAGCATAAAATGAATGTACTCTCACCACTGTTGTGTCCAATTATCTTGCTGTATCCAAGTCCCCTTTCCAAGCAAACATTTCAAAGAAGGCTGAGAATCAGAGAGACATCTTCGACATTTCACTTGCAGGGGAAAAAGAGGATGCTGTAGAAACTAAAAGAATTAGCCTGGCTGTTTCAATGATGGGGTGAGGATGAATGGGTGAAATGGCAATAGAAGAAGTGTGGCATGAGCAAAGTTAGGCAGAGATGCTGAGATGAGGCCCCAGCAGTGATACTTTCTAACAGTTTGTAGGCTCTAAGTAGTCAGTGAAGCATCACAGGAAATTAAAGGGTCCTGTGGTCTCTTAATAATTTCTCTGGCATCGGTTTTAACCAGAAGCTCTTGCAGAGATCTCATGCCCCACCCCAGGCCAAAGGACAGAGCAGCATCTCCAAATCAGCCACCCCAAGGAGGCCCCTTCCCTTTAGGAATAACCTTGTTAGGCCTAGAGGAAATTGAATAGAAGAAGAAGAGAGTTTCTTTTTCACCCCTCCAGAGACTGTGATCAGTGACATGGGTCTAAATTCTGAGTTATCATGGGGCAGGTCTATGGAGATCATTGAAAGGGCAAGGATTTAGTACCCTACAGCTTTTTGGTGTGGGTAGATGATACTGATCTGAAGAGGAGGAGAGAAATAGGGTGCTGAAAACGTACTCATAGTATAACATGTAAATATGATATAAATATAATATAATAGGTTATGCTTATAACACATTATAATATGGTATATAATTATAATATATAAATAATATAACATCTAAAAATAATAATAGCTAAATGGAATGACATTTCTTTAGGGTATATTGAGATTGTAATTATTCTGAGGCTTCTTATCCTAAATCTGGCTTCTAAACCTGTTCCTTCAGGGGGAAATCAGCGGTTTCTCTACTTCAGTAATAGTCTTACTACTGTCACTCAGACAGAAGAGTTTTATAACTTCCTCCAGTTTAATTCATCAGTCCTTGAAATGGAGGATGTTAGTAATCCAGGAATTAGGTTCAGTAAGTCATGATTGGTGTCAAGGCAAAGGAATAAAGGATTCAAGAGCGGAGGGTAGTACAGAGTTGCACTGTCTACCAAGGGTTCAATAGTGGAAATAGAAGACAGGGCAGTCAGAATCTGGATGAGAGCCTGGAAAAGCATTGAAGGATTGAGGGGCTGAAGTCACAGTGAGGGCAGAAAGTAGGGTGAGGAGCAGTGAAGTATTGGGGAAGATAAAATGATAAAAGAATATAATCCAACAATGTTAATTTGGAGTTCTTAAATAAAGAAGACTCTTTGTGGATGTTGGAAACATCATCCTTACTGTAACTGAGGTTAAATGGAGGAATAGGTTATAGTATGAGTTTGGATTAAGAAACTGGGAAGTTAAGGGGCATAGCTGAGATGGTAAACCCAATGACCTTTACCTGGGAGAATTCCTGGGAGAGCCCCAAAAAGGCTTTTAAAAATCAAATGAGGGAGCTAGAGGGAAAAATCATGACAAGAAATGAGAGTAATGTAAGAAAATCATGAGGAAAAGAATCAACAACTTGGTAAAGGAGGTACAAAAGAATACCAAAGAAAATAATGCCTTAAAAACAGGATAGCCCAAATGGTAAAAGAGACAAAAATCAACTGAGGAGAACTGCTTAAAAATAGAATTGTTCAAATGTAAAAGTATATACAAAAGTTTACTGAAAAAAAATAATACCTTAAAGATTGCAACTGGACAAGTAGAAATTACCGACTTCCTGAGACATCAAGAAATGATTTTTAAAAATCAAAAGAATGAAAAAGAGGAGAAAATGTGAAATACTTCATTGACAAAACAATGGACATAAAAAAAAAGATTGAAGAGAGATAATTGAAGAATTATTGGAGTACCTGAAAGCCATGATCAAAAAAAAAGTTTAGACACTATATTCCTTTTTATAAAGGTTTATTAATTTTATCACTCTTCTGCTTTGCTTTTGTCTTTTCTACACTATTTTTAAAAATTAATTAATTAATTTTTAGTTTTCAACATTCACTTCAATAAAATTTTGAGTTTGAAATTTTCTCCCCTTCGCTCCCCTCCCCCCCCCCACAGGACAGCATGCAATCTGATATAGGTTCTACATACACATTCACATTAAACATATTTTCACATTAGTCATGTTGTAAAGAAGAATTAGAACCAATGGGAGGAACCACACAAAAGAAGAAACAGCAATTAACAACAAAAGAGAGGAAATTGTATGCTTCGATCTGCATTCAGCCTCCATAGTTCTTTCTCTGGATGTGGGTAGCATTTTCTATCTCTAGCCTTTTGGAATTGTCTTAGATCCTTGCATTGCTGAGAAGAGGTAAGTCTATCAAAGTCGGTTGTCAAACAACATTGCTGTTGCTATGTACAATGTTCTCCTGGGTCTGCTCACTTCACTCAACATCAGTTCATGTAAGTCTTTCCAGGTTTTTCTGAAGTCTTCATGCTCATAATTTCTTATGAAACAATAGTATCCCATTACATTCATGTACCATAACTTATTCAGCCATTCCCCAATTGATGGCCATCCCCTCAACTTCCAATTCTTGGCCACCACAAAAAGAGCTGCTATAAATATTTTTGTACATGCGGATCCTTTTGCCATTTTCATAATCTCTTTGAGAGACAGACCTAGAAATGGTATTGCTGGGTCAAAGGGTATGCACAGTTTTATAACCCTCTGAACATCATTCTAAATAGCTCTCCAGAAGGGTTGGATCAGTTCTTAACTCCATCACCAATTCCTTAGTGTTCCAATTTTCCCACATCTCCAACATTTATCATTTTCCTGTTTTCTCATGTTAGCCAATCTGATAGGTATGATATGGTACATCAGAGTCGTTTTGATTTGCATTTCTCTAATCAATAGTGATTTAGAGCATTTTTTTCATATGACGATAGATAGCTTTAATTTCTTCATCTGAAAACTGCCTGTTCATACCCTTTGACCATTTATCAATTGGAGAATAACTTGTATTCTTATAAATTCGGCTCAGTTCTCTATACATTTTATAAATGGTGCCTTTTCAGAGACCCTGGCTGTAAAAATTTGTTCTCAGCTTTCTACTCCCCATCTAATCTTGGTTGCATTGACTTTGTTTGTGCAAAGACTTTTCAATTTAATGTAATCCACATTACCCATTTTGCATTTTATAATGTTCTCTCTCTCTCTCATTTGGTCATAAATTCATTCTTCTGTTCACCAAAGTCTGACAGGTAAACTATTCCTTGCTCTCCTAATTTGCTTATAGTATCAGCCTTTATATCTAAATCATGTATACATTTTGACTTTATCTTGGTGTATGATGTAAGATTTTGGTCTATGCCTAGTTTCTGCCATACACTTTCCCAGTTTTCCCCCACAGTTTTTGTTAAATAGTGAATTCTTATCCCAGAAGCTGGATTCTTGGGTTTATCAAACAGTAGATTACTATAATCATTGACTGTTGTGCCTTGTGTACCTAATCTATTCCACTGATCCACCACTCTATTTCTTAGCCAGTACCAAGTAGTTTTGATGATCATTGCTTTATAATACAATTTAATATCTGATATGGCTAGACCATTTTCCTTTGCATTTCTTTACATTAATTCATCTGATGTTCTGGATCTTTTGTTTTTCCACATTAATTTTATTATATTTTCTAACTTTATGAAATTTTTGGTACTTTGATTAATATGGCACTGAATAAGTAATTTAGTTTAGGTAGATTTTTATATTAGTTCATTCTACCCATGAGCACCTGACACTTCTACTATTACTTAGATCTGACTTTATTTGTGCGAAAAGTGTTTTGTAATTGTGTCCATGTCATTCTTGGGTTTGTCATTTCTATACTATTTTATTTTACATTTTATCTTTTTTCTCTATTTGTTATATCTCTTGGTTTGCTGACTCTCTAGGGTCTTTTTTCTTTTCCTCTTTTTGAATAACATATTATTTTTCCCAATTACATGTAAAAACAATTTTAACATTAATTTTTTTTGAAATTTTAAATTCACCACAGATCACCTCCTCAAATAGATCCCAAAAAGAAATCTCCTAGGAATATTGTCGCCAAGTTCCAGAGTTTCCAGGTCAAGGAGAAAATACTATAAGCAGCCAGAAAGAAACAATTTGAGTATTGTGGAAACACAATCAGA
>CM053623.1:460573112-460593336 GCA_028646595.1 Phalanger gymnotis
AAGATAAAAAAAAAGGGGGGGATGATGGAAGGGAGGGCAGATGGGGATGAAGATAATCAAAAACAAACACTTTCAAAAAGAGACAGGGTCAAGGGAGAAAGTTCAATAAAGGGGGATAGGTTAGGAAGAAGCAAAATATAGTTAGTCTTTCACAACATGAGTATTGTGGAAGGGTTATACATAATGATACGCATGTCGCCCATGTTGAATTGCTTGACTTCTTAGGGAGAGAGGATGGGAAAGGAAGACGGGAGAGAATTTGGAACTCAAGGTTTTAAAAAAATAGATGTTCAAAAGTAAAAAAGTTTTTTTTTCATGCAACTAGAAAATAAGATGCACAGGCAATGGGGCATAGAGATTTATCTTGCCCTGCAAGAAAGGAAGGGAAAGGGGGATGGGAGGGGAGTGGGGTGATAAAGGGGAGGGCAGACTGGGGAGCAGCACAACCAGAGTGTACACCGTCTTGGAGTGGGGGAGGGAGGAAATGGGGAGAAAATTTGTAATTCAAACGCCTGTGAAAATCAATGCTGAAAACCAAACATGTTAAAAATAAATTAAAATAAAAAAATTTATACAAACAAAAAAAAAGAAATTTTAAATTCAAATTCTCTTGCTCCTTCCCTCCTATGTCTCCTTCTTGACTATGTGTGTGTGTGTGTGTATGATACATCTGCATGCATGCAATATATATTTCTATATTAGTCATGTTGTGAAAGAAAACAGAGACCAAAAAAAGCCCCACAAAAATAACATGAAAAAGTAGGCTCAATCTGCTTTCAGGTCCACCAGTTCTTTCTCTGGAAGTTGATAACATTTTTCATCATGAGTCCTTTGGAATTATCTTGGATCATTGTGTTGCTAAGGATAGGTGTCGATTACAGTTGTCATCATGTTGTACTGTACAACGTTCTCTTAAAAGTGCTTACTTCAGTTGGCGTCATTCTGTGTTCGTCTTTCCAGGCTTTTCTGAAATCATCTGCCTTATGAATAACCTAAATAGCACAATACTATTTCATTACAATCAGACGCCACTAGTTGAACAAGTAGTTTTCAGATGAAGAAATCAAAGCTATGTGCGGTCATGTGAAAAGTTGTCCCAAATCGCTTTTGATTAGGGAAATGTAAATTGAAACAACTCACTTCACGTCTATCAGATGGCTTAATGCAACAGAAATGAAAAATGAGAAATATTGGAGGGGATGTAGGACAGTTGGGACACTAATGCGTTGTTAATGGAGCGGTGAACTTATTCAACCGTTCTGAAAAGCTATTTGGAATTATGCCCAACAGACTATAAAACCACTAGAACCCTTTGATCCAGCAATTTTATCCCAAAGAGATAAAAAAGGACGAAGACTTATGTTTACAGAGACAAACACATTAGGCGCCCGGATGTGAGTTGGGGGTTTTTGTGAAGTAGAGGAAGCTCATGGAATAGGACGAGGATCACAGTAGGATCAGAAAACAGAGGGTGCTTGAATGTTTAAGTAAGTCTCGTGTAGCGAATGAGCCTTCAAGAAGGACTGATTCCTGAAGCGGTGGAGGGAGGGTGTCCAAGTGGCAATGGGGAGCAAAAAAGGATTCTGCTATCCAGCATTAATTGGATTTTCACTCCAACTATTTCTGGAAAGCATGCGCAGGGATGTAGTGTCATTGGGAGGGGACCTGTCAGGCTGTGTCTAAAATGGAGGGAGTGAGAAAAGAAGACCTTTAAGATGAAAGCAAGGTTCTTAATTTGGGGACAAATGTTGAAGACTGAAGGAGCAGGCAGATTTAAGGGGGGGTTATTGGGTGGTTTGAGTAGAGTGGATGAAGTAGCAGACAGATGAGTTTGGCAAAGGGTATTTGTTCTTCAGCAATAGCAGTTCGGTATCACAGGGATGGGGAAAACAGGAGGTTTTAGCATATTAAACAGCAGGACATAATGATTCAAGTCAGAATAACAACGATCATCTCTGAAGAAGGCATGTGATTAGAAGGTTTAAGGTTAATGCTTTGTGATGAAGCAGGTTTCAGTTGCCCAACTTGGCCATTTGATGTGAATTAGGGCAAGGCTGGCATTATTGAGGCTCTCAAAGACTAGACAGGTAATTTTTCTCAGCCCTTCCTTCCAAGCCAAATAGATGGCTTGTGCACTTGAGTCCCTGTTTTGCCTGCTCTTTTGTCTTTCACTGGATCAGCCTTCCTTTAAATTTTATTCATTAATATTTTAGGGATTCCATTTTTTTTTCAATTTTAGTAAGTTTGGCGTGTTTGAATTTGTCTCCAAGGAAGGTTCTGTCAGCACAAGTCACTGTGGGGGTCTCACCTCAACTAGATAATAAAACTTCTGTTTCCCCCAAGCATCGAATCAAGGAAAGTTCTACAGTATATCTGCGATAGGAAAAAGTATCCCCTGATTGGTAATGCACTGGGGACCTGCCTGTTCTGACAGTAGCTAGGTGGGGGAGGGCTGGCTCTTCAACATCCCTCGTCCTTCTCCCGCACCCAGAAGATGTCATGGCTCAAGAGCAGGGGATGTCTCATACCCTCTGGTTTCCCCTGTTGGGGACTTGATGATGCCCATCAATATGCCCATCAATATGCCCATCAATGTGCCCATCAATATGCCCATTGATATGCCCATCACATCAACAAGTATGAGCAGAGCTAAGTGCACATTGGCCATTAACTGTGAAATGCCAAAGGAAAGCGAGGGCATCGTTGGTACCCTGTGCCACTCTTTGGCTCTTGGTGGATTGCTAATGCTTCTCGTCATTCCCCCTCACTTAAGCAATTCCACATGGCGCTGAGGATATCCTGTTACCATTCTGAGTGTGGATCACATGAGATAAGGGAGCTGAAACCAAACACAGAGGGCATAGCAAGGCGAGCGTCGCTGGAGGACTTCAAATGGAGGCTGGATGATGTCTCATATTGGCAATTCGTAGATGAGATTCTGTGTGTATGTGTACATGGGTAGGTTGAATGGTGGACAGAATGCCGTGCTTGAAGTCAGGAAGACCTGAGTTCAAATCTGGCCTCAGATGCTTCCTACCTATGTCACTTAACCCTGTTTGACTCAGTATCCTCACCTATAAAATGAGTTAGAGAAGGAAATGACAAACCACTCCAGTATCTTTACCAAGAAAACCCCAAATGAGGTTGTAAAAAGCTGAACAAGACTGAAAAATGACTAATGGTATAGAAAGGTATACAAATATCATCATATATATATATATATATATAATATATAAAGAAATATGTAAAGGTCTGCTGCTCTCAGACCCCCCCTGGACATAATGGAAGAGGTTATAGGGCCAGAGTTTCCAACATTCTTCAATCTCAAGAGATAAAGGGCCCCACCTCCCACCTTCTGGACATTCTTTCGTATGTCATGAAGGATTAGAGTTCTGAGGGGTGATGTCAAGGGATGGATCTCCCTAAGAATGTCTGAGAATACAAGTGTTCCTGTAATAGCAATTTAGATTTGAAGATCTTTCCCACCCATTAATAGGCCACGTGACCTGCTTATGTCACAGCAAGCATAAGATACATGTGGCGGGAAGAGCTTCCTGACAGGAAAAGGAAGTTATATCACAGGAAATGCTGAGAGAGAAAGAGAGAGAGAGAGAGAGAGCACAGTTATGGCTGCTGATGGCTACTAATGGCTGTTGGTGTGATAGTTAGGACTGAACAGGCTGACTTAGCTGTACTGTGAGTTTGTTTTTGGGAAGACCCCAGCAGAGGGCCACAGAGGTTTTGGGATAGTGAGGCTCCATGTTGTGATATTATGTTTTAAGTTCCCTGCTGTTATGATAACATGGGCTAACTGGCTGTGGGAGCTGAACATTTGGTTATGGGATATTGTTCTCTGATGTCTGAACAAATGTTATACTTCTACCTTCTTTATGGAGAGTCTCTCATACTTTGTGATACAGAACTACATAGATATATTCATGATTATTATGGATGTTGTGTTTATTGCCTTACTGATCCATTCCCTCTGAGTATCAGCACCAGGCTTGCCTGGGGATGTGGGGCAAGGTTGTGAGCCTCTGGAGTTCCAAGAAGCCCTTCTCAGTGACACCCCCCTCTAGAGACTGGAGAGGAGTTTTAAATGCTCTTGGCTCTTTCTAGAACTCACAGAGGAGTCAAAGGGTAGATTGAACCCTTCCATGTGGTATCATTTTTGTTGTTCAGTCACTTAGTCACCTCCAGCTTTTCATGACCCCATAGAACGTAGTGTCCATTAGGTTTTCTTAGCAAGGATATTGGAGTGGTTTACTATTTCCATCTCCAGTGGATTGAGATAAACTTGCCCAGGGACACACAGCTAAAGTTTGAGCTCAGGTCTTCCTGACTCCAGTCCAGTGCTCTATCCACAAAGCCACTTAGCTGCCTTCAAGATGACATGAATTAATTAATAATTTAAGAAATATTATCCCCTACTTTTGCATTATCTTCAGTCCCCAATATATCACTCCCAACTCACCCATAGACAACTACCCCTTATAACAAAGAATAAAAAATAAAGAGGAAAAAAAAACACTTTAGCCAAACTGACCAATATATCAATGAAGTCCAAGGGTATATGCCAAATTCCACACTCATAATTTGCCACTTCTGCAAAGAAAGGGGAGAAGCTTGTTATCATATCTCTTCTCCAGGGAAAGGCTACAATGAATACTTGCAAACTGCTTACTATGTTTAAATCACTGTTATCAGTCATATTTGCATTGTTAGCACCTAGGTATAGAAAGTAGGAAAAATTAATGTAATGCTGCTGGTTTAATAACACATATTCCTTTGTGATCCATCTTATTCCTCATTTTTGTCAGACCCCACTTCTCAGTCCAGTTCACCAGGTAGCTTCTGAAGAATAGGAAGGAGTAATGTGTTTGCTCCCAGCCCCAAGGCCTCTGCTCTTAACCAGCTTGGTCTGGGCCCTTCCAAGTGGAACCCTCACTTCTTTTTACGCCATAAATAGAGAACCAATTTGGGCTAGACCTTCCCCAGGGGACAACTCTCCTTTCCTTGCTTTGCCTCATTAAAGTTAGGGGGAGCCCAAACTGGGGGGAACCAGACTGAGAGGGTTTTTGTTTTTCTAGCCAAGATTGCTGGAGCCAGCTGAGTCTCATAAAGCAACTAGCATTCCTTAAGTGTCAGAGCTGATTGTGATCATCCACACGTGAAGGCCAATCCACCTGCTAATAGGAATTGTCTTACCTTTGCCAGGGGAGGTCCACATGATATACCGTCAGGCCAATTAGAAGGAAGACACACCTGGGTTTAAAAGAACTCCTCAGTCAGTCCTCGCTCCAGATGTTTGGTCACAGAAAGAGAGAGGCCCTAGACCCAGTTTTATGGTTGCTGCTAGTGTCTCCAATCGTTTGACCATGCTCAGGTCCCTGTCTTACTTTTGAGGTGCCAGCATGACCCTTTTTACTAGGGGTATAGAGTTAGAGTTAAGAATGATTTCCTGCCTTTGTTGCAATTTTATTCACCACAAAGAAATCATAAGCAGTTCCTGCCCCCAAAGGACCTTACAGTCTTCTGAGAGGAATTATGCACACAGCTAAGCAATGATCCCCTCTTGTTGTAGCCTCCCTCTTCTCTGTGTTTTAATGACACTTTCCTTTCTTTTTGCTCCCTCTGCCTGTCTGCTTCTTCTTAGCCTCCTCTGTTGGATCTTTATTCATATCGTGCCCATAAATTGCGAGTGCCCCCCAAGGTTGTATTCTAGATTCCCTTTTCTTTCTTCCATATTCTCTCTTGGTGACTGCATCGATTCCCATTGGTTCAGTTTTTATCTCTGTCGTTGTTCATCTATCATTTTCGAAGAGGACCAATGACATCGTGGATGACATCTTGGCTTACTCATGAATTGGATTTAAGTGAAGCTGTTGCACAAGGTCATCAGCTGTAGTCATCCAGAGCAGATGGATAAGATTCTAAGGTGCCATCAAGTTAGGAGGGATAGCTAACACCTGGAATGACCATCATCACCCAAAATGATCTCATCTGACTTACATATTAGGCTAGTCTATGTGAAAATGAATAGGGATAAGTGTAAACTCGTACATTTGGTCAAAAAAAATTGGCTTCTCATAGAGAGAATGAGACAAGCATATGTAGGAAGTATTTCATCTGAACAACAAGAAAAATAGATTGGGGGCTTTATTGAATTGAAAGTTCACCACAAGTCAATAGCAAATAACGACTCTGTGCTCACCATTCCTAAAGAATTTCAGATTGTCAATCTGCCCCACCCCATGGTTTCTGTGCTAGTCACTGGGATCCTGGAGTTGCCACACTCATCGATGCCTCAATCCCAGGGTCCTAGAGGAGACTGTCTCCTCAGCAATCAGTGTCTGGGCCCAGTACTGGCCACATGCAGCCATGGAGCTTCCAAAGAGAAGCAGATTCCAGATTGGAGGGTGCACAACAAAGCCCCACTGGAATGGAGGGAATCTGTTTCTACACATCAGCCCTTCCCCTGTACTTCGCCTCAGAAAAATCCCTGGTCTTCCCAAGCTTTCTTTTAAATCCATCGAATGACTGCACAAGGAAACAGAGGCAAAGAAGGGAGGCCTCATGGAACTGAGCTGATGCAAGGGGTAGGCAAGGCGGGGCGCTACCTAAGGCAGAGGAAGAGGAAGGAAATAGGAAAGAGCAGTCACAGGATGCCAGATAAAGATGACTGAAATTAGCTTTGGGGGTACTTCCCATGGTGGGGGGGGTGTGAAACAGATGATGTAACTCGCTCCCTTACCCCCACCTTATCTCCCTCCACACCCTCAGATGCTGTCAATTCATTTCAGCCTAATTTCTCTTTCATGAGAGATCCAGAAGCTTCTGGGACCCAGGACACCCCGTCACTAGCCTATAGGACTGATGTTCCTAGCTGATGTAGAAGAAGAGTGCAGAACTTCCAGAGGAAATCTCAGCAGAATCAGTCACAGAACATACCGCCAGACAACACTATATGCTCAGTCCTTCACCACCTGTTCATTCCAGCTCAGATGCAGGAACAGAGCACTCCCCCACAAGTGTTTATATTCTGTCCATCACTTAGAAAGAGTTACTTTTTTATATGGAGTAGTTATTAGACAAATATGCTGATGCCAAGAAATAGCAAGAAAAGACGGTCAGCTCTACAGTTAACTCTCTCAAACCTTTTTCTGTGCTCAGACACATCAGAAAGATGTCTCCAGCAACCCAGTGGTCACCTTTATGCCCATTCTAATTGCCTTTACCAGCATCCTCGGTTACCTCTGAAAGTCCCGTGTCCTGCAATTTAGATATGAGTCAAAAGAATCACCTGTGGACCCCCTTATCTGTTATATCTGGCAGCACACTTCTGGAAATGAAGCCAAACATTTTGCCCAAGACTCAGGCTCTCCTGGAGAGCACAGTAGGGTTGGAGGGTCTGTTATTCTGAATGCAGAGAAGGAAAGGAGGCCCACCCTGCTGAATCAAGTTAAGGCTTTGCAGACAAAAGATTAACATATACATGTGTATGGGTACATGGATGTGTGTATATACATTTTATATGCATTAGAAATCAAGCATATTTGAGAGTCATGAGAGCACTATATATAATGTGATACATAGATATAATTTTTACTGTTCAGTGTGGTATTTAAAAAGGCCCTAGAGACACAATTTTGGGTAATTTATTCATTTTATTAATAATGCCAGCATTTTAATAAAAGGAAGGTCATTTGGCATCTCTCTCTTAGACCAAAGACAATCATGGCAGTGGCTCACAGTTTATATACCCTTCAAAGAGTAAGTGTTCCCTGGAGTGAGAACCAACCCTGATTGGTTAACAATTAATGAGAGAATGAATATTACAATGGGGGCTAGGCCTGGACTTCGATTATATCATTTAGCTCTTAAGCTCCCCTCAGCCTGGGGCCAGGTCACAAAAGCTCCTCCACTTGGGTGGGGTCTGAACAAGAAAGTTAATCTAATCTCATTATCAGCAATGTCCTTCAAGGGACTGAATCTTTAAAATCAGGACTTTCAAAAGGGGGAGGGGGACTGCGGAACTCCCCAAATCATTGGTTATTCATAATCATTTCTCTCCTCAGTCGCTCGGTCACGTCTGCTGTCTGTGACCCCATGGGCCATAACATGCCCCCCACTATCTGCTGAAGTCTGTCCAAGCTCAAGTTCATTGCCTCCATGTCATAGATATAATTCAACATATGTAATAGACATTAATATGAACATGTCATAAAAATAATATATTGTATATAGGTATACCCAAATAAACGCAAGGTTTGGAGAAGATTCCCACATACCCCATTCTCATAGCATTAGTCACAGAATGAAGCTGGGCAAGTGTCTTCCTCTCTAGGTTCTGAGACGGGCTTATACCTAGAATCTAATCCCACCTGGATACTTAGAAACTGCTACAACATGAGCAAGTCACTTCTCCATAAAAACCTCCTCTTCCTACCCTGTCCAATGGGGATTTAGTGATTGAGGAAGCATTTATAAAGTTCCCAGTCTGTGCACTCCTGGTGGCATCCAGATGTGCCTGGCACCAAAGAACTATTAACATACACGCCCATGCTTCTTACTTTGCCTGGGGACTCCATTGTAGGTGTTAGAGATGCAAGCTCTGACAAGGAAAAAATGTACAAAGGTACAAAATGTACAAATTCAAGTTTAATCCTTGGAAAGCAAAGATCCCTCCATCTTGTCTAGATTCCCAGCTTCCGTGTCTGACCTGATGCCCCAGACCTCAGCTCACTATGCCCTCACTTCCTTGCCAGCATGATCAGCAAGTTCTAAAACACGAAGGTGAATTAGAGCTTTCTTCACCCATTCACACTTTTAAATTTTCTGGTAAGAACTACCCCTTCTTCTCCTCTTTCCCATGGTGACATTCACATACTTTTCAGGAAAAACAAGAGGTATCCTCAGTACATCCATGACATGGACAAGGGTGAGGATGCCAGTCATTGGTGCTGCCCAGACCATGGCGTGCAGATAAATCCTTGCCAATCACACTGTCTTCTTCACCAAATTGTTCAGTCATTTCATTCATGCTGTGATTTGTGAGCCCATTTGGGTTTTCTTGACAAAGGTAATGGCTTACCATTTTCTTCTCCAGCTTATTTTACAGATGAAGAAATGGAGACAAACAAAATTAAACGACTTGCCCAAGGTCACACAGCTAGTGCATCTCAGAGGCCAAATTTGAACTTGGGTCTTTCTGACTCCAGGCCTGACACCACCTAACTATCCAAGGACCTGACTAAAAGGCTGTTTTGTTTTGTTTTTTAACCTGGAAAGACTTACATGAACTAATGGTGAGTGAAGTGAGCAGAACCAGGAGAAGGCTGGAAACAGTAACAGCAGCCTTGAACGACGACTGATTTGGAGACACTTAGCTCTGCCCAGCGACGCCATAATTGAAGATCACTCCAAAAGATTTACGATGGAAAATGCTATTTCCACCCAGAGAAGGAGCTGTGGAGTCCGATTGTGGACTTGGGCGCACTATCTTCTCTTTTTTGGTTTTCTCTTTCTCAGGGTTTTCCCCTTCGGTTCCGATTTTTCTTTCACGACGTGACTAATGTGGAAACACGTTTAATGTGACTGCACAGGTATAGCCTATATCAGATTGCATGCCATCTTGGGGAGGGGGAGGGGGAGAAAGGAGGAAAACTGGAACTCAAAATCTTATGAAACTGAATGTTGGAAACAAAAAATAATTAATTAATTAAAAATTGCTTTGTGAAATGATTCGTACCATAAGGCTTTCTCAGTTGAGGAGTGTTGTGCAAAATAACAGCAGTCTAGTAATGTTTTAAAATTTTTTCAATATGATTTTTCTAAATTTCTTTTCTTGTCAGTTTTTTATCTACTCTGCTTCAGAATTCAGTTGTAGTTAACTGTATGGTTCAGTTTGGCCATTTTGTTTATCGTTATTTTAATAAAATATATTATCTGCTTTAAAAAAGGTGGCTTTTTTTTTCATGTAAGAACAGAGGGAATTTGTTTAGCATTTAGGAAAGTATTCTAATGCAATATAAAATGACATCACAAAATTGCCAAGCCTCAGTTCCTCCTTAGGCCAAAGACTTATCACCAAGAAGCAATACTTTATACACTAGCAATGTCACAGCAGGAATATTGCATAAGAAAAGCTTCTCAAAGATTAATTTACCAAACGATGATATTAGGAGGATGATTTGGCAACCCTAAGTAGTGGTTAACAGGGGACGCAAGGAAAATCAGTCCCATCTGTATGTCTATTACCCTAAACTGCAATATCCCTCTGAGAAGGTAGACCCAGTGATATGCCGTATTCTCTGCTTTCTTGGTTCATATGCTGGTAAGCCAACAGGGAAGCTAGCCTCACTCAGATTTCCTTATCTTTCACTTTGACCAATCCCCATTTGGCAGTTGGTTCTAGCCCCTTCTGGAGTACCAAGGTGCCCCAAACTAGTCACAAAATCAGGTTTCCTACACGGTCTCTCACTCTAATGCCCAAAAACTATTATGGCATGTATCATCTCTGAGCAATGATCTATCCCAAATTGGCTCTGTATGCTGCTGCTGCTCTGGAGAAAGAAAAGGGAAGGAAATAAGCATTTATATAGCGCCAACTGTGTGCCAGAACCTGTACTAATCACTTTTACAAATGTGATCTCATTTAATCCTCATGACAATCTAATGCTTCAGGCTCTATTATTATCCCTTTTTACAGTTGGGGAAACCAAGGCAACGCTAAGTGACTTTCATAGGTTTACATAGATAGACTATGTCTGAGGCTTAACTTTAACTCAGGTGTTCCTAACTCTAGGCCTAGTTCTCTCTCCACTGTGGCACCCGCTGCTTCTGACAAGTCAAGACTAACATTGGACTGGTTTCAGACTTTTTCAAAAGGTTTTCTCTTGCTGTCTTCTATCTGCTATGCCATGATCCTCCAAGGGCTTGCAGACTTCTGGCAATTTTCCTTTGTGGCCCTGAAATGAATGGAAGAACTTTAATTATATTTCCTTTTCCCTGATGTTACAATTTCTTTTGGCTCCTTTCATCTAGTTACATTTTGGCATTTTCTTGAGTTTTTTTTTTTTTGGAGATCTGTGCTCTTTCATGTTATGGCTTTATCTGAGAATTAGGCTTTTGCTTTCTTTTTTTATTTATTTGCACTTTTATTCAAATGACAAGAATTTGTTTTCTCTCCACCTACCATGCAATCTCAAAAAGAGAGAAAGAAAGAAAGAAAGAAAGAAAGAAAGAAAGAAAGAAAGAAAGAAAGAAAGGAAGGAAGGAAGGAAGGAAGAAAGGAAGAAAGGAAGGAAGGAGAGAAAGAGAGAAAGAAAGAAAGAAAGAAAGAAAGAAAGAAAGAAAGAAAGAAAGAAAGAAAGAAAGAAAGGAAGGAAGAAAGAAAGGAAGGAGGGAGGGAGGAAAGAAGGTCCTGTTTGAGCTTTCCCATTTTTTGCATTATTTCAGTCAAAATTTTTGGCATTTTGATCCTCCAGATGAATTTATTAGCTTTTTTGCTTCTATAATGTAATTCTTTGTTTATTTGATTGGTTGTAGTCCTGAATAAATGTTTTAGACAGTTATTATTGTTTTTATTGAATTAGATTAGCTGACCCAGGAGCAGCTAATATTTTTCCAATTATTTCTATTCCTTCCCCATAAAGTATGCATTGTAGTTGCGTTCATATAGTTCCCATGTGTATCTTCATGGTTAGATATCCAAGTGTTTTATTTATTCTGTAATTATTTTAAATGGAATTTTGGCTTGTATCTTTCCTTTCTGGTTTTTGTTGATAAATTATAAGAAAGTTGGTGATCTAAATGGGTTTTAAAAAATATAATTGTGACTTTGCTGCAATCACTGTTTCCATTCTATAGGTTCTATAGGTAAATAATCATTTATTAGTAAAAAAAAAATGTAGTCATTCTGCTTTCTTTTGCCTATGCTTATTCGTACAATTTCCTTTTCTCATCTCATTGCTATGGTCAGACTTTCTAGTGATATATTGAATAATAATTCTGATTTTCAACATCTTTGATTTACCCATAATATACCAGACCCCCCTTTAGTTTGGCCCCATTACATATCATATAGTCTCCTAACTTGAGAAAGAAATTACTTATATTAAGAAAAGGTCCATTTAATCTTGTACTTTCTACTATTTTAAAAACAGGAATGGAAGTTGCTTGTCCAATTCCTTTTCTGCATCTGTTGACATAATTACATGATTTTTGTTGTCCCTGTAATTAATGTAGCTCATTACATTGTCACCAGGAGGCAGCTGGAGGCACAGTGCATAGAGTGCCAGGCCCAGAGTCAGGAAGACCTGAGTTCAAGTCCATCCCCAGACACTAGCTCTTTTGCCCAGGGCAAGCCATTAATCTCCATCCACTTTTCTCAATTGTGAAATATCGTTATAATAGCGCCTACTTCACAGGGTTGTTGTGAGAACCAAATGGGAACATATTTGTAAGGTGGTTTGCAAATTTTAAAGCACAACATAAATGTTGGGGAATAAGATTATCACTTTAGGCGCTAAGAATACAAAGACAAAAAGTAAAATAGTCCCTGCCCATCGGGAGCTTAAGATTTATTTCAGGCAAGCCACATGAACACCTGTGAGTGAATACAACCTTTATAGGAGGAAAACCAGAGACATTTCACACCAAAGTGCTCAGACCTGGGCTGGTGAGGAGCCTCAGGAAAGCCTTTCTACAAGGAAAAGCTGCCTGAGTCAAGATAAGGAGCAAGCTCAGGGTTTTTAGAGGTAGAGGGAGGGGCAGAATGCACAGAGGCTGGACTGGACAATGGTGCAGAGGTGAGAGTTGACATGTTCTGTGTGGGCAAGAGGGATTAAGCCAGTGTGACTGGAACCTCGAATGTGGGAATGAAAAATAAAAACCTGACACATGCACCAAGCCTGGAAAAGGTTGTCTGCATCCTTAGTCATTTTCAAAGCAAACAGCAGACTTTATGTTCTACCCTAGAGGCAAGTGGAACCACTGGAGAACCTTGGGAAAAGACTAACCCAGATAGACACATGCTCTGGGATCTATGCAGGGGGTAGATTAAAGAGGGGAGAAATGGGAGCCAGGAAGGAAAAAACGAAAATGTTAGCATTATCCAGAATGTAGACTATAAGTGACAAGGAACTGAAGTATAGCCATTACACTATGAGGGGAGGCAGAGCAAGGAAGGGGATGGTCGCTTACAGAGTTCCTAAAGTGGGCCAGCCACTATGATGAGTGCTTTACAAATAGTATTTCACTTGATTCTCAAAACAAACCTGAGAGGGAGGTGCTACTATTGGCCTCAATTTACAGTTGAATTTACAGGTGGAGCCTCCTAAGGCGACCTACAGGTGGAGCCTCCAGGTAAGGGCCACACAGCTTACAAGTGTCTGGGGCCAGATTGGAGCTCAGATCTCCCTGGCTCTAGGCCCAGTGCTCCAGCCATTGTATCACCTGGCTGAATTCCATGTCCAGACCACAAGCTAATAGCCACTGGGGAGATTGATAGAATTTCTACACGTAGCTTCCTTCTCCTTGGGCAGGACATCGGCGGGGTAGGGAGGAAAGGAAAAATTCTATCCCTACTGAAGGTCATAAGGCAACTTTCTTTTAAAGTCTATTACATCTTATATGTCATTTGACATTTTTTAAAAATAATTTTTATTGATTTGTGTTTCTTACATCACCATTTATCACTCCCTCTTCCCTTCCCTTCAAAAATCCCATATAAGAAATAATATTTTTTTAGAGAGGAGAAAAAAAATAGGACAACTTGTTGACACATTGACAAAGTCTGAAGATAGGATCATGTACAATAGATGGGGACCTCCCACCTCCACAAAGGAGTAGGTTGGGGATGTCTTCTCATATTTCTTCATTCAAGTCCCTCTTGATCTTTATAATTTTGTTGCATTTACTTTTTTTTTTTTGGTGTGTTCTTTTCATTTATATTGTTGTAGTCATGGTGTACAATGTTTTCTTGACTCTTTGCATCAGTTCATATAGCTCTTTCAATAATCTCTGCATTCATCACACATGTCACTTCTTATCCTATTACATTCATATGCCCAATTTGTTTAGCCATCTCCCAGTCCATGTGAATAAGCTTTGTTTCCACTTCTTAGCTATCGCAAAAGTGCTACTATAGATATTTTGGAAGATACAAGGATTTTTTCTTGGTGTTAGCTACCTTGGGGTATAAGCCCAGTAATACAGCCTGTGGTTCGACGGGCATGGATATTTTGGTTTATTTGAATATTTGAATTCACATTGCTTTCCAAAATGATTGTACCACTTCACAGCTCCACCAACAATTTATTAATGTGCCTATTGTCTCACAACCTCTACAATATTTACTGCTGCCATCTTGTCACTCTTGCCCATTTACATGGTGTGAGACGAAATTTAAGTTGTTTTGATTTTCATTTCTCTTATTATCAGTGATTTCAAGCATTTTATGTGATTATGGATTTTTTGCAGGTCTTTTGAGAACTGTTTATTTATTTCATTTGATTATTTATTGGGGAATGGTTTTAGTCATACATATTTATTAACCACTTATCTTGGATACCAAAGCCCTTAGCAGAGAAATCTGATACAAAGATTTTCTCCATTAACTCACTTCCTTTCCAATCCTAGATGTGCTAATATTGTCTGTAGAGAAGCTTTTCAGCTTCAAGTGATCAATTATCTGTTTTTTCTTTTACAATTGCTTCCATCTCTTATTTGATTAAGAGCGTATCTCATCAATGATTCATGTGTGGCCTATGTTGAATTGCTTGCCTTCTTAGGGAGAGTGGGTGGGAGGGAAGAGGGGAGAGAATTTGGAACTCAAAGTTTTAAAAGTAGATGCTCAAAAAAAGTTGGTTTTGTATGCAACTGAGAAATAAGATATACAGGCAATGGGGCATAGAAATCTATCTTGCCATACAAGAAAGTAAAGGGAGAAGGGATTGAGGGAGGTGGAGTGGGGTGACAGAAGGGAGGGCTGACTGGGGAATGGGGCAATCAGAATATATGCTATCTTGGAGTGGGGGGAGGGTAGAAATGGGGAGAAAATTTGTAACTCAAAATCTTGCGGAAATCAATGCTGAAAACTAAAAAATATTAAATAAAAAAATTGAATTAAATTAAATTTTAAAAAAGGAATGTATCTCATCCATACCTCTGACAGGTACATGATTTGTTTCTCTTCTAATTTTTTTAATAGTATGATCTTTAGTATTAAGGTTACATATCCATTTAGAATATATTGTGGAGTGTGGTATAAGGTGTTGATCTAAATCTGATTTCTGCCTGATTTTATCTGTTAATATGTTTCTTCCTCCTCTTTTTCCCTCTCAGTGAGTTAAGGTAATGCCCTTCTTCTCCTCTCCTTCAACTAATCCTGTTTATTAGGCTTTTTTAAAAATTTCACTTTTTGCACTTCTTTCCAAAAAAGATTTCTTTCATTCTCTTCATTATCCATCTTCTCTGTTTACTCTAGAGCTTCGTTTTCTGATTCATGACCCCTATAATCATCTGGTTTCTCTAGCCTCTAGTCTTAATGTGCTTTTTGCCACTGCCTTGTAAAGATTATTCCATTAATTCCTCTTCTCCATCATCCCTTGCTCTCATAACAACGCCAATTATTGTAGGTGTCAGAAAACACTGGATCTGAAATGGACAGACCGAGAAACACAGACCAAGCCAAATTAGAATATATATTGAGCATCATTTATTAGCCGGTGGCTGTCCCATAGAGGGGAGCAGCCCCGAGCTCAAGAATCTAGGGCTTCTTATATGTGAGCCTTGAGCAGGTGCAAGCAAGCCGTTACAAAAGCAGAGTATTGTGAGCATGTCTAGGCAGAGTATTGTAAGCGTGTCTAGGCTTGCCCATCAGGGGCCACACAGGTTTTTGTTGCTGGTAGCTAGGTCTGATCTCAAGACTCACGGTTTTACGCCAAGTATTTGTTGCAGGTAGCTAAGTTGGATCTGGGGTCACAGAGCTCCAGTAAGTGGAGTGTTACAGCACGCCCTTTGAGCAAGAGGTCTGCATGCCCCTGAGCAAGGGGCTGCATGCCAGCGTGCACGCCCCTGAGCAAGGGGGGGTGCTGCATGCCTCAAAGCAAGGGGCATTTCAGATCATGGTATGATTTATTCTTTTTATTAGTTGAACTTTTTTTCTACATTTTCTTTGGAATCTCTCTGGATCCATGCTGTTCCACTCCTCTAGTTACTGATTCTGTTGTGGGGCCTGGACCCCTCAAAGGAAAATACCATGTCTTTGAAAACAACCCAGCCCCTGAATTTTCCCACACTGGCAGTTCACCTGATACATCTGGCCCCTCCCAGTCCACCTAGTCAATAATCCTTTTAACTGTCCTTTCACTGTGACTCTCCAACCCAGCCCAGACCTTCCATTGTCTGTACCTGGCCTGCCTCAGGCTATTTGCTGTTCCTTAATCCCACCCAGATCTTCTCATTATCTTTTCTTGTATATAAGTACCAATCTTACCCCCGTTAAATTGTGCAGATTTTCTAGGAATCTCGCCCATCATACTGGTGTTACAATACTGAAGATTCCCTGAGAATCTCGCCCATTTCTATTGGTGTCAAATTGCTCAGATTCACTTAGAATCTAGACCACTTCTATTGGTGTCACAAATAAACCCTGCTACCTTGATTGAAAGAAGGTTTGAGTGGTTGAATTCTTTTGAGGCAGAACCCCCCCTTGTACCTTTACATTTCAGGGTTTCTAACATCCCAAACCACAAGATATTGGCCAATTCGTTTGGAATCCATCTGACAAGAGGTAGAATCCACCTTTCCCTAAACCTGTCTGAGTAAAACACCTAACTTCATCTTTTGATCAGATCTGAGTTCTTCTCAGTATCAGCCCTCCATTTCCAAGTCTGCCTAAATAACCTACAAGGGCTGTTTTCTGAATGAGAAAGTAGAAAAGGGGGGAAGGCTTAATCTTAATTCAATAATTAGTTATTAAAAACAAGAGAGAAAAAATCATTTCTCTCATGACCATATTTTTATTATTTGCTAGCCACAATTAATAAAATTAATTACCCAGAAATTAAGTATCTCAAAAATTTTATATGTCACACCTAAGATGCTCCATAGTTCCCCAGTGAACAGTGTTCTGTCCTGTTGGCATGCCTCATTCCTTCTGTTTCTTACTTCTCTGGCCTGGGTCTGGCTTTTCAGAACCTGCTGGCCTTCACAATTCACAGCCTGATTTTCCTGGCACTAGCCATTTAGAACCACTGGAAGTTTAGAGCTTTACAGTGTTGGTGCTTCCAGGTTGCAGCTCCTAAAAGGTTTTTGCTTCTTAAGGGCTATGGTCCAGGTGGTTGTTGAGGCCCAAGGAAACTTCCATGGCCTATAGAGCCAGGTTCTCTATAGCACCAGAAAATGGAACGGGCCAGGGTTGATGAGTGGGTTTTGATGTAAGTTGGTGCTATGTCTTGGATTTGGTAGTGCATCTTCATTGCTAGTGGCATAGGAGGTGTGGTAGAGGTGCTGAGTGAGCTCAAGGCCAATGAGCAGCAGTTTCTGCCTATTTTTTTTGGAGGGTGGAAGGCAGGGCAATTGGAGTTGAGGGACTTGCCCACGGTCACAAGTAAGTGTGTCAAATGTCTGAGGCCAGATTTTAACTCAGGTCCTCCTGACTCCAGGGCCAGTGCTCTACTCACTGTACCACCTAGCTGCCCCTGTTCCTATCTATTTTTTAACCTTCTTTTGGATTTTTGGTGCCTTGGACCATGGAAACAGCTGAAGTCCCTTTATCTTTGGCTAATAATTTCTATCTTGGGGAGTTTTGAGAGGTTGTGGGAATCAAAGAAATGTCAAGTCTGCCATCTTATCACTCATATGACCTGGAAGTCTGTACGCTATTTGATATTGTTCATAAATTGATTGGTTTTTAACAATGATTTTTTCAGAAACTATAAATTCTAAATTCAAAATCTAGAAAGAACAATCTGGTCCATAGAGCAGATCTTCTTCCTTGGTTTTATAGGTAAGATGAAGGCAAATTAAAGAGAATTTCTACATTGTTTGACGAGTTCAGAGTAAAAAAAATAAGAATACTGGTTAACTGATTGTTGGACCCAGAGAAAGGAGCAGTAACTAACAAGGAAATGAGCCCATTGTAGATGTTAGAGGATCAGAGTCTGACAAGGATAAAATGGGGAGATGAATCCTTGTGAAAAGGGAGCAAGTTTGTTGGGCATTTATGAAGTATACTAATGCAATGTAAAATGAGATTGTGAAGTTGATATGTCTCTATCCCCTTTGGGTCAGAGAAGACACATTATTAGGAAGTGATCCTTTTTACAGCAGCAATATCACAGCAAGAATATGGCATGATAGACCTTTCCCAGAGACAACTAAAGGAAAAGGATAGAAAGAAGAATGCCTAAGTAGCAGTTAGCATTTGATACAGGGAACATGAGGGCCCTGGGGCGAGCCCTAATCCACTCCTTAGAGAGGAGCCCCAATTATGTTGTATATTTCCTGCCTCCTAGGCCCTCCTCCTGGTAATCTAAAAGGGAGGCTGGACTCAGTCATATTTCTCCATCCCTCAGTAAGCCCCCACCCCAGCTGGGACTTGTCCCTAACCCCTACCATGATATAAACAAGGCCTGATCTGATCAAAAAGATAGTATTAGTCCCAGGTCTCTTGGAAGGTCTCATTGCCCTGACTGGATCTATCATAGCATTGTTTTCCTTGAACCCATCAAAGCCTGGTTCCATACCCTGCTGTTGCTCTGGGGAAGGAAAGGGAAGGTAATAAGCATTTATATAGTATTACTGCATGCCAGGCATTGTGTTAAGTGCTTCTACAAATATTATACCATTTGATTTGAGGATCAAATGATATAATATTTCCAAAAGCACTTAGCGTAATGCCTGGTCCATGGTAATTTACACTTACATGGTGGGGCAGGATATCTGGGAGGTAAAGAGGAAAGGAAAACTTCATGCTTGCTGTAGGTCATATTGAAATTTTTTAAATGTCTACCTGCATCCTCTGTGTTATTTGATATTTCTAATAAATTAAATGTTGTTGACAAGTATTTTATCAGAAACCATAAGTTCTAAATTCAAAATTAAAAGAAAGCAATTTAATCCCTAAAGATTAGATTTTTTAATGGTTCCATAGAGCCTTAAACATTCCTTAGATAAGAAGTCAATGGGAAGCATCTCAAGTGTTCCTTACTCCTTGGTGATGTGTAAATCGTCCTCCTCGATCAGTCTATTTGTGAATCCTCTAAATGTAGCTTAATCTGCAATCTGACTTGGTACACCCATAAAGTTTGTTTGACAAAGTTTATTTCCTTAGGGAATATATAAGATTATGACTGTTGAAATTTATTCAACCTTTATGACATTGAAAGAAGTGTAAGAGTAGGGATCTATCTTTTCTTTAATTTTTATGGCCCAAGACGAATGTACAAGATGGCTTTATGCAAAAGAATTGTTTCTCTGTCACTCTGACATCATTTTGCCTGTAAGAAGATTTGTCAGAATCCTCATTATTGTTCGGATTTTTTCTGAGGCTTGAATGTATGGTTGATCAGTGTAATAAAACCTGGCATTTTACCTTCAGAATTTTTGCCTTGTGTTTAACATAGCAGTTAAATAAGACATGTATTCAAGGAGGAGATATTCTCTCCAAAGAATATTATTCCATTCCTTTCAGCCATTTCTTATAGGCACAGGAGGGCTTGATGCTATTCAAATTTCCTTTCCTTTACAATTGAAAGGGTTTCTCCCAATCACTTATAGAATTTATTGTCATTGCAGTTGTTCAATTTAACCACCGTGTATCTTGGATTTGGAAGCATTGTTGTTCTCACTGTTTTGTTTTTCACTGGAGGTGACCTGTGAGTTCTTTAGATTGGTGTTCAGTCCCTGTTGGAACAAGACCCACAGCCATTCTAGGAGATGTTACATCAGTTTCAGTTATCAATGCCTCTGTAGTGAGAGCGGTGATGTAGGTGCTGAGTGGAAGGCAGCCCTTAGTCTTACAGAATAAAGCTCCAAGATTATTTATATAGGGCCAGACTAGAACCCGGAGGCATATGTAAGTGAAAAGTAAATATGGTCACCCTATGCCAAAAAGGATGCTGATCTCAAAAAGTAGCAGCCCAAGCAGAAGCAAAGTATTAAAAACAATCAACCAAAGTGTGGGTCTCTGATTAGGGAAAAGCCCTAAGATATA
>CM053623.1:460593836-460630721 GCA_028646595.1 Phalanger gymnotis
GGGCCTGGGGCCAGAAGCAACTGCAGCTGTAGTTCTAAAGCTGCCCCACCTCGGCTGCCCCCGTGGCTGTGGCTGAACCACAAACTCGGTCCCGGCAGCTTTTCCCACTAACCTTCTCTATTTTCTTTGCCGTTTGTGGCTTGTGAGGTCTGATAAATGCCACAGCTCAGTAATTCAGGACGCTAGGGCACTCTCCGCTCAACTCCTGGTCTGGTCAGTCTGCGGTCTGGTCAGTCTGTGCCGCGCACGCTGGGCTCTGGTCAGCTCAGCTCCGCTCCCCTCAGCTCCCAGCTCTGTGTCAGACAGACCTTACCCAGAGACCATCCAGGCTGTCCTGGGCTGGAGCCCTGCTTCCCTCTGCCACTTTGTGGGTTCTGTGGCTCTAGAATTGGTTCAGAGCCATTTTTATAGGTTTTTGGAGGGACTTGGTGGGGAGCTCATGCCAGTCCCTACTTTCCAGCCGCCATCTTGGCTCCGCACCTTGTGTATATGTTTATATACATATATTTGCATGTGTGTATATATGTGCATGTATGTATTTATCTTATACAATTGGGAAATAAAAGAAGAAAGGGATAAAAAGAAGGGAGGTGATAAAAGGAAAGGTGTATTAACGGAGGTAATGTCCAGAAGCAAAATAGAAGGATAAACAGAAGAAAGTGGGGTGGAGGCAAATGCATAGTAATCCTAAGTGAATGTGAATGGGATGAACTCAACCATAAAACAGAAGCAAATGGAGAATGGATTAGAAACTAGAATCTAATAATATGTTGATTATAAGAGACACACTGAAAACAAACACACACAGAGTTGAAATAAGGGGATGGAACAGAATCAATACATTTTGCTTGTGCTACAGCTGAAGTTAAAAGGCAGGGGTAGCAATCATGATCTCAGGCAAAGCAAAGTCAATAAATCTAATTAAAAGAGATAATCATAAAAACTCCATTGTTTTAAAAGGTACTGTAGACAAGAAAATAGTATCTAATGATAAGCCTCATTTCTTAAATATATAGGGAACTGATTCAAATTTATTTAAATAAGACTCTTCCCTAATTATAAATATCCAAAGGACACGAAGAGGCAGTTTTGGAAGAAGAGATCAAAGCTATCTATAGTCATATGAAAAAATGCTACAAATTTCTATTGATTAGAGAAATGCAAATTGAAACAACTCTGAGTTACCACCTCACATTCATAGAAAATTAAAAAAATAATTCTGGAGGAGATGGCAGAAAATAGGTACACAGCTAAACTGTTGGAATTGTGAATGGGTCCAACCATTCTGGAGAACAAATTGAAACGAAAGGACGTACAGCTGTGCATGCCCTTTGGGCCACCAATACTGCCAGTTGGTATGTATCTCAAAGAGAGCAAAGCAAAAGGAAAAAGGATTATATAACTCACAAAAATATTTCTAGCAGTTCTTTTTTGTGGTGGCAGCAAAGAATTGGAAATCGAGGGGATGTTGGGGATCAATTGGAGAATGGCTGAACAAGTTAGGACGTATGTTTTCGATGGAGGACTATTGTGCTATAAGAAATGACAAGGGGTATTGTTTCCAAAAAATATGGCCAAACCTGTATGGACAGATGCAGAGTAAAGTGAGAAGTGAGAGATCATTGTGCACAGTGACAACAATGTTGCAATGGTGATCAGTTGTGAAAGCCCCAGCTATTCTCATCAATAGAATATTCCAAAACAATTCTGAAGGACTGTTGCTTAAAAAAGATGCTGTCTACTGCCAGGGAGACAACTGATGAGCTCTGAGTAGAAATCAAAGTGTGATTTTCTTGCTTTTTTGTAATATGGCTAATATGAAAATATATTTGGAATGATTTCTTATGCATAATTGATATATCACTTACCTTCTTAGTGAGTAGGGTAAGGGAAAAGGAGGAGATTTGAAATTCAAAATTTAAAGAGAAAAAACTGTTAAGATAAATTAGAAAAATAAAAGAGGAAAACAAATAAACAAAAGGAAACAGGTTTAGAGAGGTTATGAGAAATACCCATAATCACATTTACTTATTCCAGGTGGGTGGAGCATGCCTGTACACTGAGCTACCCAATCTCATCCTTACAGTCCTGATCACCCAGATTCTTGGATGTCAGCACTCATCTTTAGAACCTCTGCTGTCAACAGGCATCAGGTGCCTCTGCAATGGCACACAGGCCCACAGGCTCTACTACAGAGACTCCAGAGGAAAGCCCAGAGACTCCATTGAAGAGTGAGGAGCAGCTTCCCCATGAGAAAAGAGGCCTTTCATCATTGTGTTTGTCCTGGCCCTGCACACTCTCTGTTCTTCTTTAAGTGGTTCTTGTGTTTCCCTCTCTGCAGCCATGAATGGCTTTCCTCAAACTCCAGAGGGGAGAGGGCTGTTCTGTTGGCAAAGTAGCTTGGTTGTGGGGTTGGGCAATGCAAGAAATTCCTGAGCATGATGGAGAAGGAGACAAGCAACATATCGAAATATGGTTTCAGAAACTCCTCAATGATCTATGGTTATATTGGGGGTAGATAATTCTTTTGCCAATGCAGATTGAAGCCCCTTCCTCACCTTGTCAACATCCTTCCTGTGTTCATATGGTATCAAACCATCATTCCCTAGTGAGTCACTTCATGTTGAGGAACTTCCTAACCTAGGCTGGTTCTCAGACAAACAGTTCTCTCCTAGGCCATATTCCAGACCTTCCCCCCTTGATGGGAAGTGCCATGATATCTGCTTCACTGGTCCCATCCACATCACAATGAAGGGTCAGAGGGGTCTGGGGTATGAATGGTTATAAATGCCCTTGTATTAGTGCCCTACAAACCAAGTTCCCTCGTGAAGTCTCTAGAGCTCTCATGGGCATTATGGTGCAGCAACCCAGAAATCCAGTCCAAGGAGAGTTGGAGTTGAGAGTCTCTGCCATGGGGTGGAGGTGCCCTTGTCTTACCTTCTCTGTGTTTATGCAGAATGAAACTCATTTTTTGCCTCCATGCCTCAGAGGGAATTAGTCTCTGGGACTTGCGATCTTTCCTGGAGCCTGAGAATTTAGCTGGGGTGGGGAAAAGCCATTGGGAGTTGAAGGGTTCATTCTGTCCTCTAGAGACATCCCTCAGCAGGCCAGAGGAAAGATGGATGTTTCCTGGTGACGACTTTCCTGGGGAGCCAATAAGATGGTTGGGGCATTCTACTTTCCATCACCTTTGAGGTCACAAGGGGAAGGAAATCATAACTGACTACATAAGGCAGTGTGAAGGAGGAGAGATCAGTCCTAGAGAAGATCTTAGGTCTAGAGCTAGAAGAATCTCAGAGGCTACCTAGAGCTCCACCATCATTTTTAAATGAGGATACCTTCCAAAATGTTTGCTTTGTCAGGCAAAGAGTACAAATGGTGATTCTACATTAATGCCTTCATCTTGGTTTCCAGCTTTGCTGGTGTTCAGAGGCCTCCAAAGTGCTAGCATGGAAATGGACCCATTATCTGTACTACACACCCTTTCTTCTCCATCTCTGAGAGCCTTGCAAAATCCTCTTTCCTTAATCTTAATTGAAAGCATTTCCTCTGTGCCCCCATGTGCATTATCCCAGACTACTTCCTCTCACAGAACTTTTATTTAAGTGTAATCAATGGAGTAAATTCTTCTTGCTGCTGGCTTTGCTCTGCTCGGGGATCCTGAGAAGATTCTCTCTTCCCCACTATGGATACTGATATGGGTGGAGGAAGCCCTGGCCTCCTGAGTCCAGTCTTGCTTCTGTAGGGAAAACAAATGAAAAATAATATGTATAGTGCTGTATCACTGACTCCCTGACCAGAAACAAGAGAAGGGGGCCCTTGATTACTGATATCCATTGTAACAAACAGAAATGTCCTCTCACCTTCATTAGGGTATTGGTTCCCAATTCTGGCCTCTTTGGAGAGGACATATTTGGACATCAATTTATCATGGCAGGGGTGGAGGCTGTTGTGGGGAGGAGAACTTGTGCCTTCTCAGACCTGTCTCAAGAAGAAGTGAGACCCAGAACAAGTACTCTCTGGGACACTATGACATTGTATAAAGGTGAAATCTGGCTATTTCGAGCATGGGAGGTGTGGGAGAAGGTGCTGCAGTCTATGGGGAGCACAAAGCAAATACTGCCAGCATTCATCTGTGGCATGACAATATGGTTAATTGATAATTGTGCTTTTGGTGATGATCTGTGTTGTCGTTGTTGAGTTGTTTCAGTTGTGTCTGACTCTCCGTGACTCTCTGTTTGGGGTTTTCTTGGCAAAGATACTGGAGTGGTTTGCTATTTCCTTCTTCAGCTCCTTTTCACCCCTTTTTTCTTTTTACAGATGAGGCACTGAGGCAAACAGGGTAAAGTGACTTGCCCAGGGTCACATAGCTAGTAAGTGTCTGAAGCTGGCCATGAACTCAGGCTCTCTTGACTCCAGGGCCACTGCCCTACCCGCTGTGCCATTTAGTTCACTCATGTCAGTTAACACTTATTAATTTAGAATCACATAATTTCAGAGCTAGGTGGGATTTATTACCCAGTGCTTCCTCTGTCTACCCAAGGATTCCCTCTACTGGCTTGCTAACGAGGGCTCATCCTGTCTTCTCCTAAAGCCTTCCCCGTGTTGGGAAGCTCATTGCTTTCTCAGGTAACCCTAATTCCACTTTGGGGCGACTCAGTAATCAATCCATGGTCAATATACATTTATTAAACATCTACTATGTGTTAGGCATCGTGATGAGTGCTGGGGATATAATATAAAAAAGAGACAGTCCCCGCCCTCAAGGAGCTTATAATCTAATGGAAGAAGATGAACCACAAAGGGAAACTGAAAGGGTGGAGGTGGGCATGGTCAAGAAATCCCAAGAAGTCCATCCAGGTGGGAAGTGAAGAGATGTCCATCCTGTGCCCTCCTTAAATGGAAGTTTTGGAATTCCTGGCTCGGCCCTCTAATCAGAGGGCCAGAGGGTGGTGAGGAGGTGGGAGTATCCAGGCTGAGTCAATCTTTTGGGATGATGAGGTTTCTGAGGCACGGTAAACAGGAAGGCCCAGAGTAATGCAGCCAGGTGACAAGTTTCACTAGGTAGTATTTGCCTCAGGAGATAATGAAACATGTTCAGGGTCTATCATTTTTCTTCTGTTTTTTCTTTTCCCCATTTTCAAGTTTTGTTTTCCCTTGCTTCCCAATGAGGGAAGGCAAAGGTCTTCAACCTCTCCTTGGCTTCTATTCTCTTTGCAAAGAATAATCATCTTTGGTCTGGAAGGTACGGAATAAAAATGCCTAACAAGGGGTGGAAACATAAGGTAATTGGAGAAATAAAGGAGGACATCTCACTGCCACAGGAGAGTTCAAGTGAAGTATATTGATTACACCTAAAGGCCCTGTGCCAGGTATTTAACACAGGCAACAAACCTAGATGGAAATTCAGACAACACGTATAGACCTTTGCACACAACTCACTAACTTAAATGAGAAGCCAGCATCCTTTGGGGTCGCCCCTGGATCCCCGAGGGAAGAAGACAGTCACCTTCTGGGAGCTCAGATACCCAACACATGTAGCTGTTATCCCAGAGGCGCCAGAGATGCGGCTACGTACTTGATAAGCCTCCCAAAGTCAAACAATACTGAAAGCACTTCCCCCCTTCCACCCCCCCCCCCAATATTTTGTTGTGAGTAAGCAGGTTGAAGTGGTGTAAAGGATTCCAGGGGAGAAAAGAGCAGAAGCCATTCCCTCAGTGGTAGGCGCCTCAGTCACGTTCACTTTTCCCATTGACCTCTCCGACCTAAATCTGCTCATGAATGAAGGGAATCATGACTAAGGAGTAGTCATAGTGGCCATGGAGTTGGCTAAGGGAGAATTGGGGAGAAGGGTTCACATTCCAAAGATGGGTGACAGTTAAGAGGCAATCATTAGTTTCCCTAGGATATAAACCATCTCCAAGCCCCCCTACCTTAAGTGGCTACATAGATGAGAAAACATACAGCACGAGGTATCCCAAAAGTCTTAGTGCCTTTCTCTTAGAGCCAAACTCAGACTTTTGAATGTCCTAGCGATTTAAAATTAGCACCAGGTAGTGTTTTGGAGGCAAGCTGATAAGAATTGAGACAATCCAGAAAGACTTCTTTCAATGATATTATAGGCTGTTATTATAGTCTGGACAACAATAAAGTCAGATAGATTGAAAGCTACTTGTGTAGCCATACTCTCAGTAGTTCAGTGTGCACATGGCAGGAGTGCCCAGTGGAATACTCTAGGGATCTTGGGCCTCAAATATTTATCACCAATGAGCTTGACAAAGCAGAGGTGGCCTATTCATAAACTTTGAAATTACATAAAGCTGGGATCACAGGAAATGTGCTGGATGACAGAGTCAGTATTCTGAAGTGTTTCAAAGGCTAGAACATTGAGCTAACTTTTAAAACAATAAATTCAATATAGATAAATGTAAAGTCATGTGCCTGGCTAAAAATCGATCTCGCAGTAACAATTGGGAAGAGGCATGACTAGGAAGAAACTATCCCCAGGAAAATCTGGGCATTTTAGTGAAATGTAATTTACAAACCCCAAGCATTTTGGTACGTGCCAAGCCCAATGCCAAGCCCTGAGGATCCAGCTGTGAGGCGGCAGCAGATGAATGGTGCCGTGCAGGCTCAGTGGACCTGTGGGATATGGCAGTCACAAAAGTTACAGGAGTCTTGGATGGTGTGAGGAGAGCCAGAGCTGGGTCTAGTTGGCAACTAGAGCTAAGAGATTAAGAGTTGAGAGCTTGTTTCCGAAGCCTCGTCACCTGTATGATCTTGAGGAAGTCACTGAACATTAGTGGACCTCAGTTTCTTTTTTTTGTAAAAATAAGGGTTGGAGATATGGCCAGGTGACATCCTTACTAGATCAATATCTATGATGTATAAATTTCCAAGGAACAAGGAAGTGGGGTGATAGTCCTGCTGTGCTCTGCACTCCCATGAAGCACCTACTGTGGGCCAGGCACTACGGGGACACAAAGAAAAGCAAACACATTGTCTTGACCTAAAATAACTCACAGTCTAATGGGAGGAGGGGGAGAACATGCAAACAGCTACATACAAATTAGATAGAGCCAGGAAAGATTGGAAACATTCTCAAGAGCAACATGCTAAGATTGGGAAGGGCTTCTTTCAGAAAACTGAACTTTAGTTGAGTCATGAAGGAAGCCAAGGAAGAGAGGAGGCAGGGAGGAAAAGGAGAGTGGTTCAGACTTTATTTTTGAGGGGGGGGGAAGCAAGTGAAAATGCAGACTTGGGAGTGTCTCGTTTGAGGGATGGCAAGAAGACCAGTGTCACTGGATCAAAGAATCCGTAGTGGAGAATAAGATGCAGGAAGACTGGAGAGGTAGGAAGAGACCACACGACAAAGGGCTTGGATGATAAGCAGGGCACTTTATGTTTGATCCCAGGAGCGAAGGGAGCCGTTGCAGCATATCTAACGGGAGGAGGCGATGAGCTGTGTCGCATACCTAGCAGATGGCGAAACCTGGCCCCTGAACAGGGATTCTGAGGAGTTGTTGAGGTCTCTGTAACTGAAAGGCATCAAGTGGAAGCTTGGCAGGGAGGCAGGGAGGGAATCCCTCTTCCTGCATGGGCTTCTGAGGTTGCTTCCAACTCTGTAATTCTATGGCTTTGATTCTAAGTCAGGTAGGGGACTTTTCTAGTAAAGACTGGATGTGGGTGGGTATTTGGGGAGAAGGGGAGGAGGTGAGATTTACCTTTCCTGAGAAGCCAAAGGGCTTCTGAGTACTACAGGAACCCCGTTTCTCATGATCATCATGATTAAAAGTAAACACCTTATATACACACAAGACATTTACCTATGTCTGAATGAATAAATGAAAAATTATTTATTAAGCCCTTACTAGGTATAAAGGACTGCTCACTACTAGAGGCACAAAGAGAGATGGTACATAGAAGGTTATGCTTGAGTGGAATTTTGAAGAAAACTAGACATTCTAAGAAGAGCAGAGGAGGGTGGAAGGCTTGGGGGTCAGCCAATGAAGGGAAGTGGGAAACGGAGGGTCCTGCTTGGAGTACAAAGTACAGAAAAGGGAGCAAGAACAGACGACCCTGGATCTAGAGATGGCGCGTATGTCTGAAGTCGTCCAGGCCAACCCTTTCATTTTATGGTATATACAGTTATCCCTTTCACATCACTACTTTCCCCTTGATGGTTTTGATATATCATGCAGGGGTCAGCATAAGAAATTAAATGAGAGTTTGGGGGGAGTTTTGTGGAAGCCACAGCTAGCATGTGAAGGCTCCTAGATGACATGGAAAATGTTTAGAAACTCAGAAATGCTATACACACATATACTTATAAACATATACATGTACACATATACATATATATGTGCATATATGTATAATATTAACATATTTTGTTTTTTAATACCCTAATAATTCATTCGGACATCTTCTCCGGTATGAGGGGAGGGCCAAAAATGTTCTGTGGATTTTCCAGGTCTTGGGGTGCTGTGTCCCCAACCCCCACAATGCGGAAGGGACAACTGGCTTTCGATTTAGTGACTTCCCTGGGTCACACAGTATCAGAGGTGGGATTTTAACCCATCTCCTCTAGCTCCATAGACAGAGCTCTTTCTACCATGATAAACAAGGCAACTGCAGAGGTAAATTAAGAGACAAAAGCAGAGGTCTCAGTATTCCCTCTTAGTCTCAGAAGACAATAATCACCGTCTGTGTGAGTGAGGAGAAATCTTCCATCCCCAAACATCCCCCATTTGACACAGCCACCCCTGGGGAGCTGCCCAGGCTTTCTGCATCGGGCTTGGCCGAAGTTCATGTTGGGGGTGGGGAGAAGATGGGGGAGGGAGGCAGAAAGCAAAAGAGCAGAGCCGAGAATGAAGGGGAACAGGGAAGAGCAGGATGCTCTGCTAGTGTGAAGAGGAAAGCAGGGCAGAAGAAGGAGTCCAAAATTGGAGCCTTTGGGAGGTTTGCAGATTATGTCCCAAAGAACATAATCTAGGTGGGTCTAAGTCAGAAGAAAGGCTGCCTGGGGGGGTGCAGGAAGCCTTGAGAGGGCTCCTGTCCATCCTTCTCCTCTCCTAGACTGGATACCCCGTTTAGGGGTGTTTTGTGATTAAGCATGGCCAAAGACATCCTAGCATCTTCTACTTCCTACCCAGTGACAAGGAGGGGCTCCGCACAGTGCTCATCTTGTCCATGAAGCCTGTGATGATGAGCGCCTGCCCTGCCCTTCCCTGTTTCTGGGACCAATAGGAAAGGAATCCTGGGGGAGCAGCTGCTGCCTGCTATGAGCCTCTGTCACTCATGGAGTCCTTATCCTTACTTCCCAAGGGATCCCTGGAGTCTCCAGGACCAGGACATTCCGGCCTCCAGAGAAGAGAGGTGGGGAACTCCTGTGATGGCAATCCTGCATCCTCTGGAGGGGCTAGATCTCTGCATAGTCCTGGCTGGGCTACAGGAAAGGTTCATGGAGCAGCATCACCTCTCCTGGCTTCCTCAGAAGTCCTGTCCTGTGTCCTCAGAGTCAGGGTGACAACCCCAGGAGACCCAGAGTCTATTTCGGTTCCATACTCCAGTTCTTCCTCCTCCAGCAGGGCCCTCTGGAGAAACACCCTAAAGGACTCGCCCCTTCTCCTTTTATTGCAGCAACTCATGAAGAAGAAAGTGAAAGGATCAGTGCTGTTTTCCAGACAGGACAGGAAGACATCAATGTCATTTTTGGTTTCAAAAAGTGCAGCGTCAGACTCACTATGGATTGAGCTAAAGTCATCTTCATTCTGAAGAGTCATAGCTTTGAATTCACTACTGAATTGGCTGATGACAAAGGGCAGATTGTTCAGCAGGAGCTGGGAGGTGATGAGGACCACCAGGACACAGAACCTGGGGGATTTGGGGCAGCGGCACCTGCCGCACTGGATGCAGAGCAACAGTGTCAGGCTGGCCACGTACATCAGGGAGAGCAGGAGCAGCCACACAAGACTACTTTGAATAAACTCTTTACAGCCATTGGAGGAGGAGGAGGAGGGATATTTACAAAGGAAGTACCCAGTCCCAGACAACAGGGCAGTCAGAACCCATATAAGAGAGCACATAGTGGCAGAGGCATGCTTGGGGCGGTCATAGCGGTACCAAGCAGGGCAGGCGACTGAGAGACAGAGCTCCACGCTCATGGCCAGCAGGAAGTTCTCACTCACAGAGTCACAGAATTCGATAAGTACCAAAAATATTGTGTTTGAATCAAAAGAAAAAAGCAATTTCCCCACAATATTCACAATATGGCAAAAAAGGAAGAAGAATTTGGCCGTGGTCATGTTGAGGAAGTAGACAGCGAAGGGACCCCTCTTAATTTGGAACCCTAGGAGCCAGAGGATAATGCTATTCCCTATCATCCCCACTGAGGCGATGAGTACAGTGAGGGAGGGAAGAGAGAGGATGGGTCTCTGAGGAGATGTTTTCTCTGCCCATGATGTTGGCACTACCCTCTTGTCATAATTGAGTTCGCAGGTCAATTGTGGGGAAGACAGGTCCCAGGTGGTTAGGTCCATTGTCTGGAAACCTCAGCTTGGCTTTTCCTTGGACACTCCTGTGAACACAAGAACATGGAAATGCTGGGAGATTTTGGTATACACCACTCTCGCTTCTAGCTTCAGAGCCCAGACACGACACAGTGTAGGAGTCAGTTTTCATGCCTTTTTCGTATGTCTAATGCTTAGCATAGTACCTGGTATATAGTAAGTTTTTTGACAAATAATTGTTGACTGACGGACAGATGCTTGGGTTAGGACAACAGCCTGTCCTGGAGAAAGCTTCATCAGCTTTTTCTGCCCCTGCTTGGGATCAAGGTTTAGCTCCAACAAGACTTTCTAGCTTAGGATGCTACAAAGAACTGAGGTTTCCTCCCATTTCCAAGACTCAATACGGAAGGTTCCATAGGAACAAGATCGTCTAAGGGACTTCAGGCTTTTCGTGTTATATTTTCCCTAGAGGTCTGTTCCCAGTTCAGACCCTGAGGGACAGACCAGCAGCTTGGGAACTCCCTTTGAAGTCAGAGGAGTTGGGTTCCTCATTCTGACACTTGCTCCATGTGTGATAAGATCCTTAAGCTTTAGGGGCTAATTTCCTTATTAGTACAACGTGAGGGAGTAGAGGATCTCTATTGAGACAAGTAAGTGGTGCAGTGGTTAGAGTGCCAGGCCTGGAGCTGGTAAAACTCATCTTTGTGAGTTCAAATCTGGCCTCATATACTTACTGGCTGAGTCACCCTGGCCAAGTCACTTCACTCTATTTGCCTCAGTTTCCCCATCTGTAAAATGAGCTGGAGAAGGAAATTGCAAACCTCTCCGGTATCTCTGCTGAGAAAACCCCAAAGGTGTCAGGAAGAGCCAGACAAGACAGAAACAACTCAACAATGAGACATTTAGACTAATTCTCTCCTCCAGCTCTTAATCAAGGAGCTCAGAATTTGGACCCCATGTAGCTATTATTTTCTCAAGCTTTTTCAGCTCAGCCCAAACTTAGGAGAACAAAAATTTTCTTTAAAAGTGCCTTTGTTCCAAGACACATTTGGAGAGGCTAGAGTTTGGAGGGAAACCTAGGGAATTCTGGGAATCTCTCCCCTTGCCCCAGGGCTCTCCCAGTCAGGAGAGATCCCAGATGGGACTTGGCCCGGACAGTTGCTATAAAGGCTGGGCAGAGGGTAGACAGGACTGCTTCCCTGCACTGTGCCTGGAGCCTGAGCTGAGGTGGTTTCTGCAAGGACTGGTGTGGGGGACAGGACAGGCTTGGGGGCACAGGCTCTCCTCGACATTGCCTCTCTCTTCTGGAACAAACTGCCCATCCTCTTGTGGCCCAAGGTCATGGTGTCTGTCTGGGCCTCCCTCTGCCCTGCTACAGGTTTAATCCATAGCAATATCGTAAACTCTCTTCTTCTCAAGCCCAATATCTAAATTTTAAAGCAAGAGGAGGCTGGAAGAAGACTGGAATTGGTCATGGAAAAGAGACTGTTCTGGATCTGCCTGCAAGGCTAAGGAGAAGGACTTCTCCTTCCTCCAGGAATGATCCAGGCTTGGAGGGTCAGCAGAGTGAGCTGGAGAGGGTGAGGGGAGTGGGGGATCCTGGGGAGGGAGCAGGTCCATTCCTGAGCACTAGAGCTGGGATGGGGGCGGGGGGTGGGGGGGGAGGCAACTGGAGAAGTGCCTGAGGACCGGGAAAGGTGCTATTCTGAGAGGGAGGTGAGAGCCAGGAGGAACTGTGACTGCCACCAGGTAGATGTGGTGGTAGAGCCTGCTGCCTCAGCCTCTCATAGACTCAGACTTTGGACAGAGCGATGAGTTTGGAATCAGGAAGACCCGAGTTCAGACTGTACCTTGGGCGCCTGCAGCTGCATGACCCTGAGCAAAGCCTTTAATTTCTACAGCCTTAGCTTCCTCATTAATAAAGGGGGATAATAATCCACCTTTCTCATAGGGTTGTTGTGAGGGTCAAATGAGACGATGTGTAAGATTTAAAGCACTATATAAATACTAGTGATTACTATCTCTCTCTCTCTCTCTCTCGCTCTCTCTCTCTCTCTCTCTGTCTCTCTGTCTCTGTCTCTGTCTCTCTGTCTCGCTCTCTCTGTTTCTGTCTCTGTCTCTCTCTGTCTCTCTGTCTCTCTGTCTCTGTCTCTCTCTCTCTCTCTCTCTCTCTCTCTCTCTCTCTCTCTCTCTCCCTCTGCCTCCCTTTCTTCTTGTACATTTTCTTCCTCCTAGCACTGTAGGGGTTCCTTGGATGGCAAGGACTGCTTTACTTTTGTCTTTGTTGTCGCAGCTTCAAGCCCAGTGAGTGGAACTTAGAGCCAGGAAGACCTGAGTTCAAATTCTGCCTGCTATGTAACCCTGGTTGAATCACTAAAGCTCTGGCCTCAGTTTCTTCATCTGTAAAATTAAGGGGTTGGACTCACCAGCCTCTAAGGTTCTTTCCTACTCTAAAGGTAGAATTGTGATTCACACTGTCGTTCCAACCTTGCCCTTCTCCTTGGTTTCCAAACCAAGAAAAAGAAGGAGCAGCTTTGCCTTCTCACCATGCTTTGTCACTTTCATCCCCTTCTCCTCAAACAATGCTCTCAACCTTTCTCTTAGCCTAGAACACAGATCGAACACAGAACACAACCAAAGTTCTTGGCATCCTTGCCAAGCGGCTCTGGTTCTGAGCTCTGAGACGCTTTGCTGCTACACTTTTGTGCTCGCCCTCGCTTACTTATCTTTGCTTCCTTCTCCCCTAGCTGGCTTTACTGAATTGTAGATGGTCAGTAGGCTCCCCAGGCACTGTGTCCTTCTTTGGAATTCCTTCCCCTCCTACTCCTGGCTGCTGTTTCAGCTCTTCCCCCCAGGGGACCTGGACCTGGGGCTCCCCTGCCCTCACTGATCATCTGTTTGGATTCAGTGTGGGCCATGCATGGCCTTTCACACTCATCCTCCAGACTGATCTGCCCCGTCTGGAGGAACATAGAGACTCAAGTCATTTGCTGCTTGTCCTCCAAGTGATGGTCCCTGACTTTTATCTACACGCTCGGCCACAGAATCAGATGATTTAGAGCTTGGAGGATCTGAGGATTATGAAATGAAAGATAGAAAAGACCTTAAGGCATTGAGTCTGTCCTGTCCATTTTTACAGAAAAGGAAACTAAGATCCACAGAAGTGAAGTCATTCACCCAAAGTCAAATAGACATTAAGCAGCAGAGCCAAGATTGGAACCCAGACCCGCCGACATTAATTCTGGACTCTGTTCATTAACCATTATGCTGCTAGGTAGCTTGGAAGTCTTATGACTTATGACTCAACCTTCATTTTGCATTTGAAGAAATGGAGGCCAGTTTCGTCAAATGCCACATGGGAGTTGAGTTACCCCTAGGGTGGGTGATGTCTTGCGCAAGATAATACAGGTAGGCTGGAGGCTTTGACCTTGACCTTCTGTGAGCTGTGACTCCTGATTTTGGCCATTCCTGGTCTGCCTACCCTGCCACCAGTTTTACTGCAGCATATTGAGCCCCACCCCCAGCCCCATCCCATGCCTAATACTCTCACCAGGAATACCAACAGACCTTGTACCAAGCAGGAGTCAGTGGGACTGATAGCCTGGCAGTCTGCAAAGGGAGTTAGGCATCTAACTGAGAAAAAGAGGGCCTGAGATCTCTTTATGCTCCCATCCTGGCCTTGAGCATTTCCCCAACTGGTGCTTCATTCAGACCTTTGACTTGGGATCAGGTTCCCAACTTGACTCTGCTGTCCCCAAGCATCTCTGCCTCTCCATCTCCAAATGGCATTTGGAAGATTAGAGATTAGAGAAGAATCCCCGAATCTGCCCCGATAGGTACCCTGGTAGCTCTTCCTCTGTGGTCCTCCTGCTCTTTCTGAGGGTCACAAGGGGGTTCAGCACCATTCCTCACCTCCCTAAGGCTCCAAAGACTGCCCAGAAGGACCAGGACTCCTCACGTCAACCTAAGCCCCCTGTGACTTTGGGGTCTGACTTCACCGGAATTTCTGGCTTTTCTAAGAGTCCTTGGTTTCACAGACTCATTGGAGGCACTGCCGGTTGCCTCAGGACTTCCTGAAATCCCGAAATCTTGTCTCTGTTGAGGAACCTGGGATCAAATTCCTATCTTCCTCTTGGGATACCAGGTTAGGAACACATGATCTTAGGTCTCGATCAAGGAGTTTTGACTGAGATAAGAGAATTGAGAAATTAGCAAATGAAAAATACCAAAGAATCAGGACAGCAGCCAAACTTTGTCACCTCTCTAGTTACCATGCTCCTGTACCAGATGTCACACTTGCCCTCTTCAGGGCTGAGAACGAAATTTGCCTGCCTGTGTGGGAGGGCCCAGGAGATGGAGAACAGCTTGACACGGTTATCTGCAGATCATCTGAGCTCCCTGGGGAATGACCTGAGTGTGACTCAGTGCTCAAGCAGACTCACAGGTTCTGAGAGAGTGGAAGGAGAAATCAGCTTTCAAGAACCATGAAGAGCAAACACTGGTACGGTGCCTTGCCCCTGCCTGAGCACCTTGCGCACTCCATCTCACTGACCTGTACAACTCTGAGAAGCTGTTGTTTTTATTAGTCCCTTTTTACAGACGAAGAAAACTGAGGATTAAAGAGATGATGTGACTTGCCTAATAATGCACAGATATTTGGTGGCTGAGGAAGAAGGCGGAGCCAAGTCTTCCCAACTCCAAACCCATCCATCTAGCCACTGTGCTACACTGCCTCTGGAGAAGTAAAGTCTTACCTTCCTTTGATCCCTGCCTTGAAAGGAGTAGATCTGCTTTCAGAGAGGGTGGCTCCCTGGAGTTACTGCAGGATACTCTGGGCAAACTGGGCCTGGGCAAGTGTGACTGAGGGGGTGGAGAATCCCCAAGAATTTCCTGTGTGGTTTTCACTGGCCAGTCAGAGCCCAGTTCAGTTAGAAAGCATCTCTTCAATCAGACTCATCTCCACATCTCGTCTTGATTCTAATGTCCCCTCTCTCCTGCCTGTCATAACCCCATCTGGGTACCCCAGAACAACATTCTGGTTTATAGACCTCATTTTTGAACTACTCTCCAAGCCGGGTATACCTCAGGCAAAACTAGCAGCACTTTCAAGAGAGGGGAGCTGTCCAGAGCGCATCTTTTCTCTCTGGCACCCCACTGACTTACTTACATCTCCCACAGTACCCATTGTGCCTTGATCTCTGGGAGCCCTAGTGATTCTCCCTTATTTTCACATTATCCTAAGGCCCAGAGCTCTCCAAATATATTCACTATGCCCAAAGCATATCTATGTAGGGAGGGAGGGAGGGAGGGAGGGAGAGAGAGAGAGAGAGAGAGAGAGAGAGAGAGAGAGAGAGAAACAAGAACAAGAGGAGAAAGGAGAAGAGGAAAAAGAGGAAGAAGAAAAGAAAGAGGATGAGGAGAAATATGTGGTTTGAAATAGATTCATGCTTTTATATGAAATCTTCTTCGTTATGTCTTGTGTGCATGGAAATGTTCTTTTGAGCGTGTTTCAGTCCAGCATTTTGATTTTTGCAGACTCTTCGCAAATGCATGGCTTGTTGGTGTGCACAGCAGGAGATTCAGTATACACAGCAGGAGACTGTATTGAGGAAGGGGAACAAGGACAAGGGTGCGCCGGCTGTATTCTGGAGGGAAGATGTGCAAGGCCTTTTGTTGACTGATACAGAAGGGAGGTCGGACTGGAGAGGCTTGTGGACCAGGAATGGGGCTGGGGGCATAGGTAAGGGCTTTACTACAAAAGGCAGGGGAATCAATGAAATTTGACACACATTTTCTACTGAAAAATGTGGAAATGTGTTGGTTTGGCCCTGCAGCACGCTGGTTCATGCAATGGCCACCAAAAGGAGCAGCGATGCCTGGAGGGAGAAGAATCCAGAGCAATAGCTGGCGGACCATTCCAGCAGGGGGCAGCAGCAGCAGCTGGATAAATGGACCATGGGTTTGCCTCTGGTCTCACTCTCCACCAAAGCAACAGCTGGCGGACCATTCCAGCAGGGGGCAGCAGCAGCGGCTGGATCAATGCACATGGGTTTGCCTCTGGCCTCACTCTCCACCAGAAAAACCCATTACATCTCAGCCCTGCCACTCCTACCCTAGGGTTGGGGGCGGGGGCAGGGTCTCTGTTTTTCAGTCATTGGCTCAAGCTCCCACCAATTGTGTTCCCAAGTTTTTTGAGCCAATTAGCAACATCCTACTTTCATTGAACCTCGTAGCAGAAGCTTTGCTCATTTACAAAGGAATATATTATACTTCAAAGCAAGAACAAACATGAAAACATTTCCTCCAAAACTTCCAGGACATCATGTTCCCATACTCTACCTTAAAGCCTCAGGAGGGAGTGGGATTAGATTCACAGCTTAACTCAGTCCCTACATGGCATTAGTCAGCCTGTTAGTCAACAAACACTCATATGGACCAGTCACTGTGCTACAAAGAAAGGGAAAAGATTTTCAGCTCTCAAGGATCTCATAATCTAACGGGAAGGGCAATATGCAAACAAATGTATACAAAAAGACATATAGAGGATAATATGGACAATCTACAGTGGGGAGACACCAGCTAAGGTGAGGATCAAGAAAGGCTATTTTTTTTGGAGGGAGAAGGCAGGCAATTGGGGTTTAGTGACTTGCCCAGGGTCATACAACTAGCAAGTGTGTCAAGTGTCTGAGGCTGGGTTTGAACTCAGGTCCTCCTGACTCTAGAGCCAGTTTTCTACTCACTGTGCCACCTAGCTGCCCCAGGCAAAGCTTCTTATAGAAGGTAGGATTTTAACTAGAACTTGAAGGAAACCAGGGAAGCCAAGAATAATGGAAAAGAAGTACCAGGCATGGAGGACAGATAGTTAAAATGCTAGAGTCAAGATGTGCAGTACCTTGGACAAGGAATAGCAAGGAAGCCAATTTCATTGAAAGACTGTAAAAGCCAAACTAATGATTTTAGAATTCATCTTGGAAGTGATAGGGAGCTGCCAGGATTTACTGTGTGTGTGTGTGTGTGTGTGTGTGTGTGTGTGTGTGCCATGACTGGACTTTTGCTTTAGGAAAATTAATTTGCCAGCTGAGTGGAGACTGCACTGAAGTGGAGAGGCTTAATCTAGGGAGACAACAGGGTAGGCTACAATAAAGGTCCAGGCACCAAGCAATGAGAGCCTGCACCAGAGTGGGGTCAGTGTCATAGGATAGAAGGGGGTTTATGCCAAAGGTATCACAGAGGTGAAATGTCCAGGACTTGGCAGCAGATGGGATAGATGGGGTGAGAAAGGAGTCAAAGATGGCACACAGGTTTGAGCTTGGGTGACTGAGAGGAGAGTGGTTTCCTAAAGAGTGGTAGCCACCTTTGAAAAAGGGGACAGTTTTAGTCCCACGAAGTTCAAGTCCAAAGCCCAACTGGGCTAGCGGTCCAGCTATTGCCTTTTAGAGTTTCTCTGCTGGGCTGCATGTAACATGTGGCATGCAATTCTTTTCTCTGAGATTACCATGGCTCAAGCTTCTGGATCAGGGATTGTACCCATGTACCTAGAACTGGAAAAAATGAAACAACACCAAAATCCCAAGCCTGTTTTCTGAGGTCACATGGCCTAAAGGAGAATGGATATGCTTCCCAGGCCCTCCATCCTTAAGAAGAATTCTTAAAAGAAGGAATTCTTTACCTTAGAGGCAAAGGCTGGAAAAGAGGCTATCTGCATTCAGTCAAGTGGATTGAAAGATGCAGAGTTCTGACTATGCCATCAATGGAAAATTGCTACTTCCCACCACACTTTAGGAGCACACAGAATGTCTCTGTATGTTCCATTGCTCCTGTCCCTGAGGGGGCAAATCTAAGTCAACAACATCAGTGGGACCATTTTAGGTGGTCTGAATATGTACTAAACTCATGACACCTGGAGAAGCATTGAATAGCAGCTTCAGGGATAACAAAGAGTGACAAAGGATAGAGTGGCATACAGCAGATGGTGACTATGGAAGAGCAATTGCACGTCAATGGTAAGTTGAAGTCCAGGACAGTGGCAAGGGGAGCTATGAAAAGAAGGATCCATGGACCAGACACTGGCTACAATAAGGAGGTGGGAAAAGTTCGTCCCTTCCCCATCTCAGACTCACCTCCCTCATTAAGTTAATTGCTCGCTTCTTCATTGCCATCATCCCCCCTCTACCCCCTCATTCTTCTTGTCACTAATATATTGTTTATCAGAAACATACTTGAAACATAGAGATTCACACTTGAGTTAAAATGTGGAGCTGCAGCCTTAGGTATTCTATCATTCAAACACAACTTCAGAGCTAGCAGTCATGACCTCAAACAGAGCAATACCAAAAATGGACTAGGCTAAAAGAGACAGACTAGGAAAGTACATGATGATTATAAGCATTATATCAATAAGGCAGAATTCATGACTTCAAAGATAAACAAGAATATGCCTCCATGGTCCAGGATTGCAGGATATGAGGAATTCTCTAAGTCGAAGGCAGAGGAGTTAAAGCATTTATTGAAACTCAAAAGTAGCAGACCCATGGACCAGTGTTCCCAATTCAACATCCTGGCAAGAATCTTCCAAAACCATTATGCCCATCTCACAATAGTGACCAGGAGGCCACAGAAAAACATTATGGCAGCAAGCCAAGCCATACTGGTGCTTCCCCGCCTCCCCCCTCCCCCAATGCCAGGGCCCTCCAGCAAGAAGACCTGCCTCAAGCCCCTGCTCAGTACTCTCTGGTCTCCATGAGGGTCAGTCCTGCCTTTTTGAAGAGCCTGCCACCATCACTGCTGCTTCCGCCACAATCTCCAAGCTGTGTTCCAGCTATGTGATTGCTTCCTCTCTCCTTCGGCTCTTAACTGCTCTCACCGACTGCCTCTTAGCTCTGCTTCAGCCATTCAGCAAGGTCCTCCCACCACAGGCTTCAGTTGGCTCCAGTCCTAGCCACTCCCCCCAGGACCCTGAGAGCCTTGCCCCTGAAGCCCACTCAAATGGGCAGAGAAGATCTTCCCATTCACTGATTGCCTTTACAGCATTATAGACAATGAATTCATACGAATACTGGACATATAACCAGATAACATAACATTGAATCAGTTAAAGGAAAAGCTAAATGAATTATAGTAGAAAATAGACCACAAAACCATAGCTATAAGGAATTCAATACAACCCTTTGGGGACCTAGGCAAACCTAGTAAAAAGAAAGAAGTTAAATGGCTGAATAGAATTATTAAAAAAGTACATATATAAGATCTCTTGTGATTGAAAATGGAAATAAAAAGGTATATACATGCTTCTCATCATTGCTTGAAACCTTTACAGGAACTGACCATATATGATAGAATGAAAACTTCAGAAACAAATTCAGAAAATACAAAAAAAATGGAACACGTTTAATATGATGCTAATTACATTAAATTAAGAAGTATTTACAAAAGTAAAACTAACATAGCCAAGATAAGAAGGAAATTGAGAAACTAGAAAAAAATTTACAATATATTTTCCTGATAAATGTCTCACTTCTAAAACATATAGGGAAGTGAGTCAATTTATGGAAATACAAGTCATCCCCCAAATGATAAATGGACAAAGTCTATGAACAAGCAGTTTTCAGAAGAAGAAATAAAAGCTATTTATAATCATATGAAAAAAATGCTTTAGATGACTGTTGATTAGAGAAATGCAAATTAAAACAGCTCTGAGGTACTACCTCACACCTATCAGATTGACTAACATGACAGGAAAGGAAAGTGAGAAACATTGCAAGGGATTTGGAAACACTGGGATACTAATGAATCATTGGTGAAGTTGTGAACTAATCCAACCACTGTGGGGAATAGTTTGGAACTATGCCTAAAAGACTATAAAATTGCATACTTTTTGGCTCAGCAATGCCACTAATAGTTATATATTATAAAGGTGAAAGAAAAAAGAAAATGCACGAAAGTATTTATGGAGGCCCTTTGTGTGATGGCAAAGAATTGGGAATTGAGGAGATGCCCATCAACGGGGGAATGCCTAAACAAGTCGCGGTATATGATTGTGAAGCAATATTGTTGTATGGTCAGAAAAGACAAACAGGATGGTTTCAGAAAAACCTGGAAAGACTTCTACGAACTCATGGAAAATGAAATGAATAGAACCAGGAGAACATTGTGTACAGGAATAGCAATATCATAATAATGGTAAACTGTGAAAAACTTAGCTCCCTGATCAAGACAATGATCCAAGGTAATTCCAAAGAATTTATGATGAAAAATGCTCTCCACTTTGAGAGAGAGAACTGCTGAAGTCTGAGTGCAGAGTGAAGAATATTTTTGTCATTTTCCTTATTTTTCTTTTTTGGCAACATGGTTAAAATAGAAATACATTTTGCATGATTTTAAAAAATTGATTAAGTTCCAAACTGCCTCTGTCCCTCCCTCTCCACCCTAAGCTACGGAAGCCCACCATTTCACATGGACACACACATGCATAAACATATGTATGCATGTAGAAAGCACACTATGCATACTTTAATTTATCAGTTCTTTTCTCTGGAGGTGGAGGGCATCTTCCTTCATTGATCCTTTGAAGTTGGTTGAATATTTATAATGCTCAGAATAGCTTAGCTCTTCACAGTTACTCTTCAAAGAGCATTGCTGTTGCTGTACCCAGTGTTCTCATGGTTCTGCTCATTTCACTCTTCATTATTTCATGCAAGTATTGCCATGTTTTTCTAAAATCAATCAGTTCATTATTTCTTACAGCAAAGTAGTATTCCATCACATTCGTATACCACAACTTGTTTACCTATTCCCCAACTGATGGACATCCCCTCAATTTCCAGTTCTTTGCCACCATAAAGAGAGCTGCTATAAATATATTAAAACATATAAATACTTTTGCTTTTCCTCCGATCATCCTGGGAAACAGACCTAATAATGGTATTGCTGGATCAAGGGTATATACATAGTATTATAACTTTTTGGGCAAAATTCCCAATCGCTCTCCAAAATGGTTGGATCAACTCACATTTCTACCAACAGTGTATTAATGTCTCAGTTTTTCTACATCCCCTCCAATATTTGTAATTTTCCCTTTCTGTTATTTTAGCCAGTCTGATATGTGTGAGATGATCTCTCAAAATTGTTTTAATTTGCATTTCTCTAATCAATAACGATTTAGAGCATTTTTATATGACTACATATAGCTTTGATTTCTTCAGCCAAAAACTGCCTGTTCATATCCTTTGACCATTTATCAATTGGGGAATGACTCATATTCTTATAAATTTGAGAAAGTTCTCCATATATATGAAATATGAAACCTCAGTCTGAGAAACTTTATACATTTCCCTTCATTTCTTCTTTCCTTCTAATCTTTGCTATAATCTTTTTATTTGTACAAAACTTTTTTAAATTTAATATAATCAAAACGATCTATTTTGCATCCCACAATGCTCTCTATCTCTTCTTTATTCATGAATTCTTCTCTTAATCATAAGTCTGATGGAGAATATGTTCCACGTTCTTCTAATTTACTTATGATGTCTTCCTTTGCATCTAGGTCATTTTGACCACTTCTTGGTAAATGGTGTAAGACCTTGGGTACATGATTTCACATGTATAATTGTGATAAAGTTTGTTGCTTTCTCAATGAGTGGGAGAGGGAGAGGAGGGAGAGAGAGAAATCAAAACTCAATTTTTTAAAAAAAGGTGTTAAAAATAAATAATTTGTTAAGAAAATCAATAAATATTATATATATGCTCTCTCTCTCTCTCTCTCTCTCTCTCTCTCTCTCTCTCTCTCTCTCTGTCTGTCTTTCTTTCTCTCTCTCTGTAACAGAAATAGTAAACATATACTGTTCCTGACCAATGATAGGGCACTGAAGAAAAAATTAAACATTCATTTTTGTTGCTGTTGCTGTTTTGTTGATTAGATGTGTCTGACTCTCCGTGATGCCATTTGGAGTTTTATTGGTGGAGATATTGGAGTAGTTTGCCATTTTCTTCAGCCACTCCGGAATCTTTGCCAAGAAAACCCCAAATAGGGGCTGAAATAAGCGCGTATGCCATTACCAGTCTTCTTTGAAATAATGCTAGAAAGGCCAGCTTTAGTAAGACTTTAAAAAAAAGAAGTAGAGAAAAGAAGAAGAGACAAAGAGAGATAAGTTACAAATTTTTGCATGTGGGATGATGGTTTACTTGGAGAATTCTTGAGGGTTATTTAAAAAAAAACTCATTTTCTGCAATTAAACAGGCCAAATGCCATATTTTCTTAGAATTGACCTTCTGTAGCACCCTGCACCTATCAGCTTGGCTAACGTGACAGATAAGGAAAATGACAAATGCTGGAGGGGATGTAGAAAAATTGGGACAGTAATGCATTGTTGATAGAGTTGTGAACTGATCCAACCATTCTGCGGAGCAATTTGGATGAATGCTTAAAGGGCTATAAAACTGTGCATACTTTTTGACTCAGCAATTCTACTATTAGGTCTGTATCCCAAAGAGATCAAAAACATAAAGGAAAAGGGCCTACATGTACAAAAATATCTATAATAGCTTTTTTGTGGTGGCAAAGAATTGGAAATTGAGGGGATGCCCGTCATGGCTGAACAAGTTGTGGTATATGAATGTAATGGAAAACTATTGGACTATAAGAAATGAAAAGCAAGCGGGTTTCAGAAAAACCTGGAAAGACTCATAAGAACTGATGCAAAGTGAAATAACCATTGTACGCAGTCACAGCAATATTGTATGATGAGCTACCATGGATGACTTAGCTATTCTCAGCTATGCAATGATGCAAGATAGCTCTGAAGGATTCATGATGAAAAATGCTACCCGTCTTCAGAAGAACTGCTAGAGTGCGAATGCGGATTGAAGCGGACTCTAAAGCTTTTCCTCTATTTTTCTTTATTTTTGGCTCTGTTTTCTTTCCCAACATCGCTAATATGAAAATATGTTTTGCACGATGGCACGTGTGTAACATACTAAATTGCTTGCCTTCTCAATGGAGAGGGGAAGAAAGGAGGGAGTTTGGAACTCAAAATTTTAAAAAGTGAATGTTAAAATTGTTTTTGTATGTAATCGAGAAAAAAATTAAATAACTGTATTAAGAAAAAAAAAGCCCAAGAATTGCCCTCCTGACTCATGTGAGCTACCACCAAAGCTTGGCGCTCTGCCTCTATGAGCTCATCAGGTTAGGTGACAGTATCTGCAGAACAGAAGCTCTCCTTCGGTTCTTTGCCCATCAAAGAATCACAGTAAGATAGAGAGATTAGCTAGTTCAGGGGAAGGGTGAACGCATCCTTAATTCCTTCCCAGATGAGAGTGAGTTCTTCTTGATGAGTATCTGTCATAGGAATAAAGAATGACATCATTGGTGAGGTGTATACAAGCGTACCACTGCCCAAGAGGCAGGGAGGTGGGACAGTAGAGAGAGCATCAGGCCTTCAGTTTGGAAAATCCAAGTTCAAATCGAGGCTCAGACACCTATTGGATGTATGACCGTGGGCAAGTTATTTAAACTCTGGCTGCCCCCGCTTCCTCAGATATTAAATGAAGACAATAATTGTAGCACTTAGCTACTAGGGTTGTTGTAAGGATCGAATGTGGTAATGTCGGTAAAGCCCTTAGCACAGTGATTGGCACACAGAAGGTACTTAGTAAATGCTTGCTTCCTTCAGGGACCCCGGGTCACCTTGTCCATCACAGTGAGGAGGTCAGCATCTTTCTTCAGCTTCTTTTAGTCTACTATAAGATTCCAGATAGCATCTGCCTTCCTTACCACCCACACAGGGCTGTTCGAAGGGGATCAGATATCTCTATCACTAGAGAAAAAGCAGCTTTTGCCCCGGCTAGGACCCAGGCTTTCTTCCATGAAATAGACCCACATGAGATAGCTCAGGCAACTCCAAGAATCTCCATTTAATCCCATTTACAATAACCAGCCTAAAGACTGCTTGAAACTTCTGGACAAATCATAAATCTTAAGAGCTCATGATCTCTCTTCCCTTGGTGGTCTACTTCTGCAGGCTCCACTTAGAAACGGTCATATCCCAATGGGCACATTTGGAGTCTCCCTTTGTGATAATATTATGGCTGCCATCTGTCCATCAGACCCAGTATCCAAAGGGTTCAAGGACTTTGGAAGATTCCTCAGACTAGGGAAGAATTGAATGACCCCTCTTGCCCAAGTCCCAGATGTTGTGGTACTGATTTATTAGTGACCTCCAGGGACAAACTTTAAAAATGTATTTTAAAAGATGCTTATATTTAAAGAGATGCTCCCCACAGTCTTACAGAGGACAAAGTATTGATGCCCACTATCTACTAACAAGGTTAGCAGGTGATGGATCCCTTCTAGCCACCCTCGGGATGCCTATATTAGTGGACAGTCATTTTTGCTAGGACAGCTAATAGAGATGTCCTACCGTCTTGAACAAATTTCTCTCTTCTGATCCTGTGTGGTGGTGATGTAGGAGAGGCTCATAGCTAAAGTCTCATGTCATTCAGCTATGACTATTGGTTGTCCATGATGCCTGGTCATAGGGCATTAAAGGCTGTGGAGGTGCAGCATAAATCCAGTCCATCAAACCCAACTCTTTTAGAGATTTTACTCCCTCCTTGGCTGAAGTCCATAAGAGAACCAGATCCAAGGATAATTCATTTTTATGACTCCAGGTATGATTAACTCTGCTTCTCAGCCATCCATAAAGGGACAAAGAACAGTTCTCATCTGGACCCTCTAACTTATTTGCTGACTTTTCAAAAGTAAGTATTCTATGCTTCCCACACTAAATATAACCTTCCATTGAGAAGAAACTCTGAACTGGCTACATTGGACCCTCGATTACCATTAATGATTATTCCAATGACTCATCAGGTTGTTGGTTTTTTTGCTGGTTTTTTTTGAAACTTCTCCCTAGGCCTCCTAAGTCCTATGATGGTGAAAGTCTGCCTGCCACCCACATTCTGGTTGAGGAAGTCATCCTTTTCAAGATGGGGAGGAATTACAAAGATGGTAATACTAAGGATTTTTTTTACCACCAGGAAGGGTTCTCAGTTCTAATCTTCATTCCTCTTTCCATTCCCTTCTCTTATAACTCTTTTGGGAGGCAGCACATTTCTAGGGAAACTTATGGCTTGGAGTCCATACTTCCTAAGTAAGGCTGGTAGATCCCTGCCCCCAGCAGTACGGCCCCTTTCACCTGAGCCTGTACCTTTGTCTTCAGAGTGTGGTCTCTAAAAACCAAGAGCTCTATCTCTAACTGCTAAACTGGCACAGTAAATTGGCCAAGTAAGCTTCCTTTCCCTTCCCTTAGTTTTGTAGGATCAACCTGGATGCCCTCAGTAGCAGATGGTACAGGGAGGGACAAATAGCCCTCAGTGCTTACAGCAACCTCAAGCCTCAGTCGGGGTCTTTAAAGGAATAGAGGCCCAATCACTTCAACGCAGAAGGCAGAATCAGTTTAACAAGGAGCAGAGTGACCACGGTGAACCATAGTGCAAACAGGGCTGAGTCTTTAAATGTAGGAAATGTGGGTCAGAAAAACCACGCGGCCTCGAAATGAGAAGTAGAAGAGGAAATGTCCAAAAGAACTTGTCAAAGCCACATAATCACCTCATTTGAGATCTGGGAGAGGCCTTAAGGACTCATTTAGTCTCACACACATATGAAAGAGATCGCTACCATAGCACAGCTGACAGTAATCTTCCTCCTGTCAGTGGCCATGGCCAAGAAGAGCTGGATGAAATCAGCCCAATCACACTGAGGTTCCTCTTAATACACAAGCCAAGGAGCCACAGAGCAAGCTTTTCACGTGCCCCTCCCCCACCCAAGGCTGATGACCACAGAAAGGCCTAGAATGATGCTTGTCATAGCATTTACATTTCCTCTGCTGGGTAGTGACAGAGCTTCAGTTTTTGTATCTCAATGTCATCACCTAGTTCCCAGAACCATTGAGTAAAAACTTGTACATAGTGGTTAGATTTGGCCCCTGCTGGGTTCTGTAGTTCCTGGGGAAACCCCTTTGAACAGAAGGAAATGGAAATGCACCAAGAAGAGTGGGGGCAAGGGACGAAGGGCAGAAGGATCTCTGCTGTTCCAGTTGTGAGCCTGAAACATGCCCTTGATTATGAGAAGACAGAATGGGGAGAGTTTGGAAATACGACTTACAGCAGCAATTCTCAAACTTTTTGGTCTCAGGAACCCTTTACGCTCTTAAAAATCATTGAAGACCCCTCCACAAAAGTTTTTGTTTATGTCAATTAAATCTATTAGTATTTACTCTGTTGGGAATAGAAATGTCTTAGTATGAAAATAGTTTTGGCATCATGGCTCCTCACCCCAGGCATCCCCAGACCACACTTGGAGAACTATTGTTCCATAGGAAGGATCAAAATCCAGTCTAATGGGGAAACTGTGGCTTCTGTGTGTGCAGTCTCAAGTCTCACATCTCCCTCTTGCTGTGCTGGGGGGTGGGTCATGAGTCCTGCAATTCTCCATCTACCGAAAGGTGAGCAACATTTCTTTTCCCTGAAAAATGGCCTTGTTCCTGGAAAGACTTAAATGAACTGATGCTGAGTGAAGCAAGCAGAACCAGGAGAACACTGTCCACAGTAACAGCCACAGAATGAGATGATTGATTTTGATACTTAGTCCTTCTTGGCAATGCACAGATCTAAAACAGTGCCAAAGGACTCACGATGGAAAATGCCATCCACGTCCAGAGAAAGAACGGTGGAGTCAGAATGCAGAGTGAAGCAGATGATTTTCTTTTGTGTTTTGTTTTGCTTTTCTTTCTCTAGGTTTCTCCCATTCATTATAATTCTTCTATGCAACATGACTAATGTGAAAGTGTGTTTAATAGGAATGTATGTGTAGAGCCCATGTTGGATTGCATGCTGTCTTGGAGAGGGAGGGAGGGAGGAAGAAAAATTTAAAATTTATGGAGATAAGTGTTGAAAACTAAATAAATTAATTAAAAATAAAAAGAAATAAATAAGTAAACGAATAAATTAAAAAAAAGAAGGAAAAGTCCTCAAGCCATTAGGTACAACCCATAACTGCAAATGCACAACAGTTAAGTGACAATGGCATTAGCAACACTTGATACTTCCTAGAGTGATCTCTATTTAGAATTGTTTATTAGAATCATTTAATTTTTAGGAACTTGGAGATGATTTAAAGGTTGCATGCTTGGCAGCTGTCTTTTTTTCTATAAGATGAAATGTTACATATTAATAACTGTATCTAATAATAGCGTCCATTTCTGTTTCTGTGCCAAAATTCTTTATAAAACTAAGAACAGTTCCTGTCTGATAAAAAATAGAAGGAAAAATGGTCTTTTGAAAAAACCCTTTATCAACTTTCCCTTCCAGCTCAGTACAGTTTCAGTTCAGACTGTTTGTTTTGGAGTGTAGGAGACAAGGAAAGATGTTCAGATTCATGATCGAGGGAGATTTGTCCCAGACTTTATCATCCACGGTCCAGCAGACTATGTGGATGTCACTAGAGTTCCCTGTTTCCTTAAATTCCTCATCTCCCTACAGAATGTCAGTCACTCATTCAGACCTAGAACCATGCTGCCCCTTCACGACTTATTTAGATTGAGACAGTACAGAATTCCATTCCCCTCGGTTCTCCAATTCTGCCCTTGGGACTGGGAAAAGAACTCTCTGAGCAGAGAGTGGGTATTATCCCCTTTCTATCTGAAACCTATTCCTAAATCTATTTTGCAGGAGAGGAAAGTGGGAGGGGAGTCTTATTATTTTCCTCTCAGGTTGGTCTCCCTTACCCAATCCTCTCAGGCATCAGGTTTGGATCTGTCCACTAGTTGACATGTCTATTTTTTCCAATTGCGTTGGCCTTCCACGATCTGTGGCTACTTTTGTTTCCTCTGCCTGGGAAGTCTTACTTCTGTATTTCCACAGTAGCGTCTTGATCTTTAGTAATTCCTCCACATTTATAGACAAGAGGATGTGGGGGAATGGAATGGAGAGGTGAGATTGAGTCTGGGTCCAGAGGTGGTGAGGGGTCTTTGCTCTGGGAACTAGATCTTTCCTGGCAGAGTCATAAGCTTTCCGGGCCTATTTTGTCTTTGTTTATTTTTATCTCAGGTTTACCTGGATGTTTGCAATGGTTGTATGAGACCCCAAAACAATTATAGCCAAATTCCAAGGAGGCAATCAATGGTGACTGTAGGCCAGGCCTGTACAAATGCAGAGGATCCTCTACATTTTTGGTGGAGCACCCAAAATCCATTGGCATGCTGAAGGGGCCTCAGGCTGTAAGCAGCACATGTTTGTGCAGACCTGCTATAGGGGAAGGTTTTCTCCCCCGAACACTGAAACGAGTGAGCGTCCTGTCTATCTCACTCAAGGCTGATATTGTCAATAATCTTAAGGCTTCTGAAGCTCTTTACACACATCGTCAGGTTCAGTCCTCACCACTGCCCAGTGAGGTAGTAGCTATTGCTCTCCCCATTTTTCAGGTGAGTAAACTGATGCCTAGGAAGACTAGATGACTTGCCCAGGATCATTGGTCTAGGTAAATATCTGAGGCAGGATTCAATCTGTCTCTTGACTCCAGGTTGACTGTTCTTCCTGCTATCCAGCACCCCCCAGCTGTTGGGAGCCTCGTTCTCATCTCCATGATGACCTACTTGGTGCCCCACATTGACTCTTACAATTCATACACAGTTGGCCATCCCCTTCAGAAGCCATTCAGCAAATGCTGACCTTCTTCCATTCTATTCCCTGCCAGAGCAAAGTCACAGAGGAACTTTGAAAAGGGTTTCCTTTGCTCCAAAGAATGACAATTTCCTCTAGTTGCAGAGTGAATGCTTCAGGGAAGTGGAAAATCCTCTACAGTCTCCTGTGCTGGAGCTTCCAGCGAGTTGGAGCTCATGAATGTATCTTAGGGGATTTCTCACATTTCCTCTTAGCTCTGCTCCACTCTCTGATGAATGAACCATCACCACCCTGGCTTCAAAGTCTACTATCCCAACTCTGACTTGTTCCTGGACAGCCAGCTCTGACTGCAACCCCTTCCTTGGAGTGGGTTCAGGAACCACTGGAATTAATCACCCTATCTAAGACTCTTGTGAGACTGGTCTTTTCTCTCTTCCCTCAAAACTATTCCTCTGTGTGGCCAATCCCAAGGAACACCAGAGAATCCCCAACAGAAAGGAACAGGGCAGTGTCCTAGATCACTGGCTCTCCCATTTGTGAAGGTAGAGGCTTCAAAGCCCCGTCCTTTTTGTATCATAGATCCAGTTTCCTGAGCCCCATGGTAGTATCGGAGTCATACCAGCAGTTTCAAGGGTCCAATTAGTGTCTATTACAGGATGGTGGAGGTAGCTGAGGATCCAATGATTCCTTGGATAATCCAGGGCAAACCACTTGGTTTGTCCCTAAACTTTGTAGCAATCTACCTTTAAGTTTCATGGGTGAATAAACCAATTGATAATAATTTGTCAAACGCTGGGTGCTGGGACCTAGGGTTACAAAGTAAAAAAATGAGACAATTCCTGCCCTCACTGAGTTTACATTCAATTGGGACAGAAATAGGCAAATTTGGAATAGGGGTGGGTGAATCAAGAAACACAATGCACTTTCTGTTGGATATGTTCATTCCGAGATTCTGGGATATCCAGTTTTAAATGTCCAATGGGCAATGAGTGATTCAGAACTGCTGCTCAGGCGACAGATGAGGGTGGTATATATAAATATGGGCGTTATCTGCATAGAGATAGCAATTAAACCCACAAGAGCAGAAGAGATCTATAAGAGTCGAGAAGGAAAGCAAAAGCAGGCCAAGCACAGAGCCTTGTGGAATAGCTACAGTTTGGAGGCATGGTATGGATGATGAGCCAACAAAAGAGAGAGGAGAGGTCATCCAAGCAGCAGAAGATCTAGGAGAGAGTAGCGTCATGAAAATACACTGGAGAAAATAGTGTACACAAGTAGAGGATGGTCAACAGTACAGTAGAGGGGTCAAGAAGAAAGAGAACTAAGAAAGGAATGTCAGATCACGGAGTCAGGATCTCAGAGGGACTGCAAGCCCTCTGTGGGGGAACTCATTGTCCCATTGAATCCCTGTACATACCCCATAGGCTGCTCACTTGTGTTACATTTATAGCTTCTTATGAGAGCCGCCTACTTCCAAACAATAATTTAGTCACCAGGGAGTGAGAAGCAGAGTCGGAAATCTGGGTCCTGCCCCACCTTCTGCCCCTGCCCTCCTAGGAGCACCATGTGCTTTTTCCCTTGGCTCCTTTTCTAGTTTCTTGAGCCTGGTCTGGAGACTTTACCACAAGGACATTGGCCAGAGGGATTCATCTTCTGAACTGAGCAGAGGAAGCTTCTTAGCCTCTAATCAAAGGGAAAGGAAATAGCTCACAGGGGAAATGCCAGAAGAATCTGAACCCACAAGGTCAGCTTCAGTATGACATGAAAGTACATCCCCTCACATTTCTCGGGTCTTGTGGGCTTAAGAGGCTGGTCTGAGAGTCAATTCCTGCCATAAACCTGAGGGTAAATGTACAGGTTCAGTCTATGGGGTGAGGCTTAGAGGTGAGTTTAGAGTGAACCATCCTGAGACTTTTAATTTCTTTCAGTCATGAGGGTCCCCTACAGAAGAGAATTTCTACTGCTTCATTTGTAGTGCTTCTCTGGGTTACAATTCAGACTCAAAGTTGGATTTCCTTAGGGAATCTGTGCCTCAGGTTCACTTTTTTCTGAGAGCTCCGCTGCCCAAACTGTTGCTCAGAAGCCACCACCCATGTTTTTATCTTTGAATAACCAACCAAAAGAGAAAGCCTGAATAAAGACTTTTTTTGGCTGGGGGTGGGGGGGGGGGAGATAGCATGGTGTCACAACAATGTTACTAGCAGCTACTGTGGAGGTGAAAGATCAACAAGACCGACAGCGAGAGTACACAGGAGGGCTGCCAACACGAGTTCTTTGATCTGCTTTTCTAAGGAAAGCAACTTTAAGGGGTTAACAAACTCATTTCAACTAAATGTACATATATCATTCACTTAGTGTGGGGGGAAAGTCAGAGCAAATACAAACAGAAATTATAAATAGAGCAAAGTAACACAAATCACCACACAGGCTTCTATCTGTCTGACCACTGCAGACATAGTTACCAGAGAGTGAAGCACCAACATCTGGGTTTTCAAAGCCAGGGGGGCTCCTCGATGGCTACCCAGAGTTGCCACACCAACACTCTTCCAAAATGCCAACCTCAGATCATATATACTCTTCTCAGGGCCCTGGAGCGTACTACCTGCTTAGCCAAAGAGTGTGGGGCCTGGGGTCTGTGGCTTTCTTGTTTCTTAAGCAGGTCATCAAAGACTCTTGATTCAAACAAATGACTCAATCAAAGGCACTTGATTGCCTTAGTGCTGAGAAGCACTCCAAAACAAAAGACAACAAAAGTCTCACTTTGCTTGCCATTGTATTTGAAAGGCAAGATTCATCAAAGTTACTTGACTGCCTTAGTGCTGAGAAGCACTTGAAAACAAAAAACAAAGGCAAAAAGTCCCATCCTGCTTGGCATTGCACAGGGTAAGAGGATTTAAACTAAACACTAGTTCCCAAACCTAGTGCATTTGTCCCAACAAATATGCTCACAATGGGAAAAAGGAGGAAGGAAATGAACAAGTAGAGAGATGGCTTATGAGGAGACAATATATGTGAAAATGATGCAGCTCAGATTTCTGGGGGCTAGAAGACCCTTGTTCTCTTCCCCTGGGGTCCTGTTGCTACTCTTTGATGAGTATGGTGTTACAAGGGTGTAGTTAAAACACAAAATACATCCATAAATGTATTTAAAAAAGTATATTGATTCTTTAAATTTTTTTTCTGTAGCATGTATTTTTCAATAAATAGCCATGCCAAGCCTCCTCAAAGTTACCCCTATCCAGTTAAGCAATAACATATATAGGACAGAACTCTCTATTTTATGGTTTACTTAACAAAAAGGAAGGATAGAAACTTGCACTTAAGAACTTGGTCCCAACCAGTCCGGTGCACTTAACTGGAGAGTTGTTACCTTTTGCTATTTTCTTTATTTACACCACTGTCACCATGGTGTCTATTCTTTCTGCTCTCCTGCCTTCCCTCTGTATCACTTCCTATGTTCTCTTATTCTCCCTGTGCATTCTCCATTTTTATTGTGATTCGAACATCTACCAACCCCCAGTCTTTTTATAAATTACAGCTGTTCCCCATTCGTTCCCCATCATTGCAATGTTTTCTAGGTTTTGCAATAATGGAGTGTTGCTAAGACAACTTTTATGTCTTCATTGTTTCTTTTTGACGTCATTGACTTCCTTGGTGGTAAACCCCAGTAATGAATTCAGCTGGATCAAAGGACATTCGGAAGCTAGTAACTTATCTTTCTTAATAGCCACCTTTTTCTGAACGACAAGGCCAATTCATAGCTCTATGGGCAGTCAAGCAGCATACCTGTCTTGCCAGAGCGATTGTAAAATTGTGCCATTTTATTTTTAACCATCGCCGTAACCTGCCAAGTGTGTGGTAAAACTTTAAAGTTGCTCTTACATACACTTTTTTAGTAGTGATTTGAGTCATTTTTCAGCTGGTTTTGATACTTTCCATTTCTTATTTGGAGGATGGTTTGACACTTTTCCAACGCTCACTTGGAGGCATAGATCTAGGAATACTGCTCTTTCCTGGAACCCTGGAACCATTTCCTGCACCTTCTGGTTAGAGCTGGGGCCTGAGCAAGAGCTATGGGAAGCATGTTGACAACTCCTGGGGAGCTGTCATTGGCTAATTAGAACCCAGAAATGGGAACAGAGACTCAAAGAAGTAATGTGATTTTCCAAAGGTCACAAAGCCATTCCACCAGGAATGAAATTTTTTTAACATTTTTATTCAGGGTGCTAGGGCCTGTTGCACCCAGCTCCTGGTCTGGTTGGTCCTCCAGCTGCCCATGCTGGGCTCTGCTCCTCCTGCTTCTAGCTCTGTCCATGATAGACCTTACCCTGCAACCATCCAGGCTGTCCTGGACTGGAGCCCTGCTTCTCTCTGCTATTTTGTGGGTTCTGCAGTTCTAGAATTTGTTCAGAGCTATTTTTGATAGGTTTGTGGAGGGACCTGGCAGGGAGCTCACGCAAGTCCCTGCTTTCCAGCTGCCATCTTGGCTCTGTCCCCTTCCCCCCATGGACATCACTTTGATGTCCAATTCTTAGCCATCACAAAAGAGCTGCTATAAATATTTTTGTACAAATAGGTCCTTTTCTCTTTCTATGGATATCTTTGAGATACAGACCTAGCAATGGTGTTGCTTGATCACAGAGTATGCACGGTTTGATAGCACTTTGGGCATAGTTCCAGATTGCTCTCCAGAATGGTAGGTAGGATCAGCTCACAGCTCAGGGCCGGAATTTGAAAGCAGGTCTTAACTAACTTCAGATCCCTCACATCAAAATGTGAATTCCTTTGTGACAACATGAGTTTATATTTTAAAGATAAGGAAAACAGTGATTTTTTCCCTGTGGTTTTCACTAGTCATATTCTGGAGGATGTGGTATTAAGAAAGTTGTGCTTACATATGATTGTGAGGAATTAAAATCTGAGTGTTACTGAATCTCCTAAGGAAATTAACCACATATGTTAATCAGTCAACAACATTTATCAAGTGCCTACTATGCATCAAATGTTGGGCTGAAATATGAAAGAGCATCTCCTCTTAAGGAGCTTACTTTCTACCACAGAGACATTTCTCTCCCTGTCCCTGTCCCTGTCCCTGTCCCTCCTCCTCCCCTCCCTCTCCTCCTTCTCTCCCTCTCCCTCCCTCTTCTCCCCTCTCTTTTTCTCTCCCCCCTCTCTAATATTTGTCTCTCTATCTCTGCCTTTTTGTCTCTGTCTCTACATCTCTCTATTTTTGTTTGTCTATCTCTTTCTTCTCTGTCTTTGTGTTCCTCTGACTCAGTCTCTCTGTGTCACTTTCTCTGCTGTCTACTTGTCCATTTGTCTTCCTGTGTCTTGATATGTGTTTTTCTATGTTTCTTTTTGTCTCTATCTCTATTTTTCTCTCTGCTTGTCTCTGTCTCTGTCATGCACACATCTATAATCAAAAAGCTGTTAGGAAAATTCCATTTATGGGTTGACCGGGTGGAGGCGTACTTTGGAAATGGAATAGACACATTGGAACTTTCTGGTAATTGGTGGCAACTGTATGTTGTATGGATCTAAGAGATGCAAGATCCATGGAGGCAGAAGACACAGTTCATGGTCCTCAGACATGAAGAACAAGGACTTAAGAGGAATGTGGGTACCCAGGAGAGGAATGCTGGTCTCTCAGCCAGCGGGTGGGGAGGGAAGCAAAGAGCAATGCAAAGTGGTCCATGAAATGGAGAACATTTACCTGTGCAGGGGAAGGGCAGGTTAGGAGACAAAAGAGGAAGAAGGACATGAGTGTAGTAACAGGGAAATGCTGAAGCAATCTTGTTTGAGGAAGATTTCCAAGTGCCTGGGTTCTGATTGGCCAGTGACATCTAGACAGGAAGCCATGGGGCTTATGTATCCTCCCCATAGTACTTGCTCTGCCCTGACTTCTAACCAGAAGTTTCTGAAGGTTTCTCCGGAGCCAGAGGACAAAGCAACACCACCAAGTCTGTCATTCCAGGTGAGGTTCCTTCTCCTCAAGGCATATGTACTCCTGCTCCCAGGATCAGAGGGCAGGATGGCAAGAGGATTTGTTGGAGGAGCAATCCTTTATCTGGGTCATGGGAAAGGCTGAGAGAATCTCAGAGAGTGGAGGATCTGGCTTACAAGAGCCATTTTTGGGGTGCTGATAATAGAACTAGAAATAGAGTGAAATGTGCTCCTTCCTCTTGTGGACTTCCTAGACTGCCTACATTCACATTTGCATAGCTATTGAGATTTGAAATCATTGAGATAAAGAGATGAATGAAGGCATTTGTCTCTATTGCAGAAGGCACAGAAGTCTGGGGGCCCAGATGACTCAAGAGGAGACCAGATTTCCAGCTGCCCCAAAGTTCCATCATATTTACTTTTGTAGGATACATGATTTTTTATTACAATTTTTTGACATATTGAGTTCTAAACTTTCTTTTTGCTATTTATCATGCAGGAGCTTGTCTGTGACTCTAGCTACTTGCTTAATTTTTTTCCTAATTGCTGGCAAGGTTTTTTCCTCTAATCTGGCAGCTCAGGATTTTGTGTCCACCATTTTGGAGTGTGTTCAATTCAGAGGTTCTTTAGGATGAGACATGTTCATTCTTTCTATTTTTACTTTACCATGTGTCTGTCATAGCTCTGCCATTTTATTGAAAAAGTGAAAATATTTTGGTTTGGTCATGGATTTCAGGCCTCCCAGAGACACTTAAATTATTCCTCTTAATCTTCTTTTTCAGGTAAAGATTTTGTTTCTATTTATTTGTTTTTGTTAGTAGATAAACCTACACTCTAACTATTAAGTCTTTTGACTTGGTTTTATTTTCCTCCAGGCCAGTAAACCCAAAGTTAAGGAGGCAGCCTTCAGCCATCAAAATGGAGCACATTAGAATAACTGTGAAAATTCTCATTGAAATACAACATTGCAGCTAAAGTTATTAAGATCAGTTCATTGGAGAACATATTTAATTTTTCAGACAGTATATCTGAAACTGTATTATAGAGAAAAGTATAATTTTGTTGTTAACTATGTAATTTTTTTATTGAAAGACTTTTTATAATTTTGCTTTTAAAATTTCTATTGAAAAGAATTTTTCAAATTGTACATCTAGCTTAATAAAGTACTTTAAACAAAAAAAAATGGAGCACAGAGAGGAGAAAGAGGCAGAGGCTACTCGGAGGTTGTGTTTGTCCTTCGTTCTCAAAGAGCACCATGATATCAGGGAAATGATGACATGATTTGCAGTTGACTTTGACTTGAATTGGGAGTAGGGGACTATCCAATTCAGTCTGGAGTGCACAGATTGGACAATAGGTCCCTGCTCTCCTAGCACAGAGTGAATGTAAATAGCAAATAGTAACTGTTTTTCTTTTGGCCAGGAACCCTGAGGGTCTTCCCCTCCCAGTTTGATTTTTTTGGGGGGGGAGTTTTGCTCAAAGGGGCCATCCCTTGATTAACTTCTTAAAGAGGTCCATTCACTGAATGGACATTGCCTCACTCAGAGTGAGAACCTGAAAAGACCTTAGCCTGAAAGGGCCAGGGTCTCTCAATGCATCCTGGGCCATCTCCAGTTTTCCTGGTGAATATCAGGCCACTGGACCCATATGGCTCTGGAGGAGAAAGTGAGGCTGGTGACCTTGCACAGCCCTCTCTCACTCCAATCAAAGTCAATTGCAAGTCATGTCATCATCTCTCTGATGTCATGGTCCTCTT
>CM053623.1:460631221-460658507 GCA_028646595.1 Phalanger gymnotis
TAAAAATAAAAAAATAAAAATTAAATAAAATAACAATAAAAAAGATATAATGACTGCTATATCAAATTGGAATTATTGGTCTTGGAGTTTGATCCTCTGGTGTCTAAATAAATGTTATACTTTCTCTGCCTTCTACCTAGAGTTTTTCATGCTTTGCAATTCCAAACAATACAGGCATGTTCATGGTCATCCTTGAGGTTATACATCCTGCCTTACTGATACACAGGACAGGGAGAGTACCCATTTATTGTTTTCCTCCTTTGGGCTAACCAAACATGAGGATCTAGGACACACTCCACAAGGAAACTCTTGTTTCTCCACCCTCAAGGATACTTCTAGCCCCAGCGAGGAGATGTAGGCTACCAGGATTGTAGCAGGATGCTGTGATTTCTGGGAAGGAGGATGCAGCTGAGACTGGTCAGGATTCTAAGGAAAGGATTGCTTTCCTGGGGTCCCATGGAACATTTAAATAGTACTCCCTGCCTATCTTCCTCCCTATGTTCTGGTTCAACACTTTGGTAATTCAGACATGATGAACTCTTTGGCTGCTTCCAGTCATGGAGTGACTCAGAGCTGGAGGATACAGATGTTTTGAAATAATGGAATTTCTATATTGAATTTTCCACTTAGTTCTGGTCTTTTTGTCAGAAATACCTAAACGTGGGGCAGCTAGGTGGCACATTGAGTAGAGCACCAGCCCTGGAGTCAGGAGGACTTGAGTTCAAATCCGGCCTCAGACACTTGACACACTTACTAGCTGTGTGACCTTGGGCAAGTCACTTAACCCCAATTGCCCTGCCAAAAAACCAAAAAAAAACCAACTATGAGAAATACCTAAAAGTCTTTCAGTTACGTAAATGTTCATTCTTTTTAAATTAAGGATTATACTCAACTTTGCTGGGTAAGTTGAAATCAAAAAAAGATAAGAGAACAAATTAAAAATCAGAATCCAACATTATCTCATTGTCTCATTTGCTGTAGAGGGGAAGGGGCTCTTAATACTCATAGGCATGCAAAAAGAGGAAACAGTTTCTATCTTAGACTCATGATTCAAATCTCTGTGACGATTAGTGCACTCTGTCTCCAGATTTCCCATGGTGAGGGTGTTTCAACACTCCGGGGCGCGGTGTAAAATCAATAACAACCAGCTCATAGAACACTGCAAAAGCCCAGGTTCTTTTGATCTGCTTTACTAAGGAAAGCAACATTAAGGGATTGAAAATCTCACTTTAATCCAGCATACAAGTACCATTCACTTAGTTCAGGGGAAAAAGCCAGTACCTTGAACGTCAGAGCAAATACAAATACAAAGATACATTAGAAACAGACCAAATCACAATTCATAGTTACCAAAAAGGATCAACATCTGAGTTCGCAAGCAGGAGAGCTCGACAAGGCTGGCCCAGAGTCACACACCACTCCACCTGTGGCTCAGATCTCCAAGAAAGAGAAAGCCAACCCTTGGTTTCATATCTTTTTAAGGGTCAAAGGTGAGTCACACATCCAACTCACCCACGTGACCTAGAATTGTCACAAAGAGGTGACTTAAACCCATGTGGTCTAAAAGCCTCTGAAGTCTGAAACATGCCACTCAAACCCATGTAAACTAGGCCTTCCCCTGAGGCAAGGAGGTCACCAAGGACTCCCAATCTAATCCAGGAAACAAAGGCCAAACTTTTCAAGGCACTTGGTTGAACTGGGTGCTAAGAGCCCATTTTGATTGCCAACACAGAGGGGGATGTATTCTTTGCTCCCATCCTGCTGCCAACCCTACGTGGAAAGCAGACACCTTTGTATCAGCTACCCTGGCAACCTTTTTTGCTTCGTAGCCAAATATCAACCTTCTAGGAAATATGATCAGGGTATTAGGCAACCTCCTGATTTCCTGCTCCAGAGTCCAAGAAGCAGACTTGGCTGGGAGCAAGGATACCCTCTTCATCAGCAAAGGCAAATATTAACCAGAGAAATGGTATAAACTTTGGCTTATTTTACTAATAGGCCTATAACTACAGTTGTGTGGATGATGTGGACACTGAGTGACAATTAGAAATGCCCGAATAGCGGAGATACAAATTGCCTTTGTCTTTGTCAGTCTCCTGATAATAATGCAGATCAGAAACCTCACTCACTCTTTTCTTTGGTCCAGGAGAAGTCCTATCATTTTAATGCAAACCTATTCTGTCTACATGTGCCTCAACCCCAATACATTGATTCCCTTGGGTTATGTGAGGGACTCTGGGATAATGAATGGCTTCCTGGACTTGGAGTCAGGTAAATCTGGATTCAAATTCTGCCTCTCACTAAATGTGTGATGCTGGGCAGTTAGTGCAGCTTCTCTAAGTTTCCTCACATTTAAAATGGGAAAATAGTAGCACCTATATTTTAGATATAATGAGGGAACTGTCTAATCTTATGACAGGTCATTCAGAGGCTTGGCAAGGCTGCTGCTAGATGTCCTTGATGGACTGAAGACCCTTATCTGCCGCCTTCAGAGCATGGGCAGTGATTCCTTGGGTGGGTCTTCTTGGCTCTGGGAATAATGATGAAATTCCCTTTTTTGTTGGTGTCAGCCCTCTGCCTTGGTACAAGACAGAACACACTGTGCATGCCTACTTGCAAGCTATGCAAAGTTGTTTGAAAACCTTCTTGTCAGTTACATTTATTATTTGATGCTAAAAATGTTTAAGAACTTTTACCAAACTGCTCTTCAGAAAGCCCTATTTATGCAGAAGCACCTTCCTGAGCAATTTCCTGGCTCCCCTCTGCCATTCTCCTTCTGGCAGCTCTTTAGGCCTCTCTCCCTGGGTCAAACATTCTCCTTTCTGGGACCATATTTTGAAGTAGATTTATTGATCCTTTGCTCCCCTTCCTTTCAGGGGCCAGTGGAACCACAATAGAAATGCATGGCTTGAAAACTTTATTGCTCATCTCTCAAAGCAACCAAAGCCATGCTAAATGGACTTATTCTATACATAGAGTTCACATACAGCTCTCCTCTTGGTTGCACATCATTGACATAAAATAGATTACTTCATACTCAAAGTTATAATTAGCATTTGGGAATTTCTCTCCATCCTATTTTTACCCACTATTGTCCTTTTCTGCCTCTCTTTTTACCCTATCCCTGTTACCTCATCCTCTCCCCTTACCATCCTGCTCCTTATTCTACTGACCCTATTTAGAGTCCCTGCCTTATCATCTGCCCCAGCCTCCTAAATCTTAATCTACACACAAATCTTAATCTACACACCCTTAGAAGAGACTCTCCCTTATCCTGTCTCCTCATCCTCTTACCTCTTTCTAAGTTCAGAAGACTTTTTTATAGCCTTCTAGATGTTTATGTTGTGCCTTCCCTTTTTAACCCCCATGCTATGAGACTAAGGCTTCAGCACTGCCAGACCTCCAACCAACCTGTTGCCTCTGTATCAGTTCTTCTTTTCAGGACCCATTTGTATGAGATAATTGCTGCTTTTTACTTTTTCCTCCCTAATTTTGTTTTTCTTTTAATCACTCCATAAAGCTTAACTCAGTTACAACCTTTCTTTTAAACTTTCCTGGTGATGATGACAGTCTTAAGAATACTGACTTACATTAGCCAACCTGTAAACTGTTTGAATTTAATGAGTCCTTTATAATTTGTCTTTCAGGTTTTCCTTATATTTCTTCTGGAACTTTTGTACTGAATTTTCCATTTAGTTCTGGTCTTTTTGCTACAAATACGTGAAAGTTTTTCAGTTCACTAAATATTCAGTTTTTAAAATTAATGATTATGCTAAATTTTGCTGGGTAAATAAAAATGGAAATCAGATAGCAGATTGTATTAAAGATCAGAATCCAGCAACATGTTCTTTACAATAAACACATTTAAAATGGGGGTACACACAGAGTTAAAATAGAGGGTTGGTGTAGAATTTGTTATTCTTCACCTGATGCAAAAAAAGCAAAGGCAGCAATCATGATCTCATACCAAGTTAAGACTAAAATAGACTTAATTAAAAGAGATAAATAGGGTAACTATATTTTGATAAAAGATACCATTGACCACAAAGCAATGTAAATATTGAAAGATGAGATTAATGAAATTGGTTATAAAAAAACATTGAATTAATACATATAGCTAGGAGTTGATTTAAAAAAAACCAATGCAATAAATGAACAATTGGTTAATTTGATGACTAGTATTAAAAATCACTGGTATTAAAAATGAAAAGTGTGAATTTAGTACAAATGAAGATGAAATTAAATCAATTACAAGGAGTTATATTGCCCAATTATATGCCAATGCAGTTAACAATTTAAGTGAACTTCAACAATATTGTCGAAATATAAATTCCTGAGAATAGAAGAGGAAAGAGAACATGAAAACATACCTATATCAGAAAAAAGATGTTGTACAGGCCATAAATGAGCTTACTGAGAAAAAAGGATCAGGACCAGATGAATTTACAAATGAATCCTATCAAACATTTAAAGATCAACTGATACCAATATTAAATGAATTATTTGGAATAATAGGTAAAGAAGGGATCCTACCAAACCACTTTTATGAAACAAATATGACATTGACAACTTAACTAGAAAGAGTAACAACAGACGAAGAAAATTATAGACCAATTTCCTTAATGAATATTCAGGTAAAAATCCTAAACAAAACACTAGCTGAAAGATTGTGACAATATAATGGAAGGATTATACATTATGACCAAATAAGATCTATACCAGGAAATCAGTTATAGTTTTACATAAGTATCTAATTTAATAATTATTAATAAGTTAATAAGATAAGATATTAAAATGACAAAACAAAATAAATAAAATTATTAATAATAAAATAATTTAATAATTAAAATTATTAACAGAGTTGATTATATAAATAACAAAAGTTTTAAAAATCATATGATCATGTCATTTTGTGGCTGGATCAGGTAAAAACTACTGATGAAACAGTAAGGTCATTGTCAGTGGAGGAATCAGATGGAGGCTGAATGATCTCTCATAGTGGGGATATTCCGTAGAAGATTGGTGTTTTTGCGTGTGTGTGTGTGTGTGTGTGTGTGTGTGTGTTTGGTACAAATGTGCGTTGAGCAGGCACATATGTGTGTGATATGAGTGCGATATATATGTGTGTCAGATGATGTGTTCCTTCCCCTGCTTTGGTTTCATTAGGGTGGGTCCTGTCATATAACACCCCTACAGCACCTGCCGTCAGCAGGAACTAGGTCATGCAGAGAGAAAGAGACATTAGCATAGAGAGAGTCACAGAAACATAGAAACACATAGACTCAGAGAGATTGAGCCCTGGAGGAACAGACTGGAAACAAGAGAGGAAGCTGAACCTCAGCCTTGACCTTTAGAAGGAGAGAAGTATTTGACTCAATTCCTATGATGGGAGTGGCAGGGGAGAGGGAAAAGAGCACAAGCAGGGAATGGAGGGAGACATGGCTGAGCTGGGATCTCCTCTGTTTAGGGCCAGGCTATGGGGGAACGATGCCTGAGGGAACCTTGAGGATCAAGACAATGCACACAGCCCATGGAACCCTGAGGAGTCTGACCCCTGACTCTGCCTTCCTTTACAGAGATTCATAAAGAGAGGACAGGGAGACATGACGCCTTGGAGGATGTCTTTCCTCTTCCTCTACTCTTCAGGACAGGGACAGTGGCATTTGTTGGAGTAGCCTTCCCCTGGGCTGGTGACACATGAGGCCCTGGATCTGACCCCCCAAGTAAAGGAGCCTCCAACAAGCTAGGGGGTTCCAAAGTGCAGAGCATTGGGCTGGAGTCAGGAAGACGTGAGTTCAAATCTAGTCTCAGATGCTGGGCAAGTCACTGAACCTCTGCCTGCTTCAGTTTCCTCAAATGTAAATGGGGATCATGAGAGCACCTACCTCCCAGGGATACTGTGAGGAGTAAATGACGATTTGTAAAGCACTTAGTGCAGCCTGGTGTAGTCTTGTTGTCAGGTGACTCTTTGTTACCGCCACCTGGGGTTTTCTTGGCAAAGATACTAGAGTGTTTGCCATTTCTTTTGCTAGCTAATTTTACAGATGAGGAAACTGAGGCAAACTGAATTAAGTGATTCGCCCAGGATCACACAGCTGCGAATCGTCTCAGGCCAGATGTGACTTTAGTTCTTCCCATTCTAGCCCCCCCCCCCCAGCTCTGTTGTCTGCACTGCTGAGCCGCCTGGCATATCCCTTGTTTGTTCATCACTTAGAGGTCAAGCCCTAGGCGTCAGCAAAAGGGATGGAAGGGGGAATCCTGGTTTCCTTGCCAGGGAGGTGGAAAGGGGGCCGCAGCTGGGCCTGGGCATGGGGCTCATTGCAAAGGCTCTCAACTCTTGTTCTTAGCATCAGAATGATGTCTCCAGGCTGTTGGTGTAGAGGGTGTCCCTTGCCCCACTTCAAAAATCCCGCTCATCCCCTAGGGCCCTCTGGAGGATCACCTTGAGCGGCTCTTTCTTTTTATGCATTTGCTTGCCCAGGAAGAAGTAAATGAAGGGGTTTGCACTGCTGTTCAGACAGGCCAGGAGCCGACCGAGCCATTGAGGCATAAAAACTGTATTGAAGTAGCTTAGGAATTCCCCAATCTCCATGGGCAGGCCACAGAGCAGGAACACGAGGACCGTGAGCAGGACAAGGAGGTAGAGCCTGGGGGGCTGCCGGCGCTGGGAGCTGCACTGGACCCTCAGCAGAAGGGTCAGGCTGGACAGGCACAGCACGCAGGTGAGGAGGAGGAACCATACAAACTCGTAGATTAAGTAGTCACGGCACATGTGTTTCATGTGGCCAGGATAATCATTGCGACACGTGACGATATATGCTACTTCGAGCAGGCCTCCTAGAGCCCAGAGGACAGCGCACACAGCCTCAGACGTGCGCTTGGGGCGGTGACATCGGTGCCAGATGGGGAAGAGCACGGATAGACAGCGCTCGGTGCTGATCGCAGCCAGGAAGCTCAGGCTCACGGTGTAGAATGTGAATGTGATGTATTTCAATAACCTGTGCATGAAAGAATGACACAGATATCTAACAAATTCACATATGGAGACGAGAAAGGAGGAACAGAGGAAGAGGGCGTCGGCCCCGGCCAGGTTGAGGATGTAGATAGAGAAGAGATTCCTCCGGATGCGGAAGCTCAGGAGCCACAGGACGATGCTGTTCCCCACCAGCCCAACGAGGGCAGCGAGTAGAGGGAGGGTCCACCAAAAATGTCCACGTTCCGTAGAAACTGAACTCTCGTTTGCACTTCTCTGTGTTGCGGGGTCATGAACATGTTCCTGCTGCCCAGATGGGGCAGACACAGCCATGGTGGTTGGTCCCAGCCCCAGGAAGCCCTGCTCCTTTCAGAAGCCCTGGGGACACAAAAACAAGTGCATTTTGCCGAGATTTATTCTCTCATCTTTACCTTCAATTGGAATCTCCTTTTTCACTCCCTCTCTCCCGGGTGCAGCTAGGTTGCACCACAGTGCACAGAAGTATGGACTTAGAGTAAGAAGTGAGTTAAAATTTAGTTTCCAATACTTAATGGAGAAATGATTATGTTACTGCTATTAATAACCAGTTAAGCAATTAGGATTAAGATTTCCCTTCCTATTTCCTTATTCAGAAACCAGTCCCCTGTAGGTCATTCAGTCAATCTCTGGAGGACATTGTTGATGGATGGGATTGCCCAAATCCTCAGGGTACATTTTTCAATAATGGCTGGGACCTGATCCAACTAGAAAATCTTACAGAAAGAATCTTATATAGGTGTTTTTCTTACCCAACCATTGTTCATTGTTCATTGACTGTGTAGAGATGGCTGCTTTTGTCCAGATATCTGGAGGCAGCTGAACCTCATCACACCCTCAGCAGGTGGAGCTGAAGGCTTTCAGCCTACCTCCCTGTCCATCCCCTCATTGATTGTAATCCAGACAGAGTTGATTTCCACCCTTGGGCTTACATACCCTGATTTTCAAAGACTTTTGAAGCATTCACTGCTCTCCAGGGGGCATCTTTGGCTTCCTGGAGAGCCACTGGTTTCAATCTATTATTTTCTGGCTAGTTAATAAATCAGTTATTAATTACCCAGAAATTATACCTCTCAGACTTTTCACTAGTCACATTAGCTGTGCGACCCTGGAAAAGTCACTTAACATCCATCTCCCTCAGTTTCCTCAACTGCAAAATGAGGCCATTAATAGCATGAAGGTCACAGGGTTCTTCAGAGGATCAAATGAGATAATATTTGTAGTGTTTAACACTCTGCCAGGCACATGGTAGGCCCTTAAAAATGCTTGTTCCTCCTTTCCCTTTCCCCCTTTGTCTAGTCAAGTCATGATGTGACAGTGAGGTATAGAAATGAGCCTTCTGGAAAAGATTGGGCCTACACTTGTTTCTCCTTTCTTCTCTAATCCCACTCCAAATCATCCTTCATTATCCTCGATCTCTCTTCTCTTTCTTTAGTGTATGGGGGTTTGACTTCCTCCTTCAACCTATGTGGACAGGACTAAGGGTGGGCTGAACTGCTTAATTCGATCCAACAGACATCTGTTTATTCATTTAATGCATGTATGTATGCATTTATTTATTCATTTACTTTTTTATTAATTCATAAATTCATTCATCTATTTGTTTATATTTTAACATTTCCACCAATAACTTTTCTTTTTACATAATTTTCGTTGTTCTATATGCTGTCCCCTTTACAGAATTATTTTTTTAAAATAAAAGAATAAAAAAGAAGAGAAAAAGATGTTTCAGCACAACTAACCATCACATGAACTAAGTCCAACAGTGTTCTACACCCATAGTCACTCACCTGTGGAAAGGAAGTGTGCAAGACAGCTCGGAAATTGTGTGCTATAGCTTTGAGTCTGAGTCAGAGATCAGAAAAGGTCTTTATTCTTTCTCATGAAAAAGGGTACAGCCCCAGTCTCTGGAACAGCGATGGCAAGAAGTGCAAATTGCAGAAACTTGCAGGCTTCTTTTATCCTTCTCCTAACCCAGCCCCTAGACCCCTGACTCATTCTACCATTGGTTAGCAAAATGAGCTCACAATCTTCCTTCTAGGATTAGGTAATGCATTTCAATCCCCACCCAGTTTTGTCAAATTGGAAAGATGCAGCCTACAATCCTTTACTAGCACAATTATTCATAGCTTGAGAACTCTAACCTATCAAAAAGCAGGGCTTCAATCTTAATTAGCAAAAAAAGCCTTAATCTATCAGAGAGTGATATTTCAATCCTCTATATCCCTTTACCCAATTTGGGGGCACCCAATCAGGAGAGGACCCATGTTGTTTTCAGTTACTGCCTGGAGGAACAAGATTAAACTGGTCCAGCAGGGTGTGGTTTGTTTGCAACGAGGAAACTTCACTGACAATCATCTCTCAAAGAGGGAAGGAAATGTAGTTATCTGTTTATTGGTTTTCTGTACCAAACTCCAATAAGCATTTGCTCGATACTTACTGTTTTGTGATACTGAGTCCAGAATAATTCGCACCACTGGGCTTGGTGCTGGGAATAGAAGACCATGAAACTGTCCCTGCCCCGAAGTAGCTGACGCTGTACTGGGAGTGGGCAGAGGGGAGGAGGGTGCACCTGCGGATCCTCACCTCCTGCCCGACCAGGTAATTGACCAGCACAGATGATGACCCACTGCAGGTGTCTGGATTGTTGATTGCTATGACTTCAGCTCTTCTTTATTGACCAATGATGTGCTTTAGGGACAAATGCCCGCGAAAGGGTGAGTCTGTTTGTCCAGATTGAGAATAGGAGAAAATGAAGGAGATGTGGGGTCCACTCCACCTGAGCAAGAGCTTGGGCCTGGAGGATGAGAAAGAAGAACTTTCACACCCTCGGGCTGTAGGGGTTTCTGAAACATTCCACACAAAACTCTCCCCCCGGTGGGGACCATATGAAAAAGGTTCTGAAGGTTGACGCTGCTCCTGTCTCCAAAGAGAAAAAAGTGAGAACCCAGCAGCAGAAACTTCTGTGCAGCCCTATCCCCCATTTCCCAAAGTGGCCAATTTTTCATCTGTGCCCATCGAGGGGATGAATATAAATGTACAGATAAAGGGTTAAACTCACAGAGAAATCTTCTGTAGATTCAAGGATGATAAAGAATGACAAAGAAAGGCCCCAGACTGAGAACTTCCCTTTTTCCTCTCCAGGTTCCTGGTGACTCCTGTGCCTGGTCCTGTTGCTGATGCCCATGCTTGTCCTTCTCAGGAATCTCTTGGCCAGGCCCTGAGGCATGAGGGGTGGGATAGGGGCAGGATTTAGGATGGTTCCTCTCCCATTCTTAAATGACCCCCCCCCCTCTTCTTCCAACCCCTAGCAAAAAAGATCTGTTTGCTTTCAGGCTCCAAGGGTGGGGATTTTCCAAACACTAGCTTCAGGAGATACACTAACCAAAGCCTTCAAGTTCAGATAAAGCTTTATAAAGGGTGGTTCTCTGGCAAAGACCTGGATTCTCTCTGGCCACTAAGCTGTACACAACGGCATTAGGGGAATTTTGGATTGGTGTGGCCCATTATCCCCAATCCACTGGTCTTTGCCATTATCCTTGGTTACTTCTCAGTCATGCCTCCAACAATTTCAGGAAGAAATATCCCCTCTGGGCCACCTGGTTCATTAATTCTCTTTCTACCTCTCACAGAACTTTTCTGAAAGTAAAATTGGGTATTTTTCTGTTGGCTCAGCTGTCCATGGAGATCTAAGGACCTCATATTTCTCTAGATTATAGGTGGGTATTGGAGTGAGGCTTGGACTGACAGGAGCCCTGGATTTTAAGGCTATAATGAAGAAAAAGATGTACATACTTATGAAAATATATATGTATATATACATACATATAGCCCTATTCATTCACAGAATAAATATATCACCTACATACATGAACACATAGGAATGCACACACATATGCACACAATATAATATCCATAGTCATTCCCACTTTCATACATGCATATATTTCTGTTTCTGTCAGGTACTCTTAATCTAGGGCCCATGAATAGTTTTTGAATGTTCTGTGAACTTGGAGAAAGGGAAATTATCTTCATTTTCACAAATGTTTATTGAATTTCAATATTTCCTTTAATTATTAAGAAATTATTCTTGAGAGGAGACCATAAGCATCATTACACTGCAGAAAATATTCATAACACAAAGATACACAGATATATTAATATGAAAGCATGTTTAGATACATATATCCACACATATCTCTAGTAATATTATTTATATACATGCTGCACATAGGTATGCATATATCTATTACCGAATGTATGTATTCTTTACATATATTCTTATCTCTATCACAATCTGTCCTGGGGACACAGATAGTGATTCTCAGTTAGTCAGAACAGCAAAAACTGACGCTGTTCCTCTCACTCTTTTTAGGATCTCAGGTCTTGTCCTTTTCTTTCCTTCCTTTCCAATATCATCTTTGGGCAAGGATCCCCAGTGACAGAGAGATGGGGTGACTGTTCCCCAGTCCTTTGGGATTCATAACACTATATTCCTAGGACATGCACCTATAAGGAACATCATGATATAATTAAGAGAATAGTACACTGGATCCCAGAGTTTGAATCCTGCCCCAACACTGTGTTTCTGGGTGACTATGGGCAAGTGACTTTCCTTCTATTACCCTCACTTTACTCTTCGGTCAAATGAAATTCCATTAATTAAGAAGTATTTTGCAAAGCACCTCCTAAGATCCAGGAACTCTTCTAGTTGCTGGGGATAGAGACAAAACATAAAGCAGGTTCTACCCTCAAAGAGCTTACTATAAATTTGGGATAGTGAAGACTTGTGGAGAGGTATGTTTAGAAGAATGCATATTTAGACTATAAATATGTGTGAGTTACCTAAATATATAGACACAGCTCAGAGGTGGCATGGATAGATGTGATCTGAGGTTAAATCCACATCTGCAGAGAGTAGGAGATGGGCCATCCTCACACTACCTGCACACACAAAGACCAACAGAAATAGTGAATTGTAGGTAAGTTATTTGTCTAAGCAAAAACCAACAGAAATCTGAGAAGTTCTACAGATAAGCATATACCCAAGAATGGTCTAAAGTCAGTGAACCTTTGATTCAGAAAGAAATTGGGTCTCAGCTTTAATCAAGAGATGGAGTTCTCTCACCTGGGGAAAGTCTAGTCTTAGCAGTCTCTAGGGCTACAAGCCTTGGAATTCAAGGGACGTGATGGGCCAGGCTTTCATTCCAGATTACAGCTGTCAGGCCCTGAGCATGGCATTCAATCTGTGTCGTTAAGCACCCTCCTGGAGAGTCTCTACTCACCTGCTTCCAATCACCTCAAGTCAATCCCTCAGGATAGGTATGAAACATCCTGGTTGGCATTCTCTCATCAATTGAGGATGAGGCCTCTCTTCAACATTGTTCCCACAGTCCACAACAGAGCCCTATCATTTGGGGTCTTACATTGAAGCTAGGTAAGAGACAATATTGGGTTGGAAAGCAGTAGGAATTGGAGGATGACTCATGAGTCAAGGTATGTTTGAGCTAAGCTTTGAAGGACATGAGGGATTCTGAGGGCTGGAGTTGGGGAGAGTGTGCATTCCAGGCCCTGGGGATGGCCACTACAAATGAACAGATGAAAGAGAGTGCTGGACATGATGAGAACCAACAGGAAGCAATTCTGGCTGTGGTACTGCAAGTGGAGAGAAGAGGGGTGATTGACATAGCTGTCAAGTGTGTTCTGGCTTAGGAATGGCTGTTAATCCCAAATGGGGGAGTTCATATGGTCATGAGAGGGAACCATTGGAGTTTACTGAAATTCAAGAATGATGTGTACAGATTTGTCTTGAAAAATATATTTGGGTGCTGAGAGCCTGATCTAAGGTTATCATTTGAGGGGAGAGATGGGATGTAAACTAGTGATGTCATGGAGGCAGAAACAACAAGACTTGGAAAGAGTTTGTATACATGGAGTGAGAATTAAGAGTTCAAAATGGCCCCAGAGTTTGCTGTCTTGTCATTCCCAGTCCAGTCCTGACACCTCATGCTGCATTTCTTCCTAATCTTTAGCTATTTCTTGGTTTCCTACCTCCACTAGTTGCCTCAATCTTGGTGATTTGCCACAAGTTTTTTTTTGTCTGAGTTCCTGAATTAGGGTTTCCTCTAGAAGCACTGAGTTAGGTCATCTTCTGTATTAACAAAGCAAAGAGGCTTTAATTTCCAGGGGAGGATGCAGCCTAGGAATGCAGAGATCAGAGGACAAGCTTTACTTAATATGATAAAAAACAAAACAAAAACAAATACAACCCAGAGGACAGAAAATACTTGTATTTGAATCCATAAATGGTCAAGTCCATTGGTAATTAAGGTGGGACTTTTTTTTTTTACTGTTTTCTCTTTTAGAATGCTAAAGTAATCAAGTGCCTTTGATAAAGTCTTACTACGTGCTAAACCCTAGGCTCACATCCTTTTGCTGATTAGGTGTGAATCCTTCCTGCCCTGAGCAGAGTATAAAAAGTCAGAGGTCAGCATTTTGTCTGGGGCTCTCACTCACTAGAAGAGTGTTGGTGTGGAGACTCTGGGTAGGCACTGGAGACCCTCCCTCCCCCCACCCTGGCCCTGAAGAAACTCAGATATTTTGTTTGGGGCTCACTCATGGAAGGAGTGTTGAGATTCTGGGCAAGTCTTTGCAACTGCCCCCCCCCACCCAGCTTTGCTAACCCAGACCCATTGGTTCTCTGGTAACTGAATTGTGATTTGGTCTGTTTATATAGTCTCTGTTTGTAATTTGTTCTTATTTGCTCTGAAGTTCAGGTTGCTGGCTTTTCCCCCTGAACTAAGTGAATGATATTTGTATGTTGGATTAAACTGAGATTGTTAAACCCCTAAAGTTACTTTCCTTAGTAAAGCAGATCAAAGAACCTGTGCTGCCAGCTTTTGTTGCTGGTCTTGTTGGGTCTTACACCCCTACAGCATCTGCTAGCTGAATTGTTGTTGCAAAAATGGTATAGTCGGCAGGATCTGCAGATTAAAAGGAAAGTATGGAGTTAGGAGGTACTGAGATGGTGGTTGAATGTTTCCCAGTTTTTGGGCTGCTCTTTGTACTTGTGGTGGCTATAGTTCTGTGGAGGTCCAGCAGCAATGGAGGCCTGAAGGAGAATAGGCAAGTAGCAGCAACAGGAGTGGTTTCCTAGAAGCCTGGGAGATAACCTTTCCTTCCCTCTCCCTACCCCAGTAGCACTCCAGAGCAGACAGGCTGGAGCAGAGGCTGTGGGAGGAGAACTAGTAGAGGCTTGGGGGAGGGTTGGATGGCAAGAGCCAGGGCTTGAGTTGATAAGTCTGGCTCTGGAGAACTGTGTTGGAAGAGTGAATGTCTTGAGATTGTATTGTATGAGGAGTTTTGAAACAGGAGTAGAAAATGTCCTTGGAGTAGAGAATGGCCTTTGTGCAGATTTGGCAGGAGTGGCTGGTGAGGAGAGAGAAGAAGTGGATGGTGGCTGCCCACATATTAACCCAGATGGAGCAGAAGACTGTTTGCATGAGAACTTTGGAAAGATGAGAGCAGTAGCTGCCTTTGGTGAGGTGAGCACAAAGGTGGGGAACCACCTACATTTAGATTCCAGTGGAAGCCAGGAGTGGCCAGCAAGAGCTGGATGTCCAAGAACCCAGGAACTTAGAATTCAGCCCTGGGGCAAGATGGAAACTTCACAGCAAGGTGCTGTGTGTGCTTTTTTTGCTGCCTTCCCCTGGGACTTTTTGGGACCCATGAGGAAGCGGTGGAGTTGTCTATGGGGGGGGAGTGCCTTGGACCCCCAGGGACCCCACCCCATTGGCTTTGTTGCCCAGCTACCCCTTGGGACTTGGAAGTGGGGGCTAGAGCAGTGTGGGGAAAATAGACTCCCAAGAGAACTTTATTTGGACATTTTTTTGTTTGCTTTGGGAATTTGCTAATTAAAGCATGCCAGTACCTGAGAGTGCCAGGAGGAAGCCTGCAATGGCAGTGTGGGGAGAAGGACACATCCCCAACTGGGTTAGCAAAGCCGGGGGGCAGTTACAATGGCTTGCCCAGAGTCTCAACACTCCTTCCTTGAGTGAGCCCCAAACAAAACATCTGGGTTTCTTCAAAGCCAGGGCAGGGTGTGGGGCAGGGGGCTCCAGCAGCTACCCAGAGTCTCCACACCAACCCTCTTTCAGTGAGTGAAAGCACCAGACAAAATGCTAACCTCTGACTTTTCATACCCTGTTCAGGGCCCAAAGGATTCACACCTAATTAACAAATCACACCTAATATGAGCCTGGAGTTTAGCACCTAGTAAGACTTAATCAAAGGCACTTGATTACTTTAGCATTCTAAAAGAGAAAACAGTAAAAAGTCCCACCCTAATTATCAATACATCATGACAGCTCCCCTTCATCATCAATGGCCTCCATACTCCCCAGCCTCGTAAAGTCCTCTCAGTAATGTCACACTAAAATAGAAGCTGATGCCTGTGAGTCACATATTAAATTAGAGAAACAAAATTTAACATTATCCATATTGTGTTGCGTTTTTCTTTATTTTGTTAAACATTTCCCTATTACAATTTAATCTGCTTTGGAGTATGCCATCCTGGGCCCCGGGGCTGTGTGTTTTACCTCTCTGGAAGATTCTTGTGCTCATGGACATGGAATGAAGCCAAGAAAATTCACAGTATTAATAATCACAATGGTTGACACTAGAGAAGCCTTTCAAATCTGTGTAGGGATTTTCTTCTTTCCTCTTCTTAATTGCAGAGCAGTCTGGGTATGTAGTGGCTCCGTTATTCGCTATCCAAAGGTGAAGAAACTCAGTCTAGGAAGAGGTGGTGACTTGCCTAGGGTCACAGAGGTAGTGGGTGTTTGAGTTGAGTTTAAATACAGAGCCTTCTCCTTCCACATCCAACTGCCTCTTCCCAACCAGAGATGAGGAGTTACAGGGGATGGCTAGTACTTCCTTCATCCCTTTGACTCACAAAATCCTTGATAGAATCTGTATGTGCTCAATCTGAAATGCTTTTAGAGATGATCAGAGCACGTTGGTCTCCTTTTGCTGGTAATTCACCGAAGTGTTAAACATTCAGCTCGAGGCAGGTCATCATTCTTATATCGAGCTTGCCTTCACGATGCATTCATTATAAACCCATGTTACTTATGTCTCCTTAGGCAAGAAGCAGAGCTGGTCCCCAGCACACATTGAGGGTTTTCTCTAAACAGGATTAAATAGGTCAAAGTAGACAAAGGAGGGAAGAATATGCAGATCTGAAAAAGAAAACCTGGCCTACGCCCTCTAAATCTTTTGTCTGCTAATGAGGCTGCCACATCCCAAGTCTGTTTGGAGTCCAATCCTTTCCTCTTTTAGGCCACAATCACTGAAACATCTCGTGGCATGATCTCCATTATGTCAGAGAGAAATATTTGATAAAGTCCATGATGCACATGATCTACAGTGAAAATTCTCAGCTGAAAATATGACCCACCAATAAATCAAGAAATTAATTGTATTAAATGTTCATTGTATTCATGAAAAAGAATGATGAAATGATGAAACACCAAATTATTCCTGAAAAGATAATGAAAATGGTTTGATTGACTGTCAAGAGTAGACGAATGAGGAAGGTCTCCTTTCCTGACCAAGAAAAAAATGAGCCTTTAGAGAGGCAGGAAGTTAAGGGACCAAGGTAGAGTCTCAAAGGCTTGAATCTTTGTATTTCCCCCTACTACTCTCAGATTGTCAAGTCATAGGTGGGCCTGACATACTCTGCTGGAGAGTCAGAGGCATCAGAGCCAATCCCAAGTTCTGCCTGACCCTAAGGTCAGGGGTGTGCTGCCACAGTCTCCTGATAATGTTTCCAAGGGACGAATTTGATGAAATGAGGGAACTCAAGAGAAAAAGCCAACTCTCTACTCAGCACTTCATGACGGGGCTCCTTTTCTGGCTGGGGCTGAGTGAGGGAATGAAGTCAGTCATTATTGTCCCTCCTCCATCCTCACCACTAGAAAGTGGCTGGGTTTCATCTTGTCTCTCACTATACTGTCAGTGATGGCTGTATAGGCAGTCCCCTCACACCTTTTGGAGCTTCATGGACAGCCCTCCTTCAGCAGCTCTCTAGTCATAAATAGGCAATGAACCACATTGTCTGGTCCTTGATCTCTGCTGCAGAGGCATGGAGATGGAGATAGGTTTGGGCAGCAGGTTTGCCTTTGAATTTCCCCTTTGGCTGATGTGAGTTTCCAGGAAACACTGTGAGAGGGGCCAGGTCTCTTCAGAGAGGGAGCCCCAGGAGGCTCATCAACCTTCCCTTGCCAGCTGCAGCTCTGCTTGGCTTGAGCTCCAAGGAGTATGATGCTCCCCACCCAGGAGAAGCTGGTCACTTGACATCTGACCAGACTGGTTTCCTTAGCTTTGGCTTCTTAAGACCTTCCCATCTCCTTCAGCATTTTCTCCCTTCTGATTGAAGGGCTGGAGAGTGCAGCACTAAACTCCCCCCAAAGGTTTCTTTCATACGGGTTGGATCTGGGTTCTCCAGTTAACTCCACGCTTTCCGTCTGCATCTTTGCTTGATTTGGATTCCAAGGAGCTGTTGATACTCCCTGGTCCCCCTTTTCTCCTTTGGTTCCCCTATTCTCATTTGTAAAGTACCACTTAATATAGTGCCCAGAGCATAGTAGGTGCTTCATAAATGCTTACTGAATTGAATACGCATGAGGGCTAGGGTTTAGGTAGAGTAGGAATTGGTCTTCTCCCCATGGCAGATACTCAGCCTTGCCTTGAAGCTGCATGGCTGTTTCTGGCTACCACTAACTTTGGTTGCCTAGTCACTACTGAAGACTGTTTACTCAAGTGGAAGAATCTGGATACATTCACGGGATCATAGGAATGGCCTGGATGACGCTTTAGAGAATCTCTAGAGAACCCTTCCATTTTACCCCTGAATAAATCGAGTCCCGGAGATGTTAAGTCACTTGCCCAATGTTACGTAGGAGGTTGGTAACTCCTTGATGCAAAAAACCTAAACGACAGTATCCAAGCAGCTCTTTAAGAAATAGACATAAGCAATAAAGAGTCGGCCTTTCTCCTCGTTGTTAAGCGGCCGGGATGTGAGAGATGACTTCTTGAGCCTTGTCATGGCCGTCCCAGAGGGTGGCGAGTGGCTTTGGATGTTGGCACATCGGCATTAGTGGGGGTTGTTTTACCGGGAGGAGAGAAAGTTTAGAGGTGACAGGGAAGCTATCATCGAGTATTAGGAGACAAATGAAACTTGGCTTGGCCTTTGTGAGATTCCACACGGTCCGGACTGTCCCGCCCTTCCCACTCCCTAGGTCACTAGGCACGGACTGCAATGATCTGCGAAGGGTGTTAATGTGTTCAGTGCGTTCGTGAGTCCTTTAGACTCATGATTCTATTAAAGAGAGGAGCCCGCAGCCAAGAGCCTTTCCTGATTCAGCAGAGCTATGGGAGTCGTGTACTGCAGGGGCTAAAAAGAAAGCGCAGTTGAAAATGTGAGGGCGGGATCAGCAGGATGTCTTGGGTCATGAAATAACAGATGGACTGAAGTCAGCCGCAGTGCCGATCAAGGAAGCAGTAGAGGAAGAGGAGCGATCCTGCCGTCTTTGCGGGATGGTGTCTCGGTGCCTTTTCCTGTTCCTTCCTCGGGCCTGAGAGCCTGGTAGAGGGCAGTTTGCAGAGATTAAGGAAGTTTTTGAGGATTAAATAAGTGTATTTTTGGGGGGAGGGCAGCTAGGTGGTGCAGTGGACTGGGTGCTGCTCCTGGAGTCATGGAAATTCCTCTTCATGAGTTCAAATCTGCCTTAAGACCTGTATTACCTGAAGAAATGGAAACAATTTATAGTCACATAAAAATGCTCTAGATCCTTATTGATTAGAAAAATGCAAATTGAAACACCCCCGAGATATCATTTTACATCCACCAGATTGGCTAAAATGATAGAAGGGGAAATGGACAAATGTTGAAAGGGGCTTGGAAAACTGGGACCCTAAATTCGTTGTTGGTGGAATTGTGAGCTGACCAACTGTGACAAGCTGACCCAATAAGAAATCCCTTTGCATAAATAGCATTATCTTATACCAGCTCCTAATGTATCCAGTACCAGTTGGACTGTTGTGTCCTGACTTCCTCCATCACTACATACATTCTAGACTTCAAGATACGCATCCATTCTCTAAATTTATCTTGTCAAATAGGACATGGATTGGTAACATACGGGACTGTCCTGACTATTAGTTGACTTAGAGAGGTTGCTGGCCTAAAAACCACATCCCTCAGTGACCCCCCTCACCGTCTTCTCCTAATGAACTCTGGGTAAAATGCCTGCACAATAGACACAAAAAGTGCCATTCCTGTCAGAACTCACCATTGCCTGACCACTCTCTAATCCTGCCCTGATCACCTAATTAGCACACCTGGCACACATTCATTGAACTTTTTTCCTATATAAACTTTAGCAGGGCTCCTGTTAGATCAAAGGTTCCCTAAGAACTTTCCCTGCTCCTATAGTGTTACAATAAACTTTGGACACTTGACTTAAAGTTTGCTTGAGTCATCAAATTCTTTCTAGACAGCTCTACCCTGTACCTCAGTATTTTGGGCTCCCTGAACCCCTAAAACCTGCATCACAACTGTTTTGGAGAGTAATCTGGAATTATGCTGAAAGAGTTATTAATTCCCCTGTTCCCTTTGACCAGCAATTCCACTACTAGGTATGAGAAATGATTATTAATAACCAATTATCTTGGGGAGATTCAGAGCTCATCCCCTTCTTCCAGAGTCCTGACTTTAAGTCCAGTTTTTCTTGAAGTACAGTACTGATAATGACATTGCATCGACTCTCCCCACCTTTGTCAGAGCCCACTCAGCATTGCAAGGAATTTAATCTAGGGTGGGGAAGCCCATAGTGTTCTGCTCAGGCTTGAGTGGGCTATACATTCTTTGTATGGATAACCTAAGCTCTGAAAGGTCTGAAATAGAGATACTTTTCCCTATCCAAGAACTCCACCCTTCATTTTAATGTAGTCCACCTGCAACCACATTAGCCAATTAGATTTGGTTGCCTTTTGATGGACCACCTACTGTTTTGAAGGGTATATAAAATGTGATTCAGTTGCCATGATTGTCTTTGGTCTTGGAGAGGCCATTTGCCAGTCTGTTCTTGAATAACATGCTGGCCTTATTAATAAAATGACTAAATTACCTAGAAACGATGTCTCTCAAATATTTTTATGTGCCATAGTTATAGTGACCATGGGAAAAATGACACATCTAACTTGGGTCTCCCAGGAAACACACTACTCTCATTCAAGCATTCATGGTGAGATTTCTTCACCTAGAGAGAAGCCCTTTCTTGAGGAGATTTTGACTCACTTCAAACTAAAACTTCTGATTCTAACCTTTGATCATTTCTGGGTAAGTATATACATACATACACACAAATCTCTCTCTCTCTCTCTCTCTCTCTCTCTCTCTCTCTCTCTCTTTCTCTATCAGAGAAATGATGGGAGGTGATAGCAGATTGTAAGTCAGGTGATCAGTTCTAATCAGAACTGTAATCTAGCAGAGACCAGGCTTCAGATCACATGAAAGTTTAGAGGTTTGCATGCATGCTTAACAAGCCATTTGAGGAGGGCATGACACAGGCAGTCAGGGGGTTGCATGTGGCCAATGAAAAGCCAGGTAGGTGATTTGAATTGGGAGTCAATAAAAGGACTGGAAGTTGTCTGAGTCCTTGTATTCTCCCGTACTATGTTTAGGGCATGTAACTATTTATTCAGACTGAATAAATGTAAAATATAATTAAAACCTTCCTGCCTTTCCAATGAGTATTGTTTATTCCTAAATAGCATAAATGTATTTATAACAAATTTGGAGTCTCATCAGTGGGATTAATATAGCATCAGTGGGCCCTAGTATCCACAGGTGGAAGTTTGCCTTTTTCAGACTGCTAACTTCTCAGGACTATTTTTCTGGAATCCTTGGGAACCCAGAAACCTGAGTAAAGAGAAAAAGTGAAACTAAATGGCCATAGACAGCTTAAGTCAGTTATCTGAGCGAGGCAGAAACAATTCAGGATCTTAGGTACTGCTTTGTCATGTCTGGAATTCTCAGTTGAGAAATAAGGTTTGCCTAGAATTGGGAAAAGACCTAGCTCTCAAAATATTTGAAGCTAGGTGGGGGAAGATGGATTTCTCCTAGCATTTTTCCACATAGCCTATGAAGAAAAATGCTTGAAAACTGAGAAAACAGTGGGTTGACCCAGGGAAAAGTTTTGGAAATTCGTGAATGGTAAAAATTCTCTCTCTCTCTCTCTCTCTCTCTCTCTCTCTCTCTCTCTCTCTCTCTCTCTCTTTCTCTCTCTCTCTCTTCTAACTCTGAGAAGTTTTGAATGTTGGGAGAGACAAAAAAGCAGGAAACTTCCATGCAGATCAGGGAGAGGTAGATTGATTTGCATTTAAAACCAATCACTGCTTCACATAAAGGACAAGGTTTTATGTGGGAGGACACAGCTGGGAGGTGATTTGGAGATGTGAAACATAAAATGTGTTATTTTAAATTTAAGGCTTAGAATGGATCTGAATTCAAATTCTAAATTGTTCATATGCAATGTCTTGTCTGATGAGAAAAGTTTTATGAAGTTTTTGAGCCTAGGAACTGAGAGATTGAAAGTAGAATTGATTAGCAAAAGAAAAAGATCTCAGCAAGGCTGTGGGAGAAAGAAAACTGAGGTTGGGGGAAGGAGATTTACCTCCTTTTAGTATGCAAATTGTTAGTCATTTAACTTCAGGTTTTAAGGTGGAAAAAAGGAGAAGAAGCTTGGTGAACATAATATATATATATATATATATATATAATTACACATATATAATATATAATTATATATAATATTATATATATGCATATATATATATACCTATATATATACATACCTACATAAATATATGTTATTTATTTGAAATGTTTGAGGTAGTTTTGGTCAAGATTTGGAAAGAAAGAGAGATTGAAGTTGAAGGGAGAATATGGAGGGTAAAATAGAAAGATAAAGGATTTAGGTGGGGGTAGAATAGCTGCTAGTTCATATGGCTCTCATATCCATGTGTTCTTAGCCACTTCTTCCCCACCCTACTTTAGAAGACTCAGGTATGTCAATCAGGGGTTGAAACTAAAAGAAAGTTGTATCCTGATTGGAAAATAAGGCTGATTAGTTGGTGTTGAAAGGTTTTATTGAATCTGGGTACTGACAGAAATGATATTGATTTTTATAATTGTTAAGCTTTGCCTGTATAAGGTAATTGAATTTTGTTTACACAGAAATTGTATAAAAATATGATTTGAAGCCAGATGAGGCTAGGGGTAGAGAACTGCTAAGGCAGTTGAGGAAGTTGGCCACCGGAAAATCAGCATATCTAAAGGGAAAACTTATTTGTTCTAAGAAAGGCCCTAACTTTATCTCAAAGAAGCTGCCAGGCCAGATGTAACTTAAAAGGGATGAGATCTTTATTATTCATAATCCTGGGCTCTTCAACTCACACCTTGGTCCATTATCTTTAGCAATTGAGAGGGATCCTTTCTCATGCTATCTGAGGCAGATAAATGGAGGGGAAACTAAAAACATTTTAGCTTGGTATAAAGAGTAAGTGTAGGAAGAGGAGAGGAGTGGGGAAACTGTAAATCCATGTGCTCTTACGGGCCACTCCCTGCTCATGTTTCTTCCGAAGACTTGAGGACTTTTTAAAGAGTCTAAAGCTTTTTGCTCTGAAGGGAATTGGTGGCACCTCCTTCAAATTTCTTAGGCCTTTTGTTTTGACTAATCTAATCTAATTCTAACTGAGTGAGAAGGATATAATTTGTGAAGACTTCACAGGGTAAAAATATATGGGCTACTCTCTTCTCATATTTCTGGAATGGGGAATATCTGAGGGAGTAGGAGAGGCCTGGAATTTAACTTTGTAGTGACTCAGGGTTAATGGACTACCCGTGAGCTGTTTGTTCTCAGCTCCAGGAAGGTCCCCCTTTTCCCTCTCATTCTTTCTCTGTAGCCCACATTAGTAGGCAAATAAGGAAAGGGTCACTGTGACCTGCACTGAATGAGGCTGAAGGAATCGGCCCACTCCTCTCTCCTCATTTCTTCTCCTAGACTTTTGGATGCCACCAGTTGAGTTCCAGATAAAGAAAGCATGAATGGACCAGTTCTCTGTTTAGTTTTTTGCACCTAGATTGTAAGCCTGCCTCCCAGCCAATGGTGAGAAAGGATGGAGGTGGGCGAGAATCTTTGTACTAAGAGTATATCTGTCCCTGCACTTCCTTTTTACTTTGCCTCCCCCACTAGTTTCCCTAGTGGAGGCAATGCCCAAATCTTGCAAGGTTTGTAAAATAAATTTGCTTTGCTTCTCCTAAAGATGTTTCTGCTATTATTTGAATTTTCCATCCCATACATAAGCTTTTGGTAAAATCTCTGAAGAATAGGAGTAAGGAATTGGAATGCCTTGGGTGAGGTTTGGTGAAAGCTGACCAATGAAGGACAGGGCTCATACTTCAGATCTGGATGAATTATGAAAGCAATTAATGACATGAAATAAAAACCTTTTCACTCATGGCCAGGTAAAATTTTTGGATTCCTAATACCTAGGCTAGAGGCAACAGTTAGCTCAGAAGAAGATTGGTTCAGTGCTAGGAATATATAGCTAAATAAAATATATTTAAGGGAATATATGAATACAAAAAGTAATAGGATCAGTAATTTCTATATGTGATAATCTGAAAATGTAATTTATATCATCTTTTTTCTAAATTGTATTTTTAGAGTTCTCTTGGGTTGTAAAATTCGAGAGACTATTGTTAGGTAGAAATGGTGTTAAAAGCAAGTTTAATCTGGTTTTTGTTATATATGAATTGATCTTTTAAAGAGAGTGTGATAAAAATGTGATATTTTGAAGCTGTTATATTTGGTTATAAACAAGTAATATCATTATAGCAGATTTTCCTTTTGAAATCTGGTCTATTTATGAAAATGTGGTTTAGGGGGTTAGATTCCATGCAATGGTGATGAGTTGAATATCTCCCTGTGTAAGGAGACTTGGAAATGCATTCACCTAAATTGAAAATGAGTTGTTTCAAGTTTTAAATATATATTCAGACATATTGTTGAAAAAACAAGCTCTTTTACCTAAATGTTAAAAATTATACTGCCAGAGAAAAATGATGAATGGGTTAAAAAGCTATTCTATGGAATTATTGCTGTACCTTAAGAAATTCGCAACTTCCAAGTTTTGGTCTTTATTTAAAAGGGAGTCTCAGTTAAAATTGTTTTGCTATAAATCAAGCATTTTCTATGTTTGTGAAAGGAGACTGGATAATTATGCAAGGACCTTGTTTGGGATCTCCTCTTGTAATTTCTGTCCATTCAAGATAAGTTGTAAAATCTTTTAAAATGTGAATTTATGGGTAACAATCTTTTTTTTTAATGTGCAAGGAGTATTAGGCTTTAGAAATTAAACTAAGTTACCAGGAGTGATTATGAATCCAGATTTGATTTGCTCATCCAACTAAGTTACAGTCACCTGATTAGCAATTCATTGGTTCTATTTCAAGTTTCGAATACATAATCATTGCTTGCGGTGTGGTTATATTTCTAAATTCTATTATATTGTGCAACTTGGTTAACATTCTATTACCTATGTTGTTGGAAAAGCAATTTGTCTTATAATCTAGATGTTGTGAGATGAAGAATTATACTTAATTAAGAATTGAAGTTGTTAGCTAAAACAAGGATTTTTGGAACCATCTAGTCCTAAATTCTTATTGACCCTATGTATAATCTTCTGTGTAGTGGAATTCCTTTGGAGTACGTTTTTAAAGGCCTGGTAAACATTGTTAATAGGGTAAGGCCAGTTTAATTGGGTATGTTCTTATCATAGGAGAAAAAAATGAATTTCCTTCCCAAGGTAAACATCTTTTGGCACATGGGAAGCTGTAAATTAATCCTAATGTTTTTGGGATCCTAAGGTTTGTTTAAGGAGGAGAGAGACACCTGGTATTTTAGAACTGTCCAACTGATTTTCTTCATGAAGTTTAAGAGTTTAAGTTTAGAGAGATTTAAAGTTTAAGATTTGAGTTTGAAGATTAAGAGATATTATTCCTCTTAATATCAGAATACATTTTAAACTGTTTTTAAAGAAGGGAAAATACTTTTGAAAAAAAGGTTGTTTTGTAAACTCTTTTGTATAGGTTTTAGAAGGCCTACTTCATTGTAGTTCAAACACACTGTGAATTTTGAGTCTCTGGTTGGGACCAGATGACTGGGAAATATGCTTATCGAGGAGAAGATGAGGACAGCACAAGATAAAGGAGATAGGGAAATTTTATGACCCAGGATAGGATGGGGAGAGAGACAAGAAATTCTATGGAAGGAGACTTTGGGACACCTTCGGGACTGCTAAGGTTTTTTTTTTTTTTTAGTTTCGAACACTGTCCTTACAGTCTCCTTACTCCCTTTCCCCATTTCCCCTCACCTCCTTAGTCTAGATAAGAAGAGAACTTTACCTTTACCCACCTGGCAGAAAGGAATGAGGAAGGAGGGGGAGCAATTACTGGGATCTCTATTTGTACAATAAGGGCCTCTGAGGCTGGGAAAGTTTAGAAATTTTACTGAAAGAGAGAGAAGAGTGAGGTCAGAAATCAGCTGACCTCCAAACCTGGCTTTTTAAAGTCAGCAGAACTGATTTCTAGTGATTGGTTTTTAGGACAGATTTTAAAATTAGAATTTGAGATGTGAGGACCTGGTAAAGTTTTGATTAATGAGACTTGCCATCTGATGTAAAAGAACCAACCCTCTGGGGGGAGATGCTATTAGTTACTTGAGAGAGTAGATTTGCTGCTCCTTTTATTTGAAGCAGGTTTCTGTAATCAAAACAAGCAGTTGGTGCTGGAAGGAGAAGTCTCTGTTGGAGGTTGTTACTATTGGGAAGTGAAGCTGTACTATCCAAAGACCTAGAAGGTTTTAAGGGGAAAAATGGAAAATTTGATTAATGAAAATATGTGAAATCTTGCTGTTTTCACATAATTGGGTAAACTGGTACTCTTGTGCGGTCACGTGAAAGACAACATTCTTTCTAAATATTAACGGGAATAATTAGGCGAAGGGCAAAAGATGTTTGTGAGATAAAGATACAAATATAATGTTGAATCATTATCCCATAGACTAAGGCTGGGATTTAAAGTTACTGTGTAAGTGGAATAAGGTCCTTGAATGTTTCAAAGTGATGTAAGAGCAATTGGGTATTAATACAAATGGGGTAATCAATCACTGGAACTATATCAGAGACATCCTTAGTTTGGGGAAGAGAATTTCAGTGTAAGTTTCTTAGTGATAAGATGTAGAATACTTTTGCATTGATAGGAAAAGTTAAATGTAGCTGCTTGGATTTGAATTCATTCCATGCTCTAAAATATAAGAAAAAGTCAGTGTTCGAACCTATCATATTTATATGGTTCAGTTCTTGAAGTATATCTCATTCTTTCAGATTGGGCATAGTTAGAGGAGAATAGAAAAACTTGGGAAACTGATGCAAATGTATTAGAGCAATAGCTTATGATCTTAATGGGAAGATTTTATGAACAAGGGTGGAAGTGTATGCAAGCTATTTAAGACTCACTTTAAAGACGTTATTTAATTAATGTGAGATTATAGTCATATCTTAAACTGATTATTGGAACTTGCTATTCCAAGACTTAATGGAATTATTAAGTGATTGTTTTTCTGAGTCTGACTCCGGGTATGAATATCGACGAAGGCTGTCTGAGCCACTGATCCATGATGCCAGTAAACCTGTGAGGTTCAAGTATGAACTGCAGATATGAATTGCAGGTTGAGAGGGCAACTGCTTCGTGTGTGCTGTGGTGGGATTCTCTTTACTTTATTCCTTAACTGAAACCTGGCAGACTTTAAGTGTGGCCCAATGCAGTTTAATATAACTTCTGCCTGGAGTTGACTTGAAGTTGGGGAAATGTTGTTCCTTTACTACAAATTAAGTCCCTAATATTTTAGTGACAAGTTTCTATAATGAGAAAATTTTGTAACTACAGTAACAAATCTATTGAAATAATTGATTATGGAACATCTTAGGTTACCATGAGACTAAGCCATTAGGTTTAGGAATTTAGCCCAAACAACAACAACCAGCTGTATACTACTTAGACCCAATATTTCTTAATAATAATAATAACAGTAATAATAATGAGATATATCTATATCTATCTATCTGTGTATATATATATATATATAAATA
>CM053623.1:460659007-460677681 GCA_028646595.1 Phalanger gymnotis
TTCGAACCATTCAGATATTTATATGATCCTTTTTGAGATCATAAATTCGGCCTTCCTACTACGGTTTTACATAATGATATGCATGTGGCCTATGTTGAATTGCTTGCCTTCTTAGGGAGGGTGGGTGGGGAGGGAAGAGGGGAAAAAACTTGGAACTCAATATTTAAAAACAGACATTCAAAAACAGAAAAGAAAACGTTTTTGCATGCAACTAGGAAATAAGATACACAGGCAATGGGGTGTAGAAATTTATCTTGCCCTACAAGAGAAGAAGGGAAAGGGGAATGGGAGGGGAGTGGGGTGACAGAAGGGAGGGCTGGGGAACAGGGCAGCCAGAATATATGCCATCTTGGAGTGGGGAGGAGGGTAGAAATGGGGAGAAAATTTGTAATTCAAACTCTTGTGAAAATCAATGTTGAAAACTAAATATATTAAATAAATTAAATTTTAAAAAGTCAAAAGAAAAAACTCCTTAAAAGTAGAACTGGCCAAATGGAAAATGAGGTACAAAAGCTCACTGAAGAAAACCATTCCTTAAAAAATTAGAATTGAGCACATGACAGCTAATTATTTTAGGAGAAATCAAGAAAGAATAAAAAAAACCAAAAGAATCAAAAAATAGAAGACAGTATGAAATATCTCATTAGAAAAACAACTGTCCTGGAAAACAAATCCATGAGAGATCATTCTCAAATTACTGTACTATCTGAGAGCCATGAACAAGAAAAGAGCCTAGAAATCATCTTTCAAGAAATTATCAAGGAAAACTACTCTGATATTTTAGAGCCAGAGGGTAAAACAGAAATTGAAAGAATCTACCTGTGTCCTTCTGAAAAAGATCCCAAAATGAATACTCCCAGGAATATTATAGCCAAAATCCAGAGCTCCCAAGTCAAGAAGAAATTATTGCAAGCAGCCAAACAGAAACAATTCAAGTATCATGGAGCCAAAGTCAGCATAACACAAGATTTAGCAGCTTCTACACTAAAGAATCAAAGGAATGGGTAGAGCACTGGCCCTGGAGTGAGGAGGACCTGAGTTCAAATCTGACCTCAAACACTTGACACTTACTATCTATGTGATCCTGAGCAAGTCACTTAGCCCCCCGATTGCCACACCAAAAAAAGGATCAGAGGATTTTGAATTTGATATGATGGAGGGGAAAGGAATTAAGATTAGAAGCAAGGATCACCCACCTGACAAAACTGAGTATAATCTTTCAGGGGAGAAATGGGCATTCAATAAAATAGAAGACTTGCAATCATTTCTGATGAAAAGACCAAAGTTGAATACAAAATTTGATTTTCAAATATTAGACTCAAGAGAAGCATGAAAAGGTAAACAGGAAAAGGAAATCATGAAGGACTTAACAAGGTAATTTCTTTACATTCTAACATGGGAAGACGATACTTGTAAATCATAAGAATTTTCTGATCAGGGCACATAGAAAGAGCGCATATAGACAGAGAGCAGAGGTATGGATTGAATATGAAGGGATGATATCTAAAAAAAAATAAAATTAAGGGGTAAGAGAGGAATGTAGTGGGAGAAAGGGAAAAAGAGAGGTAGAATGTGGTAAGCTATCTCACATAAAAGAGGAAAGAAAAAGCTTTTACAAGAAGGAATTGGGAGGTAAAAGAGAGTGAGTGAACCTTACATTCGTCAGAATTGATTCAAAGAGGGAATAACATACACACTTATTTGGGTATAAAAATCTATCTTACCCTACAAGAAAGTATGAGGGGAAGAGGATAAGAGAATGGGAGTGATAGAAGGAAAGGCAGATTGGGAGAGGTCATATGCAGAAGCAAAACACATTTGAAGAGGGACAGGGTTAAAGGAGAGAGAGAATCTAATAAACAGGCACAGGGGAATATGATAGAGGGAAATACTGTTAGCAATAGTAACAAAAAAAAATTTTTGAAACAAGTTTCTCTGATAGAGGCCTCATTTCTCAGACATAGAGAGAACTGAGTCAAATTTATAAAAGTAGGAGCCATTCCCCAATTGATGAAAAGATATGAACGCTTTTCAGATGAAGTAATCAGAACCATCTATAGCCATATTTTAAAAAATGTTCCCACTATTGTTTGGAGAAATGCAAATTGAAACAATTCTGAGGTACTACTACCTCATACCTATTAGATCGGCTAATAGGACAGAAAAGAAAAATGACAAATGATGGAGGGGATTGGGGGAAATAAGACATTAAGGCACTGTTGGTGGAGTTGTGAATTGATTCAACCATTCTGTAGAGCAATTTGAAACTATACCCAAAGGGCTACAAAACCCTCTTTGACCTAGCAATGCCACTACTAGGTTTGTAATCCAAAAGAGATTTTTTAAATGACCTATAGATACAATAAATGGTTATAGCAGCTCTTTTCTGGTGGCAATGAATTGGAAATTGAGAGGATGCCTATCAATTGTGGAATGGCTGAACAAATTGTGGTATAATGGAATTATACCACAATTCTAATGGAATACTGTTGTTTTATAAACAAATTAAGAGCAGGATGCTCTCAGAAAAACCTGAGAAGACTTACGTGAGCTGATGCGAAGTGTACAAAGTAGCAGCAATATTGTAAGATGACAAGCTTTCAATGACTTGGCTATTCTCAGCAATACGATGGATCCAAGACAACTCCGAAGGACTTATGGTGAAAAATGCTCTCCATCCCCAAAGAAAGGACTGATTGTGTCCAAATACAGATTGAAGCATATTTTTTGCTTTATTTTTCTTGAGGTATTTGTCTGTTTTCTGTCACAACATTACTAATATGGAAATTTTTTGCATTACTACACATGTATGACCTATATTGAATTGCATGCCTTCTCAATGAGGGGGTAGGGTGAGGAGAAAGGAAGGGAGAGAAATTAGAATTCAAAGTTTTAAAAACAAATGCTAAAAATTGTTTTAGACATAACTGGGGGGAATAAAATACTAAATAAATTCAAAAACATAAAAAGAAGAAACTTTATGGTCTGTAAGATCTTGGAAGCTGTCTTTCCTGCCCACAAGTGCAGGTAGCTTTAAGGCAGTGTGAGGATACCCCACCTTCTACACTCTTCAGATAAGGACTTGGCCTCAGATCGTATCTACCAATGCTACCTGTCAGCCATTTCTGTATGTTTATATGACTCACACAAATGTAAAGCTTATATATATATTGTTTGAAGCATATATATATATATATGTGTGTGTGTGTTTTGACTACTCTTGACTCTAATATATGCTCTTTAAGAGTAGAAACTGCTTTTTGGTTTGTCTCTGTATCCCCAGAAACTATCTGAGTTCCTGGTGTTTTTACAAAATACTTCCTGATTGATGGACCTCCATTTGATTGAAGAGTATAGGGAGGCCAAGACAAGGAAAATGACTTGTCCATAGTCACACAGATATGCAGCATTGGGGCAGGATTCAAACCCACATCTCTTCTGGGATCAAGAACACCACGCTATTCACTATAAAATGATGCACATTGTAAGCAGATTTCCCAGAAAGACAGTGTTATGGATGCCACATGACTGAAAGACAGATCCAATGCCAGGCTTTGTTACCCTGTCTTTCCATCTCTACTTAAAAATCATACTGTTCTGAAATGAAAAATGAGGACAAGACAATGAGTAGAAGCACAAGAAAGAGTGAAAAGGCATGGGCCAGTTTCTACTATTGGTTATAACTGACCTAGTGCCCTTATCTCTGTTTCCTTGAAGGAAAAATGCAGATGTGGACAACTAAACCTATATATGGATGCATATATTCACTAATACATACCTGTAGACATATGTGTATATACACTGTAGAAGTAATAGTATATATGTATCCATGTGTATTTCATGTGTATATGTCTACATATTAACATACATATACGTAGACAAATAGGTCCTTCTGTTATGGAGACTTTCAGTAGTCTGGTGGTCCTATGAACTCCTCCTCTTCAGAATAATTTCTTAAAAGAATTGAAGGAAATTATGAACTCCAATTAGAGTTTAGTGAAAATAAATATATTTTTGTCATCACAAAACTCCCAGAATCTATCCATGTAACCCAAATTAAGAACACATAGTATAAATAGAAATATATGTGAGTGAATATACTGTGTATGTTATATTGTATGCATGTGTATGTGTGTATCTTCCTATATAAATATGTATATTGTATGTGTATATTTTGAGAAGACATACATATATGTATGTGTGTATATACTTTTTTTCCTCTAGGAACCTTAAAATCTAAGCCTTCTGCTACTCCAAGTATTACCTGTATACCCATCTATAGACTAGGAAAATCCGAGGCTCTTCTAGGATCTCCTTAGAAAGCTGATCCAACAGGAGAATATCCAATTTCACTTTCAGAAAAGTTCTCTGAGAGCTAGAAATGGGCTGTTGCAACAATTTGGCTAGCAGCTGCTGTGGGGTGAAAAACCAACACAAGCCCAACAACAAGAATGCTGCAAGCCCACGTTCTTTTGATCTGTTTTGGTATGAAAAGCAACATTAACAGGTTAACAATCTTACTTTAATCCAACATACAAATATCATTTACTCAGCCAGTACCCTGAATGTCAGAGCAAACACAAACAAATTACAAACATACATTATGAACAGACCAAATACAATTCATAGTTACCAAGGAACCATCAACATCTGAGCTCAGCCGGGAGCTTGACAACGGCTGGCCCAAAGTCACGCATCACTCCTCCTGTGGCTCAGAGCTCCAAAAGAGAAACCAGTCTCTGGGTTTATATATCTTGTTCAGTGTCAAAGGTGAGTCACACATGAGACTCACCCATGTGACCTAAAAGCATCACAAAAATGTGACTTAAACCCACATGGTCTAAAAGCCTCTGATGTCACAAACATGTCACTCAAACCCATGTAAACTAAGCTTTCCCTTGAGGCAAGGAGGTCATCAGGGACTCCTAATTTAATCAAGGAAATAAAAGCCAAACTCTTCAAGGGCACTTGGTTGAATAAGTGCTAAGAGCCCATCTTTATTGCCAGTACAGGGACTAATGAACCAAAAAGCCCACAGAGGACATTTCTTCCTTAAACTGCAGGAAATGTGACTGATAAGTAGCCAAGGATGAGGAGAAAGCCCAGGGGATCAGGGATAACAGGTCACACCAATCCAAGAGTAATTCTTCTAATGCCTTTGTGCGTAAGCAGGTGTTTAGAAAGAACCGAAGTCTTTATGAGAGAGACACCATTTGGGCACTTTATCTACAGTTGAAGGCATTGGAGACTTCATCTCCTGAGGCCAATGTTTGGGAAATCCCCATTCTCAGTGCCTGAAAACAAATAGAAAATCTCTGATGTTAAATCTATGTGACTGGGAGAGGAGGGAAAGTAATATAAGGATAAGAGAAGAGCTGCCCTGAATCTTGCTCCAAGCCCATCCTCCATCTCCCAGTTTCTGGCCAGGAGATTCCCAAGATAGACAGGTATAGGCACCAACAGCAGGACCAAACACAGGAATCAGGAGGAACCTGGAGAGGAAAAAGGGAAGTGCTCGGTGTGGGGCCTTTCTTTATATTTCTTTGTCATCTTTGGATCTCCTGAAGGTTTCTCTGGGAGTTTAATCTTTTCCTTATACATTTACATTTATTTCCTCAATGTACACCAGTGACAAACTGGTCAGTTTGGAGAGGGGGGCCACAGAAGTTTTTGCTGTTGTGTTCTGATGGATGTTTTCCCTTGCAGGCAAGAAGCAGCCCCCAACTTTCATGTTTTTAATGTAGTCCCTAGCAGGGAGGAGGTGTCTTGTTTGCAGCCCTAGGATGCCAATGCTCTCATTCCCACTCCCCCAGGTGCAACCTTTGATTCAGTGTCAGTGACCCCATAATGCCTTGTTTTTCTTCTATTCTCAATCTGGATGAACAGACCTATCCTTTCACAGACACTTGTCCCTAAAATCCATCAATTCACAATATAAAAAACTGAATCCATGTAAATTAACAATCCTGACACCTGCAGTTAGTCACCTGTGCTGGTCAGTTACCTGGTTTGGAATAAGGTATCTGGTGCTGCATCCTCCTCCCCTCTGCCCACTGTCAGAATATCTTCTACCACATGGTAGGGGCAATTTCATTGTCTTTCTATTCCCAGCACCAAGCCTAGTGGTGAAAATTATTCTGGGCCCAGTATCTCAAAACAGTAAGTATTGAGCAAATGCTTATTGCAGTTTGGCACAGAAAATCAATGAAGACATTATTGCATTTCCTTCTCTGCTTTCCACAGGTGAGTGATTCTGGGTGAGGAAGGCTATGTATACTATTTGACCCAATTCATATGATAGTTAGTCTTACTGAAGTATTTTTCTTTTTCTATTTTATTCATTCATTTAAAAAATGGACTCTGAATGAGGAGACATGATATTGAGTAATAAAAATTATGTAAAAGAAAAAATATCAATAGAAATTTTAAAATATGGATAAAAGTGTGGATGAATTTTTAATGAATAAAAAAGTCAGTGAAGAAATAAATACGTGCATACATCCACCAATGAAAAAATACATGTCTGTTACCTTGAATTCAATGATTCAGCCCACCCTTAGGTTGGTCTACATGGATTGTAGAAGGAAGGCGAGTCCCCGCGGATTCTTCTAGTCTAAACAAAGAGGCAAAAAGAGAGGGAAATGAAAGGTGGACTACAGCCTGGTCAGGGACAGGAGGAGAGGCAGATGCATTGCAGCAGCCTCCAGGAGGCTCCTTTCTATACCCCCCTATTACACCAGAACAGGAGAAAGGGGGAAGGAAGGAATGGAACTGGCATTTCCTAAGCTCCCAATATGTGCCAGGTGCTATGGCGAACACTTTAGACATATTGGCTCATTTGATTGAAGAACCCTTGAGGGAGAGTCTGCTATTAGCCCCATTTTACAACTGAGGAACTTAACAGATGGTGAATGACTTGTCCAGGTCAGGAAGACAGCTAGTAAGTGTCTGAAGTGAGGTTCAAACTCATTTATTACTCTAGGCCCAATGCTCTATGCATTGTGGTGCCACCTAGCTGCTGCCACCAAGAGAAAAGTGGAGAAGACTTGATGTTGTTTGGTCTTTTCAGTCATGTCCATATCTTCCTGAACCCGTATGTGATTTTTTGGTGGAGATATAGGAGCGGTTTTACCATTAACTGCTTCAGCTCATTTTACAGATGAGAAACTGAGGCAAACAGCCTTAAATGACTTGCCCCAGATCACAGAGCTAGTAAATATCTGAGGCCAGATTTGAACTCAGGAAGATGAGTCTTCCTGACTCCAGGCCAGGTACTCTATCCACTGTACCCTTTGAAGTTAGAGATACAAGGGAATCTCTGGAAAAGTCTCTGATACACTTCCTTGTCTTTGTGTCCCCAGGGTGCCTGAGAGGAGCTTCCTGGGGCTGGGACCAACCACCATGGCTGTGTCTCCCACACCTGGGCAGTGGAAATATGGTCATGAAAATGAAACTGAGAGAAGAGTAAATGGGGCTTTACTTCCTGGGGCTGAGATACCTGGAAATTTTGACTTAAAGTCACTGGATGCATGTTGTCACTATGGGCGTTGCCATGGTTGCATTGGTGGGAACAGCATCACCCTGTGGCTCCTGTGCTTCCATATCCAGAGGAACTCCTTCTCCTTCTACATCCTCAACCTGGCCAAGCCAACACCTTCTTTCTTTGCAGCCTTTTCTTTACTCCTCATCCAGGGATTTGTTGGATATTTTAATTATTTTGTTATGCATGTAGGAGTGATCTCCATTACATTCAAGTCCTGCTGCGTGGGCCCGGATTTCCTACCTCCAATCAGCACCAAGCGCTGTCCATCCATGCTCTTCACCATCTAGTACAGATGTTACTGCCTCAAGCACACCTCTGCCACAGTGTGCACTGTCCTCTGTGCTCTGTCTGGCCTGTTATGCATAGCAAGTTATATTTATTGTGTTTCTGTCTATGATAAGCATTTCTACCCTAGCTTCTTCAACATCTGCACCCTTGTGGTTCCTCTTCTCCACTTGTATGCGGTGCAGCTAGAAAAAGAACAAATTAAGATCCCCAATTAAACGCTAACTTGGAAATCCTAAAAATTAAAGGCAAGAGTAATAAAAGTGAGTATAAAAGTTGAAATGATAGATAAAACCAGGAGTTGATTTTATGGGGAAAAATTTAATAGATAAACCACTGGTTAAGTTGATTTTTAAAAAAGAGAAGAAAACCAGATCGCTAGTATTAAAAATGAAAATGGTTACTATACCACTAAGAAAGACTAAATTAAAGCAATTATAAGAAGTTATTTTGCCCAATTATATGCCAATAAATTTAACAATTTAAGTGAAATGGAAGAGTATTTACAAAAATGTAAACTGTCAGGATTATCAGAAGAGGAAATAGAATAGCTAAATAAACTTATTTTAGAAAACGAAATTGAACAGGCCACAAATGAGCTTCCTTTAAAAAAAAAAGACCCAGAACCAGAAGGATTTACCAGTAAATTCTAACAAACATTTAAAGATCAATGAATACAACATTAAATAAATTATTTGGAATAATAGGCAATGATGTTATCCAACCAAACTGCTTTTATGAAACAAACATGATACTGATGCCTAAACCAGGAAGTTAAAACAGAGGGAGAAAATTATACACCACTTTCATTCATGAAGATAGATGTGAAAATCCTAAAGAAAATCCTTGCTGGCTGTCCATCATGCCTAGAATGCACCCTAGGTAAGAGAAGTCCATCTCCTGATTGGAGCTTCTAGTAGAACATGCCACACAAGATACGTAAATTGGGGGATCAAAGGGCATGCGTTCATGCACAGTAATGCAAGCGGTGTCTGCCCAGTGCATGGGTTCTAGAAATCTGTTGAATTCATAAAAACAATTCAAGCAATTCTGACAAACTGACATGAAGAGATCCAGGAAGAAAATAAGGAACGAGGCGAGTTCCATGAACAAAGGAATTATTAGTCATTGCCATTGGTGGTGGAGCAAAGGCCAAAGTAGGAGACTGAAAAAGAGGATTCAAGGTTCCAGTCACTGAAGGCTCAGGACCAGGTAGTTTAAGAGCTATTTGTGGAGGGGTTGATGACAGTAGTGGTGTACTTACCAACTCATAGAGTTGTCCATCCTCAATGTGTGGCATTAACTCTGTTTGATTTCAGGTATGAGTCCTAGGCAGCCAATTGTATGACAGGATGTCACAGCCAGGTTCAGAATTAACCGGGTGGGAAAATGTCTTATTTACCAAGATGGAGCTAGATTAAGAGAATCCTATCTTGACCTTTGAAAGGTCATTTCTCTCCACTTTCCTAGGGACAGACATCCTCCTGTGGCAGTCCTCAGACTACAGGTGCACATGGCATTTTCCTTGAATGATGAACCAGAAGCCTTTTGCAGGATCAAGACTCTTATACCTGGATTTAAGACTTGATATAGCAGCAAATTGAAGTCCCAAGAGTCTCTTCCTCAAACAGTAAAATTTCACTAATTACAGCTTAGGGCTAAATAATTGTTATTTTCTCCTAAACTAACCTCAAAATTTCATTTGGAATTTTGTAGCTATTTGTAACTATTCACAAATTTTGTCTATTCACAACTATCATTCACTACCTGGTCTGCAGATGAAGCCAAAAGAAGAATATCAGAACATTTCTAGCAGCGGGATGAAAATAAGACGAGATTCCCCCAGGAGAGTCCATGTAGGCAAGTGAGTCATAGCTGGGCACAATTTCCTTGGTGAAAGCTATGGTATCAAAGAGAGCTGTGGCTTTAGAACTAAAGAATAGTTCAATCTTGGGCAAGGACTGGATTGTGTACAGTAATAATCTTGTCCTGTAAGTGCTTCAAGATGAGTGCAAGCTAGCAGATGGCCACCAGTGGATGTAACTTGAAAGGGAAGCTGACTAAAAACTTCACAAGTTGGTCAAGTGGCTGTCATGCACATTGCCACTGGGCTGGTGGCTGGAGTAACCCATTCTTGCTTAATTAAATCTATTAACTATTGTGTGCCACAATGGCACCACCCCTTTATGAACTTATATATATATATATACCTGGTGATAGAATTTCTGGGGAGGAGTGGCTTACCTTCCTCAGTCCACTCAGGCCAAAGATACCTGTTTAGCTTTGTACTACTATTTCCACTTCTTCATCACCAGTTCATACACAGAGAATAATAGGTTCAAAATACTAGCATTAAAAGATAGAATTACATGAATTTCCAAAGAATCCCAAAGGACACCCGCTTATTGTTCAAAAGTTTCATTTCTTCACTTTGAGTGGGAGAGGTCCTAGTTCCTCAAATGACAGTGTTGCTGAATTTCACATTACCTTGTCAGCAGGACTCATCCCAAAGAACCTCACAGAGATCTCTGAAGAGGACTTCGCCATGATTTTCTCCCAACACTAAGTCATTTATACTTATTATTTTCTAGGGTTTTCAACACCAAATATGCTCTAATAACCATATAACAGATATATGTATAATTTAGTAGTTGCAAGCACTTGACAACTCTGTGTTTCTCCCAATAATCCTGGGAGACAGGTGTAAAGATGTACTATTCCCTTTGTACATACAAGGGCTGATTAGATTCTCTAATTTACTGCCGTTACAATAGTTTCACCCCAATCAGTTTTGATTTATAATGACTAATGGCAATAACTAAACTTCATTTTGCACAAAGCTCCATTATTTTTAGGTGGCTTATGTTAAAAACATTCATGGTGACACTTCCAATTTCCCATTACTGCTTCTTTGTTTCTTTGAGTTACCCAAAGAGCCAAACCAATTCCTTTAAATGTTTTAAAGAACTAACTCTTTATCCTGACTATTTAAACAAGAGCAAAGAAATAATCCTTTCTCTGTCAATCAGCTCATTAATATACATTTTATGAAGCTTGTTTTGCAGTCTTATATTGATTGGGGAAGGAAGACTTGTAGCAACTATCAAAGGACATTGCTTTTAAAAAACATTCCAAAATCTTTTCGGTTTCGTGGGGATTAAGACACTCTCTGAAATCTCCTTTTCAAAACTCCCAAACTCTTTACTTTCAAAACCTGAATTTACTCTGGCAGTTCAAACAAACTCCAACTTTGTTTACACATGTACCCATTCCTCACTTTTCCTATTCTCTTAAGGCAACAACACTCTCTCTTTCTTCTACGTGCTTCATTGTCTAGTAAATCCCTTTTGGTTCTTTGGTGGTTACAAATGCTCGGTTCATACCCATTTCTTTAAAGGTTTTTGGACAATTAGAATTAATTACAGTCACATAGGATTTTATAAGTAATAGGCAAATACAACCCAAAAACAACTCACTCGGCACATGTTCGTCATTGTCACAGATTTCAGTAAGCAATATGACTTTGCAGAAGAAATCATTTCTCTCCTCAAATCTAACCTCTTTTTTGCTGGAAAGGCATTCATTCAGCTGCTTTGGCCCAGGGGGAATGGCCAAAGCCCAATAATGGCACAGGAATTCCACTCCTGGAGAACTTTCTCGTAGAGATTGGATTTTTCTGAAGGGCTTGGAGTGTAACTTTTTCTCTGTTTCCTTTCAAATCACTCAAAATTAAGTCTATTTATTTTGTTTTTGAAAATAATTTGCAAGTTCTGCTTTTCCTTCTCAAAATTTGAGTATTTCATGCCTTTGTAAGCCATATGCTTATTTTCACCTGATCTTTTGTAATCTGAGCACCCTTGATCATTGATGACTATAATCTCTTATAGCTTTTTATTGCTTTCAGACTGGCCACCTTACTTTCAAAGCTGCTATTACGGTGAGCTGCTCAAAGTAGCCTCTGTTTGGCTGGCTGAAATCAGCCCCAATACTGTGAAAGCTCCTAAGGACCTTCCTCTCTCATTAAAGGGTTCCAGGGCTCCACCACCAGCACCCACTCTCTGCAGCTGGTATCACAGCACCCTGCTCCTCCAGTCACAGGTGCCACTGACAGCAGCATCACCCTTTCCTCTTTCCCCTTTATGTCTAACTATGCACATAACTAAACTATTCCTTATATTTTTATGGTTTGGGAAATAGGGGGTTTCTGTCTTGAAGAGCCACATGGTTCAATCCCCTTCAGCCTTTATGAGACACTGCTGGAGATCTAGTCACAGGCTGGAAGCCCTACCTGGGGGCATCTCTAATGGGTGGGCATGTACTTAGTTTTATTCTATATCTACCCTTTTAAAAATTCATATTCTTGCTTAATTCTGTCTTCAGCAACTATTTCTCTAACTTACAATGGCCTTATTTAGACAATTTAAACTTACTTTGACTAACCAATTGATTTCAACACAACTTTTCCTGTGTTTCTAATTTACCTAAAATTTACATAATTTACTTAAGCTGCGGTGGTATCAAGCTTCACTTACCTTCAGTTATTATCTAATTTCAAAACGAGTTTTCTTTTTCTGGGAGCACTTTGGGAATCTCCTTCAATCTGAGATCCTTAATCAAGACTTGCCTGGTGCCCTCAGCTTGGTTGTTGAAAAACAGCAAAGCTCAATTCTACCCACTTTCATTCTTTTCTGAAGATGGTCTAAAATTTCCTTGTCCTGGCTTCTAATAATAAAAATCCCTTCTGCAACAAACTTGACCCAATTTTAAGGACAGTTTTTAAGTTTGCCTTCATTCTACACTAAAATTAAGACCAATTTCACAGACGATACTCCAAAACTTCAGACTTAGAGACTGGCTAGCACAAACTTCTTCAGGCTCAGTAAATGTGGCTCCTTTTTAAATTCTGGGTTGCGAAATTATTTAAGCTGGCAAGAGTTTTATTCTAATTTCTTCTATACTATTCCCAAAGTTTTTCTTATTTCAGCACTTCCCTGAATCTCTCCTGAACATGTCTCATGACTAATAAGACAGTTCTTAAAATGCAAAGTTCAGCTTTAAATCAATCCCCAGTCATTTTAAAGGTCCCTTTTAAGAAATAACGATCTCTGAATTTGTGGTTGTTGTTTACATTAAACTCTATGGAGTATCATTATCTCTGTAGGAGAGATTGTGATAGAGGCAACTCCATATGTACGTGAATACACATATTCAGTAATACATATATGTACACATATGTGCAGCATATATATAAATAGTATTTCTATGTGGATGTGGGGATATATGGCACATGGATTAAGGCATGTGTAGAGTGAACAGGTTTGCACTAAAATGCACTAAAAGGTTCCTGGACCTAAGAAAAGAGCAGATGAGGTTTCTGATCTATATTATTGTCAGGGGACTGACAAAGGACAAAGGCAGTTTATATAATTACTATTTAGGCATTTTTAATTGTCGCTTAGTCTCCACATTGTCCATACAATCTTTGCTGTAGGCAACTAGTAAAATGAGCCAAAGCTTTCACCACCACTTCTCTGGTTAATAGCTGCCTTTGTGATGAAGAAGGTTTCCTTGCTCCCAGTCAGGTCAATTCCCTGTACGCTGGACCTCAGGAAATCAGGAGGTTGCCTCATGCCCTGGTCACATTTCCTGGAAGGTTGATGTTTGGCCACCTAATCAGACCAGGAAAGGAGAAGCAGAAAAGGTTGCCAGGGTAGCTGATGCAAAGGTGTCTGATTGAGACTAATTTCCACATTAGAATGGTAGCAGGATAGGAGCAAAGAACACATCATCCTCACCATAGGAAATCTGGACACAGAGTGCACTGCTGGTCACAAAGGAGATTTAAATCATGAGTCTAAGACAGAAGCTGTTTCTTCTTTTTACATGTCTAGGGAGTATCAAGGCCTCCTCCTCTATAGTCAAAGAGACAATGGATTCATTTCAAAGGATCCTTGTCCTTTAGGTGAGTCACTCCATGGCTGGAAGCAGCCAAAGAGTTCGTCATCTCTGAATTACCGGTGTTAAGCCAGCACATAGGGAGGAAGAGAGGACAACCATGAGCATGTTCCATGGGATGACTCAGGCAGGAGGGCCCAATGCCTTCCTTAGAATCCTAACCAGTCTCAGATGCATCTTCCCTCCCAGAATACACAGCACCCCACCTATAATCCTGGTAGCCTGGGTCTCCTTGATGGGGCTAGAAGAATCCCTGAGACTGGAGAAACAAGAATGTGCTTGGGGAATGGGGTCTAGGGCCTCATGTGTGGTTAGCCCAAAGGCAGAAAACAACAAATGGGCACTCTGCCTGTTCTGAGGAAGGGAGGAGAAGGAATGTCATCCTCTCAAACCCTTTGCTATTCCTTTCCTTTCCTGGTCAGTCCCTGCATTTGGAGGAACATGTTGCCCTCAGGTCCCCTGCTCTTCTCTCTGTTTCTAAAGAGAGTTTCCAGGTCTCATTCCCAGCATCTGCTTCCCTCCCTCCCTCCCTCCAACACCACCTCTACTCTTCTCCATCACAGGAAATGATTCTGTGCATCTCACCAGCAATGCTGAACTTTGATGTCCTCTCTGACTCTCTGTTCTCACTCTGTATAACCTTGTTCTAGATCTGATCATGGTGCCACATTATTCAGATGATATGTGCCCAGTTATCTTATTGTAGCCAAAAAAGGAACTAATCACCTTTCTCTAATGTCTCACACATATGAATCTCTCTCTCTCTCTCTCTCTCTCTCTCTCTCTCTCTCTCTCCCCACCCCCTCCCTCCCTCCCTCCCCTCCCTTGTTATACAGAAGAGACAATAGCAGACATAGAAAGGCAGTGATTGGCCCGCAGTTTGCTAGTTAGTATCGCATGCAGGATTGCAACCTGTATCTTCCTGACCCCCAGACCAGCATTCCATTCATTCATGTCCACAAAAGATATGTTAAGATCTTTGCAATAAACTCTACCCTCAGAGGCAACAGAGCTACCATGCTTGGACTCAAAACACCTCATGAGAAGAACACCGAGATGGCCCTAGAGCTGCTATAAACCTTTTAGAATGTGTAGGTTCTTTTCCTTTTTTCTTAATCATCCTTGGGAATGGACCTAATAGTAGTATTGCTGGTCAGGGGGTTACATAGGCAGTTTAATAACTCTTTCAGTATAATACCGGATCAATCTCCAGAATGGTTGGATCACTTCACAATTCCAACAACAATGATTTTTCCATAGAGCCCCAACACTTGTCACTTTCCCCTTCAATCATTCTAGATAATTTGATAGGTGTAAAATAACATCTTAAGGATACTTTAATTTGCATTTCTCTAATCAGTAATGATTTAGTACGTTTTTTCATATGACTATTAATTATTTTGATTTCTTCGTTGTGAACCGCCTGTTCATATTCTTTGACCATTTAGCAACAGGAGAATGACTAATATTCTTATTGATGTGACAAAGTTCTTTATATATTTGAGACATGAAACTTTTATCTGAGAAATTATCGATGAAAAATGTTTCCCAGTTTCCTTCTTTCCTTCTGATCCTGGGGACATTTGATTTATTTGTACAAAAACTTTTTAATTGAATATAATCATAATTATCTATTTACACTTAATTTTGCTCTCTGTCTCTTGTTTATTCATAAAGTCTGATAATATGCCACATGTTCTTCTAATTTTCTTGTTACATCTCTCTGTATATCTAGGTTGTATATTCATTTTGACCTTATCTTGGTAAACGGTATGAGATATTGTTCTATGTGCATTTTCTGCCATATGGCTTTCCAATTTTCCCAACATTTTTTACCAAATAATGAATTCTTATCCTGAAATCTTAAGGCTTTACACTTGTGAAATGCAAGGTTATTTTATTTGTTTGCTGCTGTAAATCGCATGTCTCCTCTTTTCCATTATCATCTTCTTTTAAACCTCATGTGATCCATCTTTTTCCTGTTTTTTTATCCCCACAGGTCAATCTTTCTATTTTCTAGAAAGCAGCATGTATTTATACTAAGAAAGTGAACAAAATGTCTGCATCCTTTAACTCAGCAATCCCACTGCCAGTTACACCCACAGGGAGGTCAAACAAGCCTATGTCTTTGTAGTAGCCAAGAAGGGGAAGTAGAGCCAACACTCACTCATGGGGTTGATGGTGAATGTAGCTGTGGGGCATGAGAGGGCTGCAATGTCACAATCATGGAAGAAACAAGGAATAGGTTGGATACAGAGACATGTGGGAAGAATTACACGAAATGATATGATGTGAAGACTGCTGAGCAAGGATTCTGCACAAAGCCTGGAACCATGTTGATGAAAAGGAGAGCTGTAACATATCAGAAAGTGAATGCTGGAAAATGTTAATGACCAAATACTTCACCAAAGAAGAAGTATTAGAACAAACAACACTCCCTAGTTTATAGATGTACGGGACTGGGTGGGCTTATAATATGGCTTCTAATGTCAGACTTGGTCCTTATTAAACAGTCCCTCTACCTCTGTACCTGTGTGTGTGTGTGTGTGTGTGTGTGTGTGTGTGTGTGTGTGTGTGTGTTTCTCTGTCTCTGTCTCTCTCTGTATCTTTCTGTATCCTTTTTGGTCTCACTGTCTCCCTCCTTCCATCTATCTAGCTATTATATTTCTTTGTAACCAAAAAATGGTTCCACTACTGACAAATGGACAAAGCGTATCAGCAGGCAGTTCACGATTTGAAGAAATTCTATCATCTATTTATCTATTGTCCATCTATCTGGAGCCATCATTTTTCTATTTAAAATACTCCAGCTCAATAGTTATCAAACAATTATGATAAAAATAGTCTGTGGTTCCACCTCAGAGTCTAAAGATCAGCAAAGATGACAAAATAAGAAAATAACGAATGTTGGGGGAACTCAATGAAGACTGTCACTTCAAGCACTGTTGGTGGGTTCTTCACTTGGTCTAGCCCTTCTGAAAAACAATTGGAAACTCAATGCATAGCCTTTAACCCAGTAAATTCCACTTCTAGGCCACAACCCCAAAGACATCAAAGAGAAAATGAAATGTTCTATCTTGAATATTTCTAGCATCTCTTTTTTGCAGCGACAAAAAACCCTGGAAACTGAAAAGCTGTCTGAGAATTGGGCAATGTCTGAAGAAATTATGGTACAAGAATGCAACAGAATGCTGTTGTAGGGCAAAAAGCAAAACCAGCAATAATAACTCCAGAGACCGTTTCAGAGAAATTTGGGAAGACCGGCATGAACTAATGCAAAGTGAAGCAATCAGAACTGGGGAACACTTTATACTCAAACAACTTTGTACAAAGTATCAGATTGAAACTTTTCAGAGATCTGAACACAATCATCAGTCATGGTTCAAGGGAACTGATGACAAAGCAGGCTAACCACCCCCAGAAAGAGATACATTTGTCAAACCCACCCCCTTCTCTCCTCTGACATTGGCACCAGTCTGAGGCAGGCCCTTGTCTCCTCCTTCCTGGACTTCTGCAGTACGCTATGGCTGTCTCTCCCTGACCTACCTTCTTGTTTGCTTAGACTTCTATCTGTGCACTTGGATTGGTAGGGATCATTGTCCATAATTTTCCTTTCCTTTCCCCTGTGCATTAGTCTTGCCCTCTCTTTCTCTTCTCTTAAGATCATCACAATACAAAAGAATTACCCTTAGACTTTAACTTACTCTTGGATAATAGGGTCCCTTGGTGACACATGTATCATCATCTGATATTAGAATATAAGTAATTTATCCTTTTTTAGATACTTGTGATTATTTGTGTTTGCCAGTTTATGTTTCTAACTCTTGTGCTTAAATGTCAAAGTCTCTACGGAGCTCTGGTCTTTGCATTAGAAAAGGTTAGAAGTGGGGGGGGGGGGGGGGAGTTGGAGGCAAGATGGCAGCTGGAAAGCAGGGACTAGCATGAGCTCCCCACCGAGTCCCTCCAAAAACCTATAAAAAATGGTGCTGAACCAATTCTACAAATGCAGAACCCACAAAATAGCAGAGGGAAGCAGGGCTCCAGCCCAGGACAGCCTGGATGGTTGCTGAATAAGGTCTACCATGTGCACAGAGCTGGGAGCAGAGCAGAGCAGAGCCTAGCGTGGGCTGTGCCGACCAACCAGACTGGGAGCCAGGCAGAGCTGGCCCTAGCACCCTGAATCAGTGAGCTGCGACAGTCACCAGACTTCTCAACCCACAAACACCAAAGACAACAGAGAAGGTATGGGAAAAGCTGCTAGGGACAGGGTGATAGAGTTCACAGTTCAGCCACAACCTCAGGGCGGCAGAGGTGGGGCAGCTAGAACTACAGCTGCAGTTGCTTCTGGGCCCCAGGCCCACCTGGTGGGAGGAATTAAGTGGTGATCAGAGAAGGAGTGCAGAATCTGCTGAAGATCTGAGTCCAGTCCAGGTTGGGGGTTCTTGGGGAAGTAGGAGTGCTGGTGTGGCAGAGCTGGCTATATAGAAATAGCTCTGAAAACAACAGCTCAACCCCTCAAGCTTGGAACAAAGTACTCTTTACTCTACAAGCAGTCATACCCCACTGAAAAACTCAAGGGTCAAGTAAGTTGGCTGGGAACATGGCCAGGCAGCGAAAACACACTCAGATTCAGACTCAGACTTTGGAATCTTTCTTTGGTGACAAAGACCAAAACATACAGCCAGAAGAAGTCAACAAAGTCAAAGAGCCTACAACAAAAGCATCCAAGAAAAACATGAACTGGTCTCAGGCCATGGAAGAGTTCAAAAAGGATTTGGAAAAGCAAGTTAGAGAAGTAGAGGAAAACTTGGGAAGAGAAATAGAATGATGTGACAAAACCATGAAAAACAAGTCAATGACTTGCTAAAGGAGACCCAAAAAATACTGAAAA
>CM053623.1:460678181-460734985 GCA_028646595.1 Phalanger gymnotis
AAACATGAACTGGTCTCAGGCCATGGAAGAGTTCAAAAAGGATTTGGAAAAGCAAGTTAGAGAAGTAGAGGAAAACTTGGGAAGAGAAATAGAATGATGTGACAAAACCATGAAAAACAAGTCAATGACTTGCTAAAGGAGACCCAAAAAATACTGAAAAAAAATACTGAAGAAAACAACACCTTAAAAATAGACTAACTCAAATGGCAAAAGAGCTCCAAAATGCCAATGAGGACAAGAATGCCTTGAAAGGCAGAATTACCCAAATGGAAAAGGAGGTCCAAAAGACCACTGAAGAAAATACTATCTTAAAAATTAGATTGGAGCAAGTGGAAGCTAGTGACTTTATGAGAAAACAAGATTTTATAAAACAGAACCAAAGGAATGAAAAAGTGGAAGACAACTTGAAATATCTCTATAGCAGTTCTATAGGAAGGGAAGAGGGGGCAGATGAGGGGGAATGAGTGAATCTTGCTCTCATTGGATTTGACCTGAGGAGGGAATACCATACACACTCAACTGGGTATCTTACCCCACAGGAAAGAAGGAGGAAGAAGATAACAAAGGGAGGATGATAGAAGGGAGGGCAGATAAGGAGAGGAGGTAATCAAAAACAAATACTTTCGAAAAGGGACAGGATCAAGGGAGAAAATTCAATAAAGGGGGATAGGTTAGGAAGGAGCAAAATATAGTTAGTCCTTCACAACGTGAGTATTGTGTAAGGGTTTTACATAATGATATGCATGTGGCCTATGTTGAATTGCTTGCCTTCTTAAGGAGGGTGGGTGGGAAGGGGAGAGGAGAGAGAATTTGGAACTCAAAGTTTTAAAACAGACATTCAAAAACAAAATAAAAACATTTTTGCATGCAACTAGGAAATAAAATACACAGGAAATGGGGCATGGAAATTTATCTTGCCCTACAAGAAAGGAAGGGAAAAGGGGATGGGAGGGGAGTGGGGTGACAGAAGGGAGGGCTGACTAGGGAATGGGCAACCAGAATATACGCCATCTTGGAGTGGGCAGGAGGGTAGGAAAGGGGAGAAAATTCGTAATTCAAACTCTTGTGAAAATCAATGCTGAAAACGAAATATATTAAATAAATTAAATTTTAAAAAATAGACTAACTCAAATGGCAAAAGATGTCCAAAAAGCCAATGAAGAGAAGAATGCCTTAAAAGGAAGAATTAGCCAAATGGAAAAGGAGGTACAATAGATCACTGAAGAAAATAATTTCTTAAAAATTAGAATGGAGCAAGTAGAAACTAGTCACTTTACGAGAAATCAAGAAATTACAAAACAGAACCAAAAGAATAAAAAAAATAGAAGACATTGTGCAATATCTCGTTGGAAAAAACACTGACCTGGAAAATAGATCCAGGAGAGATAATTTAAAAATTATTGGACTACCTGAATGTCCTGATCAAAAAAAAAAGAGCCTAGACATCCTCTTTCAAGAAATTATCAACTTCCCCGATAGTCTAGAACCAGAGGGGAAACTGGAAATTGAAAGAATCCACCAATCACCTCTTGAAAAAGATCCAAAAAAAGAAAACTCCTAGGAATATTGTTGCCAAATTCCAGAATTCCCATGTCAAGGAGAAAATACTGCAAGAAGCCAGAAAGAAACAATTAGAGTATTGTGGAAACACAATCAGGATAACACAAGATCTAGCAGATTTGACACTAAGGGATCGAAGGGCTTGGAATACAATATTCTGGAGGTCAAAGAACATAGGATTAAAACCAAGAATCACCTATGCATCAAAACTGAGTATCATGCTCCAAGGCAAAATATGGATTTTCAATGAAATAGAGGACTTTCAAGCATTCTTGATGAAAAGGCCAGAGCTGAATTGAAATTTTGACTTTCAGATACAAGAATCAAGAGAAGCATGAAAAGGTAAACAGGAAAGAAAAATCATAAGGGACTTACCAAAATTGAACTGTTTACAATCCTACTTGGAAAGATGATATTTGTAACTCATGAGACCTTTCTCAGTATTAGGGTAGTTGAAAGAAATATACATGTATATACATATGTGTATACAAATATATATGTGTGTGTATATATATATGTGTGTGTGTGTGTGTGTGTGTGTGTATACACACACATATATATATAAAGAGAGAGAGAAAGAGAGACAAAGGGCACAGTGTGAATTGAATATGAAGTGATGATATCTAAAAAAATAAAATTAAGAGAGGAATATATTGCGAGAAGGAGAAAAGGAGAGATAGAATGGGGTAAATATTTCACATAACAGTGGCAAGGAAAACTGTTATAATGGAAGGGAAGAGGGGATACATGAAAGGGAATGAGTGAACATTGCTCTCATTGGATTTGGTTTTAGGAGGGAATAACACACACATTCAATTGGGCATCTTACCCTACAGGACATTAGGGAAGAAGGCGATAAGGCACGGGGCGGGGGGAGGGGGGGAGTGGGTGATAGAAGGGACAGGAGATTTGGGGACAGGAGGGGGTAGTCAAAAGCAAAAATTTTCAAAAGGGACAGGGTCAAAGGACAAAACTGAATAAAGGGGAATAGGATAGGATAGAGGGAAATATAGTTAATCTTTCACAACATGACTATTATGCATAACGATACATATATAACCTATGTTGAATTGTTTGCCTTCTCAAGGGTGGTGGGTGAGGAGGGAAGAAGGGAGAGAATTTGGAACTCAAAGTCCTAAAAACAAATGGTTAAAAAAGTGTTTATACATGCAACTGGGAAATAAGATATACAGGCAATGGGGTATAGAAATCTATCTTGCCCTACAAGAAAGTAAAGGGAAAGGGGACAAGGGGGGAGTGGGGTGATAGAAGGGAAGGCAGACTGGGGAAAGGGGCAATCAGAATACATGCCATCTTAGGTGGGGTGGGAGGGTAGAGATGGGGAGAAAATTTGTAACTCAAAATCTTGTGTAAATGAATGTTGAAAACTAGAAATAAATTTTAAAAATATTTTTAAAAAGAAAATAAAAGAAAAACCACTTAAAGTGAGGACTTTGGAAGAATGGGGAGAAAGCTCTGAATATCCCCGATATATTGGTTATTAATAATCACATCTCACATCTAGTAGTGATATTGGTGGATCAAAGGGTTTAGGTAATTTAATAACTCTTTGGGCATAATTCCAGATTGTTCTTTTCTCTCTCTCTCTCTCTCTCTCTCTCTCTCTCTCTCTCTCTCTCTCTCTCCCTCCCTCCCTCCCTCCCTCCCTCCCCTTACCTCTCTCTGTCTTTCTCTCTGTCTGTTTCTCTCTGTCTCTGACTCTGTCTCTCTCTGTCTTTCCATCTATTCCCCCCCTCTTTCTCTCTCTTTCTCTCTGTCTGTTTCTGTCTGTCTCTCTGTCTCTCTCTGTCACTCTCTCTGTGTGTTTCTCTCTCCCTCCCTCCTTCTCTCTCTCTCTCTCTCTCTCTCTCTCTCTGTCTCTCTCTGTCTCTCTCTGTCTCTCTCTCTGTCTCTCCTCTTCTCTCTCTGTCTCTGTCTTTATCTCTGTTTCTCTCTATCTCTCTGTCTCTGTCTTTGTCTCTCTTTGTCTCTCTCTCTATCTCTCCCTCCATTTCTCTCTCTCGATATATGTGTGTATACATACATGACAGAATTTTAAAGAAGCCCTATTTCCCTCCTCATATTAAATAATTGCTCTTTAATGTACACACTGGGTGAAGAGAACAGAGAGAATGACATAGAGGGAAGGAGAATGGAAATAAACAGTTATTATGTGCCTACTATGTGCTACTCGTTGAGCTAAGCGCTTTATAAATTTTATCCCTTTGGTCCTCACAACAATCCTTGGAAGTAGATGATATTATAATCCCCATTTTACACTTGAGAAAACTGATAGAGGTTAATTGACTTGTACAAGATCAGCCAGGAAGTATCTGAGGCAGGATTGGAACTCAGGCCCTTCCAGAGTCCAGGCCCAGCACTCTACCCACGGGACACTGAGCTGCCACACCCGCAGTGTCACCTGACCAGTTCAGTGTCTCTCATTCAACATCTTTGACTTAGTCTCTTTCTCCATAGAAAAGCAATGTGAAAATAAGTCTTTGTCCTCCATAAACAGCTATTAAGAGTCACTTGTGAGTGGGAAGGAAGGAGAAAGGCTCACCTACTATAATGAACTGGTGGAATTATGAGGAGAGAAAATTCTCAAAGGAATTGTTGCTTCAGAGTCCACCATTCCTGAGGCAACAAGTGGAGGCAGGAAACCAAGAAGTAGCTAAGGATTAGGAAGAAATGCAGCATGAGGTGTCAGGGCTGGACTGGGAATGACCAGACAGCAAACTCTGGAGCCATCTCGGACTCTTCATTCTCACTTACTCCGTATATTTAAACTATTTCCAAGTCGTGTTGTTTCTACTTCCACATGACTAATTTACAACCCGTCTCCCCCTCAAACAGTGACAACTATAGATCAGGCCCTCAGCACCCAATTTTTTTTTTCCTACAAGATGAATCTGCGCACATCACTCTCTAATTTCAAAAAACTCCAATGACTCCATCTCATGAGCAGGATTCAATATGAACTCCTGCATTTGGGATTAACAGTCATGCCTAACGAAGTCAGAACATACTTGACAGCTTTATCAATTGCCTCTCCTTTCTACACTCACAGGCAGAATTGCTTCTTGTTGGTTCCCACCATCATCAACATCATCATCATCATCATCATTGTCGTTGTCATCTCCTGATTGGAGCCAAGATCTATTCTCTATCTTAATCAAAGGGTCACTGACTTGAGGCCATTCCTTGCTATATTCTCATCAGTGGAACTGCTCTGATTTCTGTTGGCTTTTGCTTAGACAAATGACTTACCTACTACTCACTCTCTCAATTGGTCTTTTTGTGTACAGCTAGTCAGGATGGCCCATCTCCTGCTCTCTTGCAGATGTGGACTTACCTTCAGATCATACCTACCTCTGCCACCTGTAAGCCATGCCTATGTACTTACGCAATTCACACTCTTTCATATCCTGTGTAGGCATTGTTCTAAACATACCTACATACATGTTTTCACTACCCCCAACCCTCTAGGAAGTTCTTTGGGAATAGAAACTACATTCTGTTTTGTCCCTTTATCCTTAACAACTGACTGGCTCTTAGTAGGTGCTTCACAGAATACTTCTTCATTGTTGGAACTTCATTTAACTGAAGAGTAAAGTGAGGCTAGCAAAAAGAAGATGACTCGCCCGCAGTAACCCAAAAAGGCAGTGTTGGGTCAGGACTCAAACCTAAACCTCTTCTGGGATTCAGCATACTGCTCTCTTAATTATGTCATGATGTGCCTGGTAAGTGTATTTCCCACAAATGCAGTGTAACGGATTCCAAATGACTGGAGAACAGTCACCCCATCTCTCTGTCACTGGAGATCCCTGCCAAAAGATAACGTTGGAAAGGAAGGAAAGAAAAGACAAGACCTGAGACCCTAAAGAGGGAGGACCAGCATGAGTTTCTGCTGTTGGTTATGACTGAACAAGCATCTTTATCTCTGCTTGCCTGCAGGACAGATTGTGATACATACATATGTACATGAATACACATGTTCAGCAACACATATATATACACATCTGTGCAGCATGTTTAGAAATAATATTACTGCTGTTATGTGTGGTTATATGCACGTAAACATCCTTACATAGAAATATACATGTGAATCGTGTTATGAATATTTTCTGTGATCTAATGATGCTTGTTGACTCCTCTTAAGAATAATTTCCTAACGATTGGAAGAAATACTAAAATTCAATTAGCCATTGGTGAAAAAAGATAATTTCCCTTCCTCCAAGTTCACAGAACATCCAAAAACTATTTATGGACCCTGGGTTAAGAGTGCCTGGCATAAGTAGAAATATACGTATGTGAGTGGGTATGAATGTATGTATTACGTGGTATGCATGTATATGTGCATTCATATATGTGTATGTATAGTATGGATATGTTTTGTGAATGAATAAGTATGTATGTGTCTTCATAAGCGTATATACCTTTCCCCCATAAGAACCTTAAAATACAGGCCTCCTACCAGTCCAAGTCTCACTCCAATACCCATCTTTAATCTGGGGATATCTGTGACTCTTCTAGATTTAGCATGGAAAGCTGAGCCAAAAAGAGAAGGCACAACTCTACTTTCAGAAAAGTTCTGAGAGCAAGGAAGGGAGTTAATGAACCAGATGGCCCACAGGGGATATTTCTTCCCTAAGTTACAGGAAGCATGACTATAAGTACCTCAGTAAAATGGGAATGACAAGTGGATTAGAGATAATGGGCTAGACCAATCTAACAGTAATTCCCCTAATGCCCTGTGTATACATACAATTGTTTAGAGAGACTAAAAATCTTTACCAGGAAAACACCATTTATCAAGTTTTATCTAGACTTGAAGTCTTTGGGGAGTTCATCTCCTGAGGCCAGTGTTTGGGACATTCCTACTCTTGGTGGCTGAAAGCAAAAAGAAAGTATTTTTACTAGGTCTATGTGACTGGGAGAAGAGGGAAAGCAATATAAGAGTGAGAGAGGAACTGTCCTGAATCCTGCCCCTATCCCACCCCTCATGCTCCAGGATCTGGCCAAGAGAATCCTGAGAAGGACAAGTATGGGCATCAGGGACCAGGCACAGGAGTCACCAGGAACCTGGAGAGGAAAAGGAAAGTTCTCCATCTGGGGCCTTTCCCTGTAATTCATTGTCATCCTGGATCTACTCAAGATTTCTCTGTGAGTTTAATTCTTTCTTTATACATTTACTTTGATCTCCTCAACGTGCACTACTGGAAAACTGGTCATTTTGGGAAATAGGGGGCCACAGAAGGCCCTGCTGCTGCTTTCCGATGTTTTCTTTTTCCTTTGGAGGCAGGAGCAGCCCCCAGCCTTCAGACACTTTTTCATATGGTCCCAGCAGGGAGGGAGAGTTTTGTTTGGAGTGCTTCAGAAGCCCCTACAGCCTGAAGGTGTGAAAGTTCTTCTTCTAATCCTCCAAGCCCAGGCTCTGGCTCAGTAGGAGTGAACCCCACATCTCCTTCATTTTCTCCTATTCTCGATCTGGATGAATAGACCCACCCTTTCATAGGAATTTGACCCCAAAGCACATCATTTGTCAATAAAGAGGAGCTGAAGTCATGGATACCTGCAGTTGGTCACGATCTGTGCTGGTCAGTTAGGTCTGGCAGGAGGTGAAGACCTGCTGCTGCAGCCTCCTCCCCTCTGCCCACCTTCAGTACAATGTCAGCTACTTCAGGGCAGGGACAGTTTCATGGTTTTTGTATTCCCAGCACCAAGCCTGGTAGTGCGAATTATTCTGGGCCAGCATGTCAGAAGAATTAGAATTGAATAAGGATCTGTTGTATGTAGTTTGGCAAAGAAAAACAACAAAGTGATAATCGCATTTCCTTCCTTTCTTTCCACAGGGGGGTGACTATGGGTATGGAACACTGTGTCATATACCGTCGGACATAACTGGTGTGATGGTTAGTGGTGCTGAAATATTTTTTCTCTTCTTTTTTGTTCTTTGATTTTACAAAATTGACTCTGTATGGCAGACAGTATCCTGAGCAATAAAAATTATGTGAAAGGAAAAGTTATTGATAGAAATTTTAAAATATAAATAAAGGATGAATAGATTTATGAATCATTAAGAGTAAATGAACAAATAAATGCATGTATACATTAAATGAATAAACGAATGTCTGCTGCATTGAATTAAGTGGTTCAGCCCACCCTAGGCCTGTCCACGTAGGTTGCAGAAGCAAGCCAAACCCTCATACACTAAAGAAAGTGCAGAAGAAGAGAGAAAAATGAAGGATGAGTTGAAAGATGAGGAGAGACAAGTGTACACCCAACCTTCTCCAGAAGACTCATTTCTATACCTCACTGTCACATCATGACATTGTTGGTGTTTGTCCTTAGTTCGGGAAGAGGACCAATGACATCAGGGAGGTGATGTCTTGACTTGCAAGTGAATTGGATTTAAGTGAGGCAGGATTGTGCAAAGTCACCAGCCTCACTTTCTCCTCCAGTGACATCTGGGTCCAGTGGCCAGATATTGATACAGATGACTGGAGATGACCTTGCATCCAATGGGAGACCTTGGCCCTTTTAAGTTAAATTAAAGTCTTTCCCAGGTCTGTTTGTCTGAGGCAATGCTAATTCAGTGATTAAGGCTAGGTAACAAGTGAAGCAAAAAATTACTTCTTTTGCCTAGTCCAAAAAAATTAATCTGGGAAGGGGAGACCCTCAGGATTTCTGGCCAAAACAGAAACAATTGCTATTGACCCTCACTCTGAGCCATCAAAATCCAAACAATGTTCAACTGAGGGTTGAGCTGGAACCTACTGTTCGCTCGTTTGTGAGGACCAGAGTGATCTGGGTTTAAGACACGGTCAAGCGGCCCCATTCGAATTGTAATGAGTTTTATCAAAGTTGGGTTTCCAATGCTGGATTTCAAAAAACCATAAATAACTTTGGACAGAGCACCCACAGGTAAGGGTACGATTCCCTTTAACCAGGTAAAGACCACTTTTCCTCCTTTCGTGCCTAACCTTAATCACTGAATGGGTGTTGCCTCAGACAAACAGACCTGGGAAAGACCTTAGCTTAAAAAGGCCAAGGTCTCCCACTGCATTTGGGCCAACTCCAATTGCCCTGATCTCCATCTTGCCACAGTATCCAGGTGGGTCCCAAACAGAGAGTGAGGCTGGTGACTTTGTGCAGCCATATCTCACTTAAATCTGATTCACTTGCAAGTCAAGACATCACCTCCCTGATGTCATTGGTCCTCTTCCAGCACAAAGCACAAAGAACCACATACGGAGGGCTCTGCCCAAAGGAATGTAAATTTGGATTGCTGAATCCTCAAAAGACATCTGAGGGCTATTGGGCTCGATTTCTTTTTCTCTCTTCCTTATTTATTTATTCTATCATTTTTTAAAAATGGACAATTAACTCTTCTGTCCCATATAACTTCACGTATGATTTCTTGAAATACAGGACTGGAAAACCGAGCTTTGATAAAATTCATTAAGATTCATATGGAGCTACTTGACTATGCCTTAAGCCCAAATCACCCTGGCTCTCAATGATTGTCCAACAAAAGGACAGCCCAAGCCTAACTTGGTTGTTTTTGGGTTTTGATGGCTCAAAGTGACTGTCAATAGCAATTGTCCCTGTTTTCGCCAGAAACCCTGAGGGTCAGCCCCTTCCAGATTGATTTTTTAACTATGTAAAATAGCCCCTTTTTGCCGCATTTGTTACCTACCCTTAATCGCTGAATGGGTGTTGCCTCAGACAAACTGAGACCTGGGAAAGACCTTAGCTTAAAAGGGCCATGGTCTTTCATTGCACCCAGAGCCATCTCTGGCTTCCCGATCTATATCTTGCCACTGGACCCAGATGGCTCAAGAGGAGAGAGTGAGGCTGGTGACATCATGAGGAGAGAAAGAGGAAAAGGAAAGAATGGAATAAGCTTTTTTAAAGGCCTACTGTGGGCCAGACACAGTGTTAAACACTTTACAAATATTATCTCATTTGATCCTCTGAAAAACCCTGTGAGTTTGATGCTATTATTGGTTTCATTTTACAGTTGAGGAAACTGAGGGAGACAGATATTAAGTGACTTGTCCAGGGTCACACAGTTAATGTGATCAATGAAAAGTCCAAGAGACATAATTTCTGGGTAATTAATAGCCAAATTATTCACTATGGCTAGCAAATAACTAATAGATTGAGATCAGTGGCCCTCCTGGAAGCTAAAGATGCCCCCACAGAGAACATTGAATGTTTCAAAAGTCTTGGGAAGAGAGAGTGTGCCTGAGGATGGAAATCAGCTCTGCTTAATGAACAATAAAGGAGTAATGGGGTGCTTGGACCCTAATTCTAACATTTCTCCTCAGCCTCTGCTTGGGTGCCTGTGCCTGGACCCCAATTCCAAAACCATATCCAGTTCTAAAATCACATCTCTCCCTAGCTTCAAAGCATTGGCCCTAGCAGTTCCTCTCCATTTCAAGGGCAGCATGCCTTAGCAAAACATTTACCTCTCCTTCTGATACTGTGGCCAGCTGCACCTGTAGAATTTATTGGACTCCCTGTGCACGTGCTACTTGGCTGTGCACTGGGCCATAATGACATTTACCATTTACTGACTTACTGATATGTGTCCTAGACATAGTCAAATGTATACTCCCTTACACTCATCTTGTCTAACAAGACATTTGATGAGAGCCACCTGGATGTTTCCAGTCAGCCCTGACTGTTAGTTGGCTTAGTGATGTTTCAAGGCAAAAAACCACACTTCCAGGTTGCCCCCCCCCCTTTGGGCTATTTCCCAGTGAATTCTGGGTAAGATACCTGCACAGTAGATACAAAAAGTACATGTTCCTTTAAGAACTGACCACCCCTTAGCCACCCCAAAACACCTAATTGTCATGTTTCACCCCAAAATCTCCTATAAAACTTTCCCTGCATCCTTGTAAGGTTGCAGGTTCCCTGAGAACTCTTGCCTACTGTAAAGCATAATAAATCTTTGCCACCTTGACTTAAAGAATTCTTGAGATGGTGAATTTATTCCAGATGGCCCTGACCCTCTCTGGTACTTGGGTCCTTGAGTGGCAATCCCCCTCAATGACCCCATCTGGGAACTCCAGTCTTGGGGTTCCTGGACCTCGTCTCCCTCAACCCTCAATAGGAGTAGACAAGGAGGTGGGCTGAATGCCTTCAGTTCCTCCTACTGAGGGCATGATGAGATTCAGCTACTTCTAGCCGTCTAGGCAAAGGCATCATCTGTACCCAGTCAATGAACGATGGCAGGTTAAGAATTCTACCTACACAAGATTTTCTTTGTGAAGTCTTCTGTTTGGGTGGGGTCTCACTCAAGATGAAAAAGAATGTACCCTGAAGATTTGGGCAATCTCATCTATCGAAAATGTCCTTCAAAGACTGACTGAATAACCTATAGGGGCTGGTTTCTGAATGAGGAAATAGGAAGGGAATCTTAATCCCAATTGAATAACTAGTTATTAATAGGAGCGAGACAATCATTTCTCTTGCTAGTAAGTGTCTGAGACTAGATTTAAGACATTTATTACTCTAGGCCCATACCTCTGGGCACTGTGGCACCACCTAGCCTCACCCTAGAGAGAAGAAGTGAGGAGGAGGAGGAGACTCTAAATCTTGAAAATAAAGGTGGGAGTAAATCTCTGGAAACATCCCTGATGCACTTCTGTGTCTTTGTGTCCTCAGGGCTTCTGAGAGGAGCAAGGCTTCCTTGGGCTGGGACCAACCAACATGGCCACACCTGAGCAGCAGGAATATGTTCATGAGAATGCTTCAGAGAGAAACGCAAATGGGAGTTTAGTTCCTGGGGCTGAGACACCAGGAAAATTTGAATTGAGTGACCGGATGCGAATGCTCTCTCTGCTCATAGCCATACTTGGGCTGGTGGGGAACAGCATCGTCCTGGGACTTTTGGGCTTCTGCATCCAGAGGAACCCCTTCTCTGTCTACATCCTCAACCTGGCTGGGGCCGACGCCCTCTTCTTGTTGCTCATTTCTGATCTCCATACATGAATTTGTTAGCTATTTGTATTATTCTTTCACGTACGCAGTGTTGATCTATATCACACATACATTCTACACCGTGGGTCTGAGCCTCCTGGCTGCAGTCAGCACCGAGCGCTGTCCATCAGTGCTCTTCCCCATCTGGTACCAATGTCACCACCCCAAGCACGCGTCTGCAGCTGTGTGCGCTGTCCTCTGGGCTCTGACCAGCCTGCTGGGGGCTGCAGATTTTGTTGTTTGTTTTTATGTGGATAGTCACCATTCCTGCCGCGACTTCTTCATCGTCGAGGTCGTGTGGTTCATCCTCTTTCCCTGTGTGCTGTGTGTGTCCAGCCTGACTCTGCTGCTAAAGGTCCAGTGCAGTTCCCAGCACCAGCAGCCCCCCACGCTCTGCCTCCTGATTCTTCTCACGGTCCTCATCTTCCTGCTCTGTGGCCTGCCCGTGGGGATGGGATCAGGGATTTCACACTGCACTTCCACCGAGTTTTCAAGCCTTATTGGCTCTGTCAGCTGTTGGCCTGTGTGAACAGCAATGCGAACTCCATCGTTTACTTCTTCTTGGGCAGCCAAAGTCACAAAAGGAGGGAGCCCCTTAGGGTGGTCCTCCAGAAGGCCCCGGGGGACAAGCAGGAGTTGGGAGATGGGGCGAGGAACACTACCCACATCAAGAGTCCGCAGACTTAGCTGAGGCTAAGAAAAGACGCTTAGACTCGAGAGCACTTGGAAAGAGCCCCTGTCCCAGGCCCAGCTGCAGCCCCCTTCCTGCTTCCCTAGGAGGGAAACCAGGACGCCCCCTTCCAGCCCTTATTAAGTGCCTAGGGTTTGAACTCTAAGTGATGAACAAACATTTATTAGGCACCTGCTATATGCCAGGCACCTGGGCAGTACAAAGGAAAGAGCTTCAGGGCCTAGAATGGGAAGACTTGAATTCAAATCTGACTTGAAACATTTACTAGCTGTGTGACCCTGGGCAAGTCACTTAACAGAGTTTGCCTCAGTTTCATCATCTGTAAAATGAGCCAGCAAAAGAAATCTCAAACCACTCCAGTGTGTTTGCCAAGAACACCGCAGATGGGGTCACAAACAGTAACATGGCTGAAAAACAAGACTATACCAGACACTGAACTAAGTGCTTTACAAATATCTCATTTAACTGTTACAATATACCTAGGAGGTTGGTGCTCTCGTGATCCCCATTTTACACCTGAGGAAACTGAGGCAGGCAGAGGTTCAGTGACTTGCCCAGGGTCCCAAAGTAAGTATCTGAGACTGGATTTGAACTCAGATCTTCCCGACTCCAGGCTCAATGCTTTGTGCACTTTGGAGCCCCCTTAGCTTGCTGGAGGCTCCTTTACCTGTAGAGTGAGGTCCAGGGCCTCATGTGTCACCAGCCTAGGGGAAGGCTACTCCAACAAATGCCACTGCCCCTGTCCTGAAGAGCAGAGGAAGAGGAAAGACATCCTCCAAGGCCCCATGGCTCCCTGTCCTCTGCTTGTGAATCTCTGTAAAGGAAGGCAGAGTCAGGGGTCAGACTCCTCAGAGTTCCATGGGCCGGGCTCCCCTGCCTCGTCGTCTCTCAGGCTTGATCCACAAGGTTCCCTCAGGCCTCATTCCCCCATAGCCTGGCCCTAAAAAGTGGAGATTCCAGCTCACCATGTCCCCCTCCATGCCCTGCTAGCGCTACCTTACCTTCCCCCCTGCCACTCCCATTGTAGGACTTCAGCTAAATACTTCTCTGCCTCTAAAGGTCAAGGCTGGGGCTCAGCATCTTCTTTCCAGTCTGCTCCTCCAGGGCTCAATCTCTCTGAGTCCCTGTGACTCTCTCTATTCCAATCTGTCTTTCACTCTGCATGACCTAGTTCCTGATGAGGGCAGGTATTGTAGGGGTGTTATATGACAGGGTGCACCCTAATGAGACCAAAGCAGGGGAAGGGCACACCTCGTCTCACACACATACATATCACACACACACACACACGCACACGCACACACACACACACACACACACACATTCTTTGGTATATTCTCATCTGTAGAACTTCTCTGAGTTCTGTTGACTTTTGCTTAGGCAAATGACTTACCTGCTGTGCACTATTTCTGTTGGACTCTGTGTTTTGCAGGTAGTGTCAGGAAGACCCATCTCCTACTCTCTGCAGATGTGGACTTGACCTCAGATCACATCTATCCATGCCCCTGTGAGCCACGTCTATATATTTACACAACTCACGCTCGTTTATATCCTGTATATGCCTTGTTCTAAACATACCTATATACATGTTTTCACTACTCCCAAATCTCTGGGAAGCTCTTTGAGAGTAGAAACTGCTTTCTGTTTGGTCTCTTTGTCCCCGGGAGCTCGCAGAATTCCTGGTTCTTAGTAGGTGCTTCACAAAACAATTCTTGATTGATGGGCCTCCGTTTGACTAAAGAGTAAAGTGAGACAAAGACAAGGAAAGCTACTTGCCCGTAGTCAGCCAGAAATGCAGTACTGAGGCAGGATTCAAACCCAAATCTCTCCTGGGATCAAGCCTACTGCTCTCTTAACTATATCATGATGTACCTTGTAAGCACATTTCCCAGGAATACAGTGTTATGGATCCCAAATGACTGGGGCACAGTCACCCCATCCTCTGTCACTAGGGATCCCTGACCGAACATGAGGTTATAAAGGAAGGAAAGATGAGCGCAGGACCTGAGACCTTAAAGAGAGTGGGAGGACCAGTATCAGTCTCGGATTTTGGATCTGACTGTCCAAGCATCTTTATCTCTGCTAGCCTGCTGGAGAGATTGTGATAGAGGCAAGTTAGTGAAAATAAAGATAATTTCCCTCCCTCCAAGTTCACAGAATGTCCAAAAACTGCTCATGGACCCTGGGTTAAGAGTGGTGGGATACCAAGAACTGGAAATTGAGGGGATGCCCATCAAGTGGGGAATGGCTGAACAAGTTGTGGTATATGGATGTAATGGAATGCTGTTGTGCTATAGGACATGACAAACAGGCAGACTTCAGAAAAACCTGAAATACTTGTGTGAACTGATGCTGAGTGAGGGGAGCAGAACCAGGAGAACACTGTCCACAGTATTAGCCATGGTGTGCAAGGCCTGATTTTGATAGACTTAGCCCTTCTCAGCAATGCAACGACCTAAAACAATTCCAAAGGAATCACAATGGAAACTGCCATCCACATCCAGAGAAAGAACCGTGGAGTCTGAATGCAGAGCGAAGCAGACTACGTTCTTTGTTTAGTTTAGCTTTGTTTTTTTCTTTCTCATGGTTTCTCCCATTCATTATAATTCTTCTACACAACATAATCAATGTGAAAATATGTTTAATAGGAATGTATAAGGAGAGCCTATATCAGATTGCAGGCCATCTTGGGGAGGAAGGGGGGAAAAATTTAAAACTTATGCGAGTGAATGTTGAAAACTAAAAATAAATAAATCAACTAAAAAAAGAAAACTAAAAATTAATTAATTAATTAATAAAAAGGATATCTGGCATAAGCAAAAATATATGCATGTGTGTAAGTGGATATGAATATGTATCATATTGTATGTATATGTGTGTGAATTCCTATATGTTCTTATAGGCATATGTATATTGTATTGTATAGTTTGTGAATGAATAAATATATATACATATATTTATTTTGTGACTTTGTATGTGTATATACTTTTTTCCTTATCACTACCTTAAAAGCCAGGGCTCCTGCCAGTCCAAGCCTCACTCCATTATCCACCTGTTGTCTACGGAAATCTGAGGCTGTTGGATATCCATGGACAGCAGAGCCAAAAGGAAAATACCCAATTTCACATTCAGAAGAGTTCTGTGAGAGCTACAAAGGGAGCTAATGAGCCAGGTGGCCCATGGGGCTTATTTGTTCCTTACGTTTTTTGAGGAACCAAGATTGACAAGCAGCCAAGGATAATGAGAAGGACCAGTGGATTGTAGATAATGGACCAGACCAATCTAACAGTAATTCCCCTAATGCTCTAGCATACCTGTTGGTGTTCAAAGAGAATCAAAGTCTTTACCAGAGAAACACCACTTACAAAGCTTTATCTGGATTTAAAGGCTTTGAAAAGTTCATGTCCTGAGGCCAAAGTCTGGGAAATCCCCACCCTTGGTGCCTGAAAGCAAATGGAAAATCACTTTTCCTAGGCTTATGTAATTGGGAGGAGAGGGGAATATAAGAGTAAGAGAGGAACTGTCCTGAGTCCTGCCCCTAACCCACCCCTCATGCCCCAGGGTCTGGCCAGGAGATTCCTGAGAAGGACAAGTACAGGCATCAGTAGCAGGACCAGGCACAAGAGTCACCAGGAACCTGGAGAACAAAAGGGAAGTTCTCCATCTGAGGCCTTTCCTTGCAATCCTTCATCATCGTTGAACCTTTTGAAGATTTCTCTGTGAGTTTAATTCTTTCCCTATATATTTACATAGATCCCTTTAATGTGTACAGCTGGAAAATGGGTCAGTTAGGGAAATAGGGGGCTACAGATATTTCTACAGCTGTGTTCTGATGTTTTCTTTTTCCCTTGGAGGCAGGAGCAGCCCCCAACCTTCAGATACTTTTAAATATGGCCTCTAGAAGGGAGGGAGAGTTTTGTTTGGAGTGTTTCAGAAGCCTCTACAGCCCGAGGGTGTGAAAGTTCTTGTTTCCCATTCTCCAGACCCAATCTCTGGTTCAAGGGGGAGTGGACTCCATATCTCCTTGATTTTCTCCTATTCTCAGTCTGCATGAACAGCCCCACCCTTTCTCAGACATTTGACCCATCATCATTTGTCAATAAAGAGGAACTGAAGGCATGGAAATCAACAATCCAGACACCTGCAGCTGGTCATATTCTGTGCTGGTCAGTTAGGTCTGGCAGGAGGTGAGGACCTGAGGCTGCATCCTCCTCCCTTCTGCCCACCCTCAGTACAATATCAGCTACTTCAGGGCAGGGACAATTTTGTAGACTTTGAATTCACAGCACCACGCCCAGTGGGGTGAATTATTCTGGGCTCAGGATCTTAAAAGAATAAGTATCTAGCAAATGTTTATTGCTGTTTGGCACAGAAAACCAGTAAGAGACAACTGCATTTCCTTCCCTCCTATCCACAGGTGAGTGTTTGTGGATGTGGAATACTGCTTAGTATCCTGTTAGACTTGGTTCATATGATGTATTGTTATGCCAGAATATTTTCTCTTCTTTTTTATTCTTTGATTCAAAAAAAATTGAATCTATGTGAGGGACAATATATAGAATAAAAATTATGTAAAACGAAAATTTATTGATAGAAATTCTAAAATATAAATAAATGGATGAATTAATTAAAGGGAAAATGAAGAAATAAGTGTGTGCATATATACATTAAATGAATAAACAAATGTCTGTTGCATTGAATTAAGTGGTTCAGCCCACCCTTAGGCCTGTTCAGAAAGGTTGTAAAAGGAAATCAAACCCCATATACTAAAGAAAGACCAGAAGAGGGAGGAAAATGAAAGGTGAGTGGGAGTGTGGTCAGGGAAGGAAGGGCAGACAAGTGTACCCCAATCTTCTCCAGAAGACTCATTTCTGTACCTCACCGTGACATCATGACAAGAGAAAGGGGCAGAAGAGAAAATGGAACAAGCTTTATAAGGGCCTACTATGTGCCTGGCGCAGTGCTAAACATTTCACAAATATCATCTCATTTGATTTCCTGAAGAAGCCTCTGAGCTTGGTGTTATTATTGGCCTCATTTTACAGTTGAGGAACCTGAGGGAGGCAAATGTTAAGTGACTTGTCCAGGGTCACACAGTTAATGTAACTAATGAAAAGTCCAAGAGATATAATTTCTGGATAATTAATAGCCAAATTATTAACTATGGCTAACAAATAGCAAATTGAAGTCACTGGCCCCCCTGGAAGCCAAAGCTGCCCCCTGGAGAGTGTTGAATGTTTCAAAAGTCTTTGGAAAAGGGGGTGTGCTAGAGGGTGGAAATGAACTCTGATTGGTTCAAAATCAACAAGGAGGTAGACACAGAGGTAGGCTGAAAGCCTTCAGCTCCACCTGTCGAGGGTATGATGATGTTCAGCTGCCACTAAGACAAAGGCAGCCCCCTCTACCCAGTCAATGAACAATGGACAATGGAGGAGTAAAAATGAGAGCTACGTGAGATCCTCTTTTTAAGATTTTCTAGTTGAGTTGGGTCCCACCCATGATCTAAAGGCTGATACCAGGATCTCATCCATCATCAAGGTCCTTCAGAGACTGACTAAATAACCTACAGGTGACTGGTTTCTGAATGAGGAAATAGGAGGGGAAAATCTTAATCCTAATTAAGTAATTGGTTATTAATATGAGTGAAATAATCATTTCTTTCACTAGTGTCTGAGACTAAATTTTAAGTCACTTCTTATTCTAGGCCCGTACCTCTGTGCACTGTGGTGCCATCTAGCTGCACCCTAGAGAGAGGGAGAGGGGAAGAGGAGGCTCTAACTCTTCAAGGTAGAGATGGGAGTAAACTTATGGAAAAGTCCCTGATTTGCTGCCTTGTCTTTGTGTTCCTAAGGCGCCTGAGAGGAGCCAGGCTTCCTGGGGCTGGAACCAACCTACATGGCTCTGTTCCCCACAACTGGGCATCAGGAATATGTTCATGCCAACGCAACAGAGAGAAGTACAAATGAGACTTTAGCTCTTGAGGAACCTGGGAAATTTGATTTGGGTTCCTGGGTTTGGATCCTCCCTGCGCTCATTGCCCTGGTTGGGCTGGCGGGGAACAGCACGGTCCTGTGGCTCCTGGGCTTCTGCATCCGCAGGAACCCCTTCTCTGTCTACATCCTCAACCTGGCCGGGGCCGACGCTCTCTTCCTCTGTTGCTCCTTTCTGATCTCCATTGGTGAATCGTGTGATTTTTTCATGTACCATGTAGTGAAGTACCTCAGACATACGTTCTACTTTGTGGGTCTGAGCCTCCTGGCTGCGATCAGCACCGAACGCTGTCTGTCCGTGCTCTGCCCCATCTGGTACAGATGTCACCGCCCCAAGCACGTGTCTGCCATTGTGTGCACTGTCCTCTGGGCTCTGACCAGCCTGTTCTGGGTAACAGCGTATGTGCTCTGTTTTTATAGGCTTACTGACCGTTTCTGTGATCAGCTTTTCATCATCCTATCCACGTGGTTCATCTTCCTTGTTTGTGTGCTTTGTGTGTCCAGCCTGACTCTGCTGCTGAGGGTCCAGTGCAGCTCCCAGCGCCGGCAGCCACCCCGGCTCTACCTCCTGGTCCTGCTCACGGTTCTTGTGTTCCTGCTCTGTGCCCTGCCCCTGGGGATGGAACATATCATAGTGACCTTGGGCTTAGATTACATGTCCAGTTGGCTCAGTCAGCTCCTGACCTGTGTGAACAGCAGCGCAAACCCCTTCATTTACTTCTTCCTGGGGACCAGAAGGCATAAAAAATGGAGGGAGCCCCTCAGAGTGGTCCTGCAGAGAGCCCTGGGAGATGAGCAGGAGGCAGGAAGTGAGACGAAAGACAACCCACACACCAAGAGTTCGGAGACATCATCCTGAGGCTAAGAATAAGATGCCTAGATGCTGCAGCCCCTGAAAAGAGCCCCCTGCCCCAGGCCCAGCTGCAGCCCCCCTCCCACCTCCCTGGGAGGGAAAGCAGGTTCCCCCCCCTTCCAGCCCTTTGGTTGGTGCCTAAGGTTTGAACTCTAAGTGACGAACAAACATTTATTAGACGCTACTGCATGCCAGGCAGCTGGGCAGTGCAAGGATGGAGCTCCAGGGCCTGGAGTGGGAAGAACTGAGCTCAGATCTGGCCTGAGACACCTACCAGCTATGTGACCCTGGGCAATTCACTTAATTCAGTTTGCCTCAGTTTCCTCACTTGTAAAATAAGCCAGCAGAAGAAAGGGCAAACCACTCCAGTATCTTTGCCAAGAAAAGCCCAAAGGAGGGTCACAAGCAGTCACATGCTTAAATTCAAAGGCACTGAACTAAGTGCTTCACAAATATCTCATTTAACTACCACAATATCCCTGGGAGGTAGGTGCTCTCACAATCCCCATTTTACATTTAAGGAAACTGAGGCAGGCAGAAGTTCAGTGACTTGCGCAGAGTCCCAAAGACTGGATTTGAACTCAGATCTTCCCGACACCAGGCCCAACGCTGGGTGCACTTTGGAGCCCCCTAGCTTGCTGGAGACTCCTTTACCTGGGGGGTCAGGTCCAGAGCCTCATGTGTCATCAGCCCAGGGGAAGGCTACTCTGACAAATGCCACTGTCCCTGTCCTGAAGAGCAGAGGAAGAGGAAAGACATCCTCCAAGGCCCCGTGGCTCCCTGTCCTCTGCTTGTGAATCTCTGTAAAGGAAGGCAGAGTCAGGGGTCAGGCTCCTCAGGGTTCCATGGGCTGGGCTCCCCTGCCTTATCTTCTCTCAGGCTTGATCCACAAGGTTCCCTCAGGCCTCGTTCCCTGTAGCCTGGCCCTAAAAAGTGGAGATTCCAGCTCACCATGTCCCCCTCCATGCCCTGCTTGTAATCCTTTCTCTTCTTCCCTCCCACTCCCATCATAGGACTTGAGCCAAATACTTCTCTCCCTCTGAAGGTCAAGGCTGGGGTTCAGCTTCCTCTCTGGTTTCCAGTCTGTTCCTCCAGAGCTCTCTCTCTGAGTCTCTGTGACTCTCTCTATTCCAGTCTCTCCTTCTGCATGACCCAGTTCCTGATGAGGACAGGTATTGTAGGGGTGTCATATGACAGGGTGCACCCTAATGAGACCAAAGCAGGGGAAGAGGACGCGTAATTTCATACACATACATATCACACACACCACATACATGTCACACAACATGCATACTCAACACACATATTTGCCACACAGCACACATGCATACACACACACACACACACACACACACACACACACACACACATTGAGCAACAGTCTCCTGTGGAATATCTCGACTGCAAGAAATCATTCAGCCTCCATTTGATTCCTATAGTGACAATGCCCTTGCTCATTGCTCAGTGATTTATTGCAGTTTGGCACAGAAAAACAATAAAGAGGTAACTTCATTTCCTTCCCTCCTTTCCACAGACGGGTGATTCTGGGTGAGGAAGGCTGCATACACTGTGTGACCCAACTCATATGATGGTTAGTCCTACTGAAGTAGTATTCTCTTTTTGTTTTATTCTTTCATTTAATAAATGGACTCTGACTGAGGGGATATGCTATTAAACAATAAAAATTATATGAAAGAAAAAAATATTGATAGAAGTTTTAAAATAATAAAAGGATGAAAGAATTAATGAGTGAATAACAAAGTAAATGAAGAAATAAATGCATGCATACATCCACCAATGAACAAATCCATGTCTTGAATTAAATGGTTCCACCCACCCTTAGGTTGGTCTACACGGGTTGTAGAAGGAAGGCGAGCCCCCGCGGACTCTTCAAGTCTAAACAATGAGGCAAAAAGAGAGGGAAGTGAAAGGCAGACTGCAGCCTGGTCAGGGACAAGAGGAGAGGCAAATGCATCCCAGTCCCCTCCAGGAGGCTCCTTTCTATGCCCCACTATTACACCTGGACAGGAGAAAGGGGGAATGAAAGAACAGAACTAGCATTTATTAAGCTTCCACTAGGTGCCAAGCACTGTGTTAAATACTTTATACATATTTGATTGAAAAACCTGGTAAAGTAGGTGCTGGTATTAGCTCAATTTTACAATTGAGGAACTTAACAGATGGTGAGTGACTTGTCCAGGGTCACACAGCTAGTAAGTGTCTGAAGTGAGATTTGAACTCATTTATAACTCTAGACCCAATCCTCTATGCACTGTGGTGCCACCCAGCTGCCCCCAAATGACAGGAAGTGGGGAAGACTTGAAGTTGGCTGTCGTCCAGTCCTTTCAGTCATGCCCAGGTCTTCATGAATTCATATGTGATTTTCTTGGTAGAGATACAGGAATGGTTTCACAATTACGTGCTTCAGCTCATTGTACAGATGAGGAACGGAGGCAAATAGCCTTAAATGACTTGCCCAGGATCACAGAGCTAGTAAGTATCTGAGGCCAGATTTGAACTCAGGAAGATGAGGACCAGGCCAGGTACTCTATCCAGTGCACCATCTAGCACTACCCTTTCAAGTTAGAAACACCCAGAAATCTTGGGAAAAGTCCCCGATACACTTCCTTGTCTTTGTGTCCCCAGGGTGCCTGAGAGGAACTGCCTAGGGCTGGCACCAATCACCATGGCTGTGTCTCTCACACCTGGGCACTGGGAATATGGTCATGAAAACCAAGCTGAGAGAAGAGCAAATGGGACTTTAGTTCCCAGGGCTGCTTGCTCCAAACCACATTAAATTGCTGTTGGGAAACGTATAGCAAAATAAACACAACCACAACAAAGCTAATGTTGCATTTTTATTTTTCTACCTCAATATACGGCTCTCAGGCCTCAGTTTCTATTTGTGAGGACTCTATGGGCCCTGAAAAGAGTGGAGGCCATTGATGAGGGAAGGGGAGCAGTTCTGACCATCTGTGAACTCAAATACAGATCTTTTCAGTCCTCTGGGTTATATTTGGTTTTGATCATGTTAAGTAAAGCTTGTCTTGTGATGGCTGCATTCCTAGGCTGCATCTTTCCATGAGGATTAAGGCTCCTTTTATTTTCTAATACCGAACATGAATTAAGTTGGCGGTTTCCTCTGGCTGGGGGCTCAGACAAAAAAAAAGGTGAAAAATCACCAAGATAGAGATGGATCCTCCTAAAGCCAGAAGAGTCATTCATTCTGGGTATGGACTACACCTCCATCTACCTCTAAGTAGTGACTAAGGGCTTGGGTCAAGGAAGCCAGAGAGGACTCTCATCGGTACTTAATGGATACTTAAAGTTGAAAAAGCTCCTTCCTGTTATCCTAAGTCATTTCTAAGTTAATTACCTTCAGGAAAGAAATGTCAGGCAACATCTCTGAAGTGCAAGGCATTTTGGTAAAGCAAAAGCAGTAAGCAGAGGAAGATTTTTTCTTTAAAAGCTTTAGTCAATAAAATAAAGCCCACACTAAAGAATTGGTTATGCAATTAAAAAACTAGAAAAGGAACAACTGAAAAAAATCCCAAATTAAACATTAACTTGGAAATCCTAAAACTGAAGGTAAAACTAATAAAATTAATGTAAAAATCACTGAATTAATAAATAAAGCTAGGAGTTGGTTTTATGAAAAAAACCATATAGTAGATAAACCACCGGCTAAGTTAATTTTTAAAAAGAGAGAAGAAAACCAAACTAGAAGCATTAAAAATGAAAATAGTTAATGTAACATTAACAAAGATGAAATTTTGAAAAATTGTAAAAACTTATTTTGCCCAATAATATGCCAATAAATTTAACCATTTAATTGAAATGGAAGAATAAGAGAAAATATAAATTGTCAGAATTAGCAAAAAAATGAAATAGAATAGCTAAATAGACTTATTTTAGTAAAAGAAATTGAACAGGCCATAGATGAGCTTCCTCAGAAAAAAGCACCAGGACCTGAAGGATCGATGAGTGAATTCTATCAAATATTCAAAGATCAATTAATACGGTATTTAGTGAATTATGTGGAATAATAGGCAAAGGAGAGATCCGAACAAACTCCTTTATGGAACATGATACTGACAGCTAAGGAAGAGGAAAAGCAGAGAAAGTAATTTATCGACCAGTTTCATCAATGAATATGGATGCAAAAATCCTAAAGAGAATGCTCGGCTGCTCTCCGTGCTTAGAATGCATGCCTCCCTATATCCATTTCCCACAATCTCTCATGTCCTTCAAGGCTCAGCTCAAGCAAACCTTGACAGCCTGAATCATCCTCCACTTCCTACTGCCTTCCACCCCAATATGGTCCTTCATCTACTTTCAGTATAAAACCCCCTTAAGTGGTCCCTCCAAAAGATGGGCCTGTGTTGTGTGCTGGGTGCAGCATATTCAAAGAAATGCTTGGCCCTCAATTGATGAGAGAATGCTGAGTGGACATTTCATCCCTACCATGAGGGAATGACTTGAGATGATTGCGAACAGGTCAATAGAGACCCTCAGTGAGGGTGATTAAAGTGAGAGATTGAAGGGTACACACACAGGCCCTTCTAGCTGTGAAGCGGTCTGAAAGCCTGGCCCACCACGTCCTCTGAAAGCCAAGGCTTGCAGCCCTGGAGACTGGGAAGTGTAGACATACCCTATGTGAGAGAATTCTATCTCCTGATGTGAGGAGAGATCCAATCTCTCTCTAAATCAAAGAGGTCACTGACTCAAGGCCATTCTTTGCTATGTGCTCATCTGTGGAACTGCTCTGATTTCTGTTGGCATTTGCTTACACAAATGGTGTCCCTACTATTCACTATTCCTGTTGGGTGTGTACAAGTAGTGTCAGGATGGCCCATCTCCTTCACTCTGCAGATGTGGATTTAACCTCGGATCATATCTATCCTTGCCCCTTGGGAGCCGTGTCTACACAGCTCACATTCATTTATAGCCTATATATACATAGTTTTGAACATACCTATGTACATGTTTTCACAACCTCCAATTCTAATGTAAGCCCTTTGAGAGTAGAGACTGTTTGTGTATCATCTCTTTATCCCTACGAACTAACAGACTTCCTGGCTCTTAGTAGGTGCTTTACAGCAGGCCTCTTCATTGATGGGCCTCCATTTGACTGAAGAGCAAACTAAAGCTAAGAAAAAGAAAGTGAGTCACCCATGGTCACACAGACATGCAGTATTGGGGCAGGAATGGAACCCACATCTCTTCTGGGATCAAGGGCACCACTCTAATCATTATATCATGATGTACCATGCAAGCAGGTTTCCCAGGAAGACAGTGTGATGGATTCCACATGACTGGGGGGGACAAATCCAATGGCAGGCTTTGTTACCCTATCTCTCTGCCCCTGGGGACTCTTCCCTAAAGATGGTGTTGTACAGGGAGGAAAGATTAGAACAAGAGAATGAGGAGCAGAGGCCCTAAAGAGGGTGATAGGACAAGGGGCAGTGTCTGCTGTTGGTTATGACTGACCAAGTATCATGAACTCAACTTGCTTGAAAGAGAGGTGGTCATAAAGGTGAGTACATACATACATGGATACATACATTCAGTAATATTTACACATGTAGACATATGTGCACATGTATGAATAACATAAATATCTTTATACTTGTGCATTACACGTAGTATATATTAATATGCATTGTATCATTTTAATATGAATATTTTCAGGAGTCTACTGATTCCTATGAACTCATCCTTTTCATAACATTTTTAATAATTGAAGGAAATACAGAAACTCAAGTAGAGATTAGTGAATATAAATATATTTTTCTCCCCGTCCAAGTTCACAGAACTCTGAATTTACTCATGAATCTCAGGTGAAGAGTGCCTGGTATAAGTACAAATGTGTGTGTGTGTGTGTGTGAATGTGTGAAATGTTGAGTATATGTTAAGAGTATATGAATATATTGTATTTGTATGGGTGCATATTCCTATGTGTTCCTCTATATATAGCTATATTGTCTTGTATCTATTGTGGATCAATAGATACATTCATTTATTGTATGTGTATATACTTGTTTCCCCTAAGAACTTTAAAATACAAAGCTCCTGCTAGTCTATGCCTCACCCCTATGCCTACTTGGAGTCTAGGGATATTTGAGGCACATCTAGATTCTCCATGGAAAGCTAAGCCAACAGGAGAAAACAGAAATTCACTTTTAGAAAAGTTCAGTGAGAGCTACGAAGATTGCTAAAGAACTCGGTGTCCCACAGGGGATTTCTTCCTTAAGTTGCAGGACTGATAACTACAAAGGATGATGGGAAAGACCAGTGGATTGGGGATAATGGGCCACATCAATCCAAAAGGAATTAATCTGATAGCTTTGTGCAGAGGCAGGTATTTGGGGAGAACTGAGGTCTATATCAGAGAGACAACACTTATGGAGTTTATGGGAGTTGAAGGCTTTGGGGAGTTCATCTCTTGAGGCCGCTGTTTGGGAAATCTCCACCCTTGGTGCCTGAAAGCCAATACAAAATCTCTGCTGCTAGGCCTATGTGATGGAGAGAGGAGGGACAGAAATATAAGGGCAAGAAAAGAGCTGCTCTGGATCCTGCTTCAAGGCCACCCTCTGGTTCCCAGTGTCTGGCCACGAGATTCCTGAGGACAGGTACAGGCTGCCAATGCAGGACCAGACACAGGAGTCATCAGGAACCTGGAGAGGAAAAGGGAAGATCTCAATCTGAGACCTTTCCTTGTAACTCTTTGTCATCCCTGGATCTGCTGAAGATTCCTCTGTGAGTTTAGTCCTTTCTTTGTCCATTTGCATTGATCCCCTCTATGTGCACAGCTGGAAAAATGGCCAGTGTGGGAAAGGGGTGGATGTCACAGGGGTTTCTGCTGTTGGGTTCTGGTTTTTATCCCTTGGAGGCAGGAGCCGTCCCCAACCCTCAGATGCTTTTTAACATGGCCTTCAGCGGAGAGGGGGAGTTTTGTCTGGAGTGCCTCAGTAGTCCCTACAACCCAAGGATGCCAAAGTTCTTGGCCATACTCCCCTGCCCCAGCCTCTGACTCAGTGTGAGTAGACCCCTGATTTTTCTCCTGTTCTCCACCTGGATAAACAGACCCACTGCTTCACAGATGTTTGTTCTTAAAGTACATCATTTATCAATAAAAAGGAGCCGAAGCCATAGCAATCAACAGCCCCGACACCTACAGTGGGTCATGTTCTGTGCTGGTCAATTACCTGGTCTGGCAGAAGGTGAGGACAAGCTGGTGCACCCTCCTCCCCTCTGCCCACTCTCAGTACAATATCAGCTACTTCAAGAAAGGGACAGTTTCAGTGGCTTTGTATTCCCAGCACTAAGCCCAGTGGTATGAATTATTCTGGGCCCAGTAACTCATAACACTAAGGACTGAGCAAATGTTTATTACACTTTGGCACAGAAAACCAATGAAGAGATGATCGAATTTGCTTTCCTTCTCTCTAGAGGTAGATGACTATGGAGGTGAAGCACTGGGTAGCACACTGGTGGATTTAGTTCCTGTGATAGGTGTGGTGAAGGACGTTTTCTCTTTTTATTCTTTGATTTAAAAAATTGACTCTTGGTGAGGGACAGTATGTTGGAGAATAAAAATAATGCAAAAGAAAAAGGTATTGATAGAAATTTTAAAATATTAATTAATAACTGCATTAATGAATTTTTGAATGAATAAGTAAATGAAACAAATGCATGCATGCATAAATAATAAATGCATGTCTGTTGCTTTGAATTAACTGGCTCACCCTACCCTTGGTCTGTCCACATGGGTTTTAGGAGGAAGCCAAGCCCCCCAGACTCTTCTACAGTCTAAGGAAAGAACAGAAGAGAGAGGGGAAGGAAGGGTGTGTTGGAGTGGGGTCAGAGGAAAGGAGAGGCAAGTGTACACCCTCTCACATCTCCAAGAGGTTCATCTCTATGCCCCACTATCACATCATGATGCAAGAAAGGGTAAAAGAGGAGAATGGAACAAGAATTTATGAAGCACCTACTATGTGCTAAGCACAAGACTGGGGTCAGCTGAGTAGTGAAGTGAATAGAGTGCTAGGCCTGGAGTCAGGAAGATACATCTCTTTGAGTTCAAATCTGGCCTCAGACACTGACTGTAGGACCCTGGACAAGTCGCTTCACCCTGTTTGCCTCAATTTTCTCATCTGTAAATTTAGCTGGAGAAGTAAAGGGCAAATCCCTCCAGTGTCTTTGCCAAGAAAATCCTAAACAGAGTCAAGAACAGTGAACACAAGTGAAAAAATGAGTGAACCACGAAAAGTGCCAGGCACTGTGTCAAACACTATGCAAATACTACCTCACCTGATCTTCCAAAACCCTGTAAGGAGAGTGCTATCATTGGCCTCATTTTACAGGCAAGGAACCTGAGGCAGACAGATGTTAGGTGACTTGTCCAGGGTCACACAGCTAGTGTTTGAGACTGGATTTAAAATCATTTCTTACTCTAGGTCCAGGGCTCATCAAACTGCTGCCTCTTAGAGAAGGAGTGGGAAGGAGGAGGCTCGAACTCTTGAAATTAGAAACAGGAGTAAATCTCTGGAAAGGTCTCTGATGCATTTCCTTGTCTTCCTGTCCTCAGGGCGTCAGGGAGGAGCTGGGCTTCCTGGGGCTGGGACCATCCACCATGGCTCTAACTCCCACACCTGGGCAGTGGGAATCTGATGATGGCAACGCAACAGAGAGAAGTGCAAATGAGAGTTCAGATTTTGTGGGACTTGAAAAATTTTCTTTGGGTCCCTGGATGCAGATCCTCATCATCCTCCTTGCCCTGGTCGGGCTGGTGGGGAACGGCCTGGTCCTGTGGCTCCTGGGCTTTCGCATCCAGAGGAACCCCTTCTCTGTCTACATCCTCAACCTGACTGGGACTGACACTCTCCTCCTCTGCTGTGTCTTTCTGAGCTTCCTAGATGAATTTGTTAGGTCTTCATGTTTTCTTTTCACGCATGCGTTGTTCTTCGCCACATACACATTCTACACCGTGGGTCTGAGCCTCCTGGCTGCGATCAGCACCGAGCGCTGTCTCTCCGTGCTCTTCCCTATCTGGTACCGATGTCACCGCCCCAAGCACACGTCTGCAGCTGTGTGCGCTGCCCTCTGGGCTCTGCACGGCCTGCTCTTGCTATTTTTCCTCCTTCATACGCATGTGCCTGTGTATATTTGCCCTACCTGTTACCCAAGCCTAGTCATTCTGATCGTTTGGTTCCTCCTCCTCACCTGCGTGCTGTGCGTGTCCAGCCTGACTCTGCTCCTGAGGGTCCAGTGCAGCTCCCAGCGCCGCCGGCAGCCCCCCAGGCTCTACTTCCTCGTCCTGCTCACGGTCCTCGTCTTCCTGCTCTGTGGCCTGGCCCCGGGGATTCATACTGCCGTGTTGTTCTTTCACACGGATTTCACGGATTTCGCGTATTATGAAATCCCTTGGCTCCTGGCCTGTGTGAACAGCAGCATGAATCCTTTCATTTACTTCTTCCTTGGCATCAAAAGGCATAAAAGGAGGGACCCCCTCAGGGTGCTCCTCCAGAGGGCCCTGGCTGACGACCAAGAATCCAGGAGTGAGTCAGGAGACACCGCCCGCACCAGCACCCTGGAGACATCATCCTGAGGCTAAGGCCACCACGCTCAGACACAGAGCCCATGAAGTGAGCCCCCTGCCCCAAACCCAGATGCAGCTCCTTCCAGCTTCCTAAGAGGTGATTTCCCACACGCACAGCCCTTCTGTTGGTGCCTAGGGTTTGAACTCTAAGTGATGAAGAAGGGTTTATTAAGTACCGACTACGTGCCGGGTGTTATACTAGGCAGTTTATAAACATTTCATTTAATCCTCACAATATCCCTGGGAGGCGGGTGCTCTCATGGTCCTCAATTTCCGGTGGGTTTCTGAAGGGCAGTTTGGTAAAATTTCTTAAATGTCTTTAGCAAGTAATAATTGTAAGTAACAGAAGGTTTGGAAAGCACTTTAAATAGTTGAAAATAACCCATTCCTTAAAGCATGGACAGCGGGATCTGTGTGCTGCCAATCAAAGCCACGGAGAGCACTAGATTCTCTCTCTCTCTCTCTCTCTCTCTCTCTCTCTCTCTCTCTCTCTCTCTCTCTCTCTCTCTCTCGTTGTCTTTCTTTCTCTGTTCTCCTCCACATCCCATTGCCTTTTCTATGCATATTCCATTCTGACTCAGAAGCCAACAATAAAGCTAATTTCATCAATACCCATCTTTGAGGCTCAAGGAAAAACTTCTCAGTCTCTAAGGTCTTAGAAGCTGCCTGTCTTCCCCACGCTTCCAGCTAGCTTGCAGACAAACTAAGGATGGCCCATCTGCTCCTCTCTTCAGATGTGGACTTCACCTCAGATCATATCTCTCCATGTCACCTGTGAGCCACACCTATATATTTACACATCACAAACATTTGTAACATATATATATATATGTATATGTATATACATACACATATCTAAATACAAATACCTAAATACAAATACATATCTAAATATAACTACTCCTGACTCTTATGTATGCCCTTTGGGAGTAGGAATTGCTTTCTGCGTTGTCTCTTTATCCCTAGCAACTACCAGAGTTCCTGGCTCTTAGTAGGTGCTTTACAAAAGGCTTCTTGATTGATGGACCTCCATTTGACTGAAGGGCAAACTGAAGCTAAGACAAAGAAAGTGACTCACCCATAGTCACACAGACATGCAAGGCTAGGACAGGACCCAAACCTATATCGCTTCTGGGATCAAGGATACCACTCTATTCACTATATCATGATGCACCTTGCAAGCAGGCTTCTCAGAAAGACAGTGTTATGGATGCCTCTTAACTGGGGGACAGATCCAATGGCAGGTTTCTTACCTGATCTCTCTGCCACTGGGGACCCTTCCCTAAAGATGGTGTTGTAGAGGGAGGAAAAAGTAGGACATGAAAACGAAGAGCAGAGGCCCTAAAGTGGGTGGTAGGACAAGTGGCAGTGTCTGCTGTTGGTTATGACTGACCAAGCATCGTTATCTCTACTTGCCTGAAAGAGAGGTCAGGATAAAGGTGAGTAGTTAGTATGTGAATACCTATATTCAGAAATACATACTTGTGCGTGCACGTGTATAAGTAACACGTGGGAATATATACATAGACATGCTTGACATGCTTATATGTGAACATATGTAGAGATCTGCATTTTCAGTATTTTTAGTATTCTACTGATGGCTATGGACTCCTCTTTTCAGAATATTTTTCTGACACTTGAAGGACATACTAAAATTCAGTTAGAAGCTATTAAAAACAAAGATATTTTTCCACATCAAAGTTAACAGAACCCCCATATCTATTCATGAATCCCAGACTAAGAGGGCCTGTCATAAGTAGAAATACATGCATGGATATATGTATGTATGTGTATATTAATATATATTATATTATATTGGATATATTGTATATCTGTGTTCATATATTTATAAGGTTTTGGATATTATCTGAATGACTAAGTATGTGTATATATATATATATATATATATATGTGTGTGTGTACTGTGTGTGGCTATATGTGTTCATATATATGTTTTTCCCTTTAAGAACTTTAAAATACAAAGCTCTGTCCAGTCCAAGCTTCACCCCTATATCCAGCTGTTGTTGAGGGAAACTGGAGACTTTTCTAGATTCTCCACACAAAGCTCAGTAAATAGGGGAAACACAACTTCACTTTCAGAAAAGTTCTGTGGGAGCCAGGAATGGAGCTAATGAACCAGGTGACTCAGGGGGGGCCATTTCTTCCTTAAATTGCAGGAACTGTGACTGATGGATGATGGGAAAGCCCAGTGGATTGGGGATAATGGGTACATCAGTCTAACAGTAATTCCTCTGATGTCTTCGTGCAGAGGCAAGTGTTTGGGGAGAACTAGAGTCCTTCCCAGAGAGAGACCATTTCTGGAGTTTATTGGGGCTTGAAGCCTTTGGGGAGTTCATCTCCTGGGGCCAATGTTTGGGAAATCCCCACTCTTGACGCCTGAAAGCCAATAGAAAGTCTCTGCTGCTGGGGCTATGTGAGGGGGAGAGAAGGGAAATATAAGGGCAAGAAAAGAGCTGCCCTGAATCTTGCTTCCAGCCCACCCTTCTGCTCGCAGTGTCTGGCCAGGAGATTCCTGACAAGGACAGGTACAGCCCTCCACTGCAGAACCAGGCACAGGAGTCACCAAGAACCTAAACAGAAACAGGGAAATTCTCAATCTGGGACCTCTCCTTGTAATCCTTTGTCCTCCCTGGATCCGCTGACGATTCCTCTGTGAGTTTAATCCTTTCCTTGTCCATTCACATTGATCCCCTTAATGGGCACAGCCAGAAACCTGGTCAGGATGGGGTGGGGGAGTCACAGAAGTTTCTGCTGCTGGGTTCTGGAGTTTTCTTTTTCCCATGGAGGCAGGAACATTCAGATATGTTTTAATATGTTCCCAGGAGGGAGGGAGAGTTTTGTCTGGAGTGCTTCAGAAGCTCCTACAGCCCGAGGCTGTGAAAGTTCTTGTTCCCCTTGCTCCACGCCCAACTCTGCCTCGGGGGAGTGGACCCCACATCTCTTTGATTTTCTCCTATTCTCAATCTGGATTAAAACAGCCACCCTTTCATAGGCATTTGTCCCTAAAACATGTAACTTGTCAATAAAGGTGAACTGAAGCCATAGCAATCAACTACCCAGACACCTGCAGTTAGTCATGTTCTGTGCTGCTCAATTACCTGGTCTGGCATGAGGGGAGGACCTGTGGCTGCATCCTCCTCCCCTCTGCCCACCCTCAGTACAATATCAGTTACTTCAGGGCAGGGACAGTTTCATGGTCTTCTATTCCCAGCACCAACCCCAGGGGTATAAATTCTCATAACAATAAGTACTGAGCAAATGTTTATGGCAGTTTGGCACAGAAAACCAATGAGCAGATTCTTCTATTTCCTTCCATCCTTTGTAGAGGTGAGTGACTATGGGTGTGGAACACTGTGAGACACTGTTGGACTTAGTTCATATGATGGTTAACTGTGCTGAAGTACTTTTTCTCTTCTTTTTTATTCTTTGATTTAAAAAATGACTCGTTAGGGGACAGTATTTGAACAACAAAAATTGTGTAAATAGAAAAGCTATTAATAGAAATTTTAAAATATTAATAAATAAATGGATGAACTAATTTATAAACTAATAAAACAGTAAACACACAAATAAACATATTCATGCACTTATTAAATGAATAAAGAAATCTTGGTTGCATTGAGTTAAGTTGTTCAGCCCACCCTAAGGCCTGTCCACATAGGTTCTAGAAGGAAGCCAAGCCCTCTACACACTTCTACAGTTTAAAGAAAGAGCAGAAGAGAGAGGAAAATGGAGGGTGAGTTGGAGTTAGGTCAGGAAAGGAAGGACAGGTGAGTGTACCCCCAATATTCCCCAGAAGGCTCATTTCTATACCTCACTTTCGCATCACAACAAGAGACAAGGGGAAAGCAAGAAATGAAAAAACCTTTTTTTTAAAGGGACTAGTACGTACCAAGCACAATCCTCAACACTTTACAAATATTATCTCATTTGATCCTCTGAAGAACCTTCTGAGTTTGGTGCTGTTATTGGCCTCATTTTACAGTTGAGGAACCTGAGAGAGATGGATGTTAAGTGACTTGTCCAGGGTCACACAGTTAATGTGACTAATGAAAACTCCAAGAGACATGATTTCTGGGTCATTAATTACCAATTTATTAACTTTGGCTAGCAAATAATTAATAGGTTGAGGTCAATGCCCTCCTGGAAGCCAAAGACTCTCCCTGGAGAACATTTCCAAAAGTTTTTGGAAAAGGGGATGTGCCAGAGGGTGGAAATTACCTCTGATTGGTTAACAATAAATGAGGGGTAGACAAGGAGATGGGCTGAAAGCCTTCAGCTCCACCTGCTCAGGGTATGATGAGGTTCAGCTCCTCCAGGTATCTGGACAAAGGCAGCCATCTCTACCCAGCCAATGAACAATGGACAGGGCGTGGTAAGAATAACAGCTGCATGAGGTTCTCTTTGTAAGAGCTTCTAGTTGAGCGTGATTGAAAAGCACGCACCATGAGCATTTGGGCAATCCCATCCCATCCAATGTCCTTCAGAGGCTGACTGAATAACCTACAGGGGATGGCCTTCTGAATGAGGAAATAGGAAGGGGACGTTTTAATCCTAATTGAATAATTGGTTATTAATAGGAGTGGAATAACCATTTCTCTTCCTGGTGTCTGAGGCTAAATTTTAACTCATTTCTTTCTCTAGGCCCATACCTCTGTGCACTGTGGTGCCCCATAGGTGCCCACAGAGAGAGGGAGTGGGAAAGAGGAGGCTCTAACTCTTGAAGGTAGAGATGGGAGCAAATCTCAGGAAAAACCCCTGATGCACTTCTATGTTTTCATGTCCTCAGAGCTTCTGCAAGGAGCAGAGCTTCCTAGGGCTGGGACCAACCACCATGGCTGTGTCCTCCACACCTGGGCAGTCAGAATATGTTCACAACTACACAAGAGAGAGATGCACAAATGGAGAGAATTGAGAATTTGACTTAAGTGACTGGATGGGGATCTTCTCTTTGCTCATTGTCTGGTTGGGCTGATGGACTGTCCTGTAGTTCCTGAGCTTCTGCATCCAGAGGAATCCTTTCTCCCAGGGGTTTCCAAAGTGGGCAATACTGCTCCCTGGGGCACTAAAACAATGGGGGTGGTAGTAGCCTGGTATGAAACTGGGGTGGGAGGGCACTGAATAAAAATAAAAGGGTGGTGGGAACATGGAAGCATAAGTAAAGAAGAGAAGAAAATTTTGAAAAACCATTCCTACAGGTTTTATCTGTTGTGTGACAGAGTTAAGGAGTATGTTTACATTTTTTTCCAAATAAACAAAATGCAAGTTGTAACACATCAGTGCTCAAGTCAGCCAACAGGTCTTAACAAGCAATTGTTGGCAGGGGAGCATGTTGTGCTTTGTTGGGAAATCCAGCATGCATGGATGGAAATATGGACGTGTAATGTCATGTTTACAATATGACACTATAAACAGTTACATGATGGAATATTGTGTCATCTAAATTTCCATGAAGGAAATTAAAACCACACATTTACAATAAATTATTAAATTTGAGATGCACCTTTCTTAAATTATTTTTAATGATGCATATTTTTTAAAAACAATTAAGGGTTTAAAGAAAGTAGATTTCCAGGGTGGCACTGAGTAATTTTTTTTTCCAAAATGGGGCCATAGACCAAACAAGTTTGGAAACCTCTGTTCTACATCCTCAAGCTGACAGGGCTGGCACCCTCTTCCTTTGCTGTTCCTTTCTGGTCTCCCTAGCTGAATTTGTTACCTATTTGTATTATTCTTTCACATACAAAGTATTGATCTATGTCACATTCTACACGTTCTATAACGTGGGTCTGAGCCTCCTGGCTGTGATCAGCACCAAGCGCTGTCCATCCATGCTCTTTCTCTCCAGGTACAGATGGCACCCACCCAAACAAACTTGTGCAGCTGTGTGTGCTGTCCTCTGGGCTCTGATCAGCCATCTCTGGGTAGCAGATTTTGTCATTTGTCCTTGTATGTATCTTCTCCATCTGCCCCATGATGACTTCATCGTCGAATTTGTGTGGTTCATCCTCCTCACTTGTATCCTGGGCCTGTCCAGCCAGACTTTGCTGCTGAGGGTCCAGGGCAGCTCCCAGCACCAGCAGCTGCCCACGCTCTACCTCCTGGTCCTGGTCATGGTCCACCTGTTCCCGATCTGTGGCCTGGCCCCTGGGATTGAAATTGTCCTTCAATTCTTTGACACAAATTTCATGACTCTTTGGATACCTGGGCTCCTGGCAGTGCAAGTCCCCTCTTTTACTTCTTCCTGGGCATCCAAAGGCATGAAAGAAGAAGGGAGCCCCTCAGGGTAGTCCTCTAGAGGGCCATGGGGGACAACCAGGAGTTAGTAGCTGAGATGAGGGACACTCCCCATACCTATAGTCTATAGGCGTCGTACTGTGGCTAAGAACAAGATGCCTAGATGCTGCAGCCCCTGAAAAGAGCCCCTTGGTTCAGGCCCAGCTGGAGCCCCCTTCCCCCCTCCCTGGGAGGGAAACCAGGATTCCCATTTCCAACCCTTATGTTGGTGTATAGGGTTTGAACTCTAAGTGATGAACAAACATTTATTAGGTGCCTACTACATGCCAGGCAGATGGGCAGTGCAGAGGATGGAGCTCCAGGGCCTGGAAAGGGAAGAATTGAAGTCAGATCTGGCCTGAGACACTGACCAACTGTGTGACTCTGGGCAAGTCACTTAACCTTTGCCTCAGTTTCCTCATCTGCAAAATGAGCCAGCAAAAGAATGGCAAACTACTCCAGTATCTTTGCCAAGAAAACCCCAGATGGGATCACAAAGAGCCACACGACTGAACTACAAGACTATACCAGACCCTATGCTAAGTGTGTTACAAATATCTCACAATCCTCACAATATCCCTGGAAGGGAGGTGCTCCCATGATCCCCATTTTACACCTGAGAAAACTGAGGCAGGCAGAGGTTCAGTGACTTCTCCAGGATCCCAAGGGAAGTATCTGAGACTGCATTTGAACTCAGATCTTCCTGACTCCAGGGCCAATGCTCTGCGCACTTTGGAGCCGCCTAGCTTGCTGGAGGCTCCTTTACCTAGAGAGTCAGGTCCAAGGCCTCATGTGTCACCAGCCCAGAGGAAGGTTACTCGGACAAATGGCCACTGTCCTCGTCCTGAAGAAGAGAAGAGAAAGACATCCTCCAAGGCCCTATGGCTGTGTTGGTAAGCAAAATGGTCTTTGTTTTCTTTGAGTAACTCAGTGTATTTCATTGAATCTTGCTAAGTGCTAAGCCCCAGGCCCAAAGCCCTATTAGGTGTAAAACCTATGTGGGTGTGGATTGATGACTGAGGTGGGGCCCAAGGTGGGCCTGGATAAGGGGAGGTGTTCACTCCAGACCCGACACAGAAGTAGAGCCGACCCAGAAGCAGAGCCGCCCCTTGTGTGGACCGAGGAGTGCCGAGCAAGGACTTGAGGGCAGTGGGTAATCTTCTTACTGAAGAGGGGAAGCATGAATATGATTTGGTTTAACACCATCATGTTTTTCTGTGGCCTCCTGGTTACTCTTGTGAGGCGGACTTATTGGGCCTGGAAGCTTTTGATCAAAATATCAAAATGGGGAGGCTGGTTCGTGGGTCTGTTACTTTGGAGCCTGAATAAATGCTTTAATTCTTCTGCCTTCTACTCAAAGAATTCCTTATATCCTGCAGTTCTGAACCGTTCAGACATATATATGATTCTCTTTGAAATCATAAATTCTGCCTTCTTATTACAATGGCTCCCTGTCATCTCCTTGTAATCTCTGTAAATGAAGGCAGAGTCAGGGGTCAGACTCCTCAAGGTTCTGAAGGCCTTGCTCCCCTACCTCGTCTTTTCCTATGAGGCTTGATCTTCAAGGTACCCTCAGGCCTCATTGCCCCTCCTGCTGCCCTAAAAAGAGGAGATCCCAACTCACCCATGTCCCCCTCCATTCCCTGCGTGTATCGCTTTCCCATCCCCCCTCTCATTCCTATCATAGGAGTTGAACCAAACACTTCTCTCCCTCTAAAGGTCAAAGCTGGGGCTCAGCTTCCTCTCATGCTTCCAGTCTGTTCCTCCAGGTCTCCATATCTCTGAGTCTCGGCGTTTTTGTTTCTGTGACTCTCTCTGTTCCAATGTCTCTTTCACTCTGCATGACCGAGTTCCTGATGAGGGCAGGGATCGTAGGGGTGTTATAAGACAGGGCACAACCTAATGAGACCAAAGCAAGGAAAGGGGACACATCATCTCACATACATGCTTGTCATAAACAGACTCCACACACATGTCACACAACATTCACACTCGACATGCATACATGTCCCAGCACTCAGAAACATACACATAACAATCTCCCATGGAATATCCCAACTCTGACAGATCATTCAGCCTCCATTGATTCCTTCAGGGACAATGACCTTGCTCATTCCTCAGGGGTTTCAGGTTCCCATGTTGTGCTTGGTTGAGTCACAAGGATATATGCTGACACATATATGCAGTGCAGAGTTACCTAGAGAATCCAGATCCAACCTGTATGAAGGAAACGTTTGGGGGGAGTTTAGTGCTGCACTATCCAGCCCTCCAATCAGAGTGGAGAGGATGCTGAGGGAGATGCGAAAGTCTTGAGAAGACAAAGTTAGGTAAATCAGCCTGGTCAGATGTCAGGTGACCAGCTTCTCCTGGAGGGGGAGAGGCATCATGCTCCTTGGAGCTCGAGCCAAGCAGAGCTGCAGAGGGCAAGGGAAGGGTGATCAGCCTCTTGGGGCTCCCTATCTGAAGGGACCTAGCCCTTCTCACACTGTTTCCTACAAACTCACAGCAGCCAAATAGGAAATTCAAAGGCAAACCTGCTGCACAACCCTGTCTCCATCTCCATGCCTCTGCAGCACAGATCAAAGACCAGACCATGTGGTTCATTGGCCATCTATGACTTCAGAGCTGCTGAAGGAAGACTGTCCATGAAACTACAAAAGGTGTGAGGGGCCTGCTGCACAGTCCTCCTGGACAGTACAGTGAGAGACAAGGTGATTCCCAGTCACCTTCTGGTGGTGGGGATGGAAGAGGGACAATAATGACTGACTTCATTCCCTCACTCAGCCCCAGCCAGCAAAGGAGCCCAATCATGAACTGCTGAGTAGAAAGAGTTGACTTTTTCTCTTGAGCTACCTGATTTAATAAACTTGTCCCTTGGAAATGTTCCCAGGAAACTGTGGTAGTACACCACCTGACCTTAGGGTCAGGCAGAACTTGGGATTGGCTCTGATGACGCTGATTCTCCAGCAGAGTGTGTCAGGACCAAATGTGACTGAGAGTAGTAGAAGGAAACACAAAGACTCAACTCTTTGAGAATGTACCTTGGTCCCCTAACTCCCTGCCTCTCTAAAGGCTCATTTCTTCTTGGTTACAGAAGGATACTTCCTCATTCCTCCCCTCTTGGCATTCAGCTTCAAGCCATTTTCATTGTCTTTTCAGGAAGAACTTGTTATTTCCTCATTACTTTTCATGACTTCAAGAATCATTTAATATAATCCATTTCTTGACATATCAGTGGGTTAGCTTTTCAGCTGAGAATTTCTACTGTAGATCATGTGCATCATGGACCTCAGCAAATGCTTCTGACACAACATCATGCCCCTATTTACTGGATGTGATCTGATCAAGCATTCCAATGATCATGGCCTAAAAGAGGACAAGGTCTCCACCCTAAAGAGACTTGGGTTGTGCCAGCCTCAGCAACAGACTGAAAAGATTTAGAAGATGGGAGTCCAGTTTTTTTTTTCAAATAACCCTAGTCATCCCTGCTTTATACGGTATGACCTGTTTAATCCTTGTTGAGGGAAGAACCTCTATGCTTGACGGGGACCACCTCTGCTTCCTGCCTAAGGAAACATAAGTAAAATGGGTTTATAACGTAGCATGAAGGCAAGCTGGACAAAAGGATGACGACATGCCTCAAGCTGAATGTTTAACATTGCAGCAAATTATCCACAAAAGGTGCCCAATGGGCTCTGATCATCTCCAAAAGCATTTCTAATTGAGCATACAATGAGATTTGTTCAGGGATTTTTTTGTAAAGCAAGAGGTTGGATGAGATAATCCCATGCCCTGAAACTCCTCATCTCTGGTTTTGGAAGACGCAGTAGATTATGGAAGGAGGATCCTCTGTACCTAAACACAATTCAGACACCTACTAGCTCTGGGACCCTGGGCAAGTCACTACCCTCCTCCAAGACTCAGTCACTTCAGCTTTGGATAGAAAATAACAGAAGCACTACATACCCAGACTGCTCCGCAAATCTCTACACAGACATGAATGACTGCTCAACAGGTCAGCTATTGTTATTAAAAATGTCAGGGATTTTCCTGGCCTCATTGCATCTCCATGAGCACAGGAATCTTCCAGAGGGGTCAAGCACGTACAGCCCCAGGGCCCAGGCCTGCATGCTCCAAACCGGACGAAATTGTCATTGGGAAATGTATAGCAAAATTAATACAACACAAACAAAGATAATGTTACATTTTTATTTTTCTACCTCAATATGTGGCTCTCAGGCCTCAGTTCCTATTTGTGAGGACTCTATGGGCCCTGAAAAGAGTGGAGGCCATTGATGAGGCAAGGGGAGCAGTTCTGACCATTTGTGGATTCAAATACAGATTATATTTGTTTTTGATCATGTTAAGTAAAGCTTGTCTTGTGAAGGCTGCATTCCTAGGCTGCATCTTCCCATGAGGATTAAGGCTCCTTTGCTTTTCTAATACCGAACATGAACTAAGTTGGTGGTTTCCTCTCGTTGGGGGCTCAAACAAAAAAAAAAGTGAAAAATCACCAACATAGAGATGGATCCTCTTAAAGCCAGAAGAGTCATTCATTCTGGGTGTGGACTACACCTCCATCTACCTCTAAGTGGTTAAGGGCTTGGGTCAAGGAAGCCAGAGAGGACTCTCATCGGTACTTAATGGATACTTAAAGTTGAAAAGGCTCATTCCTGTTATCCTAACTCATCTCTAAGTTAATTACCTTCAGGAAAGAAATGCCAGGCAACATCTCTGAAGTGCAAGGCATTTTGGTAAAGCAAAAACAGTAACCAGAGGAAGATTTTTATCGCTAAGAGCTTATGTCAATAGAATAACGGTCAGAATAAGAAATTGGGTATGCAATTAAAAAATTAGAAAAGGAACAACTGAAAAATCCCAAATTAAATGTTAACTTGGAAATCCTAAAATTGAAGGTAAAGTTAATAAAATTAATGTAAAAATCACTTAATTAATAAAGCTAGGAGCTGGTTTTATGAAAAAACCCATATAATAGATAAACCACTGCTTAAGTTGATTTTTTAAAAGAGAAGAGAAAACCAAACTAGAAACATTAAAAATGTAACATTTACGAAGATGAAATTTTGAAAAATTATGAGAAGTTATTTTGCCCAACAATACGCCAATAAATTTAACCATTTAAGTGAAATGGAAGAATAAGAGAAAAATATAAATTGTCAGAATTAGCAAAAAAAAAAATGAAATAGAATAGCTAAATAGACTTATTTTAGTAAAAGAAATTGAACAGGCCATAGATGAGCTTCCTCAGAAAAAAGCACCAGGACCTGAAGGATTGACAAGTGAATTCTATCAAATATTGAAAGATCAATTAATACAGTATTTAGTGAATTATGTGGAATAATAGGCAAAGGAGGGATCCAATCAAACTCCTTTATGAAGCGAACATGATACTGACAGCTAAGGAAGAGGAAAAGCAGAGAAAGTAATTTATCGACCAGTTTCATCAATGAATATGGATGCAAAAATCCTGAAGAGAATGCTCAGCTACTCTCCATGCTTAGAATACACACCTCCATATATCCATTTCCCACAATCCCTCATGTCCTTCAAGGCTCAGCTCAAGCAAACCTTGACAGCCTGAATCATCCTCCACTTCCTACTGCCTTCCACCCCAATATGGTCCTTCATCTACTTTCAGTATAAAACCCCCTTAAGTGGTCCCTCCAAAAGATAGGCCTGTGTTGTGTGCTGGGTGCAGCATATTCAAAGAAATGCTTGGTCCTCAATTGATGAGAGAATGCTGAGTGGACATTTCATACCTACTATGAGGGAATAACTTGAGATGATTACAAACAGGTCAATAGAGACCCTCAGGGAGAGTGGTTAAGGTGAGAGATTGAAGGGCACACACAGGCCCTCCTACCTGTGAACTGATCTGAAAGCCTGGCCCACCACGTCTTCTGAAAGCCAAGGATTGCAGCCCTGGAGACTGGGAAGTGTAGACATGCCCTAGGTGATAGAATTCTATCTCCTGATGTGAGGAGAGGTCCAATCTCTCTCTGAATCAAAGAGGTCACTGACTCAAGGCCATTCTTTGCTATATTCTCATCTGTGGAACTGCTCTGATTTCTGTTGGCTTTTGCTTACACAAATGGTATACCTGCTATTCACTATTCCTGTTGGTCTGGGTGTGTACAGGTAGTGTCAGGATGGCCCATCTCCTACACTCGGCAGATGTGGATTTAACCTTGGATCATATCTATCCCTGCCGCCTGGGAGCCATGTCTACCCCAGCTCACATTCATTTAAAGCCTGTATATACAAAGTTTTGAACATACCTATGTACATGTTTTCGCAACCCCCAACTCTATTGTAAGCCCTTTGAGAGTAGAGACAGTTTATGTATCATCTCTTTATCCCTACAAACTAACAGACTTCCTGGCTCTTAGTAGGTGCTTTACAGCAAGCCTCTTCATTGATGGGCCTCCATTTGACTGAAGAGCAAACTAAAGCTAAGACAAAGAAAGTGACTCACCCATGGTCACACAGACATGCAGTGTTAGGGCAGGACTGGAACCCACATCTCCTCTGGGATCAAAGCCACCACTATATTCATTATATTGTGATGTACCATGCAAGCAGGTTTCCCAGGAAAACAGTGTAATGGATTCCACATGACTGGGGGGACAGATCCAATGGCAGGCTTTGTTACCCCATCTCTCTGCCACTGAGGACCCTTCCCTAAAGATGATGTTGTAGGGAGAGGAAAGATTAGAACAAGAGAATGAGGAGCAGAGGCCCTAAAGAGGGTGACAGGACAAGGGGCAGTGTCTGCTGTTGGTTATGACTCACCAAGTATCATTAACTCAACTTGCTTGAAAGAGAGTTGGTCATAAATGTGAGCACATACATACATGGATACATACATTCAGTAACATTTATACATGTAGACACATGTGCACATGTATGAATAACATCAATATGTTTATATGTGCGCATCGTATTGTTATACATTAATATGCATTGTATAATTTTATTATGAATATTTTCAGTAGCCTACTGATTCCTATGAACTCATCCTTTTCATAACAATTTTTTTAATACTTGAAGGAAATACAGAAACTCAAGTACAGATTAGTGAATACAGATACATTTTTCTCTCCATCCATGTTCATAGAACCCAAAATGTATTCATGAATCTCAGGTTAAGAGTGCCCAGTATAAGTACAAATGTGTGCATGTGTGTCTGTGTGTAGTATGTTAAGAGTGTATGTTAAGTGTATGTGAATATATTTTGTTTATATGGGTGCATATTCCTATTGTTCCTCTATATGTAGGTATACTGTATTATATCTTTTGTGAATTTATAGTATATGTATTTATTATGTGTGTATATACTTTTTCCCCTAAGAACTTTAAAATACAAAGCTCCTGCTAGTCCAAGCCTCACCCCTATGCCTAACTGGAGCCTAGGAATATCTGAGGCACTTCTAGATTTTCCATGGAAGGCTGAGCCAACAGGAGAAAACACAACTTTGCTTTTAGAAAAGTTCTTTGAGAGCTAGAAAGGGAGCTAAAAAAGTAGGTGCCCCACAGGGGATATTTCTTCCTTAAGTTGCAGGACTGATAAATACCAAGGATGATGGGAAAGACCAGTGGATTGGGAATAATGGGCCACACAAATCCAAAAGGAATTAATCTGATGCTTTTGTGCAGAGGCAGGTATTTGGGGAGAATTGTAATAGTAATTAAGGTGGGACTTTTTGCTATTGACTTTTAGTGATTCCGGCCTTTGTTGGAATGGAGCAGATAAAGTGGGATGTTTTTGTATTTCTCAGCACTGAGACAACTGGGAGTCATTGATTAGTATCTGATGTGATACTGGGGGTGGGGAACTTTTCCACACCCAGCCTGGGTGAGGTCGAACAGAATAACTAAGTGCAGAGGTTGGTGTTCTCCCTCAGAGCTCTGAGCTGCAGCAGGAGTGGCATGTGACTCTGGGCCAGCCATTGTAATGAGCCCCTCGGCTGAACACTCAGATGTTGATAACTACGAATTGTATTTGGTCTGTAATTCAGGGTGCTGGTTTTTTTTTCCCCTCAACTAGGTGGATGTTATTTGTATGCTGGATTAAAGTAAGATTGTTAACCCCTTAACTGTTGCTCTCCTTAGTAAAGCAGATCAAAAGGACCTGTGCTTGCAGCATTGTGTGACCTGGTTGTTGCTGGCTTTACACCCCCACGGTAGCTGCTAGCTGGATTGTTGAAACTAGAATTGAAGTCTATATCAGAGAGACACCACTTATGGAGTTTATGGGAGTTGAAGGCTTTGGGGAGTTCATCTCCTGAGGCTAATGTTTGGGAAATCCCCACCCTTGGTGCCTGAAAGCCAATAGAAAATCTCTGCTGCTAGGCCTATGTGATGGGGAAAGGAGGGACAGAAATATAAGGGCAAGAAAAGAGCTGCTCTGGATCCTGCTTCAAGGCCACCCTCTGACTCCAAGTGTCTGGCCAAGAGATTCCTGAGAAGGACAGGTACAGGCCTCGACTGCAGGACCAGACACAGGAGTCACAAGGAACCTGGAGAGGAAAAAGGGAAGATCTCAATCTGGGACCTTTCCTTGTAACTCTTTGTCATCCCTGGATCTGCTGAAGATTCCTCTGTGAATTTAGTCCTTTCCTTGTCCATTTACATTGATTCCCTCAATGTGCACAGCTGGAAAACTGGCCAGTGTGGGGAAGGGGTGGATGTCACAGGGGTTTCTGCTGTTGGGTTCTGGTTTTTATCCCTTGGAGGAAGGAGCCACCCCCAAACCTCAGATGCTTTTTAACATGGCCTTCAGCAGAGAGGGGGAGTTTTGTCTGGAGTGCCTCAGTAGTCCCTACAATGCAAGGATGCCAAAGTTCTTGGCCATACTCCCCTGGCCTAGCCTCTGACTCAGTGTGAGTAGACCCCAAAATGCCTGGATTTTTCTCCTATTCACCATCTGAATAAACAGACCCACTGCTTCACAGATGTTTGTTCTTAAAGTACATCATTTGTCAATAAAGGGAGCTGAAGCCATAGCAATCAACAGCCCAGACACCTACAGTGGGTCATGTTCTGTGCTGGGCGATTACCTGGTCGGGCATGAGGTAAGGACCTGCGGGTGCACCCTCCTCCCCTCTGCCCACTCTCAGTAAAATATCAGCTACTTCAGGGAAGGGATAGTTTCAGTGGCTTTGTATTTCCAGCACCAAGCCCAGTGGTGCAAATTATTCTGGGCCCAGTATCTCATAATAGTAAGGATTAAGCAAATGTTTATTATAGTTTGGCACAGAACCAATGAAGAGATGATTGAATTTGCTTTCCTTCTTTCTAGAGGTAGATGACTAGGGGTGTGGAACACCGGGTAGCATACTGGTGGATTTAGTTCCTATGATGGTTAGTTGTGATGAAGGGTTTTTTCTCTTTTTTATTCTTTGATTTAAAAAATTGACTCTTGGTGAGGGACAGTATGTTGGAGAATAAAAATAATGTAAAAGAAAAAGGTATTGATAGAAATTTTAAAATAGTAATTAATGGATTAGTGAATTTCTGAATGAATAAGTAAATGAAATAAACTCATGCATGCGTAAATAATAAACGCATGTCTGTTGCTTTGAATTAACTGGCTCACCCCACCCTTTGGTCTGTCCTCATGGGTTTTAGGAGGAAGCCAAGCCCCTATATTCTTCTACAGTCTAAGGAAAGAGCAGAAGACAGAGGGGAAGGAAGGGGTTGTTGGAGTGGGGTCAGAGAGGAAAGGAGAGGAAAATGTACACCCTCTCACATCTCCAAGAAGATCCTCTCTATGCCCCACTATCCCATCATGATGGGAGAAAGGGTAAAAGAGGAGGCCTGGAGTCAGGAAGATACATATCTGGCCTCAGAAACTGACTGTGGGACCCTGGGCAAGTCACTTCACCCAGTTGGCCTCAATTTTCTCATCTGTAAATTTAGCTGGAGAAGTACATGGCAAACCCCTCCAGTGTCTTTGCCAAGAAAATCCCAAATGGAGTCAAGAACAGTCAACAAGAGTGAAAAAATGAGTGCCAGGAACTGTGTCGGACATTGTACAAATACCACCTCTCCTGATCTTCTAAAACTCTGTGAGGAGAGTACTATCATTGGCCTCATTTTACAGGTGAGGAACCTGAGGCAGACATATGTTAGGTGACTTGTCCAGGGTCACACAGCTAGTGTTTGAGACTGGATTTAAAATCATTTCTTACCCTAGGTCCAGGCTCATTGAACTGCTGCCTAGAGAGGGAGTGGGAAGGAGGAGGCTCTAACTCTGGACATTAGAAACAGGAGTAAATCTCTAGAAAAGTCTCTGATGCATTTCCTTGTCTTCCTGTCCCCAGGGCATCAGGGAGGAGCTAGGCTTCCTGGGGCTGGGACCATCCACCATGGCTCTAACTCCCACACCTGGGCAGTGGGAATATGATGATGGCAACACAACAGGGATAAATCCAAGTGAGAGTTCAGATTTTGTGGGATCTGGAAAATTTTCTTTGGGTTCCTGGATGCAGATCCTCACCATGCTCATTGCCCTGTTGGGCTGGTGGGGAACAGCATGGTCCTGTGGCTCCTGGGCTTTCGCATCCAGAGGAACCCCTTCTCTGTCTACATCCTCAACCTGGCCGAGGCTCTTCCTCTGTTGTCCCTTTCTAATCTCCCTAGATGAATTTGTTAGCTTTGTGTATTTTGATTTCCTGTTCGTGGGGTCATACTATTCCACATACATATTCTACACCATGGGCCTGGGCCTCCTGCCTGCGATCAGTACCGAGCGCTCTTTCCATGCTCTTCCCCATCTGGTACCAATGTCACCACCCCAAGCACACATCTATTATCCTGTGCACTGTCCTCTGGACTCTGGATGGCTTGTTCTGGCTATTTTTTTTTCCTTTGCGTGCATGGTACTTTGAATAACAGCCATCCCTGTTACCCAGGCCAGATCACCCTAGTTGTGTGGTTGAGTCCCCTCACCTGCGTGCTGTGTGCGTCCAGCCTGACTGCTCCTGAGGGTCCAGTGCAGCTCCCGGCGCCGGCAGCCCCCCAGCCTCTAACTCCTCGTCCTGCTCACGGTCTTCGTGTTCCTGCTCTGTGGCCTGGCCCCCAGGATTCAAACTGCCATGTTGTTCTTTGGCATATATTTCAGGCATTATCAAATCCCTTGGCTCCTGGCCTGTGTGAACAAAAGCATGAACCCTTCCATTTACTTCTTTCTGGGCAGTCAAAGGCATAAAAGGAGGGAGCCCCTTGGGGTGCTCCTCCAGAGGGCCCTGGCAGATGAACAAGACTTGGGGAGTGAGTCACGAGTGAATGATAAATCATTATAGAAGATCTTCCATAATATAGTGTAAGGCTGGCTTTTCTTCTTTCCCCCCGACCCCCACCCCCCAGCTCCTGCAAGATCTTTAGACTTTCAGGCTTGGAATAAAGAATCAGACATTAACCTCTCATATTTGGCCCAAAACAAAAGAATGGAATACACTAGGAGACAGGCCGGAACAAAGAACAGGTAACTTAAGACAAAGGAGAGGAAATTCTGAACCTGCTTCTTGAGGACCTAGCCAGTTCTCAGAAACAAAATGATTGACAAGATCTTCCCCTCCCAAGGGGAGTGGCTACCCTTCTGGAGGGGAACATCCAGGACAGTTAGCAGTAGGCCCTCCTTGCTGAGGAAGCTATAAAAGCCCCATGTGGAACAAGCTAGTGGGGATCTCACTATGGAGAAGAAGCTTCCTGGGATCAGTTTCCCTTTTGGCCCTTCATCAAGATGGGCTGTGTAAACCGGGACCCCGCCTCAGCTCTGAGAGCATCAAGTGCTGGAGTTCCCCTGAGAGGTGATGAATCTATGTTGTTTGTATCTTTGTCTTTGTTGTGTTGACTGTGTTTGTTAGAGCGTCTCCCCTGTCTTTCAATAAAAACCATGTTCTCTCAGAAGTGTGCTTTATTGCCAGTGCGAATCTGAATCCGAACCTAACTTAGCTTAACCGAACAACGAGACACCCCCCGTGCCAACACTCTGGAGCCATCGTCCTGAGACTAAGACCACCATGCTCAGACACAGAGCCCATCCCCTGCCCCAAACCCAGATGCAGCTCCTTCCAGCTCCCTAAGAGGTGATTTCCCACACGCGCAGCCCTTATGTTGGTGCCTAGGGTTTGAACTCTTAAGTGATGAACAAGCATTTATTGAGTACTTACTATATGCCAGGCTTTGTACTAAGAACTTTATAAATAACTCACTCAATCCTCACAATATCCCTGGGAGACAGGTTCTCTCAGGATCCTCAATTTATAGTGGGTTTCTGAGGGGCAGTTTGGTAAAAGTTTTTTAATATTTTTAGCAAGTAATAATTGTAACTAACAAGAAGGTTTGGAAAGCACTTTAAAAAGTTGAAAACAACCCATTCCTTAAAGCATGGAAGGTGGGCTCTGTGTGCTGCCAATCAAGGCCACAGAGAGCACTAGATTCTCTCTCTCTTTCTCTCTGTCTGTCTTCTCCCCCTCCCATGAGCCTTTTCTATGCATATTCCATTCTGACTCTGAAGTCAACAATAAAGGTAATTTCATACCCATCTTTGAGGCTCCAGTTGAAATTACCCAGTCTCTAAGGTCTTGGAAGCTCCCTGTCCTCTCCACACTTCCACTTAGCTTGCAGACAGAGTGAGGACGGCCCATCTGCTCCTCTCTTCAGATATGGACTTGACCTCAGATCATATCTCTCCATGACACCTGTGAGCCACATCTATTTACACAAGTCACACATATTTGTAGCCTATACACACACACACACACACACGCACACACATATCTAAACACAACTACTCCTGAATCTTGTGTAGGCTCTTTGGGAGCCAGAACCGCTTTCTGTGTTGTCTCTTTATCCCCAGCAACTAGAAGAGTTCTTGGCTCTTAGTAGGTACTTCACAAAAGGCTTCTTGATTGATGGGCCTCCATTTGACTGAAGAGCAAACTAAAGCTAAGACAAAGACAGTGACTCACCCATCGTCACACAGACATGTAGTGTTGGGGTAAGACTGCAATCCCCATCTTTTTGGGGATCAAGGACAACACTGTAGTCACTATATCATGATGCACCGTGCAAGCAGGTTTCCCAGAAACACAGTATTATGGATGCCACATGACTGGGGGACAGATCCAATGGCAGGCTTTGTTACCCTATCACTCTGCCACTGGGGACCCAACCCTAAAGATGGTGTTGTAGAGGGAGGAAAGATTAGGACAAGAGAATGAGGAGCAAAGGGCCTCAAGATGGGGAGAGGGCAAGTAGCAATGTCTGCTGTTGGTTATGCCTGACCAAGCATTGTTATCTCTGCTTGCCTGAAAGAGAAGTGGGGATAAAGGTGAGTACTTAGTATGTGAATACCTATATTCAGACATACATACCTGTGTGGGCATGTGTATAAATAACATTTCTATAGATATATGTGGGCACATATATAATACATGTTTATATGTGGATATACATGTATATTTGCATTTTTAATATTTTAGAAGTCTGCTGATAGCAATGGACTCCTCTTGTCAGAATATTTTCTGACAATTGAAGGACATACTGTGAGAAATGTGGTTTTGGGGATCACTGGACTTCCCCAAATTGTGGTAAAACACGCAGCTTTGGGGATCATTGGACTTCCTAGGCAGGGCCAAAGTCCTGAGGAAGAACCCTGTGATAATCCCTAAGGAAGGCTGTGCAGACCACAGGACTCCCGGGGAAGGCCAAGTGGTAGCACCCCCCCCTTAATCTGTAGGGATCACAGGGCTTCCTAAGGTCAGACCCTAGGAGGACCCAAATGATGGCCCCTTAGAATGGCAGTAAGATCACAAGGCTCCCGAGACAGGGCCAGAAGACCCAAGTGATGTCCCTTTAAGAAGGCTGTGCAGACCACAGGGTTCCACAGGGTTCCCCAGGGAATCAGGAGTGGTAGCCCTCTTAACACTGCAGTGGGGATCACAGGACACCCCAAGGAAAGATCCAGGAGTAAGGCCGAGACTCCACTGCTCATTGCTTCCCTTCACTTGACCTTAGGAAGATCCATGAGATTTGCCCATTCTTACCCAAAGAACTCAGGACCACAGTGGGCAGAGGAAGGCATTCTATTACACTCCTCAAGAGAGTGGGTGCAGTGCTCACAGAAACACTCACACTGATAAAGCTGCAGAAGCAGGGGTAACCATTCCCTCCACTACTGCTAGAGTTATGGTTAGTTTACAATCTTTATTTTTTACATAGTTTTCCTAGGTTATACAGCTTATATAGGTAGGACAATAAGGATACAGAAGCAAAAATGAAGTCAATTAGATTTTTCTTGTCTTAGTTTAGGATTAAACTACATTCTTTTACTTCCCCTACTTTCCCTGTTTAATATATGCAAATTATGCAAATCAGTAGGCCTGGACTCTTGACCAAGACCAGACCCTAGATAAGCTCGAGCTGGTTCAACCTGGTTTGGCCTCTAATTCCCCTGATTGTCTTCTCAAAAAGCATGCGCGTGCTTGCAAGCTTCTGACCTCTCACCTGACCGACCTTGAGGCCTGGTGTCTGCTAAAGCTGGGACAGGGGAGAGGGGGGAAGTACATCTTTAGTTCTGTGGAAACAAAACTCCTCCTCCCATTTCTTACAATACTAAAATTCAGTTAGAAGTTATTGAAAACAAAGATATTTTTCCCCTTCAAAGTTCACAGAACCCCCATATCTATTCATGCCTCCCAGGTTAAGAGTGCCTGGCAAAGGAAGAAATATATGTATGTATGTATGTATGTATATGTATATTAATATGTATTATATTGTATATCTCTGTTCATATATGTATAAGGTATTGTATATTTTGTGAATGAATAAGTATATATAATGTATGTATTATTTGTAGGTATATGTGTGCATAAGAACTTTAAAATACAAAGCTCCACCCAGTCCAAGCCTCACCCCTATACCCAGTCTAGGGAAATTGGGACTTTTCTAGATTCTCCACAGGAAGCTAAGTCAACAGAAGAAGACACAATTTCACTTTTAGAAAAGTTCAGTGAGAGTTAGAAAGGGAGCTAAAGGACTAGGTGCCCAACAAGGGATACTTCTTCCTTAAACTGCAGAAACTATGACTGGTAAGTAGCCAAGGATGATGGGAAAGACCAGTGGATTGGGGGTAATGGGCCACATCAGTCTAACGGTAATTCCTCTGGTGCCTTTGTGCAGAGCCAAGGGTTTGGGGAGAATTGGAGTCTTTACCAGAGACACACCATTTGTGGAGTTTATCAGGCGTTGAAGGCATTGGGGAGTTCATCTCCTGTGGTCAGTGTTTGGGAAATCCCCACCATTGGTGCCTGAAAGACAATAGAAAGTCTCTGCTGCTAGGCCTATGTGAGGGGGAAAGGAGAGAGGGAAACATAAGGGTAAGAGAGAAGCTGCCTCAAATGCTGCTTCCAGCTGATTCTCCAGCACTCTTGGCCAGGAGATTACTGAGAAGGACAGGCACAGGCCTCAACTGCAGGACCAGGCACAGGAATCCCCAGGAACCTAAAAAGAAACAGGGAAGTTCTCCCTCTGGGACCTTTCCTTGTAATCTTTTGTCTTCCCTGGATCTGCTCACGATTCCTCTGTGAGTTTAATCCTTGCCTTGTCCATTCACATTGATGCCCTCAATGTGCACAGCTGGAAAACTGGTCAGGGTGGGGGAGAGGGAGTTACAGAAGTTTCTGCTGATGGGTTCTGATTTTTTTCCCCTTGGAGGCAGGAGCAGCCCCCAATCTTCAAACACTTATTCATATTTCCCCAGCAGGGAGGGAGAGTTTGTTTGGAGTGCCTCAGAAGCCCCTACAGCCTGAGGGTGTGAAATTTCTTGTTTCCCATCCTTCAGGCCAAAGCTCTGGCTCAGGGGAAGTGGAAGCCACATATCCTTGACTTTCTTCTATTCTCAATCTGCATTAACAGACCCACCCTTTCACAGTTTGTCCCTAAAACACATCATTTGTCAGTAAAGAGGAAGTAAATCCATAGCAGTCAGCAGTCCAGATGCCTGCAGGTGATGTTCTGTGATGGTCACTTACCTGGTCAGGCAGGTGGTGAAGACCCGCGGGTGCACTCTCCTCCCCTCTGCCCACTGGCAGTACAATATCAGCTACTTCAAGGCAGGGACAGTTTCATGGTCTTCTATTCCCAGCACTAAGCCCAGTGGTGTGAATTATTCTGGACCCAGGATCTCGTAACAATATTGAAAAATGTTTATTGCCATTGGGCAGAGAAAAACAATAAAGAGGTTATTGCATTTCCTTCCTTTCCAGAGGTTGGTGATGATGGGTGTGAAACACTGTTTAGTATACTGTTGGATTTAGCTCATATGATGGTTAGCTGTGCTAAAATAGCTCTCTCCTTTTTTTATTCTTTGATTTAAAAAAGGACTGCTTGGGGGACAGTATGTTGAACAATAAAAATTACGTAAACTGAGAAGTTGTTGATAGAAATTTTAAAATGCAAATAAATAAATGGAGGAATGAATTTATGAATTAATAAATGAGTAAACAAATAAACATACATACATAGATACATTAAAGGAATAAAGAAATTTCAGTTGCATTGAATTAAGTAGTTCAGCCCACCCTTAGACCTGTCCAGGTTGTAGAAGGAAGCCAAACCCCCTATACTCCTCTACAGTCTAAAGAAAGAGCAGGAGAGAGAGGAAATGGAGGGTGAGTTGGAGTTAGGTCAGGGAAGGAAGGACAGACAAGTGTACCCCCAATCTTCTCCAGAAGACTCATTTCTGTACCTCACTGTCACATCACAAGAGAAAAAGGGAAAGGAAAAAATTTTTAGGGCCTACTATGTGCCAGGCACAGTCTTCTGAAGATCTTCTGAAGAACCTTCTGAGTTTGGTGCTATTATTGGCTTCATTTTACAGTTGAGGAACCTGAGGGAGATGGATGTTAAGTGACTTGTCCAGAGTCACGCAGTTAATGTGACTAATGAAAACTCCAAGAGACATGATTTCTGGGTCATAAATACCCAATTTATTAACTTTGGCTAGCAAATAATTAATAGGTTGAGGTCAATGGCCCTCCTGGAAGCCAAAGACTCTCCCTGGAGAACATTTCCAAAAGGCTTAGGAAAAGGGGATGTGCCAGAGGGTGGAAATTATCTCTGATTGGTTAACAATAAATGAGGGGTAGAAAAGGAGATGGGCTGAAAGCCTTCAGCTCCACCTGCTCAGGGTATGATGAGGTTCGGCTCCTCCACGTATCTGGACAAAAGCAGCCATCTCTACCCAGCCAATGAACAATGGACAGGGTGCGGTAAGAATAACAGCTGCATGAGGTTCTCTTTGTAAGAGCTTCTAGTTGAGCATGATTGAAAAGCACGTATCAAGAGCATTTGGGCAATCCCATTCCATCCAATATCCTTCAGAGGTTGACTGAATAACCTACAGGGGATGGCCTTCTGAATGAGGAAATAGGAAGGGGACGTTTTAATCCTAATTGAATAATTGGTTATTAATAGGAGTGAAATAATCATTTCTCTTCCTAATGTTCAAGACTAGATTTTAACTCATTTCTTTCATTGTGCACTGTGGTGCCCCCTAGCTGCCTCCAGAGAGAGGGAGTGGGAAAGAGGAGGCTCTAACTCTTGAAGGTAGAGATGGGAGTAAATCTCAGGAAAAAACCCTGATGCACTTCTATGTTTTCATGTCCTCAGGGCTCCTGAGAAGAGCAGGGCTTCCTGGGGCTAGGACCAACCGCCATGGCTGAGTCCCCCATACCTGGTCAGAATAAGTTCACAACAACACAATGGCGAGATGCACAAATGGAAGGCACCTGAGGCACCTTGACAGTTTGACTTAAGTGACTGGATGGGGATCTTCTCTTTGCTCACTGTCTGATTGGGCTGATGGAGAACAGCATTGTCCTGTAGCTCCTGAGCTTCTGCATCCAGAGGAATCCTTTCTTCCAGGGGTTTCCAAAGTGGGCAATAGAACAATAGGGGTGGTAGTAGCCTCGGGTACAACTGGATTGCATTGAATAAAAATAAAGGGGTGATGGGAGCATAGAATCATAAGGAAAGAAGAGAAGAAAATTTTGAAAAACAGTTCCTACATGTTTCATCTGTTGTGTAACAGAGTTAAAGGAGTAGTGTTTACATTGTTTTCCAAATAAACAAAAGGCAAGTTATAACACATCAGTGCTCAAGTCAGCCAACAGGTCTTAACAAGCAATTGTTGGCAGGCGAGCATGTTGTGCTTTGTTGGGAAATCCAGCATGCATGGATGGGAATATGAATGTGTAATGCCGTGTTTACAATATGATACTATAAACAGTTACATGATGGAATATTGTGTCATCTAAATTTCCATGAAGGAAATTAAAACCTCACATTTACAATAAATTATGAAAAATATAAAAAAAAATTTTAATGATGCATATTTCCAAAAAAAAAATGTTAAAGGGTTAAGGAAAGTAGATTTACAGGAAGGCGCTGAGTAATTTTTTTTTTCAAAATGGAGCCATAGGTCAAGTAAGTTTGGGAACCTCTGGTCTACATCCTCAAGCTGGTGGGGCTGGCACCCTCTTCCTTTATTCCTCCTTTCTGATCACCCTAGCTGAATTGTTAGCTATTTGTATTATTCTTTCACATGCAACGTCACATTCTACACGCTCTGCACCATGGGTCTAAGCCTCCTGGCTGCGATCAGCACCAAGCGCTGTCCATCTTTCCCTTCTGGTGCAGATGTCTCTGCCCTACGCACATGTCTGCAGCTGTCTGCGCCAGTCTCTGGGCTCTGACCAGCCAGCCCATGGTAGTAGATTTTGTCATTTGTTCTTATGTGTATACTCGCCATTTGTGTAGTGATCACCTCATCATGGAGTTTGTATGGTTCGTCCTCTTCACCTCTGTGCTGTATGTGTCCAGCCTGACTGCTGCTGAGGGTCCAGTGCAGCTCCCAGCACCAGCAGCCCCTCCTGGTCCTGGTCATGGTCCTCCTGGTCCTGATCTGTGGCCTGGCCCCTGGTATTGAAATTGTCCTTCAATTCTTTGACAAATTTTATGCTTCTGTGGCTCCCTGGGCTCCTGGCAGTGCAAATCCCTTCATTTACTTCTTCCTGGGCATCCAAAGGCATGAAAGATGGAGGGGGCCCCTCAAGGTGTTCTTCCCTAGGGTCCTGGGGGAGAAACAGGAGTTAGTAGCTGAGATGAGGGACACCCCCACATCCACAGCCTGTAGAAGTCATACTGTGGCTAAGAACAAGATGCCTAGATGCTGCAGCCCCTGAATAGAGCCTCCGGGTTCAGGCCCCACTGAAGCCCTCTTCTCATCTCCCTGAGAGGGAAACCAGGACTCCCCCTTCCAACCCTTATATTGGTGCCTAGGGTTTGAACTCTAAGTGATGAACAAACATTTATTAGGTGACTACCGCATGCCAGGCAGCCGGGGAGTGCAGCGGATGGAGCTCCAGGGCCTGGAAAGGGAAGAATTGAAGTCAGATCTGGCCTGAGACACTGGCCAACTGTGTGACCCTGGGCAAGTCACTTAACCTTTGCCTCAGTTTCCTCATCTGTAAAGTGAGCCAGCAAAAGAAATGGCAAACTACTCCAGTATCTTTGCCAAGAAAACTCCAGATGGGGTGACAAAGTGTCACATGACTGAACTACAAGAGTACCAGAAACTGTCCCGAGTGTGTTACAAATATCCCACAATCCTCACAATATCCCTAGGAGAGAGGTGCTCCCATGATCCCCATTTCCATTTGAGGAAACCGAGGCAGGCAGAGGTTCAGTGACTTACCCAGGGTCCCAAGGGAAGTATCTGAGACAGGATTTGAACTCAGATCTTCCTGACTCCAGGCCCAATGCTCTGCGCACTTTGGAGCCCCCTAGCTTGCTGGAAGCTCCTTTACCTGAGGAGTCTGGTCCAGGGCCTCATGTGTCACCAGTCCAAAGGAAAACTATAGCACCAAATGGCCACTGTCCCTGTGTAATGCCAAGCAACCCGGCACACTTGAGGGCTACTGTTGCTGCGTGTGTGTATATGTCTGTGTGTGTATGTGTGTGTGTGTGTGTGTGTGTGTGTATAGATATATATACATATTTATTTAGGGTTGAACTGCAAAGTATAATAAACTCTCTATTTAACAACATAAGAACTTATTACCATGGTGGCCACATTGCTTTAAACAGACACAAAAGTATATAACGTAACATAGCACACCCCCTACCTTCTACCTATTTATACAATCAGGAGATCCTAGGCCAGAGTCTTCCCTAGCACAGCACATATTCAGAGGCAGCAGAGAACATAACATGCTCCACCCCTAGGTCACAGTAAATTATAATGCCCTCAATTCAAAACAAAGTGTCCAAGTAAAGTCCTCTTGGAGATGTGTCCTTCTCTCCACACTGCTGTTGCAGTCTCCCACCCGGCACTCTCAGGTGCTCACATGCTCAAATGAGCCAAAGAGTCCAGGTCCCAAGATTGCTGCAGCCCCTGCTTCCAAGTACTGAGGGGCAGCTAGGCAACAAAGCCAACAGGGTGGGTCCCTGGGGGCCATGGCACTTTCTCCATCGCACCATATACAACTCCACCCCTTGGGTCCTAACCCATCCCAGGTGGATGAGCCCACTCACTGCTCCCACCCTGCTACAAAGCCTACATCTTGACTTGTGGCAGAGTCCAGAGCACCAGGGTTCCTCCTCCTTCAGGTCCAGGGGCCAACTACTCAGGGCTCCTGCCTGGGTTCATATGCAGACATCTATCCACTCCTGTTCCATGGACCACCTCATGGGAGAAGGGACTGCTCTACTCCAAACTCTCCCTGCTCCTGCCGGGGTCCAGGCACAGCAGGCTCCAGGGGCCCCTGGCCCCACCTTCTGTCTCTGGACCTCGCCACTCCAACTCTGGGACAGTTTGTCCTCCCCTAGCTTCACATGGGGAGGGGCCACTCCAATCTGGGCTCTGGGAACAGCAAAATATTACGTTAATTGGAAAACAACAGACAACTATCCCAGTCTCGCCCCATACTTTCCCTTAGTATTTTATTCTAATCCAGTGTTCCACTGTTCTCACAAGAGCTGGTATAAAAGGTCCCCTCTCTCTATCAGAGGTCCCAGTGTTGTCATAAAGGTTGGTATCAGAGGTCTCCTCTCTCTATCAGAGGTCTCTCCCCATTAGAGGTCTCCTCTCTCTATCAGAGTTGCCAGTGTTCCAGTGTTCTCATAAGGGTTGGTATCAGAGGTCTCCTCTCTCTGTCTGAGGTCTCCTTTCTCTATACATTACCAGAGGGAGAGAACATAAACATCTAGGTTCAATTCAAGTGGGGAGGAGGGAGACTCTTGATAATGACTAAAAATGCTTCTATAAGTGACCTACCCCCAAGGCAATATATCACCTCAGAATATATATTCACTTTTGACTAATAGGCTCAGAGCCAGAAAGCACCAAAGTCCATGGTGACTCATCATAGCTGGGAATTACCAGGGTTCGAAGGAGATTGATCCTCCAGATGTTTACACTTTAGCATGAGCCTGGGAAACTGAACTTCCAAAAATAAAAAAATAATAATAAAAATCCCAACTTGCTTACACCTACACTCTGTCCTGAAGAGTAGGAGAAAAGACATCCTCTAAGGCCTCATGGCTCCCTGTCCTCTCATTGTGAATCTCTGTAAATGAAGGTAGAGTCAGGGATCAGACTCCTCAAGGTTCTGAGGGCCATGCCTTATCTTCTCTCAGGCTTGATCCACAAGGTTCCCCCAGGCCTTGTTCCCCCTACCCCTGCCCTAAAAAGGGGAGATTCCAGCTCGGCCATTGTAGCAGGAA
>CM053623.1:460735485-460777117 GCA_028646595.1 Phalanger gymnotis
TTTTTTAAGTCCTTCTATTCACCTCCTTAACTTCTTTCTTGTTTATTTTGAGGTTAGATTTATCAAGTTCAGAGAGGGGGATGTTGAGGTCTCCCATTATTATAGTTTTGTTGTCTATTTCTTCCTGTAACTCCCTTAACCTCTCCTTTAAGAATCTGCATGCCATACCACTTGGGCCATATATGTTAAACAATGATATTGCTTCATTCTTTATGGTGCTTTTTAACAGAATGTAGTGTCCTTCCTTATCTCTTTGGATTAGATCTATCTTTGCTTTTGCTTTGTCTGAGATTAGGATAGCTACCCTTGCTTTTTTTTACTTGAGCTGAAGCACAAGATATTCTACTCCAGCCTTTTACCTTTACCCTGTGTGTATCCCCCTGTTTCAAATGTGTTTCTTTTAAACAGCATATTGTAGGATTACGGTTTTTAATCCATTCTGCTATCTGCTTCTATTTTATGGGAGATTTCATCCCATTCACATTCACAGTTATGATTACTATCTGTTTTTTCTCCATCCTATTCCCCCCATTTATGCTTTTATTTCTCCCTTTCCCCTTCCATTTCTCAATAAAGTTTTGCTTTTCACTGCCACCTTCCTCAGTTTACCCTCACTCTTGATTCCCCCTTTCCCCTCCTGCTGCCTGTAGGATGTTAGATTTCTATACTTACCAGGGTGTGGCATTCCCTTCTTGAACCAAATCTGATGAGAGTAAAGCTCAAATACTGCTCTTCTCCCTCCCTTCTTTCCCTCTACTAAAATATGTTTTTGTGCCTGTTCATGTGATGTAATTTACCCTTTTCTACTACCTCCCTACCCCTTCTCCCAGAATCATCCCTTTATATCTCTTAATTACATTTTTTATCATTATATGGGTTATTTTATACTGACATGCACAGTCTATGAATATCTCTTTCAATTGTCATAATAAGTATACTATTCTCAAGATTGACATATATATAACATACATAAGACAAAATAATCCTATATAAGAATGTGATTAATTAGCCTACGGTTTTTCCCACTGTTTACCTTTTTATGTCTCTCTTGAGTTTTGTATTTGGAGATCAAAATTCCCATTGAGCTCTGGCTTTTTTATCAGGAAGGTCTGGAATTCCCTTATTTCATTGAATGTCCATCTCTTTGACTGGAAAATTATGCTCAATTTTGCTGGGTAGTTGATCCTCGGTTGTAGTCCAAGCTACTTTGCCTTTCATAATATGGTATTCCAATTTCTCCTATCATTTAATGTAGACCCTGAAAGATCCTGCGTGATCCTGACTGTAGTTCCATGATATTTGAATTGTTTCTTTCTAGCTGTTTGCCGTATTTTCTCCTTCACCTGGTAGTTTTGGAATTTGGCTATAATATTTCTTGGAGTTTTCAATTTGCCAAAATGGTGCAAATTATTCTGGGCCCAGCATCTCATAACAGTAAGGATTGAGGAAATGTTTATTACAGTTTGGCACAGAACCAATGAAGAGATGATTGAATTTGCTTTCCTTCTTTCTAGAGGTAGATGACTATGGGTGTGGAACACTGGGTAGCACACTGGTGGATTTAGTTCCTATGATGGTTAGTTGTGGTGAAGGGTTTTTTCTCTTTTTTTATTCTTTGATTTAAAAAATTGACTCTTGGTGGGGGACAGTATGTTGGAGAATAAAAATAGTGTAAAAGAAAAAGTTATTGATAGAAATTTTTAAATATTAATTAATAAATGGATTAATGAATTTATGAATGAATAAGTAAATGAAATAAATTCATGCATGTATAAATAATGAATGCATGTCCCTTGCATTGAATCAACTGGCTCACCCCACCCTTTGGTCTGTCCTCATGGGTTTTAGGAGAAAGCCAAGCCCCCTATACTCTTCTACAGTCTAAGGAAAGAGCAGAAGAGAGAGGGGAAGGAAGGGGTTGTTGGAGTGGGGTCAGAGAAGAAAGGAGAGGAAAGTGCACCCCCTCTGACATCTCCAAGAAGATCTTCTCTATGTCCCACTATCACATCATGATGGGAGAAAGGGTAAAAGAGGAGACTGGAACAAGAATCTGTGAAGCACCTACTATGTGCTAGGCACATGACTGGGGTCAGCTGAGTAGTGAAATGGATAGAGTGCTAGGCCTGGAGTAAGGAAGATACAGCTCTCTGAGTTCAAATCTGGCCTCAGACACTGGCTGTGGGACCCTGGGCAAGTCACTTCACCCTGTTGGCCTCAATTTTCTCATCTGTAAATTTAGCTGGAGAAGTAAAGGGCAAACCACTCTAGTGTCTTTGGAAAGAAAATCCTGAATAGAGTCAAGAACAGTGAACACAAGTGAAAAAATGAGTGAACCACAAAAAGTGCCAGGCACTGTGTCAAACACTGTGCAAATACTACCTCACCTGATCTTCCAAAACCCTGTGAGGAAAGTGCTATCATTGGCTTCATTTTACAGGCGAGGAACCTAAGGCAGACAGATGTTAGGTGACTTGTCCAGGGTCACACAGCTAGTGTTTGAGACTAGATTTAAAATCCTTTTTTAGTCTAGGTCCAGGGCTCATCTACCTTCTGCCTAGAGAGAGAGTGGGAAGGAGGAGGCTCGAACTCTGGACATTAGAAACAGGAGTAAATCTCTGGAAAAGTCTCTGATGCATTGCCTTTTCTTCATGTTCTCAGGGCATCAGGGAGGACCTGGGCTTCCTGGGGCTGGGACCAACCAGCATGGCTGTGTCTCCCACACCTGGGCAGTGGGAATATGCTCATGGCAATGCCACAGAGAGAAGTGCAAATGAGAGTTCAGATTTTGTGGGACCTGGAAAATTTTCTTTGGGTTACTGGATAAGGATCCTCACCATGCTCATTGCCCTAGTCAGGCTGGTGGGAAGCAGCATGGTCCTGTGGCTCCTGGGCTTTCACATCCAGAGGAACCCCTTCTCTATCTACGTTCTCAGCCTGGCCAGGGCCGATGCTCTTTTCTTCTGCTGTGCCTTTCTGTTTGCCCTAGCTCAATTCGTTAGCTCTTTCTATAATTCTTTCATGACCAAAGTATTGTTCTTCATCACATACACATTCTACACTGTGGGTCTGAGCCTCCTGTCTGTGATCTGCACTGAGCGCTGTCTGTCTGTGCTCTTCCCCATCTGGTACTGATGTCACTGTCCCAAGCACTCATCTGTGGCTATGTGCGTTGCCCTCTGGGCTCTGGATGGCCTGTTCTGGCTATTTTTTTTTCCTTTGCGTGTATATGGATGTGTATAATCACCATCCCTGTTACCCAGGCCAGGTCATCCTGACTATTTGGTTGAGCCTCCTCACCTGCATGCTGTGCACGTCCAGCCTGACTCTGTTGCCGAGGGTCCAGTGCAGCTCCCAGTGCCAGAAGCCCCCCGGGCTCTACCTCCTGGTCCTGCTCACAGTCCTCCTGTTCCTGCTCTGTGGTCTGGCCCCTGGAGTTGAAATTTTCTTTCTGCTCTTTAACACAAGTTTGATGCCTCTTTAGCTCCCTTGACTCCTGGCCTGTGTGAACAGCAGCACAAAACCCTTCATTTACTTCTTCCTGGGCAGTGAAAGGCATAAAAGAAGGAGGAAGCCCCTCTGGGTGCTCCTCCAGAGGGTGATGGCAGACAGCCAACAGCTGGGGTGAATCAGGAGATATCCCCCTGCACCAGCACCCTGGAGACCTCCTGAGGCTAAGGACACGATGCTCAGACACAGAGCCCAGGAAACGAGCCCCCGCCCAAACCCAGACACAGCCCCTTCTCGGCTCTCTAAAAGGTGACTTCACACACGCACACTGCTTGTGATGGTGCCTAGGACTTGAACTCTGAGTGATGAATGAGCATTTATTAAGTACCTACTATGTGCCAGGCACTGTACTAAGCAATTTACAAGTATCTCCTTTAATCCTCATGATATCCCTGGGAGGCAGATCCTCAATTGACAATGGGTCTCTGAAGAGCAGTTTGGTAGAAGTTGTTAAACATGTTTAGCCAGTAATAATTGTAACTAACAAGAAGGTTTGCGAAGCACTTTACGTAGTTTAAAATGGACCAATTCCTTAAAGCATGGACAGTGTGCTCTGGGTGATGCCAGTTTAGGCCAGAGAATGCAATAGATTCTGTCTGTCTGTCTGTCTGTCTCTGTCAGTCTGTCTGTCTCTGTCTGCCTGTCTGTCTGTCTCTGTCTGTCTGTCTCTATCTCTGTCAGTCTGTCTCTATCTCTGTCAGTCTGTCTGTCTGTCTCTGTCAGTCTGTCTGTCTCTGTCAGTCTGTCTGTCTCTGTCTGTCTGTCTGTCTGTCTGTCTCAGTCTGTCTGTCTCTGTCAGTCTGTCTGTCTCTGTCTGTCTGTCTCTGTCTCTGTCTGTCTGTCAGTCTGTCTGTCTCTGTCTGTCAGTCTGTCTGTCTCTGTCTGTCTGTCTGTCTCTGTCAGTCTGTCTGTCTCTGTCTGTCTGTCTGTCTCTGTCAGTCTGTCTGTCTCTGTCTGTCTGTCTGTCTCTGTCTGTCTGTCTCTGTCTGTCTGTCTGTCTCTGTCTGTCTGTCTCTGTCTCTGTCTGTCTGTCTGTCTCTGTCTATCTCTGTCAGTCTGTCTGTCTCTGTCTGTCTGTCTCTCTCTCTCTGTTTCTCTGTCTCTCTGTCTCTCTCTCTCCTCCTCCTCCTCCCATGTGCCTTTTCTATGCATATTCCATTCTGACTCAGAAGACAACAATAAAGCTAATTTCATCAATACTCATCTTTAAGGCTCAAAGAAATCTCTAAGTCTTGGAAGCAGCCTGTCTTCCTCACACTTTCAGCTAGTTAGTAGGCAGACTGAAAATGGTCCATCTCCTACTCTCTTTAGATGTGGATTTGAATTCAGATCATGTCTATCCATGCCACTTGTGAGCCTGTAGCAACAATTTGACTAGCATCTGCTATTGAGGTGTAAGACCTACCAAGACCAGCAACAAAAGTTGCCAGCACTGGTTCTTTTGATCTGCTTTACTAAGGAAAGTAACTTTAAGGGGTCAACAATCTCAGTTTAATTAAACATACGAATATCATTCATTTTGTTCAAGAGGAAAAGCCAGCAACCTGAACTTCAGAGCAAATACAAACAAATTACAAACATACATTATAAACAGACCAAATACAAACCAATATCTGGGTTAGCAAGGGGGGGGGGGGGAAAGCAGTTGCAACTGCTTGCCCAAAGTCTCCACATCAACACTCTTCCATGAGTGAGCCCCAGACAAAATGCTAACTTCTAAGTTTTTATACTCTGTTCAGGGCCTCAAAGGATTCACACCTAATCAGCAAAAGACTGTGAGCCTTGGACTTTACATCTAGCTAGCAAAAGGGTGTGTGCCTAGAGCTTTGCACCTAGTAAGACTGAATCAAAGGCACTTAATTAATTTAGCATTCTAAAACAGTAAAAAGAAAAGTCCCACCTTAATTACCAATACAGCCATGTCTCTCTCTCTCTCTCTCTCTCTCTCTATATATATATATATATATATACATATATATGTATATATATATATATATTCATAACTCATACTCATGTATAGCCTATATGTACATAAATATAAACATAACTACTCCTGAATCTTGTGTAAGCTCCTTGGGAGCCAGAACTGCTTTCTGTGTTGTCTCTTTATCCCTAGCAACTAGCAGAGTTCCTGGCTCTTAGTAGGTGCTTCACAAAAGGTTTCTTGATTGAGGGGCTTCCATTTGACTGAAAAGCAAACTGAAGCTAAGACAAGGAAAGTGACTCACCCATAGTCACAGATATGCAGGGCTAGGACATGATTCAAACCTACATCCCTTCTGGGATCAAGGACACCACTTTATTCACTATATCATGATGCACCATGCAAGCAGGTTTCCCAGGAAGACAGTGTTATGAATGCCTCATGGCTGGGGGATATATCCAATGGCTGGCTTTGTTACCCCATCTCTCTGCCATTGGGGACCTATCCCTAAAGATGGTGTTGTAGAGGGAAGAAAGATTAGGACAAGAGAATGAGAGCAGAGGCCCTAAAGACAGGTGGAGGGCAAGAGGCAGTGTCTGCTGTTGGTTATGAATGACCGAGCATTGTTTATCTGCATGCCAGAAAAAGAAGTAGGGATAAAGGTGAATACCTATATTCAGAAATACATACCTGTGTGTGCATGTGTATAAATACCATTTCTGTAGATATATGTGGGCATATGTAGATATATATATATACTTAGGTGTGAATATACATGTATATCTGGATCATTAATATTTTCAGTAGTCCACTGACGGTTATGATCTCCTCTTTTCAGAATAATTGAAAGAAATACTAAAATTCATTTAGAGGTTATTGAAAACAAAGATACTTTTCCCCACCCAAGTTCACATAACCCCAAAATCTATTCATGAATCCCAGGTTAAGAGTGTCTGGTCTAAGTAGAAATCCATTTACATATGTGTGTGAATATATATTATATTATACATGTATATATATAATCTATGTTCATATATGTATATTGTATTGTGCGTTTTGTGAATGAATAAGTGTATATATGTAGGTATATGTGTGCATGTACATTTTTTCCCTATAAAAACCTTAAAGGCCAAGGCTCCTAACAGTCCAAGCCTCACCTATATAACCACCTTTAGTCTAAGGATATCTGGGGCTCTTCAAGCTTCTCCATGGAATGCTAAGCCAACAAGAGAAAACACAACTTCACTTTCAGAAAAGTTCTGTGAGAGCTAGGAATGGGGCTAATTAAACAGGTGGCCCACAGGGGACATTTCTTCCTTAAATTGCGGGAATTGTGACTGATAAGTACCAAGGATGATAGGAAAGACCAGTGGATTGGGGATAATGGGCCATACCAATCCACAAGGAATTCCTTTAATGCCTTTCTGCAGAGGGAGGTGTTTGGGGAGAATTGAAGTCTTTACCAGAGAGACACCATTTATGGAGTTTATCAGGAGTTGAAGGCTTTGGGGAGTTCATCTCCTGAGGCCAATGTTTGATAAATCTCCACCCTTGGTGCCTGAAAGCCAATAGAAAGTCCCTTCTGCTTGGCCTATTGATGGGGAGAGGAGGGAGGGAAATATAGGGATAAGAGAGGAGCTGCCCTGGATCCTGCTTCCAGTCTACCACTCATCCCAGAGTGTCTGTCCAGAGGATTCCTGAGAAGTACAGATATAGACTTCAACTGCCAGACCAGGCAGAGGAATCATCAGGAACCTGGAGAGGAAAAAGGGAAGATCTCAGTCTGGGATTTTTCCTTGTAATTCTTTGTCATCCCTGGATCTGCTGAAGATTCCTCTGTAAATTTAATCCTTTCCTTACCCATTTACATTAATCCCCTCAGTGTTGACACCTGAAAAATTGGTCAGGGTGGGGTGAGGGAGTCACAGAAATTTCTGCTGCTGGGTTCTGACTTTTTCCCCTTGGAGGCAGGAGCAGCCCCCAATCTTCACGTGCTTTTTAACATGGCCCCCCTGCAGGGAGGGGGAGTTTTGTTTGGAGTGCCTCAGTAGCCCCTACAGTCTGAAGGGTGCCAATGTTCTTGACCGTACTCGCCCAATCCCAACCTCTGGCTCAATGTGCAGTAGACCGTATAATGTCTTGATTTTTCTCCTCTTCTCAATCTGGATGAACAGAGCCACATTTTCACAGACATTTGTCCCTAAAGCACATCATTCCTCAATATAAAAAAGCTGAAGCCATGGAAATCAACAATCCTGACACCTGCAGTTAGTCGTGTTCTGTGCTGGTCAATTACCTGGTTTGGCATGAGGTGAGTTCCTGCTGCTGCATTCTCCTCCCCTCTGCCCACTCTTGATGCAATACCAGCTACTTCAAGACAAGACAGTTTCATTGTCTTTGTATTCCCAGCACCAAGCCCAGTGGTGAAAATTGTTCTGGGCCCAGGATCTCAGAAGGATAAGCATCTAACAAATGTTTGTTGCAATCTGGCACAGAAAACAAAAAAAAAAAGAGGTGATTGCATTTCCTTCCCTCCTTTCCAGAAGTGGGTCACTATGGGTGTGGAACACTGTGTATTATACTGGTGGATTTAGTTCATATGGTGGTTTTTTGTGCTGAAGTATTTTTTTCTCCTTTTTTATTCTTTGGTTAAAAAACATTGATTCTGCTCAAGGGACAATATGATGAACAATAAAAATGATTTAAAAGAAAATGTTGATAGTTTTAAAATATAGTAAGTGGATGAGTGAACTTATGAATGAATAAATGAGCAAATTAACAAGTAAATCCATGTGTACATAAACAAATGAATAAATGTATGTCTGTTACATTGAATTAAGTGGTTCAGCCCACCCTTTGGTCTGTCCAAGGGTTGTAGAAGGAGCCAAGCCCCCTAGACTCTTCTACAGTCTAAAGAAAGAGCAGAGAGAGGAAAAAGAAAGGGGAAAAGTCAGAGAAGAAAGGAGAGGCAAGTGTATCCTCTGACATCTTCAGGAGGACCATCTCTATGCCCCACTATCACATGACAGAAGAAGGAGTAAGAGAGGAGAATGGAACAAGAATTTATTAAGTATCTACTGTGTACTAGGCAGGGTGTTAAACACTTTGCAAATAATACCTCATTTGATCCTCTGAAGAGCCCTGTGAGACAGGTGCTATTACTGGCCCCATTTTACAGTTGAGAAACCCGAGGCAAACAGATCTTCGGTAACCAGGATCGCATACCTAATAATTGCTTCGAACTAGGCCCAGGGCTCTGTACACTGTGGTGTCACCTAGCTGCCCTGAGAGGCGGTGGAGAAGAGGAGGCTCGAACTCCTGAGAAGGGGGAGGGAGCAAATCTCTGCAAAAGTCCTTGGCGCGCTTCCATGTTTTCATGTTCCCAGGGCATCTGACAAGAGAAGGGCTTACCAGGGCCGGGACCAACCACCATGGCTGCGTCCCCCACACCTGAGCACTGGAAATTGGTTCACAACAACGCAACAGAGAGAAGCGCGAATGGGGGTTTAGTTCCTGTGGCTGCGGCTCCTTGAGAATTAAGGGACGGAATGCGGATCTTGTCTCTGCTCATTGCACTGGCTGGGCTGGCGGGGAACAACATCGTCCTGTGGCTCCTAAACTTCCGCACCTAGAGCAGGCCTTTCTCTGTCCACATCCTCAACCTGGCCGGGGCTGACGCCCTCCTCCCTTGTTACTACTTTCTGATCTCTATAAATAAGTTTGTTGGGTATTTTTATTCTTTTTTAACATTCATAGTAGGGAGCTTTCTCCAGTACATGTTCTACACCCGGGTCTGAGCCTTCCGGCTGCAATCAGCACCGAGAGCTGTCCAGCCGCGCTCTTCTGGTATCTCGTCAGGAGCCCAAGACACGTCTGCCGCTGTGTGTGCGGTTCTCTTGGCTTTGTCCTGCCTGCTCGGGATAGCAGATATTGTCCTTTGTGTTTCTGTACACAGTCACCGCTTCTGTAGCTTCTTCTCCGTTGTCGACTTCGTGTGGTTCTTCGTCCTCAACTGCGCGCTGTGTGTATCCAGCCCGACTCTGCTGCAGAGAGTCCAGTGCAGCTCCCAGCGGCAGCAGGGCAGCGCTCCGCGCTCTCCCTCCTGGTCCTGCTCACGGTCCTCGTATTCCTGCTCTGTAGACTGCCCATGAGGACCGGGAATTTCATAGCGCTTCGACGTAGTTTTCATACCTCCTTGGCTCCTAGCCTGTGTGAAGAGCTCACAAATTCTTTCATTTACTTCTTCCTGGGCAGCCAAAGACATAGAAGAGGGAGAGAAACCCTCGGGGTGGTCCTCCGGATAAGCAGAAGTTGGGAGGTGGGGCAACGGACACCTCCCCACACCAACACCTCAAAGATGTCATTCTGAGGCTAAGAACAAGATGCTTACACAAGGGAACTCATGAAATGAGTCCCCCTGCTCCAGGTCCAGCAGTACCCCTTCCCACCTCCCTGTGGGGGAAGCCAGGATTCCTCCCATCCCTTAAGTTAATGCCTAGGGCTTAAACTCTAAGTAATGAACAAACACCTAATGGTTGTCTCCTCTATGCCAAGCCCCTAGGTTGCCCAATGGTTAGACTGCAGGCCTAGGAATCAGAATGGCATCGGTTGGAATCTGGCCTGACATTTACTAGTTGTGTGACCCTGGCCAAGTCACTTAAACCTGTTTACCTCCATTTCCATATGTAAAATGAGCTGGAAAAGGAGATAGCAAACCACTCCAGTATCTTTGCCAAGAAAACAACAAATGGCATTGTGGAGAGCAGAACATGACTGAGAAATAATATGCCAGGCACTGTAGTACGCACTTTACAAACATCTCATTTAATGCTCAGGATATCCCTTGGAGGTAGGTGCTTTCATGGTCCCCACTTTATACCTGAGGAAACTGAGGCAGGCAGCGGTTCAATGACTTACCCAGGATATCAATGCTAGTAAGCATCTGAGACTTGATTTGAACTCAAATCTTCCTGACTCCAGGCTCAATGCTCTGTGCTCTCTGGAGCCCCCTCATTTGCTGAAGGCTTCAGGATTTACAGTACTTGGGAGGGAGGTCCAGGACCTCATGTGTCACCAGCCCAGAGGAGGGCCACTTCAACAGATGGCCACTGTTCCTGTTTTGGAGAGTAGAGGAAAGCCACCATCTAAGGCACCATGTTTCCCTGACCACTCCTTGTCAGTCTCTGTAAATGAAAGCATAGAGTTAGACTCTATACCAAGATACCGTGGGCTATGCCTCCCTCCCACCTTTCCCTTTTCTCTTGGGTTTGATCCACAAGGTTCCCTCAGATCTTCTCCCCCTCCCCCTTCCCTGAACAGAGGAGGTTGCAGCTGAACCTTGCCCTCTTTTACCCTCCATTCCTTGCTAGTGCTCCCCTCTCTCCCCCCACCCATTCCTATCATAGGAGTTGAGTTAAATACTTCTCTGCCTCTAAAAGAGAAGGCTGGGGCTCAGCATACTCTCATTTTTAGTGTTTCTCCAGGTCTCATTCTCTGAATCTCTGTATTCCTCTGTCTCTGTGTCTCTCTCTACACCAATCTGTCTTTTACTTTGCATGACCCAGGTCCCTGATGAGGTACTGCAGAAGGTATAGTTGGGATGTTTGTCGTATGACAGGGCTCATCCTAGTGAGCCCAAAGCAATAGAAGGGGACATACCATCTCACGCATGCATATCACACCACACACGCATACACACACACACACACACACACACATACACTAAGCCACAATCTCCTCCAGAATATCCCAACTGTGAGAGATAGCTAGCCTCAAAGAATCCTCCAGTGAGAGTCACATGATCTAATGATGAGTGAAGGGAGCAGAACCAGGCAGGACAACATTGTACACAACTACAGACACATTGCTTTTGTGATGACTAACTTTGATAGACTTGGCTTTTCTCAACAATGCAAGGTTCTAAGACAGCTCCAAAAGACTCACAATGGCAAAGACTACCAACATCCAGAGGAAGAATTATGGAATCTGAATGCAGATTAAGCAGACGATTGGCTCTCTTTTTTAATTGTGTTTTATTTTTGTTTTTGTTACATCTTTCTCATGGTTCATTTCATTGGTTATAATTTTTCTTTACAATTTGATTATTGGAGTTTAATGTGAAGGTGTATGTAGAACCTATATCAGATTTCATGCCACCTTAGGGGGGAAGGGCACCATGTTTCCCTGGGGAGGAGAGGGATGGGAGAAAATTTGGAACTCAAAAACTTGTGGAACTGAATGTTGTAAACTAAAAAAAAAATAATTAATAAAAGAAAGAATCCTCCAGTGACAATGACCTCACTCTGTCCTCAGTGGTTTCAGGTCCCGTATTTCACCTGGTCCAGGAACAGAATGGTGACAGGGCATCTTCAGCAACTCTTGTCATTGCTCGTGTGATGGGTATGATGACCATGAGCATCAACCAGTCACCAAGGCAGAGACTGTCATGGGATGTCCATGGCACCCAACTTTCCTTGGCCATGCCAACTTAATCACTAATACTGATTGGCTGTGCCCTCAGCTCCTCCCATAGTTGGCAAGGTGATTGACACATTGCTAGATATTATCGAGCCCCCAACAGAAGAAATCTGCAGGCTATGAGACACTTCCCCAAATTTAGGAGGCAGAGAAAGGAGTAAACCCTTATCTGATGCCTAATAACGCACCAGGCGCTGTGCAAAAGACCTCACACAGGCTTTCTCATTTGGTCTTCACAACAACTTGGCAAAGGAAGAGCTGCTCTTATTCCCACTTTACAATTGAAGACAATAGAGTTCGAGTGACTTTCCCAGGGTCACACAGCTATTAAATATTTGACATCAGTTCTGAGGTCTTCCTGACTCCAGGCCCAACACTGCACCATCCAGCTAGTTGCCAATACTTCACACTTTCTGGTCACTGGAAAATGGATTCCCTCCACCACACATGTTACAGGAGGCCACTGATTAAGGGGATATTTTAATCACAGAATCCCAGACACAGTTCAGGACCCTATTTGATCAGTGCTGTTCAGAGACAGAAATCTTGTTCTTTAATTAGGGCCATACTCCCAGACTTGTGCTGGCAAAGACTCAAATGAGGATGATATCTGTATAATAATTAGCACAGTGCTTGGCACATAGTAGGTCTTTATTAAATTCTTCTTCTTCCCCCTCCCCACCTTCCAGTAAAGCAATGAAAGCATGGCCTTCCCTTGGGACATGGAGCTTAGAGGGGACCTATGGCAGAATTTGTGATTTCATTTACCTTGAAGCTGCAAGTGGCCTGCTAGTCTGCACCTTGGCCATGTCTCCTGTCTGTTTCTGCCCCTATTACTCCAGTCTGACAGAAAGGGAGCCGAAGACATTTTTTTCTCTCCTGCCTATGGACCAACAGGGAGTAGAGATGCCTGGCTTTGCAGGCTTTCTCTTTTTTGTCTCTCTCACTTCTTCTCCAAGGACATGAGAAGTCCACACCCTCCTTCCAAATAGAGCCCTCTGGGCCTAGGACACATATCAGATAGAATCTACTGCAACATTTCTGTGAATAATTACATGATTTCTATGTTTAGGATTATTGTTAAGGATTCTGTTTGTACTGTGGAGACATCATTATTAATCACTACGGTGTTTTAGAGCCCATGATGCTCCTGACACTGTGGGTATGATGATTCAGTTCATACTAGATGAGAATCTTCTTCCTGGAGGTACGAATTCCCCAGTTCTTCTTATCTAAAGGACCTCATTCAAGGTCTCTCTCTCTCTTCCTCCATCCCTCTTAACTCTCTCTCTCTCTCTCTCTCTCTCTTTCTTTCTCTCTCTCTCTCTCTCTCACACACATACACACACATACACACACACACACACACACCACATAGAGGATGGGTTTATACTTTGCACAAATAAGGAATGTGTACCATGACCATTCCCATCAAACTTTGCCTAAGAACTTCAGCAGCGGTTAGGAGCCATCACAAGGGTGCATGCACAGTAGCTGCTCAAACCACATTCGCTTGGTGATTAAGTGGACTGTTTGACAAGATTCCAAATTTTCACTGGAGAGAGAGCACGTTTTGTAAATTCTCAAGAAAGGATCAAAGCTCTGCTAGTCTCACTAATACAATAATGACCTGCCTGTTAATGAAGGGATTGGACTGGATAATCTCCTAGATCTCTTACAGGCCTGTGTAACCCTTCTCCTGGCACCCTTCTCTAACAGAGACTTTATTTCTTACCAGGAAGCACAGCAGGAATTTGGGGCCAGAAGCTTGGCCACTCTGCTCTCCTCAGAAAGAGAAGGTACTAGGCTAGAATTATATCATCTATTCTCTTTTATATTATTAATCTAGGAGATGCAGTTATTTGCTCAAGCTCATTTCTGATCAGTTTCTTTATGGAGAAGGAAGGGACCCAAGCTTTATATCCAAGGCTTGACCCCTCTCCTGCCAGATTTCAGTTCCACAGTGATCACACATAGTAGGTAGCCAAAATATTTTTTAAAAAAGAAAGATTTATCCATGTTCATAGCCAAACAGAAATAAAAGAAAGTATACATAGGAAACTATATACCAAATACAGAGAGAAGGTGCTCTCCCATTGGAAATGAGGTAACTCCACTCAACAAAGATCTCAACCAAGGAGAAGTTCCCTAGAATATCTAATGTAGCAATCTGGGGATAGGATTGTGATGGATACGGTTAACCTCTCTGGTGACAGCTTCTTCCTAGAGTCTTTTCCTTCAATGACCCAGAGTGGGATGGCATCTTCCAACTTTTTTTATAGGGTGAAAGCCAGAACCATGAGAAGCAACTGCAGACCCAGAAGAGATATGATACTTGTTTAAAGACTTGAAGAAGACTCAAGAGCCTGAAAAGAGTGAACCCCTCCTCTCTCTCCATGCACATGCAAGGCATTGATCTCCACCATAGGGAGAGAAATGCATACCTTGGGCCTTGGGACTCAGTTTCCACCAAAATCCTAGAATTAAAGGAAATGAAATTTCTCAAATGCTCAGACACTGAGGGCAAATTAAAAAGGGTGAACATGCCCCCACAGAGTGAGAAAAGTTCCAGTCTTGGGGTGATACACAGAGACTTCCCCAATCTTAAGTTTGGAAAAGATGTGGGAGTTATCTAGTAAAGCCCATCCCTGAAAAAGATTGCCCTTTGCAGCATCCCCAAAGTGGGATCACCCAACTTCCACATGAAGACTTAGAGCAGCAGCGATCTTGCTAACTTTTCAAGACTCAACGTCAGGTCCTATTTTCACCTAGTCGAAGCTCAGATTGGTTTCAGGGCATCCTTAGCTCCTCCAGAAGCTGGTGATGGTATTAGCGTGATAACAAATTCAACAGTCCACCAAGGGAGCATGGGGAAGTATTAAGCAGTATCTTTAGCCCCACACTTTCTTGACATATCGCAATTAAACACTAGTACTTATGGTCTGTGCCTTCAACTCCTCCTACAGTTGGTAATGTGGTGGTATTAGAGAAGGACATAACCAAGACTCCAATAAGGGAAGGACACAGGATTTCAGACACTTCCAGAGTTAACATTCAATACCTTCTGGCTGCTTGAATGTGATGAAGAAGGTAGAAGGACCCACTATCTCCTACCGAGTTCCTAACAACACAGAACTAGAAATGCAACAATGTTTTTTAAATGAAAACCAAAGTAGTGATTCTGAAAATCAAAGAATAAATTAGCAGCAGATAAAGCAAAAAAAACCAAAACCTGAAGTGATAAAGAAGTTGCAGAATTCATTAAAACAATAGCAGCAGTAGTAACAAATAATATTAATTTTTAAATTAGCTGCCCTGGCTTTAAAAGAAAAAAGAGATAATACATAGCAAATGACTACAGCAATCTAATGTTTAATAAACTCAGACTCCTACCTCTGGGGTAAGAACTCACTATTTGACAAAAACTTCTAGGAAAGTTAGAAAATATTATGACAGAAACTAGGCATAGACCAACATCTCACACAGTATACCAAAATAAAGTCAAAATATGTACATGATTTAGACATAAAAGGTGATATCATAAGCAAATTAGGAGAGCAAGGAATAATCTGTCAGATTTATGGAGAAGACAAGAATTTATGACCAATCAAGAGATATAGAACATTATGAGATGTAAAGTAAATAATTTGATTTACAGTAAATTTAAAAGATTTTGCACAAACAAAGCCAATGCAATCAAGTTTAGAAGGAAAGCAGAAAGGGAAAATTTTACAAGTGTCTCTAATAAAGGCTTCACTTTTCATATGTATACAGAAGTAAGCCAAATCTATAAGAATACAAGTCATTTCCCCAACTGATAAATGGTCAAAGGATATGAACAGGCAATTTTCAGATGAAGAAATCAAAGCTATCTTTTGTCATATAAAAATGCTCTAAATCACTACTAATTAGAAAAATACAGATTGAAACAACTCTGAGGTACCATATTACACCCATTAGATTGGCTAATATGACAGAAAAAGATAAATGATAAACGTTGGAAGGTATGTGAGAAAATTGGGACACTAATGCACTGGGCGTGGAGTTGTGAGCTGATCCAACCATTTTAGAAAGTAAATTGGAACTGTATCCAAAAGGCAATCAAACTGTGCATACCCTTTGATCCAGTAATAGCGCTCCACAGTCTGTATCCCGATGAGATCCCCAAAAAGGAGAAAAGACTGATATATGCAAAAAATATTTATAGCAGCTCTTTTTGTGGTCACAAAGAATTAAAAATTGAGAGGATGCCCATCAACTGGGGAATAGCTGAACAAGTTGTGGTACATGATTGTAATAGAATAATACTATGTTATAAGAAATGATGAGCAGGATGCTGTCAGAAAAACCTGGAAAGATTTACATGAACAGATGCCAAGTGAAGTGAGTAAAACTAGGATCTATGCAGTATATACACAGGAACAGAAATATCATATGATGAACATAGCTATTCTCAGCAATACAATGATCAGAAACAATTCCAAAGGACTCATGACAAAAAAAAATGCTATCTGCCTCCAGAAATAGAACTCATGGAGTCTGAATGCAGATCAAATCATAATATTTTCCACCTTATGCTTGTAGAGTTTTTTGGCAGGGGGAGGGGGAATATGAGTTTTCTTTCACAACATGACTAGTGGAAATATGTTTTACATGATAATATGTATAATCTATATCAAATTGCTTACTGACTCAAGGAGGGAGAAGAATTTGGAACTCAAAAAAATTTTAAATGAATGTTAAAAATTGTTTTTACATACAATTGGGTAAAAATAAAATATTATTTTTAAAAGATATAATTCCTAGTATTTGCATCAAAAATTAGAAGAGAATTAACAGTGGAAAATGAAATAAAAGAAATCCTCAAAAGCTATTTTGACTACAAAATAAAAACTGTTCTTTTATATAAAATGAATGCTTCTTTACAACAATATTGTGTAATCCTTTTAACAGAATAAGAAATAGATCATTGGATTAACTCAATATCAAAGAAAAATTACCATTCTTTTTGCTTTTATTTTTTAATTTATTTTATTTTCAATTCAAGAAACAAAATAAGCATTTCCATAACACAGCACAATGAAAAGATGATTGCACATGAAACTGCAAATCTACTATGTACAATTTGCTGTTCCCTCCAAACATACAACAAAGTTATCATGTAAGTTTCTTTTTTCCCTTTTTTTCTTCCCTCCCTCATCCCCCTGCCCCCATGGCTACCATTAGACACAAGTAGGTGTATAAATATATGTGCATATATATAATTATTCAATATATACTTCTATTAATCATTTCTTTCTCTGAATGCATAGTGTCTCTCTTTATATGCCCTTTATTTTTAATATGTGTTTTTATAATATTCAATACAACTTAGTCACTCAAAGTTATCCTTAAAACAATATTGCTGTTATAATGTTCTCTTGGTTCTACTCACTTCACTCTTCATCATTTCACGCATCTTTCCATGCCTTTTGAGATCACTGAGCTCATCATTTCTTCCAACACAGTAGCATTCCATCACAATCATGTACCACGACTTGTTCAACCGTTCCCCAATTGATGGGCAGCCCTGCAATTTCCAGTTCTTTGCCACCGCAAAGAGAGCTGATATGAACATCCCATTCACACTTCTAAATCCCAATCCACACCCCTCTAAAGTTCCCTCCCCCACTCTGTCCCCCAGTTCTATACCCTCCCAGATGCAAACATTGTTTCCTCTTCAACTCAGATGAGAGTAGGGGTCCAACATTACTGGCCCTCCGTCCCCACCTGCTTCCTCTGTATTAGTTCTTCCTTTCATGCCCCATTTTTATAATATACTTGCTCCTTTCTGCCTTTCATTACCCAATTCTGCTTTTTAGAATCACCCCATCATGCACAACTCATCCCCAACCTTTCTTTCAAACTACCTTAATAATGATGATAGGGTGAAGAATAATGATAACATTTTCCTATGTATAACAAGTAAAAGCATAACCTTAATGTGTGCCTTCTAATTAGTCTTTAATGGTCTTCTTATATTTCTTCTGGATCTTTTATACCAAATTTTCCAATGAGTTCTGGCCTTTTTGTTAGAAATGCCTGAAAGTCTTGCAGTTCATCTAATATCCTTTCTTTTCATTCAGGGTTATACTCAACTTTACTCAGTAAGTTTTTCATGGGTGTAACCCCAGCTCTTTTGCTCTTTCAAATAGAATCATCCAAGACCTATGGTTTTTTTAGAGTAGAAGCTGCTAGATCTAATTTTTTCTTGTTACTTACAATATTTTCTCCTTAACCTGGGAGTTTTGAAACTTGGTTCCGAAATTCCTGAAAGTTTTCCTCCTGGGATCTCTTTCAGCTAGTAAATGGTAGATTTTTTCTATTTCTACTTTACCCTCTTGCTCTGGAACTTCAGGGCAATTTTCCTTAATAATCTCTTGTAATATTATATCCAGATTTTTTGGCCAAATTTTCAGATAGTCTGACAATTCTCGTATTGTCTCTTCTCAGTCTGTTCTCCAGATCAGTTGTTTTTCTAATGAGATGTTTCATATTCTTTTCTATTTTTTCTGTTTTTATTATTCCTTGATGTCTTATAATGTCATTCAATTCCCTTTGCCCAATTCCAGTTTTCGAGGAGTTCTTTTTCCTTAAGATTTTGGACTCCTTTTCCAATTGGTTAACTTGCTTTTCATAATTTTCTTGAATTCCTTTTTTCCCTAATTTTTCCTCGACCTTTCTTATTTGATTTTTTAATTCCTCTTTTAAGTTCTTCCAAGAGCTCTTTTTGGGCTTGTGACAATTTGATGTTACTCTTTGGGGTAGAAATGGCTTTTTTACCTCACTATCTTCTCTGTATATGAACCCCAGATCTTCTTTTACACCAAAGTAGCTATCTATGATTGGGTTCTCTTGCCTTTGCTCACTCATTTTTATTTTTATTTTGTTTTGTTTCATTTTTAGCAGGTTGCTATTAATCGTGTTAATTCTGAGTTGTTACCCTTCTTAGGGGCAGCTAGGTGGTGTAGTGAATACAGCACTAGCCCTGGAGTCAAGAGGGCCTGAGTTCAAATGTGGTCTCAGACACTTGATATTTACTAGCTGTGTGACCTTGGGCAAGTCACTTAACCCCAATTGCCTCGCCTCCCCCCTCCAAAAAAAAAAAAAAAGATGAACTCTACCATAAAATGGAGGTGAATAGCAGAATGGATTAAAAACCATAATCCTATAATATGTCATTTACAAGAATCATATTTGAAAAAGGGTGATACACACAGGGTAAAGGTAAAAGGCTGGAGTAGAATACATTACGCTTCAGCTCAAGTACAAAAAGCAGAGGTAGCAATCCTAACCTCAGGCAAAGCAAAAGCAAAGATAGATCTAGTTAAAAGAGATAAGGAAGGAAATTATATCCTGCTAAAAGGCACCATAGACAATGAAGCAATATCATTACTTAACATCTATGCACCAAGTGGTACAGCATCCAAATTCGTAGAGAAGAAGTTAAGGGAGTTACAGGAAGAAATAGACAGCAAAACTATATTAATGGGGGACCTAAACCTCCCCCTCTCTGAACTTGATAAATCTAACCTCAAAATAAGCAAGAAAGAAGTCAAAGATGTGAATAGAATTTTAGAAAAGATAGATATGATAGATCTCTGGAGAAAACTGAATGGGGGCAAAAAGGAATATATCTTTTTCTCAGTGGTACATGGTTCATAATCAAAAATTGACCATGTACTAGGGCAGGGCTGTCCAAATGGCTGCCTATGGGCCATATGTGGCCCATAGTGCAATTTTATGTGGCCTGCCCATGTTTACTACAGGCATGGAAATTGACATAAATGCTTTACCTAAAGCATTTGTGTCGATTCTGTGTTTGTAGTAGACAAAGAGGGGCCACATGGGGGCGCACCTAACCCATAACTCTGGACAAAGGGCAATTATATGACCCTATATCCTCAGTTCGGTAGCAATGAGGAGATGAGATACTGCTTTTCTAACATCATCTTGTGAGGGGTTGCTCTGGGGCAGTTGGAGCTGTGTTGTTGTTTATCCTTTGTTTTAGAAGAGGACCAATGACATCACAGGGTGTTGTCCTGAGTTGTGCATGAATTGGATTTAAATGAGGCAGATTTACACCAAGTTATGAGCCTCACTTTTCATCGAGAGTCATCTAAGTTGAGCGGCAAGACTACAGTCAGGGTGACTGAGAGGACCTGGCATGCAGCAGATGTCCTGGGCCTCTTTATTGTCTGCCCAATCTCTCAAATGTTCCATAGCACCTGCTTCAGACACCTTCGGGGCCATTGTAACAAATTGTTCTCATCCACCTATTCCACTCAGGGAACTCTTCACGTGTTTGGGGTAGACATCCTCTAGCTCACCAATAGGTTTGAGGATCATGGGTAACACTGAACCTGGCTTACCCCATCTGCCAAGACCATTTACCAAAGATGTGGCCATTGTGCATGCTACAGCTTCTTAGGGCCACAGGTGAGAGTTGGCAGAATCAGGTAGACACTAAAGGTGGCTGAGTAGCCCTGAAAAGGGTATAGGAAACCCTCGTACTGGAGGGGCTAGTCATACTGAACACCCCATACAACCCAAAAAAGTAAGTATCTGAGGCCAGATTTGAACACAGCTCTTCCTGACCCCAAGCCCACCATTCTAACCACTGGACTCCCTAGCTGATCTAGAGCTCTAGAAGCCTACTGGTCCCTCATTCTGACCATCCATCTCCACTCAGTCTGGTCTCTGTACGAGGACCTCCAGAAACATGGGCTTTGCAGGTCCAGGGGAGAGACTAATGAACCACCTACTTTAGGTCTTCCAGGCTGGAAGTAGCCTATTCTGGGCCCTATTTGAAAGAGGCAGCTTGACTTGTGAGCATTTTCCCTCAAAAAGTGAAGCCCATTTCTTGGTTTTTGTCCTTGACCGGTGGAGGACTGGCTTAATGACCATTCAAACAGATGTACCATTATCCACTATTCAAAGCAAAGAAACAACTGGCCCAAGGACTTCTGGTTCTCATCTCGAGTTCTTCAGTCTACAACTCGTGGGCAAGTCACACTTGTTCTTCAGCTTAACAGCAAAAACAGTAATCTCATAATCAATAACAATTAGGACCAAAAGGTTTCATTTGGTTATTTTTTGTTCTTGATTTAACACATCCTGCTGCAAAAGTTCATCCCTCAACACGAAGGAAATGATCCCATTCTAGTGACTTTCACGTAAAGTGAATCAGTGCAGGATAGTTCACTCAAAACCCAAAGGGCCACAGCTTACAGTTAGCCTGGAGAGCTGCTTAATATCAACCCCCAGGGGCAAAGGGGAAATCTTTAAAACTGGGGCCCACTGAGCCAAACTGGACGGACTGGTGTAACTTGGACATATCCTAGAGGAGGAACACTTGATCCTGTTAGCTTCCATAGATTCCATAATCAGTAGTCAAACAATATACCATATAAAGCATTTTACTACCCAATAGGCAAACCTTGAAGCCAATGAGTGTGTGTATTTGTGTGTGTGTGTGTGTGTGTGTGTGTGTGTAGAATAGTGGGTAGAAATGACCCATGCCCACATTCCTGTGGCTGTTTCTGTCCCAGAGCTGAGAACACTTTATGCTCTCACCAAGACAGAACATTCATTTTCTCCATTCTTCTGACACTGAGACTTCCCAAGGTCTCTTGTACTTTTCCCCAATCAATGAGTGACCTTGTTTTTACAAACCAGAATGTATCCATTTGAGTCCTTGAGACTGTCCTTAACTGGGGACACTCTGCCTTCAAAACAAAAGTCTCTAATAAGTAATACATCGAAGTTACAAAATCACAGCATTCAGGCTGAAAGAGGAGCTCACCTCCTGTGCCACATAAAAATAAAATAATAATAATAATAACAAGGACATATATATACACATATACACATGTATGAACTTATAACGTGTTTATAATTATCTTCTCATTATATTCTCACAACTTAGAGGTTGTTGTAATTAAATTCCCCATTTTACAGATAGGGACGCCAAGAGACACAGAGGTTAAGTGAAGGCCCAAGTGTCGCACATCTAGTAAATACCTTTTGGGACAGCTAGGTAGCATAGTGGAAAAAGCACTGTCCTGGGAGACAGGAGGATCTGAGTTCCAATACAGCCTCACACACTTTCTGGTTGTGTGACCCTGTTGCCTCAGTGCCCTATCAGGAAAATAAGCTGAAGAAGTGTTTCCACAATCCAGCTAGCAGCTTCTGTGGGGGTGAAAGATCCACCCACAGCCAGCACCCAGAAAGCTGCCAACAGCACAGGTTCTTTTGATCTGCTTAACTAAGGAAAGAAGGTGAAGGGGTTGGCAAGCTTACTTTAATTCAGCACACAAATATCATTCACTTAGTTCAGGGTAAAAAGCCAGCACACAGAACTTCAGAGCAAAATACAAACAAATTACAAACATCAACAGACAGACCCAGTACAATTCATAGTTACCAACATCTAGGTTCAGCCTGGGAGCTCAGAACAAGGACTAGCCCAGAGTCACGTGCCACCACTGCTGCAGGGATGAGCTCCAAGGAAGAGGAGGCCAACCCCTGGTTTTTATATCTTTTTCAGTGTCAGTGGTGAAGTTACACATGGGACTCACCCACGTGACCTAAAATCATCACAAAGAGGCAGACTTAAACCCACATGGTCTAAGAGCCTCTGCTGTGCTAGACATGTAAACTAGGGCCTCCCTGGAGTTAGCCCCACCTTGGCCCCACCTTAGTTGCCAATCCACACCCACACAGGTTTTACACCTAATAGGGGTTTGGGCCTGGGGCTTAGCACTTAATAAGACTCAATGAAATACACTGAATTACTCAAAACAAACAAAAGCTGAACTTTTCAAGGGCACTTGTTGAACTAAGTGCTAAGGAGCCCATTTTGCTTACCAACACAAGAAGGAAGAAGAAAACTACTTTAATATCTTTGGCAAGACAAACCCAGCTTTCATCATGGAGAGGCTGACCTGACTGTAACTATTTAACAACAATAACAACAAATGCCTACTGAAGAAAGAACTAAATTGAGTTCTTCCTCTCTCCAGGTCCAGACCCCTAGCCACTGATAGTATAAAGGCTTCACACTCTGGGAGTCAACCCACAAATCAACAGTACTTTATACAGGGATTTCCCCTAATAACAATGCAAGAAACTGTCAACTTAATGCTAACACAAAATGAGATAGATCAGGGACCTAAAAAAAATAGCTAGCAATAGCAACAAGAAAAGAAAAAGAAACAGAAGGAATCAGAATGAGGAATGAGGCAATAAAACTATTTCTTTTTGCAGACAATTTGATGATATACTTACAAAATCCCAAAGACTTAACTAAAAAGTTAATTGAAACTATTAATAATTTTAGGAAAGCAGCAGGATATAAAGTATATCTGCATAAATCATCACCATTCCTATATGTTACAAACAAAACTCTGTAAGGAGAGACAGTAAAGTAAAAATATATCCCATTTAAAATAATTCTGGACAATATAAAATACCTGGGAACAGACCTGCCAAAACAAACCTAGGGACTTTATAACCAAAATTATAAAAAAACTTTTTATACAAACAAAATCAGATTTAAATAACTGGAAAAATATTAATTGTTCATGGATAGACAGGTCCAATATAATAAAAATTATAATTTTAGCCAAACTAATTTATATATTCAATGCCATCCCAATTAAATTACCCCCCAATTTTTTTTTTACTGAATTAGAAAAAAATGGGGAGGCAGAGCCAAGATGGCCCCATGAAAACGGCATCTCACATGAGCTCACACAAATTCTGTCAGATACTTCTAAAAAAGTGAATCTGAGCAGATTTGAGAGAGAAGCCACTACTAGGCAGAGTGTGGCAAATTTCCAAGTCAGGAGAGTCCACAGGGTCAACAGGATGGATCTGCAGCCTGGGACAGTGCCCGGTGCACAGAGCTGCACCAGACCACACCAAAGCTGAAGCAGCTGTGGAACTTAGCCAGCGATCCAGGGTAGGAGAACTCTGGGTGCACAAAACTGGTGGTGATCCCCAGGTCTCCCAACCCAGGATAGGAGTCTGTCAGAGCTACAGGAGGAAGCAGCACAGCACCTGAGGCTGCGAGAACAACTATTCCTGAGGCTTGCAGCCAACAGTCTAAAGGTTTGAAACTCGTCTTCTTGAACTTCTGGGAGCCATAATAGCCAGCTAATGAAGCTCTCATCCCTCCCTCCCTAACCCAGATAACACTACCTCGGGAGAAATCTTGAAATAGAGGAGCCAAAAGTGGGGCTTCAGTAGCCTTTTAGCTTGAAAAGTTGGGGAGAGGGCCCTTCTTGTGGTGGCAGAAGGATACTAGTACAGGGAGGGAGGGGTCCCAGCAGGCCCCACCTCAGCAGAACAGCAGGAGTTCCTGAGCCTCAGAGGAGTGAAGCCAGCAATTATCAACATCAGGACCCCAGATGTGCCCTCGCACAGCCAGGGAAGTGGCAGACATCAGTGCCGAAAAGGGCTGTGCCACAGCACTAAGGGAAGAGGAGACTTCCAGAAGCCAGACCACCCCTCCCCCACATCTCACAAAACCAGAGGCCATAACACACAAAGTCAGTAACTATGCCCACAGTTCCCAGAACAAGAAGCCTGGAACAGAGCCCCCTGAGCCCCAGAAGCAGAAATCCACTTTAAAGCCAGAACATGGAGAAGAACTTTAGAAAATTGAGGACTATTGATTCTTTTTATGGAGACAGGGAAGACCAAAATACCAATTCAGAAAAGGACAGCATTGACACTATTCCCACATATAAAACCTCAAAAGGGAATGTAAACTGGTCTCAAGTACAAAAAGCATTCCTGAAAGAGCTCAAGGAGGGTTTTAAAAACCAAATTAGAGAGGTAAAAGAAAAAATGGAAGAAAAATTCGCTGATGAAAACAAATCTTTAAAAACTAAAATTGGCAAAATGGCTAAGGAAATTCAGAATCTAGCTAGAGAAAATGACACCCTGAAAAGTAAAATTAACCAAATGGAAAAGGAGGCTCAGAAACAAAATGAAGACAACAATTCATTAAAAATTAGAACTGAGCAAGTAGAAGCTAATGATTCTAAGAGGAATCAAGAGACAGTCAAACAAAATCTAAAGAATGAAAAAATAGAAGAAAACATGAAATATCTGATTGGAAAAACAACTGACCTGGAAAATAGATCCAGGAGAGACAATCTAAGAATTATTGGTCTACCAGAAAGGCATGATGAAAAAAGAACCTGAACAGTATCTTCCAAGAAGTCATCAAAGATAACTGCCCCAGGTCCTAGAACCAGAAAGCAAAATAGTCATTGAAAGAATCTATCATTCAGCCCCTGAAAGAGATCCCAAATTGAAAACTCCAAGAGATATTACAGCCAAATTCTAGAATTATCAGGTCAAGGAGAAAATACTGCAAGCAGCCAGAAAGAAACAATTCGAATATTGCAGAAATACAGTAAGGCTTATGCAGGATCTTGCAGCTTCTACCTTAAAAGGAAGGAGAAAGTGGAGTATGATATTCTGAAAGACAAAGGGCTTGGACTACAACCAAGGATCAACTACCCAGCAAATTGAGCATAATTTTTCAGGCAAGGATATGGACATTGAACTAAATAAAAGAATTCCAGATCTTCCTGATGAAAAGGCCAGAGCTCAATGGAAAATTTGATCTTCAAATACAAAACTCAAGAGAGGCATAAAAAGGTAAACAGGGGTGGGGGGGGGAACCTTGTTAATCAATAAGGGCAAATTGTGTCCATATATAGGATTATATTGTTTAAATATGTTATATAAAGGGTGTCCATAAAGTCCATGTGCAGTTCCAAAGTTACAACTATTTTTAAATTGCACATGGACTTTATGGACACCATGCATATGTCAATCTTGAGTACAGTATAGTTTTTACAGCAATCAAAAGGGATATACATAGACTGAGGGTGTCAGTATAAAATAACTGATATAATGATAAAAAAAAAACATAATTAAAGGATGTAAATGGATGGATCTGGGAGAAGAGGTAAGGTGGTAGTAGAAAAGGTAAATTACATCACGTGAAGAGACACAAAAACATAGTATAGTAGAGGGAAAGAAGGGACGGAGAAGAGCAGTACTTGAGATTTACTCTTATCGGATTTGGTTCAAGAAGGGAATAATATCAAACTTGTCCTAAAGGCAGTAGGAGAAGAAAAGGAAAAGAAAGGGGAGAGTGGTCACAAGGGAAGGAAGAAGTATCAAGAAGAAAAGGGTAAAATAAAGGAGGGGAATCAATAGGGAGGGTAAACTGAGGAAGGCAGTGGTCAAAAGCAAAACTCTTTCAAGGAGTGGAAGGGAGAGGGGAGAAATAAAAGCATAAATGGGGGAAGAGGAGGTAAAAGGTTAAAGGCTGGAGTAGAATATATTGTGCTTCAGCTCAAGTGAAAAAAAGCAGGAGTAGTCATCCTAATCTCAGACAAGGCAAAAGCAAAGATAGATCTCATTAAAATAGGTAAGGAAGGACACTATATCCTGCTAAAAGGTACCATAGACAATGAAGCAATATCAATACTTAACATATATGCACCAAGTGGTGTAGCATGCAGATTCTTAGAGGAGAAATTAAGGAAGTTACAGGAAGAAATAGACAGCAAAACTATACCAGTGAGGGACCTCAACCTCCCCCTGTCTGAACTTGATAAATCTAACCTCAAAATAAACAAGAAAGAGGTTAAGGAGGTGAATAGAATTTTAGAAAAGGCAAATATGATAAACCTCTGGAGAAAACTAAATAGGAATAAAAAGGAATATCCTTTTTTCTCAGTGGTACATGGCACATATTCAAAAATTGACCACATACCAGGGCATAAAAACCTCACAATCCAGTTCAGAAAGGCAGAAATAGTCAATGCATCCTTTTCAGATCATGATGCAATAAAAATTATTTGTAATAAAGGGTGATGGAAAGATAGACTAAAAACTAATTGGAAACTAAACAATCTAGTCCTAAAGAATGAGTGGGTCAAAGAACAAATCATAGAAACAATTAATAACTTCATTCAAGAGAATGACAATAATGAGACAATATACCAAAACTTATGGGATGCAGCAAAAGCAGTTCTTAGGGGAAGTTTTATATCTCTAAACGCTCACATGAGTAAAATAGAGAAAAAGGAGATCAATGAATCGGGCATGCAATTGAAAAAAGCTAGAAAAAGAACAAATTGAAAATTCTCAATTAAATACCAAATTAGAAATACTGAAAATCAAAAGAGAGATGAATAAAACTGAAACCAAGAAAACTATTGAACTAATAAATAAAACTGAGTCATTACCATTCTTAAAATAAATAACCAAAAGCAGAGTATGAATTTACAAGTAAAGAGATTAATGTGAGTTCTTTCCCTAATACAAATATAATCTTAATAACCAAGGAAGAGAAGGCAAGAGATAAAAGTTTTTAACAAAGGATACACTCTCTGAAAAGACTAAGTAAACCCTATGGGGTGGGGGATGGGCAAGGAATGAACCTAAAATGGAATCGATTTCTCAATACTGCTGATGAAAAGATCAGAAATAAGTAGACCAATTGAAGTAAAAATACAGGCACCAAAAATGATTCACATAATTGAAAGTGTGTTTGTGGGGATGAGTTGTTTCCGTGTTAATAGGAGATAAGAAACAAATGTTTAATCAGAATTTTAAGATTCACAGAAAAAGGTTAAAAATCAGAGGGCAGATGTGGTCTGCTGAAATGGGACTGGAAGACAAAAAATTAGAGGAACAGAGGTATTATACCAGGAGAATAAAAGGAAGAAGGAGAGCTAAACCACTACTACATAATATAGATGCAATGCATATAGTCACAGAAAGAAAGGTGAAGGAAACAGGATCCAATCAATTGACAATCATTTATTAAGCACCTACTAAGTGCCAGGCCCTGTGCTAAGCACTGGAGATACAAAAAGAGATTGTCTATGGCCTCAAAGAGCTTACAGTCTAATAGGAGAGACAACATGAAAACCAATATAAAGTGAGCTACAGACAGGATAAGAAATAATTTAGAAGAAAAAGGACCAGGATTAAGATGGGTGAAGAAAAGCTTCCAATATAGGAGGTGACTAGGAAGGTCAGTGGTCAGAGGAGAGAAGGAACAGCATTCCAGGCATGGGGGACAGCCAGAGAAAAAACCTGGAGCTCAGAGATCTAATGTCTTCTTCAAGGAACATCCAGGAGTCCAGCATCACTAGATTGAAGAGTCTATGTTGGGGAGTAAGATCTTCCACAAAACCTCTCAACTGACTCTATCAAAGTCCTCAGTGAGGTCAACGAACATCATGTACAAACCCCTGTTCTACTCCTGGCATTCTTTCTGGAGTTTTCAGGCAGCAAACATGCTGCCCATTCCCCAGCCCTTTCTGAAGTCACATTGGCTCTTAGGCAGATGACTATCTTCTAGGTGAAGAATCAGCTGGGTAAGGAGAACTCGGGCAAGAATTTTGCCCACAATGACTAAAAGAGAAATCCCCCAGGATTGTCACAGGACAGCCTGTTTCTTTTTCCTTTATAGAGATGGACAATGGAGGCATCCGAGAGAAATGATTAACCAATAAATAACCAACAATTCAGAGAGATCCAGAGTTTTCCCCCTCTTTCTAAAGTCCTCCTTTCAAGTCTCAGCCTCTGAAAGACAGGGCTGATGATATCAGATATGATTATCTACTGTCTACATTTTCCTATCTACTATCTACTGTCTACATTCTCCTCAATCTAGGTATTGCTACCCTACTCAACCTTACAAGGAATTTAATCTAAGGAGAAACTCTGGTCCATGCTGTTGTACCCAGGCTTGGGTGAGGGATATAGATACTTTGTCTAGATTTCCCCAAGGTTGGGGTGATTTGGAAGTAAATGACATGATCAGAGTCTTGTCTCCTATCCCCTCATTAGAATAAGTCCACCTCTCATTGTAATATTCAGTCTCTCATTAGTTGTTAACCAGAGTTGAATACCCTCAAGAATACCCACTCTTCCAAGGACAAATAAACTGTGAACCCATTGCCATGAGTCATCTTTGCTGCAAGAGAGACATCCAAATGACCATCCCTTTTATTGGTAATATGTTAGCATTATTAATAAAACTATCAATTACCCAGAAACTATGTCTCTTGAACTTTTTAACTGTCGCACATCCTTGATCTCCTGGGGGATAACTTCCTGTTGTCGCATAATCTGGGAGATTTCAGTCAACTTTTATATGAGCAGTGGACCCCCACCTTATAGATCTCTACTGAGATAAAAAGTGCCAGTTCAACACTTCTTCTTTAGTTAGAGGTTCAGCTAGAGAGGGATTGACTACAACCTGAAGCATACAGTCAATGGCTTCAGTGTTGATTGTGGATGGTCTGTCAAGAACATTGAACACATGTTCAGCCCATCTCTCCAGGATCATGTCCTTCTCACTGATCTATCAGTTCTATTAGCACTGCATAGGTGAGATGTGCAGTCCTTACAAAAAGCTTCTCAGATGCCCATGAGGCTGCTAAATTCCAGCACTGCTGGATGACCTAATGCCCTGGGCCACTTGTGTGTAAGGCTCTGGCTACAGCTTGAAGTCTATCTGTCCCTGTGGCTCCATCACTCACCTACAGCGGGTAAGATAGTAAAATACTAAAATAGTAAAATAGTGCTTGATGGGTAATGTCTTGATTTGTACGTGAATTGGATTTAAGTGAGGCAGAGTTGTGCAAAGCCATCAGCCTCGCTTTCTCTTCCTGAGTCACCAAGTCTATTGGCAAGACAAGTCAAGATGACTGGCACTGGCCAAGGATGCCGTGGAAGGCCTTGGCACCTTGGATGCCTGATCAAGTTCCAAGCACTCCATAGTACCTGCTTCAGCCACCTTCATGGCCATTGGAACAAATTGTTCTCATCCGTACATTCCTCAGGAGGAAAGTCTTCACATGGGCCTGTCAGCTACCTCAATCTGGTTTAGCTCATCTGCCAAAATGTTTTTACTGGGGTATGGCTGCTGCACATGCTACCCCTTCTTAGAGCCACAAGTGAGAGCTGGGTGACGGGTGAACCCACAGATGGATGAGCATCCCTGAAAAGGGCTCAGCAAGCCCTCACACCAGAGGTGCTATTCCTCCCTGAATGTGTCCATCTACCCCTTCTGGATGGTAAAGTCAAGACAAAGTCACAGTGAGTCATTTGTTTCGTTTTCCTGACAATTCAGGAATGGTGCGGGGAAGGGAGGGAGAGGGAGATCTGCTGACACTGAGGTGGCCAGAAGCACACAGTAACATATCATTACCAAGGAGTATTCCAGTGTGGAAGCACAGTAACAGGGCAGCAAATGGACCCAACTGACAGAGGCCCCTGACTCTAGAGCTGCAGAGCCCTGTCACTGACACCGAAGCCTCAGAACCTTTCAGTTCCATAATGACTATCTAAGAAAGGGCAGTGAGGCCCAGCTGTTCCAAAGGTCCAAGTTGCTTTATTCATGTGTTTCTCCTCCGTGTACCCCTTTCATATTTCATACATTCATATCATATTTCCTCTTCATAACTATTATCCTCCTTGAAGTTGTTGCCTATTCCATCTCCAACCCCTGCTGATTGTGTGTCTTTGTGGGAGATCACACCCCAGGTTTGTAGGGTGTGTTACAGCCACTCTTCTCATGATGCCATTTGAGGAAATGTCTTTTAAAGAACTAATTGAGTCTATCAACTGACTGGGAAGCATATCACTGGAGGCTTATGAGCTATAGTGTCAGAAAGAGTCATCACTGTTCTAGGGTTGCCTCAGCACCCCAGGGAACAGTCAGAACCCAGGAGGAAGCCCTTGGACATGTGATGAATGGAGAAAGCTAGGACAAGGAGTTCAAAGAGGGAATGAGTTGAAATGTAAAGGGAGTAATTAAAAAGTGTTGCCTAAGGCTCCAATAGACCATGAGGCCAATTCATTTGCAGGTAAAAGCCTAATATTCAGGCAGTTTATCCCCTAGAGCACAAGGCCTGGAGTCAGGAAAACCCGGGCTCACTTACTATCTCTATGACCCTGGGCAAGTTAACTTCCGTTTGCCTCAGTTTCCTCAATTCTAATGGCACATACCTCACAGAATTATGAGGCTCAAATGAGATAATATTTGTTAAAAAAAAAAAGCCTCTTGGCACAGTGTCTTGCACATAATAGGTGCTATGTAAATGTTTTTCCTTTCCTTCCTCTTTCTCCAGTGCAGGGAGGACACCTTGGCCTTGCCTAGTGTTATAGGGACAGACATAGAGATGACGGTGAGTCATTTGTTTCATTTTCCTGACAATTCAGGTCATCGGGGAGCAGAAACATGGTCAAGGGGAAATAAAGTCCTAACGCTTCCCTGTTTGTTCGGTCTTGAGCAACTCCAGGAGAACGTTCCCGGGCACTCCAAGTTTCTGCACTGAATTACTGCAGAGATGGTCCACCCAAGCAGGCTGTTATAAAAAACTCTAGATACAATCCTGTGGTCTTTCCTAACTGGAAAAAAATGGGAATGAAGGTCCACGTTTTCCTCCTTATTGATGTTCGGAATGCCAGGTTGCCAATACACATACGTGGCACACTAATGTTAACCTGCTTTGACGTATGTCTGCCCTTCTGAGGAAAGCCTTCATTCAGTATGGGCTTGTAGGTGACCTTCAGTGAAACAACAGGATCTGATCAGTACTAGAGGATATAGACATGGCCCTCTCTAGGACCTGTTAAGACCTCGATTCCACTGGCAAAAACGTAGAGACAAGGGGTCAGGGTAAGCCACTGACTCTGAGAATCTGACTGAGAAACAGAGAGCTTGGACAACAGCTCCATCGTGTCACCTGGTGTCAATGGATGCTCATCACATGGTTAATAAACTTTTTAATTTAATTAATGTCTAACAAGAGCCTTGTAAGGAAGGTGCTCTGGATGTTAGGAGGCCAATTTTATAAATGAGGCAATAGTAGGTTCAGAGAGAGGCAGTGATTTGCCCACATTGGACTAGTTAATGTCAGTAGAAGAATTTGAATCTGGATCCCCCCCGCCTTCCCAGGCCAGCACTCCATTAACTGGTGTTCAGAAAAGATCTGTCAAGAGCTTTACAGTAACTTCCATCTGTGGAAGCAGGGCCACACTAGGACTCAAATACCTCAAGGGAAGGAAGTAGAAATGGGATGAAGAAAACTAACCCATCAAGACCTGGATCAGAGTCGGTTTACACAGAAGAGGTCCATATTGGACCTCCATGTTGGTCCATATCTCACCTTTTTGAGAGTTTGTGAGGTCAATCCCCAATATATCTGAAAGACAGAAATATGCCAAAAGTTTGGGGAAAACATCACTGCTGAATTACTCCCTGAAAAGGTGATTAAGAAGATATGGCTGGCTATGGCCTCATAGGCTAACTTTCTTCTCTAGACATGATCTTTCTGAGAATTCTATCCAGACATGTGAGACCCTTGATAAAAACAGAAAAGAATGGGACTGGAAGGCTCTTGCAGAAAACATCCTACATCAGACCACACCTTTCTGATTGTCTGTTGAACTGGAAGACCCCAAAGGCCTTGCTTGTTTCCTCCTTATCACAGAATGTCAGGCAGAATGGCATCACAGAGGATTTTGTTCAACCCTCCCTGATGAGAAATCCCTTTGGTGACACCTCCAACAAAAGGTCACCCAGCTCTAATTGCTAGGAACCTTTCTTCCTTGCCTCAAACCTAAGTCTGCCTCTCTATACACCTCTTAGTTTGTGTTTGTTTAATATTTTCCTTGGTTTCTGTTCTGGTATATGGGGCCAAGTAAAATGAGTGTAATCTCTCTTCCAAATGACAGCTTTTCAAACACATGAAGCCACCTATTGTCATCACCCTCCCCAAGCTAAATGTCTCCAATTCATTTAATCATTCTTCAGCCTGCAAGAATACAAGGCATTTCCCTATCCTGGGGAAGGTTGTGCTCCTCTGGACACACTCCAGTTTATCAATTTCCTTCTAGAATCAGGTAGCCCAAAACTCAACACGGTATGTCAGGAGAGATCTGCCAAGGGACACATTATGGTAGGATCCCCTCCTAACTAATAGACCAATGCCTGTGTAACGTAGCCTAAGATTGCATCAACTTTTTTGATGCCATCTCACACTATTGACTCATATCCAACTTGTAGTCCCTTAAAACCACAAGATATTTTTTCAGATGAATTGATGTCAAGCCATGACCTCCTCCCTATATCTTGAACTGGGGAACTCAACTTCTTGGAAATGTAGCAAATAAAAATTAATAAGGGTAAATAAAGGTACAGGGCTCTAAGCAAAATCAAGTTTATTAACAATGCTGCATAGAACTATTAACAAAGTGACTCAGACTAGCAACCTCAATAAGGCCAGTGACCCCAATGAGGTGGGAACTCTCTCTACTGACACACAACAAAGAAGGATCTTGGTAGGCATGGAATATTATGATTAGCTATACTAAGAAATATGGGCTGGCACTCGGATGAGACTAATCACACCCCTCTCTGGCAATTAAGGAATGTTAATTGTTTTATGGGGCCCATCTGCATCTTGTAATCTTTGCTAGAGGATCAAAACTACCAGTTTTGCTGTCTCCTTGGAAGAAACTAAAAAATCCCCTAATTGCACAAGGACAGGCAACATATCTTTTGGGGATGGTACCGAGTTAACTTATAGGGCTTAAAGATAAACAGGTGCCCTGGAAGTATCCCAGTGACTTCCAGTATGAGAGATAACAACTTTTCCTTTAATTATAACTTTAAGCGAACTAACAGGGAAATCTGAATTCCTGAACTCAACTCAAGGACATAAAAAGGGGACTTAAGTAAATACAGAATCAATTACAATATGAAATCAATACAATATAGAATCACTTACAAAATAGAATCTATTTGAATTTCTCAGACTCAAGTGTAAGTCTTTGCAATTTACTCTGATTTTGAAAGTTATTCCCAGTGTGTGGGTCAGAGACCACTACTCACATTAAAAATATACAGAGACACAGAGCAACTATGTGGCGCAATGAGTAGAGCACTGGCCCTGAAGTCAGGAGGAGCGGAGTTTAAATCCGGCCTCAGACACTTGACACACTTACTAGCTGTGTGACCTTGGGCAAATCAGTTAACCCCAATTGCCATGCTTTCCCTCTTCCAAAAAAAGGAAAAAAAAAAGATGAAATATATACATATACATATACATGTACATATACATATACATATACATGTACATATACATATGCATATACATATACATATACAGAGACCATTCTTGAGAAAAGGCAAAAAGGAGTTTATTACTTTCTCATGAGAAAGGACACACCCCAGCAAGTGTGTGTGTGTGTGTTGCATACAGCTCAAAGCAAGTTATACAGACCCCTAATGCATAGTTCCCCCATCCCCTACTGGCTCCTCTTCCCATTGACTGGATTTGGAGCTCACATTCTAAACACAGAATTTTCTCCCCAGCAACACAGAACAAAGAACAAAAAGGCAGGCATGAGACCAAGGACTGGTATTCAGCAAAAAGGGAGTAAAGGCTAGATAAACAGGACCTTTCAGGTGTCTGTCCCCAATGTAATTTCTTATCTCTACTTTCTCAGAGAGCAGTTTCTGAAGATATAAGAGAGGTGGTACAGGGTCAGGGTGGATGGTGGGAGAGGTAAGGTCTTATCCCATACTGAAGGGGCTTCATTATTTCAGCATTCCATTTGATCCCTTCTCTTCTCTTCAACCTTCTGAAGACCCCCCCCCACCATTATTGATAAACTTCCTTTACTCCCCTATTCTCTTTCTCATCTGAATTCTTCCCCTTAACCATCACCCCTTTAAGTAAATGTGGGAAGGATTGATCAACGCATTGACAAATTGAAGGGGCAGTCCCCTTTATAAATACTGATACAGAGACCCAAAAGAAAACAATAATACAATTGTCCATTTAAGATTCAAAAAGTCTTTTCCTATACAGCTGTGTGGCAGGGAACATCTTCAATGAAGTCCTCTGGTCCTTGGTATTTGTTCCAGCCATCTCCCACACAGCATCTCAGCATATTCTTCTTGTCTTCCTGTAGGAACCAGCTTTCTGTTCATTCTCCTACAAAAGTGACCTTAGCACAATTTTAAACTACCATTTCTAATCTTCATACAAACTCAAAATTAGAACCATGGCCAATTGTCATGTTTAAGAAATTCACATCAGAACCCAGTGTCTTACACTTTACATTAATCTATTATTAATTTCCTCACCAGGAGGATGAGACTTCACTTAGGGAGTTAATAATAGACTCCAGCACATACATAAATATGTTAAATAACCAATTTTAACACAGTACACATAAAATCTTAAACTTTTAGTCATGTCATGTTTCTTTTGATGGCATTTACAAAATAAACAACAAGGCATTCTTCTTTTTTAGCGTTATTAATAGTAACAAAACTTTAGACAAGTATAATATTAATCAAATAACAAAATAACATTCTCTCAAGTCCTTGACCTAATTGTCTCCATACCATTAACAAGAATTAAAGGACCCTAACTCATACAGGAACACTAGTCCCAGTCCTATAGTAACCTAAGAAGTTCTATAATCAATTATTTGAGTAAATTTGTTACTGTACTTACAAAACCTTCCAATGATAGAAATTTGCCACCAAGAGATTAGAGACTTATCAGTTATCAGTCCTATTAGGTCTTTGAATAGCAAATTCCAATAATCAATTTAAGATATGACTATAGTCTCACGTTGCTTAAGGAACATCTCCAAAGCTAGCCCTAACTAGCTTGCATGCATTTCCACCTTTGTTCATAAGGCCTTACTAAGTTGGTGCAAAAGTCCTTAATGTGACACAGATTCCAGAGTATTATCAAGAAATGAAATTCCTAGTTATCACGGAATCCCTAAATATCACAAAGTTCCTTAGTCAAAAGGTGTTGTAATAAAATCTCACATTGGTAATAGTATTAGACTGATCACAGGAAAAACACTACTGCTTTTAGAATCCTTTTAAACAAAAGGAATGTCTTAAGGTGAGTCTTAAGTAGTTTGCATAAATTTCTGTACATGTTCTAGTTCTAGATAAAAATATTATTAGATTTCCCAGTAAGATAACACAAAAGAGCTCATATCTTATACTGACTACATGCTTTGATCATAGAAACCTACTATAAAATGAAAAAGAGCAGGGATATGTGACATACCAAATATGACAGGATAAAACATCCTTAGCTTTGTTTAAATTCAGATAGTCACAGTTCTCCAAACATGCATTATCTGTTTCTCCTCATAGCCAGATTCAGGAATAGTCAGATGGGAAACATTCCTTTCCAAAGGAACACAATGGGGAAACCGAGCCAGGAGGATCCCATCCTACATTGAGGCTAAGATTGTCCCCTCGGCTTTTCCAAATGCAGACCTCCACATGTTAACAGTACAGGATCACATTCCCTCTGAGTAGCTTACCTTGTGGCATTTCTCTCAGATACTTATTTAATGCGGATAACTATACCCAAATTCAAACTCAAAACAAATTAGTTATGGTCCTAAGTGCCTTTCACATTAAACCGCAAGTTTCACTAGTCACAGCTTAGAGCCAGATACAGTTGCTTTTACTTTCATGGAGTTGCAATAAGCAATAAAGATTTACTAGTATTCATCTATACATATATATATATATATATATACATAGATATATATATACATATATATAAAAGAGATTCCATTAAACATCTTTCCCTTCTTTAATTTAAACTTGTCCTGGTGTAAAAGCCAATTGTTAGAATCCTTTCTATCTATTGTACATAAACTTGCAACTTCTCAGCAAGCTAAGTTCATTGTTCAGGACCTACATAAATCAAACAAGTTCTTTTCCTGGGGCTCATGACCTTGCCCATACAGATAGTTTCCAGGGGCCTTGGCAATTTCACAAAATAAAGAGAATTAACATGGACCCCAGGAAGGGGTTAATACTGATGCCCTTTGCCTGCTGACTCCCGTGCATACATAAGACTGTCCTGAATGTGCAGAACCAATTTGATAAGGCTTTACACAGTCCCCTTCTTTCCACATACAGTAATCAATTAACCGTTTTTGGTTTTAGCATTAAAACAATAATCAACAAAATAACCAAACTGCTCTTAACTGTAATAAGAACAATAAATTTCAATGACATCAAATACATTTCTAGATCATTAAAAAATAATTATTATTATTTATAAAAGGATGGGCTGTCTTATCCTAAGTATAGACACTGACTGGCAGGCTTCTCTACCTACGGCCTCTTCCTCTACTTCCTACTTTCTTCTGCCAGAATGGCACTAAGCTGCCACTGCCTGTACATATTCTAGCCAGCCCCATGTTACACTGAGTCTAATACTTTGGGGAGGAACGCCACTGGCTTACATCACCTCCCCATTCCTTTTTTTTTTTATTTTCATCCTTTTGCCAGGTGGGGGAAAATAAATCTCTCTCTAATCTGATCTGGGATGAGAGGGGTTAATAGAAAAACCTTGGGCCTGTTTACTATCCTTTGCTGTTTCTCTGAGCACACTTATTCAAGGTCGATCCAAAGACACAACAAACCTAGGAATGAAACTTAAATAAAAAAAATTCACAGTAGCTTTGGCCATAATTGTCATCAATATCAGATTACTACAACAGATTAGCTCACAAATAGAAATTTAGTAGGCCTTCTAGAAATCATGCAAAGGATTTTACAAAACATTTCTTCATAAAAATATTTCCCTTTCTCAGAAACAGTTTACAATTTATCCTGATATTATTATTAATTCCTAAGTACTAAACGATTCTTAAATTTGATCACCAAACCTTTTCCACATAATTGAAGAGAAAAAAGAAAACTAAACATACTTTTGTAAATACTTGATTTAAGCAATAACCCCAATAGCTTAGTTAACAATCTCACAAATTTCCTAAATGATAGCAAAACAATTTTAACTGGAAATCCCTTTAAATAGAGACAAAATTTGGTAATTTATGATTTCTTAAATTACTTTAATTACTTAATTATTCAAAATATCATAATACATGGTCAAATAGAATGACTTAAGTTTCCTAACTCATTCACCATTTTTACAGTACAATTCCTAACCTAACAACATTTAGATTATAAGAGAAATTGCTTTTCTGACAACACGGATGATACAGTTGTTTACCAAATTATGAAATAAAGGAAAATTTTAGAAATACAATAATACCATAAACAATCATCATCTATTTAAACTTTAAAACCAAAACCAATTAATTACCAATCTGGGTAGGATGTATTTCCAGATTCATCTCATCACCACTGACATAAATTTCACATCTAAGAAAATCCACATAAAGATAATGAATACGAAGCAATTATATTTAACTTAAATAGTGTACATTCAGATAGCATTTGTTTTACGCCAAGCACCTTTACTATCATGTGACCTTTGTAATATCCCTGGGAATGAATTCCACCACCATCCCCTTACTGAACAGTAAACTAAAGTAAACAAAACTGTCTTGGGGCTATGTAGTTAATAAATTTCTCAATGCCAAATAACAATATGTACTTTTAAAATTATGCAAAATCATAAAATTAAACACATCGAGGTTTTCCATTGTTGTCCCATGGGGTCACAAAGAGTCCGATATAACTGAGTGACAAGGACAACAATGAAAAACCTCAACGTGCTTAATTTTATGATTTTGAATTTGTGGTCACTATCTGTTTCAACTTCCTAACCTGAGCAACTAGGTAAATGAGTTCTTAGGCTTGTCATCCACCCCAGGTCAATGATTCTGTATTTATGTGTACCATCAGGACCACACAGCATGATGACGACAGTCCCACACACACACACAAGTATCTAGGTAAATGAGTTCTTAGGCTTGTCATCCGTCCCCTGGTCAATGAGTCTGTATTTATGTGCAGCATGATGACGACAGTCTCACACACACACATACCTCCCAAAGGGGTATAGGGCAAAAAAGCCACGTGATAAAGATGCCAAAGTTTTCAGTTTAAAATTTTGCGTAAAGGTTTAAAATGTTAATGGAATAGTAAATTTCACTTTGGGAAAAGCAACAAGACAAGAGTGTTTTCTTTAAGAGCCAAGGAGTGTATGTGATCAGCTTCCAAATGTTTCTATTAAGAACAATGACAAAAAGGCAAGTATACACAGTGTCCCTGCACGATAGGGCTTTCTAATTTTTGATGCTTCCTGAAGCTAATTAATGACAAGACTGAAAAAGTCAAAGTACTGAATATCCTTCGTGTTTAATTGAATACAGGCAAATGAATTTTTTATTAAAAAATTTTTCTTCTTTTTTTCCTGGGATATACAGGCTTTGATTACATTTTAGTAATAACTTCTCAAAATTGGATTAAGGAGTTTACATATAAATTTGAGTTTGTAATTATAAACAAACTTTTAAATTGTGGGGTTTTTTCGTATTTTGAAGTCTCTATCTTATAATATTAAGAGAAAGAAAAGCTCATTTTCTAAGTCAGGACCTCAAGGATCCTTTTTAAGTTTCTTCAGCCTGTAGACAGTTATTCCTAACAGGTTCAGGAAAAGATGGGGAGAGCAGGTGAGTGGTGCATGAAGACTGTAGTTCTTTGAAGTTTCAGGTGAGCCATGCGCTCCTAATTCAATGTTCTTATAGCTCTGCTTTTTATACAGATAGCACCATAAGATTTGTGCTGGTTTTAACTAGTTAATGAAAAAAACACATAAGAGGTTGGGTCAGGCCTTACTAAATTGTGTTAAGTCTTATCTCTAGCAGACTTAAACAGCATTGCCTAGGGAACCTCTACACAACTTGGAACCTGGAAAGTGGATCTACTAGGAAGAAATACCTTTCCAGAATTGCCCTGGGAATGAGGCCTATTCCAGAATCTCCAAGGAAAAATCTTTCAAAGGACCAGACAACTGTGTAGCACAGCTAAGACCCAAAATGACATATGCTGACTAAATGGACCAGACAGATCTAGGGAGACCTCATATGACCTAACGCTGATGATCATTCTTGTCTTACTCTTGCTTTAAAGTTTCCTGGTGCTTGTGGTTGCCTACAGAGGTGTATGCCCAAATTCTAATAGGGACCTGTGCATTTATACGTGAGCGATCAAAGAGATATAGCAGACCTCTCTATGATCAAAAAAGCAAAAGTTGGGATGGGAACTTTTTTATTTTTTGTTCCCTTCCATTATTTATTTATTTGTTTTGATTATATTTACTTATTATATCTATTAATTTATTCCAGATTCAAAGTCATTCCTCCTGCAACTCTTGGCTAACTGAAAGCCTGTCTTCTGTTGTATTAACCTCACCTAACCAAAACCTGACTCACGGAATAACAGTGTTAAGGTAAAACTGCTTCACTTTCCTCAGATTGAAGCCAAGGGAAAGTCAAGGTGATGCAAGTAGTTTGAAGGAGAATCCCAAATGTCCCAACTTCTTAATTATCTTGGTGGCATGTAAATCCTTTCCCTCTAAATGTAGTAAAGCTATAACCTGACTTAGTTAACCTGCAGGGTCTGTTTAACTAAGTTTGTTTCCTTAGGGGATATATGAGATTATGAATCTGCTTAACTAAATTTCTCCAACTTCTATGACTTCGAAGGAAGAGTGGGACTATGAATCTGCTTTTTTTACTTTTATGGCCTAAGAGGGTGATGAGATTGCAATATACAGAAGAATTAGTTCTCTGTCTCTCTGATTACAATTTGGTCTATAAGCAGCCTCATTAGAATCCTACCCAGGGTTCAGGTTTATTTATTTCTGTCTCCTGAACCTGTGTATAAGCATGATACACCTAGGTGTTTACCTCTATAATTTATACATTGGCAGTAGTTACCTACTACATAAACCCAAAATATAGATATTGCCCCCTTAACACTTCAAAGGCCTCATTTCCTTTCAAACTCCATTCCACTGATGCCTCCTACTGGAAGCCTTTCCGGATGTCTTCCCCAGCAACTATCACCTCTCCTTTCCACTCACACCAAAAGAATAAAAATTACCTTGTGTGTGTTCATTTGATGTATTCTCTACACACTTATTGAGGTACCTGCTGGGTGCCCCTTTAAAATGTAAACTATTGAAGGGCAGAAACTCTGCTTTTTCTTTGTGTCACTGGTGTATAGCGCAGAGCCTGACAGGACATACATTCTTAACAAAAGTTTGTTGTTTGACTGATTTATGGATTCATCCATATTCAATTTCTTCTAATTAGTGTAAGCTCAAACCCAAGTCCCAAGAGCAAAGAAGCTTTTGCTGGTGATGTCTTCATGCCAAAGAGCGACCCACTGCTTCCTGTCCTTCCAAATTCCAACCCCAGCTTGGGCGATGTTTTAAAGCTCCTTAGCAGCTTTCCTGCTGTGAATCAAAGGAGGGCCCTTTAACTAGGGGGAAAAAAAGAAAAAATCAAACTGGGAGGGGAAGACCTTCAGGGTTGCTGGTCAAAAGGGAAACAATTACTATTGGCATTTGCTTTAAGCCAGGAGGGCCCAAACCTAGCCATATAGACCTTAAGTGGATCTTGGGCAGGGACCTACTGTGGTCCAATCTATGAGCTTCAGAATGAACTGGGTTTAAGGTTTGGTCCTTGATAAAAGAGGAGGGGGGGGGGAGAGGGAGAGAGAGAGAGAGAGAGAGAGAGAGAGAGAGAGAGAGAGACACGGAGGGAGGGAGAGAAAGAAAGAAAGAAAGAAAGAAAGAAAGAAAG
>CM053623.1:460787572-460798919 GCA_028646595.1 Phalanger gymnotis
AGAAGAAGAAGAAGAAGAAAGAGAAAAAGAAGGAGAAGAAGAAGAAGAAGAAAGAGAAGAAGAAGGAGAAGAAGAAGGAGAAGAAGAAGAAGAAGAAGAAGAAGAAGAAGAAGAAGAAGAAGAAGAAGAAGAAGAAGAAGAAGAAGAAGAAGAATCAAAGATGAAACCAAGCCTGTAAGAATGAGTCACCAGGAGGATGGCAGGCTTGGGGAGAAAGCTAATAAATTCATAGTAATTTCAAACTATGGGACATTGAGTTCAAGACATCCGATAAGCAATTGGAGATGTGAATCTAGTGGCAGGATAAAAGGCATGGTTCAATAGGTAGGTTGAAGGACCGTTAGCATGAGGATGATCATTGAATCTAGGAGAGTTGATAAGATCACCCAGGTAGAATAGAGGGAAAATGGAAGAAGCTTCAGGACAAACCTAGGATCCAGAACAGAAAACATGACCTGGATAAGGATCTGACAAAGGAGACAGAGAAGGAAGGGTCAGATAGGTGGGAGGAAAACCAGGCAAGAGCAGTGTCATGGAAATCTAAAGAGAAGAGAGGATCCAGACAAGGGTGATCAGATATCAAGAAGGATGAGCACTGAGAAAAGCTGTTTGATTTGGCAGTTAAGAGGGCCTTTGGAACTTTGGAGTAGAGTAGAGTAGTTTCAGTTGGATAATGAGGCCAGAAATACAGAAATAGTCCCTGCTTTCAAGGACTTCGAATTCTACTAATGGGGTGGTACACATGCACAGATAGGTAGAGGGTGAGGCTTGCATTGATCAAGAGAGGGTCGGCATCAGTTAGATGAGCTGATGTGATCGTGAGCCTGAGGCTGGAACCTTGGGCTGTATCTCTCTATGGCCCCCTCAAGGTGAAGGAGCCACATGGCCTCGTCTAGGAGCTCCCCCCACTCCGAAGCTGGAAGGGAGTTTGGAGATCCCACAGTCCACCCTTATTTTCTGGATGGGAGGCTGAGGCCCAGAGAGGGAAAGGCACTTCCCCAAGACCATTCAGCCAAGCAAACAGAAGAGCCCAGAGTCCATCCCAGGCTCTGGCTCCAAAGCCAGTGCTCTGAAAACTGGGTAGAGATGATCCTTTTCGTTACTGGACTCTCTCTGCCCTGGTGGGTTGAGTTGACACTGACTTGTCGCTTCAGAGTTGTGCTAATAGTAACACTTGTGGCTGGTGTTTCTTCACAATTTGAGATTCACAAAGAGCCTTAGAGCTATTTTCTCCTCATGACGATCCCAGAAGAAAAGTAAATGAGGATATTATTAAAGGCCAGTAGGTGGCGCATGGATAGAGCATTGGACCTAGAAGACTCTTCAAATCCAGCCCAGTCACTTAACTCACTGTGTGACTTTAGACAAGTCACTTAACTTCAGTCTGCCTCAGTTTCCTCATCTATAAAATGGGAATGATTATAGAGCCTACCTCCCAGGGTGGTTGTGAAGATAAAATTAGAACTTTAAAGCCCTGTATAAATGCTAGCTATTATGAAGAAACTAAGTCTCAGAGAGGGCAAGTAATTTTATTCTAGCTTGTATCACAATGATTCATGTACATACACAGACCTGTAGAAAGATTGAACCATGTGAGCACGTCTACCCTGGGGGAGCAGGCAAGCCCAGCTCACTCTCTACTAATGTGCATGTCTTTCCCCCCCCCCACCTCACCCTTGTTAGACTGTAAGCTCTATGAAGGCTAGGACAATGCCATCTCTCATCTTCTTGTGCCCAGTACAGAGTACAGGGACCTGCCCATTGTGGCTACTTAACCAATTTTGTATAATAATGCTCCCTGGCCCAAGATTTAAACATGTGCTGTTTGAAATTAGGATTCCTCAGAGGCCACTCCATTAACCCTCCCTTAACACCTTCAGTAAAGGCTTGGGCTACAGAAAAAATGTGACAAAGATAGAGTTTATCCTAGATCCCTTTTCAAGAATTATCCCCTTCTGGCTATATAACTGTGTGTACCCTTTGACCCAGCAATACCACTTCCAGGGCTGTATCTCAAAGAGATCATAAAAATGGAAAAAGGACCCACATGTGTAAAAATATTTATAGCAGCTCCTTTTGTGGTGGTCAAGAATTCAAAGTAGAGGGGATGCGGGAATGGCTGAACAAGCTGTGGCATATGAATGTGATGGAATACTATTGCTCCATAAGAAATGATGAGCAGGCAGACTTCAGAAAACCCTGGAAAGACTCACATGAACTGATGCTGAGTGAAGTGAACAGAACCAGGAGAACAATATACAGTTACAGCCACAGTGTGTGATGACCAGCCTTGATAGACTTAGCTCTTCTCAACAATGCAAGGATCTAAGACAACTCCAAAAAGCTCATGGTGGAAAATGCCATCCACATCCAGAGAAAAAATTATGGAGCCTGAATGCAGATTGAAGCAGACTATTTGCTCTTTCTTTTGTTGTTTCTTTCTAACTCTTCTTTACAACATGACTAATGTGAAAATATGTTTAATATGAATGTATATGTAGAGCCTACATCAGATTGCATGCCATCTTGGGGAGGGGGAGGAGAACATTTAAAACTCAAAATCTTATAGAAGTGAATGTTGAAAACTAAAAATTAATTAATTGATTGATTTTTTAAAAAACCATTATTATTTCCTTCCCAGCCTCAAGAAGATTTGTATTTTTTGGGGCAACCCAGGAAACTTTACTGTTGCATGTTACCAAGCTCCTCAGATAATGCTCTGACACACTTTTCTAATGGTGACCCTCCATTAAATGAATGAAGTCTAACAATAAATACCCAATACCAGGCCCAAAGGGCAAGGGCACTGCACACATTTCCTCCTTCTCTGAAGGTCTGTGTGTAGTCTGGACCTGACTCAGTGCTGGCAGAGTCTGGTCTCTAGTGAGAGAGATTAAGATCCCTTTTCTCACACTGGTTGATTATATCCCTCACATCAGCAAACTAGAGAACATTTGCTTAGAGCTTAGGTTGGGGCTTACTTGTAGCAACTTAATGTACAACCTGAATGAGGAATGGGACAGCGATTTACTTCTTACGCGTAAAAGAAAGGTGAAACCCAGACTGATCACAAGTGTGCGTTTGATAGAAAGCAACTTAAACAGGCCACAACAGTAATAAGCAGCATTGTACTCTGTCAGCAGCTTGATCTTAAAACCAACTAAACATGAAGCTATTTGCAGGACTACTGATCAGTCATCTGTTTCACCTCAATTCTGCACTGTCTCCCTCAAATTTCTTGTCTTCTGCCAGACTTGGGCCCATCCTCTAGTTGATGAGTGTTTTCTCCAAGAGCCCTAGAGTAGTTTTCAGGGACTTATACCCTGGATGCCCATCATCCCTATCCAGAAGGATCCATCACTCTCTAACTCACCAAGTCATCTTGAAGCCTCAATGTATTCGTCAGAAGATGGTGATTCCCCTAAGATTAAGACAGAACAAACACAAAAAAAGGTGACTGGAACCTGAGCACAGTCTCACCTATGCAGGAACTGGGCTTAATCTGCCACGTGCAAGTGGGGAACAAGGCAAGTCCCCTGTTCTTCAAAGTAGCTTGTAATGGAACCGATTCAATCCCTGTCATTTCAAACATAGAACAAAAGGCCAACCAAGAGTGAGAAATCAATCCAACCTCAGCACCCATTACAAGTGAACCTGCCCAGCCTAGGGAGGAACTTGCAAGGGGGAAATCAAGCACCCTGTAACAAGCAAACTGCCTCTTGCTCCTATCTGAATCATGATAAGTCCAAGTCAGGTCGCCCAGATAAAAATCCCTTTCCCCAGCTACCACCTATTTTAAACCCTTCAACATCCAGCTGTATCCTGCCCTTCTAGAAATCATTCCCTTTTCTCTCTCTCAGGTAGGTGTAGCCCCTCCTGCAACCTTCTAGAGACTAATGTGATGCTTCCCACAAGAAAGGAGTACACAATCTCATACTCTCTCATCCCCAACCCTACACAGCAGAGACATGGAACTCCCTCCCTGCAGGATCGTCAGGGCCTCCCAGCACCCTTTCTATGAATAAGGCTGGCCTTGCATTAGAATGTCAGGACTTCAAGCGAACAATGTAAGTATTTACTACATGCAATCAAATGGTCTCAAGAACATGGCCTAATGAGGCAATTGTTTGCTTAAGTAGTATTTTTTTTAGTTTTCTTGACAGCCAAGGACCGTTAATAATGAGGGAAGTTTTTTCATCCTGGAAAATTTCCATTTTGTTAGATAGGGCTGGGCAATGTGCTCAAGCATAAATCTTCCAACAACATCCCCACCAAGATGACTCTTGGGAAATTCTCTTTCTAAGAACTCGCAGGAGATAGTGCCAACTCAGCCTAAAATCATGTTATAGGACAGAATTTAGAGCCTGCAGGAGCTTCCCCAACCTCAGCTCTGAGCCCGGCCTCCTGAGCAGAGGATAGGGTGCTTCCCAGGAGGACCAAGGTGGAAATTGGCTCCAGTGTGTCAGAGCAGCCTGGAGGTACTGACTCACAACTCTCCTGACAGCTGCAGGACGCCTGGGAAGTATTGGTGAGAAAACAGGTCCACTTGCAGACATCCCCACCCCAACCCCAATGCGCCTCCTCTCTGCCTTCACTTTTCAGATGGCTGCCTTTGCTTCTGTACACACCCCAGGCCTGATCACTGATCTGAGGGGGCTCCAGGAAGGTCCCCTTCCATCCACCCATCTGCATTCATTCCATCCTGCTTCTGGGGGAACTCTTGCCATCTTAACCCATCTCCAGATTTTCTTGGTAGTGAGAGTTTCATGAAAACCATTGTGGAGGGAGAAAAAAAGGGAAGTGAGCTGGAGAGAGACAAGATAGATACATGTTCCTAGGGGGTTGTGTGGTATGTGTGTGTGTGTGTGTACATGTTCATATGTGAACCTTGGTCTACCTATATTTCGTTTTGTGCTCAGAGATTCCCTGTAGATGCCTTTCATAATAACAGCTAACAGCTATACAGCACTTTAATTTTTACAAAGCATATTGCAAATGTTATTTCATTCGAGCTTCAATGAGGTAGAGTTTTTACCTGTGAGGTAGAGTTTTTACTCCCATCTTAAAGATGGTGAAACTGAGCTGAGAGAAATTAAGTGACTTGTCCATGGTCACACAGCTAGTCAATGTCTGAGGCAGGATTTGAACTCAGGGCTTCCTGACTTGAGAGTCAACATTATCTGTATCCACTGCACCACCAAAAGCTGTCCCTCTCTGCCTCCAGTTTTCCTGTGCCCTCAAAGGAATAGGTGTCATCCGGCTTGGAGTCATGAACTCCGAGAGCTTATAGAGATCAAACAGGATCACCTTGTCTAGCCCTCTGCCTCCTGTCAAGATAAAACCTAAGAAATACACAAACTGCCCTTCTGGTAGTTATCCTCCAGCATAGAACAGCAGACAGGGCCCCTTCCCTCTCAGAACTCACAGCCTTCTCGGGCCTCCCTCCCAACGCTCTTCCCAGCACTGAATCCTGCACAGCTATGCTGGTGTCCTGTAAATCCCCAAAGCTGGAGTCTGAAAGGACTCTTAAGACTGGCCACCTAATCCAAGACTTCACTTTACAGGTGAGAAAATTGAGGGCCAGAGATAAAAAGGCAGCACAGCCAAGGTCATGTTGTCAGTGGGAATCATTGGGAGATCCAAAATGGGATGCAAGTTCTCCCAGAGCCGGGTTCTTTCCCGTACACAGCTGTGAGAGCGCAAAGAGAGCATTGTTAGTGTTGGACCCACAACACCTGAGAAGGAAGCCACCCTTCCACTGAGGAGCTCTGCGTGCTCCTGAGAAGTCACTTGAGCTTCCTCAGCTGTAATTTCCTTACTGAGGAAAAGAGAGGGGGGATATAATTGTACTGAAAGTGGACAGAGGGCTAGCCTCAGAGCCAGGAAGTCAAGAGTTCAAGTCCCATCTGCTGACTAACAGCACTCCCTAAGCTGGTAAGTGGCAGGAAGGGTGCTGACCTGCACTGGGAGAAAGACTTTCCTTATGCAGGAGTTCCCACCCCAAGTCAAGTTCCTCTCCCTAACACTTGTGCTTCCTCCCTCCTAAGGGGACTGTGAGGACCCAACAATGTAAGGCTTAGAAGGATTCCTTAGCGGCTCAGGTGTATGAGTGTCCACATCAGCACCCAGGTGCTGTCCGCCTCAGATCTCTCCCTGCAGCTGAAACCCCTGCACCATTGCCTGCGCTCGGTGGTGGTGAGAAGTGACAGCACCCGCAGCTGGAGGCAGGTACAGGATCTGCTGTCCCTTTCCTCCTTCCTGAGCTCTCATCAAGGTGCCTGGTGTGATTCTCACTCATTCCACTGAAGGAGAACCCCAACCCTGGGGGAAGTGACTTGCACAAGGTCTCTCAGCCGGTGAGCGTCAGAGTCAAGAGTTAAACTCAAGTCTGGCTGTGAGTTTTGTGCTCTTTTCATCACACCAGACACATCAAAGTAGTAGCAATTCAGCATCTAATAATCACTGGCTTTTCACATGGCCCTTTAATTAGCTCACAAATCTCTATACATGCTTACGTGATCTCCCAACAATGCTGAGAGGAAGGTGGGGCCAAGGACCATAAATTTTGAGCTGGAACAAACCTGAGAGGTCACCCAGGCTACAGATCATGAAACTGAGGCCCAGCTCACATAGCTAATGAGTTACGGAAGCTGGATTTGAACGTGGGCCTCCTGATGCCGCGTGCAGCATCCTATGCCCTATGCCACTGTCTGTTATAGAGAGAAAGCTATGCCAGGCACAGAAGAAGGATTGATGAGGGCTCCTTCATCTTTAATGTGGCAGGGACCCCTCAGAACCGTGTTTTTAAATCCACAAAATAAAATACAGAGGACTGCCAAGGGGGAAAAAATTCTATTGAACACAGCCAGGTCAAACTATTTTAAGAACAATTTCACATACTTTGGGTTAAACGTCCCTGGATTAGACTCAGTTCCTGTCTGTAAGTGATTTATAGACCAGTCTGGGGGCTTGATCATGGAGAAATTTTAAAAAATAAAAGCTAGAAAGTACAGCTTTCCTGGTCCTCAGTGAGAGATTTGGGTAAGCAAGACATTAGGAATCTCTGGGACTGAAGAGTTGGGACATGATTGGCACCTGGAAGGATGGCCAGAAGGACAATGAGCAGAAAAAAGAAAGTGAAGAAGCAGGACATACCAGGGAGGGAGGGGGCCCGAGGAAAGCCCCGAGGTGAGTGTTGGGAGAGCAAGGAAGAGCCTGGCCAGGCTGGATCAGGAGGGAGTGAGGCATTTCTGTGGCATCTACTATGTTCCAGGTACTGTGCCAAGCATTTTCTACGAATATTATCTCACTTGGCAACATGGAGAAGAGAAGTAGAGAGAGAAGGTGAGAGAAGCAGGCAGTGTATATAACATGGGAGAAAAACAACTGGATTTGAGGACCTGACTGTATGACCTTGGGTAAGTCCCTTAACCTTTCAGGGCCTCCATTTCCTCACCCATAAAAGAGATGACCCCATCACCAGATGACCCCACACCTCCCTTCCCCCATTCAGTGGTGGATCTGCCAGCAGATCAGGCTGTGGTTCCCACAAGCAGAGAAGCCCCAGAGCATTTCCCTTTCCAAGCCCAAGCAGCCTCAGCCCTAGCCCTAGCCCCAGCCCAACCCTTCCCAAGAGCCCTTTCTTCTGATGCTTCACTGGACAGCATATAACCTCCAACATTACATGCCATCCACCATCTTGTATTTTCATTAACTCAGCTGGCCTGAGAATAACCACTGGGTCTTTTCCTTCTTTATCTGCCCTCAGCACCTGGCCCGATACCAGGCACATAGTAGGTGCTTCCAGATTCCTCGTTGTCCTGCGAAGGGCAGCTCAGGCACTGGCTCCAACACAGCACTGTTCCTGGGTCACCCATTTGTGTACATGCATCCTCTCCCTTGAAATGACTTGGTGTTGCTTTGTCTGTACTGTTTTAGTACGATTCACGTGACAATCATCAGCTAAATGCCTTCCTGTTTGCTGGGTGCTGAGGACATAAAGACCCCAAAATGAACCCATCTCTGTGCCCTGAGGGTCCAAACAACTTTGCACGTGCTTAATGGGCATGTTGAATGCAGCCTCCCTGAGGGCAGGGACGTTCCTTATTGTCTTTGCATTCCCAGTGTCTAGCACAGTACCTTGTACACAGCAGGGGCTTAATAAATTCTTCATGAAGATCTTGAATCAATGCCTCATGAAAAAAATCAATAAAGGCCAATTAGGTAACACTGTGGATAGAGCTCTGGACCAGGAATCAGGAAGTCCTGAGTTCAAATCTTACTTCAGATTTGATTGCAAAGCCTAGCTGTATAAGCCTGGGAAAGTCATTTAATCTCTGTCTGCCTCAGTTTCCTCATCTGTAGAATGGTCATAATAGTAGCACCTACCTCCCAGTATGGCTGTGAGGATCCATTGAGAAAATCTTTGTAAAGGGAAGGGAATAAATATTTACATAGGACCTACTATGTGCCAGACACTACCCTAAGTGCTTTTTAAAAATATGATCTCACTTGGTAAGGCTCTTTGCAAACCTTAGAATGTTCCATAAATGTTGGTTGTTATTGTGAACGAGTGGATGAAGGAATGAACTTCCATGTCGTTCTGTTCACAGGGGCACCTGAGGTCAATAGTGCCCGGCGGAGTTTGTCTGAAGACCCCGGGAGGTGTGAAATCTCCTTCTTCATGCTCTCCTGGGCCTGAAAGAAGCAGCGCCGCCACCACATTCAGCTTCTGGAATATCAACAGTGGGAGAACATTCTGCACCATCGTCCTCTCCCTCATGGTGCTCACAGGCCTGGGTGGACTGGTGGGGAGCGGCCTCATGCTCTGGCTCCTGGGCTTCCTAGTGAAGAGGAACCCCTTCTCCGTCTATGTCCTCCACCTGGCGGGGGCCGACTTCCTCTTCCTGGGCTGCCAGACCGTGTTCAGCATCCTCGCCTTCACCCAGGGCCCCCAGCAGCTCTACCAGGTGGGCGCATTTTTATGGTTTACCACTGGCCTGGGCCTGCTGGCAGCCCTGAGCCTGGAGTAGTACCTGGCGGCCCTCTGCCCCAAGTGGAGCTGTCGCCAACCCAAGCACGTGTCAGCCCGCACGTGTGTCCTGGTGTGGGCACTGTCCCTGCTGCTGGTCCTGATGCCCAGCCAGGCCTGTGGCTTACTGAATGGTGGCAGCTCATGGCTCATGCGTTTCAGATACCACGTGGTGAGCATCATCTGCCTGTCCCTCCTCTTCTCGGTTCTCTGCGTATCCAGCCTCCTCCTGCTGGTCCGGGTGCAATGCTGCTCCCAGAGCAGCCAGAAGCCCCCATTCTACTGCTACGTTCTCCAAATGGTCCCCTTGTTCTTCTTCTGCGGCCTCCCCTTCCTCACCTACTGGACCTTAAGGAACACCATGGGCTCCCTCATGTGGTTTTTTTCTTTTTTCTTGTCCGTTGCTGAGCTCCTGGCCTGTGTGAACAGCAGCACCAAGCCCATCATTTACTTCTGCAATGCCAGCCACAGGAAGGATCTCCAAAGGGCCTGGGCCAGGGGAGGGAAGAACAGGTTGGCAGAGGCCCTGGAGATGACAGCCTGAGTCCCGGAACACTGACCCGACTCTCTGTGGCAGAAGCCTGCTGGCTTACCTAGCTATCCATACCCAGAACAAAACAGCTTAGATCAGAACGTGAGCACCTTGAGGGCAGGGACTGACTCAACTTTGTCTCTCTAAGGCCTGGCACATAGTAGGACCTAATAAATGAGGAACTGAATTAAATTGAGTTAAGACTGATAAAAGGAGAAACTTTTCAGCAGTGAGAACCTTCCCCAAGTGGAAGGGGCAGCCTCCAGAGGGGTGACCTTCCCCTCAATGGAGACCTTTAAAGACAGGCTGAGTAGATACTTGTTGGAGATTTTGTCCGCAGAGGTTCTGCTCAGGTCCAGGTTAGAGTGAATTACTAATGGGGACCTTACCAACACAGAGGGTGGGTGAATTGAATTAAATTGGACAGTGGGACAGTAGAAAGTGCCCTGGCTTTGGAGTCAGTCTGCCTCTGACACTGCTGGTGTGACCTTGAGGAAGTCATTTAACCTCTCTGGGCCTCAGTTTCCTCAACCGTGAAATGAAGGCACCGAGGTGGTGCAGTGGATAGAGTGCCTGGCCTGGAGTCAACCTCAGACACTTATCAGCCGTGTGACCCTGGGCAAGTCACTTTACCCCACTTGCCTCAGTTTCCTCATCTATAAAATGAGCTAGAGAAAGAAATGGCAAAGCACCCCAGTATCTCTGCCAAGAGGATGCCAAAAGGGTCCCAGAGAGTTGGATATGACTGAAAATGACTGAATTTCAACTACAACAAAGATGAGGGGGCCCAGATGGCACTGTGGCTCCAGCCATCTCTGAATCGAAGATGCTATGATTTGAATTGAATTAAAAGCTAAGAAGAGATTCCCACTCTCCTAAAAACCTTCCGAAAGCAGCTGGGCCTGGCCTCCAGTCGTGACCCCAAAATGTATGAGCCATATGACCTTGGTTAAGTCACTTCCCTCCTGGGCCTCAGTTTCTTCCTCTTTCACATGGAGACAATTTACTCCCTCTCTGGTTCAGTGGCCACGAGCCTGAAGGATTTCTAGACATGGGCCTCATTGTGGTTATCACAGCCCATGCTCATGAACACTGAGGAGACACCCAGCCTGGGGCCTGCCTCAACCTGCACAGACAACTAAGTAACAGGGACAGGAAGGGGCTCTTTGAGGAACTTGGGGTGGGGGAGATTTGGGAAACAGGGCTGGGAGGGCATTGGCTAATGAGAACAAGTGAACAAGGTCAAAGAAACGGTGTCAGGAAGGATGTTAGAGGCCATTCAGTCTCCTCCCCTCAATTCTATTCATGAGAAAACAGAGGCTGAGAGAAATTAAATAACTTCCCCAAGGTTACACCTTTAGTAAGGGTCGAGGCAAGATTTGAAACCAGAGCCTCTGACTTCAAACCCAGAATTTGTTTTTCCCATTGACCTCTGCCGAGAGCTTTCAGGTCCAGGCCTGGCTTCCACCAGAGCCCACATCCTCAGAGGTCAGACTTGTGTCCTACCCCAGGCTCCATGCCCGGGACAGGGTGTCAGGTCCTACTGCTGGGATGGCAATCAGGAGCAATCATCTTCTTCCCTCATTTAAAATGCCCACCCACTGAGCACTGAACTGTGTGTGGCACGGTGCCAGGCACCCAGCATTCAGCTACAAAAGAGAAAACAGTCTCTGCCTTTGAGGAATTTACAGTTTAATGGGGAGACAACACTAAGGGCATGGAGGCCACATCAGGAGTGGGGTTATCATGGAAAAGTTCTGAGGATAGTGAGTGGCCTGGGAGAG
>CM053623.1:460808733-460827053 GCA_028646595.1 Phalanger gymnotis
ATCTACACTTAGATACTTACTATCTAGCCTTAGACACTGTCTAGCCTTAGATACTTACTATCTAGCCTTAGATACTATCTAGCCTTAGATACTGTCTAGCCTTAGATACTGTCTAGCCTTAGATACTATCCAGCCTTAGATACTATCTAGCCTTAGATACTGTCTAGCCTTAGATACTATCCAGCCTTAGATAGTGTCTAGCCTTAGATGCTTACTATCTAGCCTTAGATACTATCCAGCCTTAGATACTGTGTAGCCTTAGATACTATCCAGCCTTAGATACTGTCTAGCCTTAGATACTTACTATCTAGCCTTAGATACTATCCAGCCTTAGATACTGTCTAGCCTTAGATACTTACTATCTAGCGTTACATACTTACTATCTAGCCTTAGATCCTATCTAGCCTTAGATACTATCCAGCCTTAGATACTGTCTAGCCTTAGATATTTATTATCTAGCCTTAGATACTTCCTAGCTGTGTGACCTAGACAAGTTGCTTAAGCTCTTTGTTTCTCATTTCTTCTTCTGTAAAATGAATGGGGTTTGATTTGATGGCCATAAAGGTTGCTTCCTTTTTTAAACTTGTGACCCCACATATCTTTTTTTGTTCTGATCAGAAATAAGATTGGGTCTCAAAGTCCAAACACCTCCTGGAGACCCATGAAGCTACCTTGATGTCTCTGCTCTTGATCTGTGCCCCCTCCCCCACCCTGTCCTCTTGTCCAGTTCTTCCTACCCTTCCCAGGAATCTTCCACACTTGAATTTGCTTCTCCCTATTGGACTTGCCAGCTGTTGGCTGGCATCTTTCTGCCACTAATATATGAGATGGAAAGCCTACCAAGTGCAGATGGGTGTGATCCTGCCACTTTTCTATGAAGCCCATGAATGCTGATTCTACCAGCCTTAGTGGGGAGTAGGGAAGGACCAAGGTGCTAGACACATTATGTTAGGAAGGGAGGTAGAGCTTGGATGTGTTGGGTCTGAGGGCTTCATCTAGGAAGCTCCATTTCTGACTGCCCAGCTTTCTTCTTTCCTGCTGTGGCTTGAAGATCTGAGGCCTGGAGATCCCTTCTGGTCACTGACACTAAGTCATATCATACCCTTTAGGTGAAAGAGACTAGGAGGCATTCATTGTACCGGAATCTTCTATCCTGAAAACTTCCTGGCCCTGGCCCTACCTCCAGGTGCTGGTTTTAGGCTTTGGGCCAAACTCCTTCCGGTTTTATGCATGATTGGCTTTCTGGTCTGAGATACAGACTTCTGATGGGACTCTGCACTGTGTAATGGCCTTGGCCAGGGCCCCTTTCCCACTACACCAGAGCCTGAGAGCCCTCTGACACTGTCCAGCAGCTTCTTGGACACATGGCTCCCCCTTTGCTAATGAGGTAGCTACTTTTTCTTATAAATAAAATAAACTGTCTTATCTCTCCTGTGAGACTGTACTTTCTCAGGACAACTTTTGTCCCATCTTCTCCAAATGACAGCTCCGTTTCTCCACAGCCGTGCTAGCTACCAAGCTTCTCAACAGCACCCAGCATGGTTTGTATCATGCTTTTCTTGGAAAATGAGCCCAGGCACACTCTGCTCAAGTCAGTCAGTATACATTTATTGAGCATCCTCGGTGTGTCAGGCACTGGGGATGAAAGACAGGCACTTCCTTAAGAAAGGCAAAAGTCAGTCCCTGCCCTCCAGGAGCTCCCAGTCAAATGGGGGAGACAATGTACAAACAAATCCATACCCAAAAGATATATGCAGGATCTTTTGGAGATAACCACCGGAGAGAAGGCACTACAATTAAGAAGGGGTAGGGAAGGCTTCTCAGGAAGGTGGTATTTTAGCTGAGACCTCTTGAACCCAGGGAGGCTGAAGAGGCAGAGGTGAGGAAGAGGTGGAGAATTCCCAGCACAGGGGACAGTCAGTGAAAATTTCTGGAACCTAGAGATAGAGCGTCTTGTTGGAGGAATAGCCAGGAGGCCAGTGTCACTGGACTACAAACTGTGTGTGGGTAAATGAGGTATAAAGAGAATGGAAATGTGCGGGCTGTCTTGTGAGGAAGATTATGAAGGGCTTTGAATACTTAGTATGCTAGGACTTGGGCAGCTAGGTAGCACAATGGACAGAGTGTGGGGCCATGAGTCAGGAAGACATCTCTTTAAGTTCAAATTCAAATCACTTACTGGCTATGTGACCTTGGGCAAGTCAGTTCACCCTGTCTGCCTCAGTTTCCTCATCTGCAAAATGAGTTGGAGAAGGAAATGGCAAACCCCTCCAGGATCTCTGCCAAGAAAACCCCAAACAAGGTCATGAGGAATCTGAAACAACCGAACAGCAACAATTTGGAGGGAATTTGTGCTGGGAGACATCTTACACTGCAGGGGTGGGGAACCTGAGGTCTTAAAGGCTGCATGTGGCCCTCTAGGTCCTCAAGTGCAGCCCTTTGGCTGAATCCAAACTTCACAGAACAAATCCCCTTAGTAAAAGGATTTGTTCTGTAAAACTTGGACTCAGTCAAAAGGCCACACTCAAAGACCTAGAAGGCCACAGGTTAGAGGCTACCCATTCCAACCCCTTTTATTTTTATTTTAAAAATACTTTTTGGGGCAGCTAGCTGGTACAGTGGAGAGAGCACCTGCCCTGGAGTCACTAGGACCTGAGTTCAAACACAGTCACTCACTAGCTGTGTGGCTCTGGATAAGTCATTTAACTACAATTGCCTCCCCCCACCCAAATTAAAAATACTTTTTGCTGATGGGGTACCAAAGTCATAACACCTCCTCCTCCCAACTCCATATTGAAGTCTTCCTTCATGATAAAGAAAATCTTCTAGACAAAACCATGGGCTCTAGAGGCCATATCTGACAGTGTGCACATGAGGCTGCCCTCCTAGACTCCACTTCTCTGCCAGAAGGTAGAAGATCCACATCTCCTCTCTGTAGCTGTGGGAACTTCATAGGCTTTCCCGTTACTCAGTGCTGGTCTTCCCTCCAGAGAGCTTTGAATCTGCATTGTTTTTAATGTGTATTTGTGTCTACCAGTCTCCTGCCTCCCCTTATTCTGTTTTATATCAGTCCATATAAATTTCCCCATATTTCTCAGAATTCCTTCTGTTCCTCATTTCTTACAGCCTAATAATTCCATTGCATTCATATCATCCAGTCATTTAGCAGGTCCCAATGTGCCAGGAGGTGTGCTTAGAGCTGGAAGAAAGGCAGAACCCAGAAGCTTAAAGTCTACTGAGATCCACTATAATGAGTTCAACCATTCCTGCTCAGTTTCCAATTCTTTGCCACCACAAAGCCCCTCATTTTACACAGGAAGAAACTGAGGGCCAGAGGGGGAAGAGAGGCCCCCAAGTTCACACAGTCTGTAAAGAGAAAAGCCTCAATCCAACCCCAGATCTTCTGCTTCTAGATCCTGGGTTCTTCCCATTGGGATGTGCTGTGTTCTTGCTCAATTGAAGGATATTCCATTAACTCCAATAAACTGGATTAAAGGCAGAGAGCCCTGGTGTTTTGGGGCTGTGACTGTCTTATCATTTTCTCATCCTCACTAGTGTGTCCCTTTCCTGTGTCTCAGTCCCTTTGGCTCTCTGTGACTGCTGCAGTGTTGCTCCAGAATCTGACAGCCTGATCTGTGTTGATGAGGAAGGCTAAGGGGGCCTTTGCCAGCATTTCAGCAGGATCTTGTGGATCTAGTTTCCTTTCTGCCTTCATGGTCTAATTCCTTTGTGACTCTGAGGTTGGGAATTCCAGGCCAGGGAGGAGAGGAGGGTGGAGGTCTCATGCTTTGGTGATAAAGATATTTTGGGCCTTTGCCCTGTGCCTCACATCTTTGATTATCCACCTACACCACCTGTACAGGGGACCAAACCTACTCCATGGGGCTCCATGATCAGCTTTTAGTCCTGTGTCCCATCCGCTCCCCACCCCCTCCCTGTACCTCTCTAGGGCAGAGAGAACAAAAGGTGGATGGTGTAGCTTGCTTGCCTTCTCTTGATCCCTACTGTTGCCAGGTCTTGAGGCTAAGGTGAGGAGAAAGAAGAGAGGGGACAAGGTCAGTCTGTGCTAGGTCTCTGTCCATTTTCTTAGCCCCTGAAAGCCTTCTCTCTCCTACCTGGCCTCATCTGCAGTCTCTGGATGTGAAGGGATGAGCAGGTAAGGTCACCCCCAAGTGATAGGGGTTAAAACATCCATAAAGGCAGTGAGGGTAGGGTTTTAGAAAGATGAGTGAACTTAGCAAAGTCCCTGGCACACAGTAGGTACTTAATAAATTCTTACTGACTGACTGGCTTGGGAGTCAAGAAAACCCGGGTTGCTAGTCCTGGCTTTGCTATGTATTGACTGTGAGACCTTGAGCAAGTCACCCTCTCGGCCTCAGTTCCCAAATCTGAAAAATGGGAAAATAGATTTCCATTATTTACCTCATAATGTCATTGGGAGAATATAATGACCTAACGTCTGCTAGGCCACATGTTTTTGTTATCATAATGGGGAATCTAGTTGGGCTCATTGGATGTGATATTTCTCTCATGTTTAGGGACCTTGTTGGTGCTTGATAAAGGTTTTTAGTGGCCCAGGAGGTCAACCTGAGTCAGATGGGAGCTATGGCAGCCAAGAAGCTCAATGCCATCTTGGGTTGCAGGCAGAGAAGTATGGACTCCAGGACCAAGGAGATGATGGTCCTAACATCATCTGCCCTGGGCAGATCGTGCCTGGAGTGGTGTTTGTCCCGAGGGCTTTTGTCTTAAAGATGCAAGAAAAGCAATGGAGCAAAAGGGAGAATTCTGAGAAAAGCAAACAAACACGCTGGGTGCTGGCTCATTCGCGTCCCATCCCATCCCATCGCAGCCAGTCTTTGTTCTCATACTGACACCTGCTGGGAAGAGTGGGATTACTTTTGAGCCAGTTGTTTTCAAATACGGATTCCATTCCCTTCCGTACACTTTCAGTGTTAGGCACCTAGGCACTGGAAATGTGCACAGAGCACTTCCAAGGACCAACTGCTAGAGAAGAGGGGTACATAATTCATCCTCACTGGGCTCCTGCCATGGTCAAGGGCCTCTGCTGGACACTTGGAGGTAAAAAGACAATTTGTCTGTTCTCAGAAGCTTGTCATTTAGAAAGGGCTATCGGATATGGACACAGATTAATTTGATCCAAAAAAAAGAGATTAGTGAGTGAAGCAATAAATGAATGAAAAATCATTTATTAAAAACTTACTACATATGAAGTGCTGTGCTAAGTGCCTGGGACACAAAGAGAAAAGTGAGACAATGCCTGCTCTCACTCAGCTCCCATTCTAATGGAAGCATCAGCCGCAGGCCAGATGGTCCCTAGGGAGGGCCCAGGGCAGATGGTGATGTAGCTTCATAAAATCACATCCGCTTCTGATGTCAGAACATTGGACAGCGCCAATGACATTAGTGGTAAGTACTTTCTTTTCTGAGTCTTTGTAGCTGTGATCGAGTTACCCAAAGAAGCAGTGGCCAGGCCCTATCTTCATGGGGGATGATGTCTGGGATGATTGCTTCAGGGGCTCAGCTGGAAACAGGATTGGTGGTCTGGAGGGACCACCTTGCTTCTGCCAGTGGTCTTGGCTACAGGGTCTTGGTATATCTCCATCAGCACATGAGGGGTGGTGGTAGTAGTGGTTTGACGATTGCTCATGCCCCCTTTATTTCTCCCTTAGAGTTATAGTTTCAGCTAGATTGGCTTGTGTGCCCCCTAGGTGTCAGTTGGTCAGGACTCGACAGGGATGGCTGACCCCATGTCCCCAGGACCTGCTTCTCCGCATGGTGGCTATGGTATCATAACAATAAAAAACAGGGACCTACTTGAATGGCAGATTCCCTTGGATCCATCCAAGCTGGGCTGCCATGACTTACAATCAATAAATCAGTGAACAAAAATTATTGGAGGAGGAAGTGTCTTTTATGTGCTAGGCACTTGTTTAGAGTCTGGATAATAGAGAGATATCTGAACAATCTAAGATTAAAAAGCCCCGCTGGGAATACAATTCATTATTCCCCCCAAATTATAGGAAAAATCAAACAACAATATGGGAGAAAGTAGAATTAGATTGGGCTTTCATGCCATCTAAAACAAGGAATGACAAATGAATCAGTTGTTCCAAAGTAAAGGGTGAGACCAACAGTAAGCTTGGGCAATGAAACATGGCCCGGGTCTGCAACACTGTCATTGCTGTGATTATCCCCATTGCTCACGAGCCATCACAGGGGTGGGGACTCCTCTGGCCTGGGGATTCATTGCTTTATTCACACTCATTAAGCATGACTGAATGAGGCTCGGGATGATTTAGGTGGGATGGACGATTGGAGATCAGAATGTATCATCACAGTCCCAAACAAAGATGCCATTCTTTAAACCTGCTGGGTTGGCCAGGATAACTCAGGGTCATCTTCTTAGCATGATCATCTCTTCCCAGAGCACAGACCTTGTCCTAAGGACTTGATCCTTTTAGCCAAGATTGTAATCTGGTGGCCAAGAACTTTCTCCCCCCAACTGCATTTTAGTACAAGTGGTTTCCTTTGTCATTCTATATATTTTATTTAGACGCTCAAAAACCTTGTTCTGAGAAGGCTCCCACAGGCTTTAACCAGACTGCCAAAGGGATCCATGATACAAAGTCAAGCCACACTGCTTTAAGCTCTAGAGCACTCCCCTTCAGATCCCTCAGGCCTGATTGATGAGTGATTCATCTGGCCCACTCTATGAGACTTGTCCTCAGCCATGTTTCATTTTATTTCCCAGGCATCTTCTTGCCAGCCCAAGTACATCAGCTGCTATGCCTCTTTGTGTCCTAGCTCTTGAACATAATCAAATCGCTACTGCCACTGGAAAAGGTCCATCGATATACTCCCCAAAGGTTCCACTCATTATCCCTGTAATTTTCCAAGCTGAAATTCCCCTTCCTGGATACTACTCTCCTATATTTTCCATTTCATCATTAGAATATAAACTCATTGAGGCAAGGAATTTTGATTAATACAGTATTTGGCATATAGTAGTTATTAATAACTAAAATTCCATTTATTCATTCATATCTATGTAAATATTTTAAAAATAAGATACTGCAGTATTATTCCTATAGGAATTATGTAGATCAGGGATAATTCTTAGTTATTTAAAATGCAGAATAAATGATAAGACATAAATTGGAAGGATTTGAGCATATAAAATATGGAGGTTTTGCACAACAAAAAACAATGCATCCAGAGTTAAAAGGAAGGAAATATATGGGGGAAAACATTTGCTCTAAGCATTTCCGATATCCAAAATCTACCAAAAACTGATACAAATTTGATAGAATGAAAAAAATGCCAAGGGTTACTAGTTGCATGAGCGCTTCTGTCAGGGTAGATAGGGAATCTAGAAAATGGGGAGGGCATCTAGGACCCAATAGATTATAAGTGGTGGTGAGATGATTGTGTGCAGCAATCAATAGAGGGGGGTCTTGGGAGAACCTAGGAGAGTCTTGGGATGCCTGGTGCACTCACTGTGGCCTCCAAAGTTTTGCAGCTCGGGTTTCATTCCTTTAGGTCTTCATTCATTCATTCAATCACCATGGTGATTGAACAGGAAGGGCTCAGAGTCTGTCCAGTCGTAGTTTAGGGATACAACATCAAACAGAGCTGGAGCTAAAATAGTGGAAGAGGTGGTAGAAGAGGCTTTGATTTTGAGTCAGCTCTATTCCATAACTACCTGGGCAAGGATGGGTGAGTCCCTTCATCTTTCTGGGCCCCAGTTGGCCTAGACGATCTCTAAGGTGCCTCCCAACTCTAAAGCATGTGATTCTATGAAAACTCCATCCTAGAGCTGCCAACTCTGAATCATGGCAGCTGGGCTCGCTCCCAAGTCCCCATTCTTAAAGAAGGGTGCCCAGGCATGAGACATTTACAGCCCACTTAGTCACTTAGCACGGGCAATGTGCCAGGCCCAATGCTGGGAGTCTCAGCCCCCAGGACCTCATAGTCTATTAGCAGAGATCAGATCAGGGACAGTCACCATTATGATACAAAACAGGCAAACCAAGACTGCTAAGGGAGAAGCCACCATTGGACAGATTGTGCTCTGAGGGATGGACTTGGAGTCAGCAAGAGCAGGATTAAAATTCTGTCTCCAACAATTACTGTGACCATAGCAAGTCACAACTTCTCTGAGCCTCTTGGTTTTCTCATCTGTAAGGTGAGTGTAGCCATCGATGGGATGGGCCTAAGGGAGCTAGGATCCTCCACTCTTCCACTAAGGAGCCTTTAGAAATTGGGAGAAGAGAAAGAGGATAAAAGCTGTGTCTCCCTTTGAGATCCACTGAATGGACACTTCCTCCTATCTAAGGGGCCACTCCTTTTTAACGTAGGCACCCTTTGCTGTTGTCACGGGGACCAAAAATCCAATAAGGGGGCAGCTTCATTATTCCCAAGCACACATCTTTCAGTGTAGTCACATAAGACACATGATAGCTAACTCCCATGGTGAAAAATCAGTCAGTCAATCAGTGAGAATTCATTCAGCCCTTAACTCTGAAACTGTGCTGAGCACTGGGGAAAGGAGGAAGGCAATATATGGGCCCTGCTCTCAAGGTACTCACATTCTAATGGGGAGATATCATGTAAATGACTAGGCACATGAGATACGTTATAAATGGGAAGTGATCTCAGAGGGGGAGACACTGAAGATGGCTGTGGCAGCAGGGACTCTGTGTGTGTGTGTGTGTGTGTGTGTGTGTGACCAAGAATTCCTGGAGCTGGAGTGAGGAAGACCTCAGTTCAAATTCTCTGACATTTGTTAGCTGCGTGACCCTGTTTGCCTCAGTTTCCTCATCTGTAAAATGAGCTGGAGAAGGAAATGGCAAGCCCTTCCAGTGTCTATGCCAAGAAAACCCCAAATGGGGTCACAGAGAGTTGGACATGACTGAAACGACTGAACAACAATAACAGCAAGGTTTCATGAAGTTCTGAATCTATGATCCATGATCCCATGTGGGTAGGGAGGCTAGAAATGCCCCATCTTCACATGCACTCCATGGAGGGTTCTCCCATTCAGTTTTCTCCACTCCCAGCCTTGGGGATAATGATATTGGCAATGATCATTACTGTTTAACATTTCCGAAGAACTTGAAGGTTTAAGAGCATTTCCAAATATTATTTCATTTACCCTCACAACAACCATGGGAGGTAAGCGTGATCTTTACTTTCATTTTGTTGATGTGGAAACTAAGGATGAGAAGGCTTATGTGACCTGCCCAGGACCACAGAGGTAGGAAGTGTCTGAAAGCTGGATTCGAACTCATCTTGCTGAGTCCAAGTCCAGTGCTCTATCCACTGAGCTACCCGTCACACAAAGGACTCTTGTGGATCTCAAATACAATGATGAGGAAAGCCCTTGATAAACCTTCGAGAGCTAGTTCCTTCCTTGGTCATTCCCCTTTTCTCTTTCATGATCCCTCACCACATGGATGATGAGTTGGGCTTTGGGATGGGGTTAGAATCATAGTAATGGAGGTCAGATGATATAGAGGAATGTCAGAATCTCCAAGTCACAGACTCACAGAAGAGTCGGCAGGGACCTCATCCACCATCCAGTCTTACCTCTACCCCCCAAAAACTCCCCACTGTAGCAGCTCCGGAAAATAGTGATCCAGCCTGTACTTGAAGGCCTCCAAAGACAGGGAGCTCCTTACCTCCCAGTGCCACCCATGGAAAGCCCTTATTTTCAGGACACTCTTCTGTACTTCAAGCCAAATTTGCCTCCTTGTAACTCTACCTCTCCCTCCTCACACACATTGCTCCCCCTTCGGGGCGAGGCAGAACAGCCTCTTCCTTCCCCATTCCCACCCAATCACCACTGCACTGCACTGGTGCTGGGGATAAAAAGGCCAAGGTGAGGTAATCTCTGCCCTCGAGAACTTCCATTCTACTTGGGGCAGAGGATGCTGACAGTCAGCCACAAGCCTCTCTGATGATTTGGGAGGTGTTGGTGTGGGGCAGTGGAGAAGGGATCAACCTGACCCTTTGTTTCAACAATCCAGCTAGCAGCTGTTACGGGGGTGAAAGACCAACACAAGCCCAACAACAAGCATGCTACCAGCACATTGCAAAAGCATAGGTTCTTTTGATCTGCTTTACTAAGCAAAGCAAGGTTAAAGGGTTAACAAGCTTACTTTAATTCAACATACAAATACCATTCACTTAGTTCAGGGGAAAAAGCCAGCACCCTGACCTTCAGAGCAAATACAAACAAATTACAAGCATTGACAGACGGACCTTGTCTGATTCAAATCCCAATACTTAGTTACGAGAGTTTAACAAAATCCCAGCATCGGGGTTACAAGCTGGAGGGCTCTTAGCTACAGCTGCCCAGAGTCTCCACATCAGCACACTGCCAGGAGTGAGAGCCCTGAGCAAATAGCTTTGTCTTCTCCTCTTATATCATTTCAGATGTCATCAAACGTCATCTGAATGACCAGAACTTAGGCTGCTATGATTGGCTCTGGAGTTAGCACCTCGCCTTAGGACCCTGGGAGCTTCACACTCACATATGTTTAGCACCTAATAGGGGTTAGGGCCTGGAGCTTAGCACCTAGTAAGACTCAATAAAATACACTGAATCAAAGGAAACAAAAGCCAAATTCTTCAAGGGCACTTGGTTGAACTGAGTGCTAAGAGCTCATTCTGCTTACCAACACACCCTTGATCTCAGTCCCCATAAGGATTCTGAGAGATGAGGTGAGGAGGCAGTGGTCCAGGGTTAAGGCATGATCACCTCAGAGGAGTTGGTTGCTCAGCTGAAAGCAAAGGGATAGTTTTGTAGAAGGAACCCTGGATGGAGACCAGGCACCTGGTTTCTCTTTTAGTCTTCATGACCTTGGATGGGTCATCACATGTCTTTCAGTCTCACTGGTAAAATGATGCTCTCCAGCTTGTAAATTCTCTTCTTGAAATGTGCCCCAAACTGAAGCCAATACTCCATGTGGGGTTGAACCAGGATGTTATATATCAGGACTAACCATCCTCCTTATTCCTGGAAACTTTGCCTCTCTCAGCTTTTCTGTCTGCCAGAGCACACTGCTGACTCATACAAAGCTTACAATCCACTAAAATTTAGCCTAGATTTTTGCCAAGAGTCAAAGTTGAGTTTGCTTGCCAATTATTTACAGATTCTGTTTTCTTTCCCTTTTCAAAAAGGAAGGGAGGAGGAATGAGGTAATCAGGGAGAGCTTTGTGGAGAAGCTAGGATGTAAGTTGGCCTTGACATTTTGCCTCTAACTTGTTCATGCTCAAGCTCGTCCCTTCTCTTTTACTGAACGTAAGATAGAAGTGGGATCAAAGATTCAGAGCTGTAGGGGATCTTAGAGAGATCTAGTTTGAGCTGTTCATTCTACAAATGAGGACATGGAAACCTAGAGAAAACGTGATGTGACTGACCTATGGTAACAAGGAGCAGGGGTACAGTGTGAGCCTGGATGGCTTCAGAGGTCTTCTGACCCCAGCCCATAGAGTTCACCCAATCGGACAGGAAGGAATATCAGACAAGAGTGATGGGACTGTGAGACTAGGTGCATGGAAATTGTCAGAGAGGCAAAGAGCCAGAGATGTTGGACAAGGTTTATTTAAACCAGCTGGAGACAGATACTTCTACAGCCAGAAGATCTGCTGTGACCTTTCTTTGTCCTTTATACAAACCTGACAGGGAGTGGCTAACATTAGGACTCTTGGTGACATCCAGGAGCCCTTGGAGAAGGAGCTTTCTTCATGTAGAGGCCAAGAGACTCAGATGAGATAGCTCCAGAATGATGTTTCATCAGCTCATGGTATTCCAGGGTCGCTCTAGAACCATTTCTACCACTGCCACTCTAGATCAATCTGGATCAATCTGGAAAGGTCAATCCCTGAACCCTGCAATGGGGATGGGTCAGCACCCCAGGAGATTTTTTTGGATCTTCTTTTTGGAGGGGGGAAGGCAGGGCAATTGGGGTTAAGTGACTTGCCCAAGGTCACACAGCTAGTGAGTGTGTCAAATATCTGACTGACTCCAGGACTGGTGCTCTACTCACTGTGCCACCTAGCTGCCCCACCAGGAGATATTAAAGAAGGAATCCTAATGCTTAGCACAGTGCCTGTTACATAGTAGGCACTTAATACATGTTTAGTAATTGGTGCATTGAATCCTTTTCTCTTGGGGGTGCCTCTAGTTCTGATTATATTACATTCAACAGAAGCATCTCCCCTTTCCTACCCTGGACCTTTGTCCAGGGTCTGCCTTTGTTCTGCCTCAGGACAGTAAGCAGACAATTTTGACCTTGGGGCAAGTCCAGGGTATGGAGTAAGCTTAGTAGAAGGATGATTTGGGGATACCACAAGGCTCCTGGTAGGGAGTCCCAAAGAGTAGGACAGTCGTCCAGTCAGAGCTACCCAGCGTATGGTTACTAGAAGGGCCAAATGGAAGCTCTTGGAAATTCCTAGTTTTGACTACTGAGGCTCAAAATGTAATGGTTTCTACCTGCAGCAGTGCAGTAGGTCAATACCCTCCAAATGTTGGCTCTTTGGGGCAGAGCTTTTACTACTCTCCTCTAGTTACCATGCTGGCTAAGCTTTATGGATGCTGAGCTTGGGAGCTGAACATCCCCACCAGGACATGAGAGAGATAAGAGAGAGGAGGTAGAAATGGATGTAAATGAAGTCATTTGGTGCTAGGCTAGTCCTTCCCTATTGGTTGCCCAAGTAATGCTGTCCTTCCATAGGTCCTTGGCTGGGGCTGGTGGCTGCTCCACCTTGGGGAAGCTCTTCTCCCTCCCTCCCTTCCCTTCTCTCCAGAGAGGAGCCACCCATTCTTCCTGGGGCTTTTCCTACTGATGCTACTCCTTCTCTCCTTTCCTTTTAGCCTTTGTTTTCCCTTCTTACATTGGTCACTAGAGAAAAGGATTAGAAACATTTTATATTCTTGTCAGCCCAATTAATAGTCCCCTTCTCAGGAGGTTCTGGAACAATGTGGCCCCAGCAAAAGGCAGAGGAACCCTCCAGGAATCCCGTGACTGGAGAAAGGTGTTCTTTGAATTCATCTCAGGGAGCTGCTGGCATTCTGGGAATTCCAGTGGGTGCAGGGGACCCAGCTTCCAATGGGACATCCAAAGCGAGCTCTGGAAGAGTGAGCAGAGAAGGAGACACTGGGCTTGGGAAGTCTGGGGGTGCTTTTGGATTGTGCTGAACTTGTCCCCCCTCTTCCATGGACACAGCTACTTGAGGGAGTCCTGAGTCTGAGTTCTCTTTTCCACTCCCACCCTTTAGGAAGCTCTGAGATCCATCACTGAGTTCCCATCGCTGAGTTTGGGCAGATTCCTCTCAGCAGATGTGTGCTGTGCTCAGGGACTCAGAAAGGAAACCTGGGCAGGTGGGTGCTCGGGCTCCTGGTGGGGGGGAACCCCTAGATCTTGCAGAAGGGGAAAGGAAAGGAAGCCATGTCCTAGACAGCGTGTTCTCTTGTTTGCAGATAGTCTTCTAATCTGGGCTAACCCAAGGAAATCTGCATTCCGCTGGTTTGCATTTCCTATGCAAATGTGAACACCCTTTGGGGTTACTGCCCAGACTTCTGCAGCAACCACACTGGCAGGAGCCCCCAGTTGGAAAGTAAGCCAGCCCAAGTCTGCAGCATGCACCTGCCTGTCCAAGTCCATTCTCCCATCCCCACCTCAGGGCATGGCATTGAGTCTGTGACATGAACAGCAGGGCAAGGCTAGGTAGAGAGCGTCTCAGGGCCTCAGGGACAGTGTTCCAGAAATATCCATTTTGGGGAAAATAAACCATGCTAAGCACTTTACAAACATTATCTTATTTGATCTATATGTAGACACTTGGGGGAGGGGGCCACAGTGCTGGAGCAAACTTGTTGAAGGTCTTGGGAGGGGTAAGCAAAGGTGGGAAAGAACACAGAGAAAGGGAGGGAAAGATATTATTGTGATCTTAGTATGTCAGAGCTAGGAAAGGCCTTAGAATGTAGAACATGAAATGTCAGAACTGGGAGGAACATTAGAACATGGAATTTCAGAGTCAAGGGTAGGAGTTGGGACTATAAAGTATAGAATGTCAGAGTTGGGAGGGATCAAAGAGCATAGAATGTTGGAACTCAAAGAGACATTAGAACATTGGCTGTTAGAAATGTGAGGGACCTTGGAACACAAAGCATAGAACATCAGAGCTGGGAGGGCCTTTGGAACAGAGAAGATCAGAGCTGGAAGGGCCTTTGGAACAGAGAGGGTCAGAGCTGGAAGGGCCTTTGCAACAGAGAAGGTCAGAACTAGGAGGACCTTTGAAGCACTGAAGTTCAGAGCTGGAAGGGCTTTTGGAATACAGAAAGTCAGAGCTGGGAGGGTCTTTGGAACACAGAAGGTCAGAACTGGGAGGGTCTTTGGAATACAGAAGGTTAGAACCGGGAGGGCCTTTGGAACACAGAAGGTCAGAACTGGGAGGGCCTTTGGAATAGAGAAGGTCAGAAGTAGGAGGACATTTGGAGCACAGAGGTTCAGAACTGAGAGGGCCTTCAGAATACAGAAAGTCAGAATTGGGGGCCTTTGGAACAGAGAAGGTCAGAGCTGGAAGGCTCCCCAGAGCCTGTGGGTGCAGTATCTGAGGACTGTCTCTCCAGTGACCATCTATCTGTAACTCTCTCTCTTCCTGCTGTGGTTTGGCTCTGGTGACTTATTCCTACAGGGTCTGTGACCCCAGTGTATCCATCATTTGTACCCAACCCCTGTTCTCTGTGGCCCTGTGACTTTTAGGGAGACATTCCATTGCCCTAAAAGTCTGTGATATAAGTAGAAGATACTCTATCACTTTGTGCATTGCTGGGATATCTGGTTCTTTGAGAAACATTCAGACAATGTCAGAGGTGGATGGGACCTTAGAACTAGGACCAAAGGATGTTAGTGATGCAAGAGACCTTAGAAGATAGGCCCCAAAGTGTCAGAGTTGGGAGGCACCCAGAACATACAACATACGGTGCCAAGAGATGCTGGAAGACCTCTCTGACACCATCTAATCATTGCTCTCTCCTTCCTGCCCAGCATTTTGACAAAACATAACCATGAGGCTCCTCAGAGGGGGAGGAATTTGCTGAAAGCTTGAACAACTTATGGGTGGCACTGAGTGGAATGTGGGTGGCCAGATTCCCAGGCTGGTTCCCTATCCTCTTCCCCATGGTGCTTCTGATAGGGTGCTTGGGTGCTTGTGCTTGGACCCTAATTCTCACGCCTCTGCTTGGGTGTCTGTGCTTGAATCCCAATTCCAAAACCACATCCAGTTTTAAAATCACATCTATCCCTAGCCTCAAAATACTGTCTCTCTAGCTCAAGGGCAGCATGCCCCAGCAACACTTTTCTCTACTCCTTTGACAGTAGGCAGCACTGCGTACTGATAATTGGCTGTGCACTGGGTCATGACCATATTTACTACTTCCTGACCTTACTGATATGTACCCTGGACATAGTCAAATGCATACTCTCTTACATTTATTTTGTCTAACAAGACATTTGATTAGAGTCACCTAGACATTCCCAGTCAGCCCTGACCATTAGTTAACTTAGTGATGTTTCACAGTCAAAACCTTTCCTCCTAGTAGCTCCCCCTTGGGCTGTTTCCCAGTGAACTCTGGGTAATACACCTGTACAGTAGATACAAAATGTGCATGTTCCTTTAAGGACTGACCACTCGTTAACCACTCCCTAATCCCACCCCAAAACACCTAATTGACATGTTTCACCCCCAAATCTCATACATAAACTTTCCTGTGCCCCTGCAAGGTTGCAGATTCCCTAAGAACTCTTGCCTGCTGTAAAGCGTAATAAATCTTTACCACCTTGACTTAAAGAATGCTTGAGATCGTGAATTCATTCTGGACAGCCCGACCCTCTCCAGTACTCGGGTCTTTGAGGGGTACTCCCCCTCGGTGACCCTGTCTGGGAACTCTAGTCCTGGGAACTTTAGTTTTGGGATTCCTGCATCCCTGGGTTTTTCTCTCTCAGCACTTCCTGTATTGCAGCTGACTGTGTCCCTGTCAGTTTATACCTACGACCACCGCACCGTGATGGCAGAAGATAAAGTCAATGCCACATTCCACCCATCCCTGTTGTTCCCATAATGCCTCAGCTCGTTGTGTCTAACAGGACTGGTGTCTGGAAAGCATTCACAGGTTGAAGAGAACGGTCAGTGTCTCTGTATTTTAAATAGATGAGAAAGGAGCAAACATTAGAAAGGGATTTGTTGGTGGCCAAAGGTCCAGATGCCCTGAATTAAACCTGCAGAGGACATGAAAGGATAATAAGGAAGGGAGGTAGGGGGAATAGAGGCACCAAGCCTGGCTGATGTCTGCATTTGCTCCCTAGGCTCTGGAGTCCTACTGAAGGCACAAAGGAAAAGGCAAATCAAAGAATCCATTACGTTTGAGCTGACCCTAGGCCTGGCAGGTGCTGGGGAGTCTAGGCCCACCTCAGTCCAAGAAGCTATGTGCCCCTGCATCACTGCTGAGGGAGCCCACTTCTCGGCCACACACAGCTTCTAGCCTGCCTTGCCCTCTGCTTCTGCAGATGCCTGGAAATGCAGCATTGAGGAGGCACTCCTGTGAGATGCACCTCTGGGATGATCATGTTTTTGTCTTTAAAAGTGTATTGGTAAGTATGATATTTACATCATCAGTTCTAAATAGTAGGACCAAAAAAGTCAAGCCGCTCAGGAGTGATAGCGTTAAACCTGGAAGGACTCTCAGCCAGTCCAGCCACCTCCTTTCCCATGTCAGGAAACCGAGGCCCAGATAGGAGAAGGGACATGGTCAGGGTCGCACAGGGAGCAAATGACGTCAATTGTCTGTCTCCAGACCGGCACCCAGTCCACAGCTAGACACCTATCGTACCGCGACGCAAAGGCGGGAGATGCCTCTCTTTTCCTGGGACGTTTTGAAGAGGAGGATTTCACTATCTCTGTCAGCCACTAGGAAGCGCCCTCGGCTCAATGAGGACAGGGCTGGTTTGGGAGTGAGCAGGCCTGGGTTCAGATCTCCTATCTGGCGGCTGCCTTCTGTGAGATTAGATGGCTTCCGGGATCCTTCCCAGTTCTCAAAGTAGTATCGGCTCAGTCATATAAGCACTGGAGAGAGGACAGCGGCACGTAACCCGAGCCAGGGCGCTCAGGCCCGGCCTGCCTTGCCCCAGGTCTCAAGGGCAAGATCCCCGAGAAGGTGCAGGGATGCTTCTTGGAAGCCACAGCGTAACGATGCTGTCAGGCGGTCCGATGGACTTTCTAAAAGTCCCGAAGCTTTCCCGCCACCACGCGAGCCTGGGAGGCGGCTCCTTGCCTTGGGGAGGTAGCATCATCTGTCCTCTTCTTGGGGCGGGTGGATGGACAGACCGATGGGCAGCTGGCCCTGGAGTCGAAGTCCCTGCTGCAGGAACTGGGGCTAGGGTGGGTGGGGGTGCGGGGAACGCGGGAAGGCAGCTGTGACAGCCCTGGCAGAGATAGGCGCGCTCCGCACGCAGCCGTGGCTTAGGTGAGCGCAATGCAGCATCCTGCCCGCGGAGTTTGGGAGCACAGCGTCTGTCCTACCACTGACCCAGGACAAGGCCAAGGGGGAAGCAGGAGCCTGTCGTGCTTGGCTCTGGACATTAACCCAGTTTCTGGGCTGCTGGAAGTAGAGGTGGACTGGCTGGGGGCCCCCATCCTCTCCATCTCGAGGTGCACCTGCTGGACGCAGACAACCAGCGGTAGCCCCGGTATCAGGAGGGAGGAAGCAGAGCGTGAGGAAAAGGAGGCTGGTCTAGGCTCTGCTCCCCCTCTTCAGCCCCCACTGCAGCCCCTAAGTGGAGAGCAGAGCGCCAACCACGCGGGAGCCAGCCCCAGTTCAGGCCAGACTCCACCCTCCGTAACCACAGGCATCCCTGGGGAGTCCTGCTCCCCTTAGCTCTCTCCGCCCAGGGCCGGTCCCGCCACCAGCAGATCGGCCCGGATTCTGTCCCTATTCCTGGCCTGGATCAGGAACCCAGACCCCATCCCAGTCCGGGTCTGGAGCATAGCATCTGCGTCCTTGGGGCAGGCGCAGCGCTCGCCCCACCCCCGCTAGGTACTCACCGTACAGCAAGGCATGAGGTTGCTCTGGGACCGGCACAAGGCAAATCCTGCTTCACCCTCAGCTCTTCATCCTCCTCCCCGGAGGCAGCTCCGGGCGATCGCGAAGGCTCTGGGGCAAGCTGGCTACCGCGACTTCTAAAAGCCTCCACCTCCGAGCTGGGAGGGAGTACTGGGCAATGGCCTGATCCCTG
>CM053623.1:460833216-460864056 GCA_028646595.1 Phalanger gymnotis
TCCTGCTTCGGTTTTTTCCAGCTTCAGCTGTAGTTGTCTCTTAGTTCACCTCTCCTCCTTGCGGCCAAGCCTCTGGTGTTCTCAAGCCCTGCCTCAATGACCAGAGACCAATTGGTTCCTGAGTTGGCCCCTCTTAAGTCATCAATCTATGCCCACACAGGTTTCACACCTGATAGGGCTTTGGGCCTGGGGCTTAGCACTTAACAGCTGAAAGTACTTTCACTCAAGGTAAACAAAAGTCAAACTCCTCAAGGGCACCCATTAAACTAAGTGCTAAGGAGCCCATTTTGCCTTGCTGACATAAGCATCTGAGGTCAAATTTGAACTCAGGTCTTCCTGACTCCAGGGCTGGTGCTCCACTCACTGTGCCACCTAGCCCCATGTACATGTGCTTCCTTATCTGTGTGTGTATTGCTTTCTTTCTCTCCCTGTAAGCTTCTGGATGGCAGGGTGGCCCCATCTTGTTTTGTGTTTTCTGCAGCCTGACATTGAGGCTGGCACATGACAAACACTTAATGAACATTTGCTGAATTGGATTGAATTGAGCTCATGAAATTTGGGGCTGTCATCACACACAGCTACCACATTCAATTCAATCATTTCCTTTCAGAAGACAACCCTCAGTCCCAGAGAGGGGAGCACACTTGCCAAGGCACTGTAGTCAGGCCCTAGTACAGGCTCCTATTCCAGGTTCTAGGCCTCCACTTGGAGCCCTCCTCCCCCCATCAATGCTTGGTGGGGCCCAGCCATGTTAAGGCATAGTGTCTTCATGCCCAGTGATCCTTTCTTTAAAACACCTAGCACTCAGCAAGTCTGGCAAACTAGTGAGAGTTTCACCAGGAGCTCTCCCACCCTGTCCTCTGGCTCTAAGTTGCCATTTCCCTGGAAGAGACAGAGCCCAGCGTTCCCCACCTTCCCCTCTCTTTCTTTGGAACTGTTCCGCCCTTTCTGTGCCCCAGGAGGCCTGGGGCTTTGGGGAATACTCAGCCCTGTTTGTCTCCCTCAGTTCCCCAGAGTTGTCCCAGCAACCCTGCAATTAATGAGACCTTTTTCTGAAACACAAAATGATCCAGCAAGCTTGGGCTGGGATTCAGAGTTGCTGGGGAGCCCTGTACCCACAGCCCAGTGTGGCCTGCCTCCTTTGTGGAACAACAGCCTGCTCCCAGCTATGGCTCTGAGCACTTTGTCCGACCAGTTCTGCATAAGAAGGCGTCAAAAGGTGACAACTAAACTAGAAAATGTTGTTAGGGAGGGAAAGTCCTGGGAGGGCATCCAGTCTAGCCCCTTCTACAGATCAGCACCAACACAGATAAAGAAGCTAAAGCTCAGACAGGGAGGGGAGGGGGGAGTCTTGCAGCTCCGTGATCCAGGCCTCCAGACTGGCAGGCCAATGATCATTCAGGCAGAGGGTGGCTCCTCTTCACTGGCAGTCAGCCTTCCTGATAATCCTTTCTCTGCCTCTGTGCTCACAGCTTTCTGTGAAGAGAGAGAGTAAACATCCCCGTGAAGAGATTCCTTGGCAAAGGGAAAGGGATGGTTGGGTGAGGGGTGGGATGGGCATCACGCTGAAAGAAGAGACTGAAGACTTCAGTCTTATCTATGACCCTGACTAACCATGGGGCATTGGGCAGGCCACTAGGCCTTGCTAACTCTGGTTCCCCATCTGATGAATAAGCAAAGCCGATCCTGCCTTCTTTGCCTACTTCTCAAGGTTACCTGGACCATGGGGTGTACCTTCAAGGGGCGGCAATTCAAACATATATTTCCTAGAGCCTTTCTATGTAGGTCCGTCCAGAATGGAAGGGGCTCATCCGCTTGGGGTGCTATAGAGGGGACACCTGTTCAGGCAGAGGTTGTACTCGATGGCCTCTAAGGTTCCTTTGGACTCTAAGATTCAGGGATTCTTTTTTTAAAAATGCTGCTTCTGGCCATATTTTGTGATGACCCTACAGTCTTGGCTTCACTGCTTGGGGGTGTGGGGGAGGAGCTTCACAAAATGACCTAGTCCCATCCACTAACACACCCGATAGATTGGCTGGAGCGGTTTGAACTTGTCAGCATCCTCTGCTAGGGAATGCTTAACAGCAGATTGGGCTGCTGTCCAGCAGGAGCAGCCCAGCAGTGGCAGAGGTGCCTATGACCCGTCTGAGGAGAATTGCAGGGGTCTCTCATCTTCAAGGAGGGAAATAAGGCAGGGAGCAGGGTTGGCCTGAATGCTGCAGGCCCAGTAGGAGATGGGCAAAATTGATGACATCTCCTTTCACTGGAGTGATGATGAGACAGGACCCTTGGCAAAGAGCAATCGGGAACAAGGCAGGTTTGCCTTTTGTTACTGGAAAGGCAGGGAGCATCAGTAGCTAAATTGGTCTTAGTGGAGGGCTGAGAAATGGGCTGTTCACCCACGCACGTAAACACACAAAGAAATTGGGGACACAGCAAGGAACTCTCTCTCCCTTAGTGGAAGAGAAGGCCAAAAGGCACGAATGACAGGGCTACAGAGAAAAGGACATCCAGGAGACATACACATGTGTGTAGCATGTATGTGTGTGTATGTGGGGTGGGGAGAATCATTACCAAAACTTCATTCTAGAGACAGGGCTATAAGTTCAAGTTGGGGACCAGGGATAGGTAGGCTCAGTGTTTGGCAAAGCCCAGAGAGTCTCTAAGGAAGCAGGCTTTTTCTTGAGGGGAGCTGGAGAATTCCTCAGCACAGGCTTAGGCTAAAGGCTCCTTGAATAAGGTTAGGATTTTGGAACCTGTCATGTTCCTTTGCCACTTGGGATTCTCCAGCCCTTGTAAAAGGGAAGGAAAATGCGAACGAAGTTGCTAAGAAGGTGGTGTCTGAGAACCCGGGATGAAAATCACGGACAGGGTCCTAACAAAGACCGGTGAAGAGGCGATTGGCCTCCACTGGTTAAGAAGTCTAATCGAAAGAGCTTTAAACTGAAAGGGATGAATGAGGGAGAAAATAAATTTGCCTCTGCAAGGGGCCACTTTATTTAAATAGAAAAGTACAGGCTTAAAAAAAAAGTGGCAGGCTGTATAATATTGCAAACTCCACGAGTGAAATCCGAGGACCAGATATGAAGTAGCACCTGGGTAAAAATCAACCAAGTCAGGGCCAGAATCGATGTTCTCATTAGACTGGAAAGGAAGCCAGAGCCCGGCCCAAGCTGGACAGAGCACCAGGGGAGAGTCAGGCATTCAGGTCTAAGGCAGAGCGGTCCTGCTCGTCACGCGTGCAGACGACTTACGGGGAAGAGGTAGATAACTGGAAGAAGATAACGGGAATCTTGACAGACGAGAACATTTGGGACGGGTCTGAGAAAATGAAATGGAATGGGGATACATCGAAAATCTCAAGCTCGCGTTAAAAAAAAAACCAACAACGAAACTTCCCAAGTACAAGATGAAAGAAGACCCGGCAGGACAGCAGGCGTCTGAAAAGGATCTGGGACATTAAGGGGACTCGAGGATCAAAGGGAGTCCGCCGGCGTGATTCCGAGCCAGATCCCCCACAGTGTATCAAGCGCCCACTACGTGTTAGGCGCTGTTCTGGGTGCTGGAGGTACAGACAAACCTGCGCCGGGCTCTGCACCCAGGGAGTTGGCTATCTAGGGAGACGGAATTGGACTGGGTGTTGGCGGAACTGCGCTCTGGCGGACAGCTGTCCGCAAGTGGCCAGGCTGCCCTGGAAAGTCACGGGCTCCCCCTCACTGGAGAACTGCAGGCCACAAAAGCTCCGAGGCCCGGGTCAAGGGAAGTTGGGTGCTAGTTCAGGTAAAGGGCTTTGAGCAAATGTCTTTCCAACTAACTTGAAGAGTCTAAAGGGAGAGGACGGAGATAGAGACGGAGAGACAGAGAGAGGGAGGGAAAGAGGTGAAAAGAGGAGAAACAGCAGACGTTGGAGAGGGGTGGCAGGGCCGAGCGGGGGACGGACTCTTCTTCCGCCCCGCCTGCTGTGGCGTCACTCTGCCCCACCCCCATCCCGGGGCCGGCCCCGCCTGTGCCCCTCCTCTTCGCGCTGGAAACTGGGTCACACAAAGCTGACCGCTCCGCCCTGGTAAATCCGGGCCGGGTTTTGGCGGCGCCGCTCCCCCCCGCCCCCGCCCCGCCCCGCGCCGCGCCGTCCCTCCCCCTCCCCCTCCTTCTCCTCCACCTCTCCCCCCTCCCTCTCGCTAACGTGGTTGGATAAGTCTTCTGGCATTTCCTGCAGCAGGCGCGCTCCGACAGCCAGCTGGGCAGCGTCGGGGCCGGCCGCAGCCCCAGCTTGGGTCCCAGCCCCGGCCTCAGCCCGCACGGCCCCCGATCGTCCGGACCCTGGCCCCTGGCCCCCAGGCCCGGCTCTGCTACAAGGGTAAGGAGGCTGCCGCGGCTGGGGACGGGGGGTAGGGGGCTTTCGCTGGGGGGGGGGGGCGGGAGAGGAGGGGATATGGGCCAGCCAGGCCTGGGACCCTCGCCGGACCCTCACCGCCGCCCATCGGGGAGAGAGACAGGGATTTGGACTGGGCTCCAGGGGACCCCACTCCAAAACACATACATACACACTCAGACACCCCACCCCGAGGAGCTGGAGGAAGTGGGGCGGGGCAGCCTCACCCCCGGAGCCCGGGTCCGAGAAAGGAGCTGTAGATCTCGCGCCGGGGGACCCCCCCGGCCCCAAAACACTCCCGGAGCCCCGATCTCCGTCCGGGATCTGCGGGGCTGGACCCCACTGGACGTGAGGGGTCTGCCTGCGTTTGGCCTTCGCAGCGCCCGTGTGGCGGGCAGCCGTGGTTGCCCGTGGCGGGGGTGGGTGGGTGGCCCGCGGCGTTTGTCTGGCCTTGGCACGTTCGTCCCCGTAGCCTGATGCATCTGTTCAGCTGGGTCTCTGCAGGTCTGCTCTCTCTCTCTTTAAAATCTAGACCCAGGGGCGCCCCCCTCCCCGCATTCGTGTGCTTTCAGGAGGGAAGAGGCTGGGCCCCTGATACCTCAGCCACCTGGCTTGGGGACAGACAAGGGGTGGGGGGTGGGGGGCCCAGGCTAAGGAGGGGCGGGAGCCAGTTACAGTGCCCTGAGAAAGGGAAAAGTGGAGGTCTCTCATCCCTGCGGTGGCACACCCAAGGCTGGGCCCCTTGCGGGAAGGGGCTCTCCGGAGAGGGCTTGCCTTGCCTGTCTGTGCCCTCTCCAGCACCCTCTCTGTGTGATCTCAAAGAGTGTCTGTCCTGCCACCCCTGCCCTTGTCTGTACTAAGCAAGAGCAACAGAGACTGAGCCCCTGAAAACCTATGAGATCCCTTCCCCAAAGAGGAGAGCAGGACTACACTAAATGACCGCTGAGGTGTCTCCAGCTCCCTTTCTGGAGTCCTGAGCTGCCTTTGGGCACAAACAGAACTCCAGGGGCATCCCTGCACCGGTTGCCTAGGATCAAAAACCCAGCCCTTTGTTGGACTGTGAACAAGAAAGGGAGTCATTCTATGAGTGGAAAACTGGAGGGGGGGGAGGGCTGTTTCCTTCCCGCCCACTCCCCCACATTCTTGTGTTTCCCCGAATCTGACAGGGTTTTCAGAAGACCATCAGCCGGGCTCTATGAAGGATGGCCCCCAGCTCTGTGCCTGTAAGCTTCTGGCAGCTTTGGGGGCCCCCTTGTCATCCCCTGGTTCCCCTATGGCTCTACAGCTCCCATTGTCTGCCTAGGACTGCATGGGACAGACAGCATGTGTGTTCATGCCCATGTGTGCACTGCTAACCCAGAGAATGGTGGGCCAGGTGCTTGGGTTTGGTTTCCTTTTGCCTTGCTGAGACAGCGCCGGTGTGGATGTGTGCCCTCTGCCAGCTGAGAGAGATGGGGCTGGGGGCGTTTCATCCTGGGCTTCCATGTTTCACCAGCACAATGTGAACAGAATGAGAGATCGGGTCTGACTTATCTCCAAACAATTTGCAATTCAGTTTAACAAAGCATTTCTTAAGTGTGGGTTCTGGGCAGGGCCCTGGTCTAGACTACAAAGAGAGACCAGCTTGGAGGGTAGGGAGCCCCCACCCCCTTCCCCTTGGACGCCCACTTGGGGCTCAGCCCTCACCTGGGTTGCTTCGGTGAAACGCACCCTGAGTGACTGGCTCACCTTGGGAGCGCCGCTCTGCATGCCTAATGAAATACTGCCTGTCTGGGCCCCAAATCCCCTCCTCTCCTCCTCGGTTATAATTCCCCCCTGCTGCGGAGGTTGAGTATCAGTTTCTCTCCTGAAATGTTGGCATCCCAGATGCTTACTAAGCTGCTTTGATATTCATCTGACCTGATGCCCAGTTTGGTAGGGGTCCATCTTGCTGAAAGCCTCTCCTTCCAAGACTTCCCTGGGCTTTGCTCAGGGTGGTTAGTGAGGGAGCGGAGCCAAGACCTGTTTTAGGAAGTTTTCTTCTTGCATAGCTTGGTAGAGAGTTAGAAAGACCTGATGACAAATCCACGCCAGATGTTTGCTGGCTATGTGACTGAACCTCAGTGTTCTCCTCTGTCAATTGGGAATGCTAATGACAACACCTACCTCAAAGGGCAGTTATGAAGACCCAAAGAGGTCGTGGGTGGAAAGGGCTCCACAAACCTTAAAGTGATGTTTTATGTACCTGTTGTATACCGGACCCTGTGCTAAGCTCTGGGAAATGAAAGAGTCCTTTCCCTCAGAGAGCTTATGTTCTACTGGGAAAAGGGGTGGCCCAAGACAGGTTCTCAGGTAAACAAAGGATATCTATGCAACAGAGATATAAACAGACAGTCTGTAAACAGAATATACAAAGTGATTTAGGGGAGGAAACGGCCCCATTGCCCCTCAAAGGACCTCTTGAATGAGGCCCAGAAGAGTCTAGGGGGGATGCCCACCCACGGGGGGAGGTCATGGGTGATCCAGGGGGCACTAAGATGGATCAGACGATCAGGTAGAAAGGGCTGGGACCATGTACCTCAGATGGAACCTCTGCCTCCTGGACAGGGGGGAGGGGGCATGGCTGAGGCTGGAGCACTGTCTGAAGTTAGGTTGGGGCCTGAAACTCCACCAGTCATCTGCCATTGCCAACAGCAGAGATGTGCAGGGAGAGTCTCGGGGATGGAGTGTGCAGGAACAGAGCTTGGAGAGTCCCAGGGGCCTCCAGAACAATGTCAGCCCTGAAAGGGAGCTGGCAGGGCCCTTGGAGAACAGAGACTAACCTTCCCTTCTACAGAGCGGGGAACTGAGGCCCAGAGAAGGAAGGGACCAATCCGCCTGGAATCAGACAGTAAAGTGAGTCAGCCTGCTTACCCGGTGGGGGCTTGTTGCCTTGTTTCTGGGCTGTTTTTAATGGAAGGACCTTGGGCCACCATGACAAGCATGCTTCAGTCATTGACCCTGTCCTTTGAGGCCATCCCAGAGGCACTGAGGACTTTCCACCCCATTTTCCCATATGATTTACCAAGCCATACCTATCCCCCTCCTCCAGACTGGATGTCTGCTGGGCTGCACTGGGCCCATGACCTTAACCAGAGGCAGAGCCTGCTCTGAAAGATTAATAACTTGGAAGGAGAACTTCCCTCCAGGCCCTAGGGCTCCCTTAGGTCACAAACCCCCTTGAAGCCCATCCTCTAGGCACAGACCTCTTCTCCTGGCTGGGGAGCCTGGCACAAAAACCTCCCTGGCCCCTGCTCTCGGGAAGTTCCCCCTCTACCCTGGGGAGGGAAGGAAGGACCCAGCAGGAGTCCAGCCAGCCTCTTCTTGGGGAAACAGTGCTTTGGTCCCAGGTTAAGTCTTATGGGAGCATGTGTTTCTGTGGGCAAGGAGTCTGCTTCCCTTAGGCAGTGGGTCCAAGGCCCTGGTAAATGAAAATAATACCCATGTTAATAGCTGGCATTGGTAGAGCCCTTCGAGGTTTGCTAAAGGTCTTCTGTCCAGAATCCTCTTGTGCAGACTTAACAGCGAGCCCTGCAGAGCAGGCGAGGTTATGGCCTCCATTTTGCAGATGGGACACTGAGTCTGGGAGGTTAGCTAAGAGGTCTCTCCTGAGAGAGCTGAAGGGTGGCAGAGGGGAGGAGAGTGGGCTGCCAAGCCATGAAAACCTGGGTTCAGATCCTGTTCTTTATGTGGTCCTGGGTTAAGTCACAATCTCTCAGTGCCCTGAGCGTCTCTCTGAGCTTCAGAGAAGGCACCCACTTGCTGTGGTAGAGGAAGTTCGGTCTCCTGGAGTGTTCCCTGGGTCAGCGACATCGAGGCCCAAACCCTAAGCCTTCAGCTTGGCATCAGGGGGAGCTCTGCCAGGTGAGGCAGGACGAGCTGCCGAGTCGCAGCACATGGGGTCCTGCCCTCTGCAGCTCCCAGTCTAGTACGAGAGGCAGCTACTCAGGGAAAGATGTTACTATAGGGCAGCGTTAGGGAAAACCAGTGTGGCCTGGATTAAGGAGCCAATGGGATGAGAGTTGAGGAAATTGAGAAGTGCTCGGGACCTTGTTCTGGAAAATGGTGATATTAAAGACTGGGACCATTCCTCCCAGGACTTGCCCAAACCGCTAAAGAAATGGACATCCATGTCTTGTTTGGGGCAGACTGTGCAGCGCCCTACCTGGCTGCCAGGTCCCGGGAGGAAAGGCCAAAAAGGAAGGATCGTGAGAGCTGGAAAAGGAGGAGATGGGAGAGCCCTTGGGGGGCCTCGAGGACCGTGCATGCAGAGGAAGCGATCACACGGAGGATGTCCCTGGGGTCGGATCTTTCTCCTCGGTGCAGACCTGTTCCCTTTACACAGCATCCCCTCGAGCCATGCCCCAGAGCACACCCTGCCCCAGTCCTCTAGGCTCCCTCAAGGTTGTGCTTCCTTTGCTGGGTCACTCCCTACTGGCAGGTAGGACCCACCCCTCACTCCCCAGGTCTCATCTGCCCCGTGCTCCCCACGTCTCATCTGCCCCGTGCTCCCCACTGGTCCTGCCAACAGAATCCATGATCTGTGGCCCCCAGACAGCGGGCTCTTTCGCATAGGCAAAGTGTAGCACACAGATTGTTTCACTGAGAACAGCAGCTCCTCAGGAACGGAAAACGGTTCATTTCTCCCTCTGCGGCCGGTCAAGCTCTGCATCAGCTGAACAAGTGCGAGCAGACATTTATTAAGCACTCTCTGGATGCCGGCCTCAGCTGTGGTTCCCAGCTATGCTCCGCAAAGGGCCAGCCCAGGAGTGGGGAACCTGTGGCCGGGATGCCACTTGTGGTAGCCTTCTAGGTCCTCAAATGCGGCCCTTTGAACTCCACAGAACAAATCCCCTTCCTAAAAGGATTTGATCTGTAAAAGCTGGACTCTGTCAAAAGGCCACACGCAAGAACCTACAGGGCACAGGTGCCCCACCGCTGGGCTAGCCTAAGACTAAGCTGTAAAAAATGTTGTTCAGTCGTGTCCAACTCTCCATGGCCCCATTTGGGGTTTTCTCGCAGAGACACTGGAGTGCTTTGCCATTTCCCTCTCCATCTCATTTTACAAATGAGGAAACTGAGGCAAGCAGGGTGAGGCGCCTTGGCCAGGGTCCCCCAGCTAATGTGAATAATGGTGGTGATGTTGATAGCTGCCGTGTCTATGTGTGTCCGGCACAGCCCTAAGAGCTTTACAATCATCTTTGGGCCTCACAACCACCTTGGATCATTAGGATACAGACGAAGCAGAGAGGAAGCGACTGGCCCAGGGCCTCAGAGCTAATAAAGTGTCTAAAGCTGGATTTGAACTCAGGTCTTGCTGACTCTAGGGCCAGTGCTTCCTCTGCTGCACTGGCTCCCCAGTTTAAAACCAAAGGAACGTCTTTCCTCTAAGCCATCCTGGTCTGCCCTGGCAAGAAGAAGGAAGCAGATGGGCCATGGGCTCTTCCCCCGTCCTCCTCCTTCACATGTACGATGTATAGGAAGGAGGACAGTGAAGTCATCCAGGGAGAGTTTCTCACACTTGCTCCCACCCACCGGAAGAGACGCCTCCAGGATCAGGGCTGGTCATACATAACAGAGTAGGAGGGAGCCAGGATGGCAAGCATCAAAAATATCTCCCCTGGATTTTAAAAATTCACAGATATTTTTAAGTATCTCTAGCACTTGCGGCTGTGAGATGCAGTGCCAGCCTTCACAGCTCACTTCGACCTGGACAAACCATCTCGGCAAAGTAAGCCAGTGTGGGAGACAGAGCACAAGAGAGTAAGGGATGGCAGGAGCCCCCCAGCCCCTCATTTTGCTGCTGGGGAAGGGAAGGTCATTTCACAGACTTGCTGAGTCTTGGGGCTGGAAGAAATCTCATCCAATCTGTGCCTGAAAAAGAATCCCCCTGCCCCCATCACTATCTTCGACAAATGTCCCTGCCAGCTCCCACCTGAAGACTCCATCCTCACCCCACCCCCGCCTAGGAGGAAACCCAGCAATACTCCAGCATCCCATTCCATGTTTGGACGGTTCTGTCCCCTACAGCAGATGGTCCTGCCCAGAGCATCTTGGCTGGAGGGGCCAATCAGAACCAGGCTGAACTCTGTCCCATATGACATCCCTTTAAACCCTTGAATGCCATGATCACAATGTTCCAAGTCTTCTCTTGTCCAGGCTCCGCAGACCTGACTGCTGGGGCATCATCGCCTGAAGGTCCTTCCCCATCCCAGTGACCTTTGGACACTCCAGCTCATCCTCAGGGTCCATCTTAAACCTTGGCACCCAAAACAAAACACAGTCATCCAGGTGGGATCTGACCAAGGGAGAACATCACGTGCTTATCCCTGATCTTCCAGCCCCAGCTCACAACACTTTAGGGCTACCCCATCACACGGCAGACCCAGCCTAACATATCATCCACCACATGCAAGGGCACCCAGTGACTTCATGACTGACCAAGCCCAGGGCTCTCGATGGATTCCTTCAGGGCCAAATGGTTCTTGAGAAATCGCATCACATGCCTGCAACTGACTGCTGAAGCTCCATTCCTTTGGGGTTAAGGCACTGACTCCCACCCCCAAGCTCCCAGTAAGGGCAAACATATCAAAGCTCTAAAACCGTGCTAGGTATCAGATGCTAAGCAGCTAGTGGGCACAAGTCAGAGGGATCTGAGTTCAAATCTGACCTCAGACAGTTACTAGCTAGCTGTGTGACCCTGGGCAAGTCACTTCACTGCTGCTGCCTCAATTTCCTCAACTGTATAATGGGGCACCTCCCTCCCAGAGTTGTGAGGATCAATAAGATATTTGCAAAGCACTTGCCTAGCACATAGTAGGCACTTAATAAATGCTCATTTCCTTCCTTTATCAATTGGATTCAAAGCCCCCACAACCCTCGATCTCCGATCCTAGGCCCTCTGCTTCCAGGTTGTGGTATGAGAACACATCCAGCCAAATTCCAAGTTCTCAGTGCCGATGGTCAGCTGGACTTGTGGGGCCCTTTATGGAACTGGAGGCCCAAAGATGTTTTCTGTCCACCCTCTTTCTGACTCTGCTAAACAAACCCTGTGGCTTTGGCTCCAGTGTGCATCTTAAGGCCAAGGCATGACTCACCCTGCCCTGGGCGGGGACAGAGGCAGGGCCAAAGATGGCCAGTTAGTGGCCGCTGGAGCCGATCCTCTCAAGGGCTGGAGTCCGATGCTTCTGGTGGGGGAGGGGCTGCTGGCTTTTCTCTCAGGTGCCCTCTTGATAGGGATGGAGAACTCCAGAAAAGCTTTGGCCTGCAGCCTCCTCAGAAAGCTGCTGTTTTTTGTCCTTCCTTCTCAAAAAGGACCGTGACATCAGGGAGGTGGAGAAGGGTGAGGAGGTAGGCAGATTTTACATGTTATCGAAGGAGAGTCTGCCAGTCTGCCAGAATATCTTGCAGATATTCTGAACCACAGACCTGACCTCTGGTCCATGACAGACTCACCTGTCCACTCGCACCCAGTGAGTGTATTCATTCCAGCCAGCCGTGTGTAGAGTACAGGATAGGGCCTCACCCCCGGCAGTCCCATGGAAGGTGGCATCCAAAGCTGGACAACCACAGCCCTTGAGAAGGTCCATAGAACTTGGAATTCCTGAGAAAGGAATCCCTTCCCCGGGGAGCTAGGACCCAGAGGAGCCTTGTGATGGGCCCTTCAGCCCATCTGCCACATCTGTAGATGTGACTAGAGGGGAGCAAGCTGGCCTCGGGGCCAGGGGCTAACACCTCCATTCACGGAGGGCTTCCCATTTACCTGGGGGTGGGAGGCACACAAGGAAAGGGGACAGGAAAAAGGCAAGGTTGGGGAGGGGCATAAGAGTTGTTTTGTCTCCTCGACCTTTTATTTATTACAGATTATTGCTTGGTCTTGAGGGGAAGGAGGAGGGAGCCTCGAGCCTCTGCCACAGTGGAAACAGGGATCTGGAGATGTGGCTCTGCCACTTGCTGGTTCAGTGACTTCTCTGTGGGCCTCAGTTTCCCCTTCTGAAATACGAGGGGCCCACCCTAGACACTAAGATGCCTCTCCACCCTGAATGATGAAGTAAAGGCACCTGGGATCCCTGAGTTTGAATTATAAGGCTCCTCCACAGGAATTCCTTCCATGATGTCCCAACAAATGGTCATCTCAGCCTTGACTTGTAGCAATAGCCTCTTCCTCCCTCACCCTCACCCTGGCCAAGATGGTGACCCTGGCCTAGGACAGGGACTGGTCGTCCAAGCCAAAGTGGTCTTCAACTCTAGGCCTGGGCCTAGGCGGGAGACATGGCACCAACCTGGACTTGACTGGCCAAGGGCCAGAAGCTCTGGAGGTTTAGGCCCACAGGAAGGCCTCATGCAGTCAGATAGATGGGACTTGGGACACCCAGTAAGTGGCATTCCAAGACTTAGCCTGGCACATAGTAGGTACATAATCAGTGTTTATTGACTTATTGCCTGAGTTCTCTTAAAGGCTCACTGATTTTCAGTGAGGGGTTTAGGGCAGCAGGCCCACCCAAAGGGTAAGGCAAATACGACAGAAGCCAGAGACAAGGACTCTTGAGTCAGGTTGCCACATGGGGATTCCAGGCAGGCTCAAGAGTGAGCTGGGCCTGGGGATGAGAAGCAGGAGGAGTGACTCAGTCTCACCAGAATAAACCCCAGCGATGCTCCGCCCTTCCCCAGACGTCTGCCGGCGTCTGTGGAAAGCAGCCCTCCTCCCTGGCCTGTTCCCCAACCACCACCACCACCCCCCCCCCCAATCCGGCCCTTTCCACTGTCAGTTTTTCCAAAGACAGCTCAAGAGATTCCCAGGGCTCACTTCTGATTGGGGAGCCCCCCCTGCCCCTGTCCCTGTACTAAACCTGAGCCTCCCCCTCTGCCCCTTTCCTGGGTCACTCAGGTTTAGAACTGTGCTGGGGCTGGGCCACTCAGAGGGTGAGGGTCCGTCGAGCTGCCCTTTTCCAGACCACCTGTCAGTCATCCAATCAGCACCGCCCCGGCTCCCAGAAGGGGCGTGTCCATCAGCTGCCCTGGGCCTGAGAAGGACAAACCCCTCCCCTCCAGGTTTAGTCTTCCAGCATAGGAATAGGAGTCTCCTCAGGGCAGGGATTGACTCACTCTGGGTCTGTGTCCTCAGGGCTTAGTACTGCACCTGACACTTTCATCTGCGACTTTTGCTCACTCGTCTTTCCGAGAGTAAATCCGTAAGGCTGCTTCGCACTGGGGAGAGCAGGAAATTGGGAATCTGACCCCGAGGTTCTGGGGTTGGCTGGGCCCTGATGATTGTCATAATGGCACCCGCTGAATCTGGGGGCGGGTCCGGGAGTCTTCACAGCGACAGACCGTGTAAGAGCCTTCGTCATTGGCTGGTGTGATGGTCTTATGGGAATCTAAACTCCTTAAAGGCCACCATTGGAAGCCCTCCCGCCACTCTCTGGCTCCAGCCTTATCACCCATTACTCCCCTCTGTCCCGCTAGACTGTCTGGTCACTGTCGAAGTTGTAAGGGCCCTTAGGACGGAGAACATGGGACTGTTGGACCTGAGAACAGTGAGTGTTGGAGCTGAGAGAGAGCCTTAGAACAGGGGATGTCAGAACTGGGAAGGGCCTTGTCTTCTCTCGCCAGCTAAGTCATAAACTGAGAGCAAGAGCAGATGTTTCCACCCTTGCAGGGTCTGTTTGCTCTCACAGGAGGTCTTGGTCTACTTGTCTCCGGGGGAAGCAGAAGGAAATGAGGAGCGCTAGATCTCAAGCCAGAAGTTCTAGACTCAGGTCCCAGCTCTGAGATCTTGGCTTCTAGAATCCAAAAAGCCAACGGGATCTCAGAGGTCAGCTAGCAGACACCTCTCACTCTGCAGACAAGGGAAGATGACTGGCCAAGGGTCACACTAATGGTGAGAGGCAAAGCCACTGTTAAACTCAGCTCCCCAGGGCCACCTTATCGTCTCTGGGTCTCAGTCTTCCCGTCTGTAAAATGAATAGCTTGTTTTAGATGATTCAATTTTGCATTTCATTCAATCCAATTCAGAAAGTATCTTCTAAGCTCCTACTGTGTGCCAGGTATTGGGTGTGCAAAGACCACAGAAAGGAGGTTGCAGTCTGTGACCTTGGTGCAGATAAGTAAATATGAATTGATTGGAAGTATGAGAGAACATCCGAATCTCCAAGGAGGTCACAAGTGACCTCACCTTAGAGGGTGAGGAAGATTCTGATCACTTGAGGCCGGTGCAAATACCTAGTGGCTGGAAATGAGACATTGCATCATTCAGCTGGGCAGGAATCTGAAGGAGGGGGAGTCACATGGCCTGAAGCCCCCCTGGCACGAGAGGGACTTCTGGGACAAGGGAACTCAAGAACACAAAGCTTCAGGGCTGCCTCCAGCCCTGGAGAGCCCAAGTGTGGAGGAGGGGCTAGCTAGGCTCTTCCCAACCCTTGTTTTACAGGTGAGATAACTGACAGACAGGGAAGCTCAATGGGTAATGTGCTTCTCCTTTTCTCCTCAGGGTCCTCTTCTAGAAAATGAGGGGATTAGATGGGGGGCAGGCACAGCAATCTAGAAAAAACAATGAAATGTACTGCCTTCTGGCTGGGGGAGGGGTCAGGGGCACTGAATACTGAATACATAGGACTAGCGAGGGTTTTCTTTGTTACAAGGAAGGTTCAGTTGTGTATGGGGTGTACTGTACCTAGGAGTGGATGTGGCAGATAGAGATCTAGAAAGGATCAATAAAGTCTTTGATAATGACAAGCGCTATAACGAAGGGAATCGGACCAGACGATACCTACGGCCCCCCTTTCCCCCCCCCCATTTAATGATCCCAACCCAGCCTCGTGCCTGGGCACCACATGGTAACTGTGGGAAACCAGGAATAGAAACACTGATTTCTTAATTCCCCAGTCACATCCCCGTGGGCCCCCTGGGCCCATGCCCAGGTCTCTCTTCTCTCTCCTCTCTCTTCTCCTCTCCCCTCTCTCCACCTCTGTCCCCACTGTCTTATTTCTCCCTTCCTACCATCTCTCCTCTCTCTTTTCCCACACTTTTCCTGAGTTCCACTGAACCTACACTTCCCTCTGATAACAGACCCCTCGGATCTCACCTATTATCATCAAAGCTTAATGCCTTGGAGGGCCCTTCTGCAGAAGGAGACCGCCTGAATGATGAGTCCAAACTGGTCAAAAGTCTGTAATGTCAAGATCACTTTCCGAAGCCTGCCTCGGCTGTGTGGGAAGTAATCCTTTTGGGTTTGTGCCTTCGACCTCATGCAGCTGTCAGAGACACTGGGCTGGTTCTCTTCACTGGCACATAGTAGGTGTTTAAGAAACACTCTTTGAATATGAGAGAGAGAGAGAGAGAGAGAGAGAGAGAGAGAGAGAGAGAGAGAGAGGGAGGGAGAGAGAGAGAAGCAGAACAAATACAACTCAGCCCCAGACTGTTTTTCTTTTCCCTTTCCCCCTCCCATCCCCCCATCCCACTCTGTTTCTCATCTCTCCTCCATCCCCAGGGAGATCAGAAAGGTCAGTACGGCCGAACGCTAAGATCCTGCCGCCTGTTCTGGGCAGGTGAACTTTCAGGATGGTGCAAAGAAAGGTCAGCAAAGGTCAGAGGAGCTGCCTCCTCCTGCAGGAAAACAGCTGCATTTCTGAGCATCAGGCAAACCTTAATTTGCCCTCTTTCTCCTCATCATCTTTACTCTTAAAGAGAAGTTCTGTCCGTGGTAAGAGGGTGGGAAGTGTAGGCGGAAGCGAATGAGCCAAAACCCAAGAGCCTAATCTTGTCACCGAGCTGGGGAGGGGCGAGGGAAAGGCGTAACAGCCCAGGGCTCTATCTGTGCACCTGGGCTGGGAGAGCACTGAGTATGAACCCAGCGATCATTACCAAACACCTGCATTCTAATAAGGAAGAGGGAAAAGGTGGAGACCAGCGTGGACTTGTGTGAGCACTAGAATTTTCTTTTCCAAGTATGTTAAATTCCCTCCAAGAGCTCAAAGCGCCCTATTCTGCTCTCTTTTTTAACGTTTCTCTGATACCTCCATCTTTCTCTCCTTTCTCAGCTCTCACTCACCATGCCCCCCTGAAGCCCTCCCTTGTAACTAAGAAGGATGGGCCGATAAAAGTACCCCTGATGTGGACCGAGTCTGAAAGGGTGAGTCATCTCCTGCCCCTCTGCCAGGAGGGTTGTGCGCTGTAGGCTCAGGTCACAACCATGTACTGAGAAGGTGTTCTCCCCTCCCTGAGTTTATGGGAGACGGACAGTCATTTTATGAGAACCCAAAGGGTCCTCAGAGGCCATCTGCTCCACTCTCCTCATTTGGAAGAGGAGGGCACTGAAACTCAGACGGGGAAGGTCATTCGACCGTGGTCACACAGCAGCAAGCTCCTGTGACTTCAGACCCAGACCCCTTCCCACTGTGACACAATCTGTGTTATTGATGGGACCCCAGATCCACTGGAGTTTGGAGAGGAAGCCTAGATTTGGGGGAATCAATGGAGGCTTAGCCTGTCTGTAGTTGGAATCAAGGCCAGCCTTGTCCGTGAAGGAAGGAAAGAAGGCTGCCAGCTCCCTGGCCATCCTGGGGGAGGATGGGTGAGCTGCTGCTGCTGGGAGCCAGAAGTCCCCGGGGCTGGGCAGGGAGCCACTTGGGTGGGTTTTCTTTGTTAATTGACTGACTGATAAGAATCAGATTGTAGCAAGGCCTGCAGCTCAGAGTGTGGCTGTCCTTCTATAGGTCATGGGGACGGCTCCCAGCCCTTGGAAACTTCCTAAATCGGGCCAGAGATTATGGCTTTTGTATGAGCTCCTCAGGTGGGAAAGGCGGGCACAGTAGATAGACGCTCCCTTTAACGGATGAGGCAGCCATTTTTCAGAGCTCCTGCCACTCTCAAGGACAGGTTGAAGTCAGGGCCTTCTTCCCCAAGTCAACCTTCTGCCTCTTCACAGCCCTAGTGTTGAGGGCCTAGGGTAACGAGCAGCCTGGGTAGTGTATTCCACTGTCTGCTGCGTACAAAGAGGAGGCTGTTTGTGCTCTCTTGGGTGGCTTTTGTCTTTGGATTTTCAAGCCCTACCTGGTCCCACACCTGGCCCATCACCCAGGAAGGAGGGTCTGGAGAAGGGCTTCAGTCCATCTGGGTAATGACTATTCCAGTGAAAGCCGTTGGCATTGCTGGAGGGTTTGAAGATTTACCAGCCTCTCCAGAGGCAGGGTGAATTTTCTCATTCACCTTTCGCTATCCACCTTGGGAGATACATCCTCCAAAGATTTTCTGCATTTTTCAGGTTAGGAAGCTGGTCTCAGAGAATGGGAGTGACCAGGACTGTATCCCAAAGCCAGAAAGGGACAGGCTTCTCCCCGCCCCCACTTCCCTCCTCTGCCTCCCTCCCTCCCTCTTTGGGAGTGTGCTTGTAACCGCTCCTCCTGGTGGCCCGAGCCAGGCTTCCCAAGTAGGGAGAAGGGCGCTGGGGAGGGGCAGGGAGAGGCCAGGCCAGCTGGTCGTCTGCCAGACTCATGTTTACGAGACTGGCTGTACTTGTTTCTGTCTTAGATTCACCGATGTCTCCATCCCAGGGACTCCCCCAGAGCTCGCTCACACTTCCAGCAAGGGCCCCATCATCATTAGGAGCCTTGGAGCAGAGGCCCCCATCATGAGGGGATATGACCCAAAAGGGACTTGTGGTCCAGGATGGGGTCACCCGAGGCAACCCCTAACACCCCTGCAAACTTTGAGACCTCGGGCTTCTGGTTCAACAGGGAGATGTTAGAAGCCCTGCCTCGGGGCTCCTTCTCAGGCTGTCCTATCTGCTAGGCACTTGTGATGTGCCAGGTACTCTGCCAAGCACTGGGAATCCAGAGAAAGGGGGGAAAGTCTCTACCCTTCTGGAGCCCACAATTTAATGCATCAGCTATGTACAAACCAGGTCCATTCAGAGTAAAGTGGAGATAATCAACAGGAGAAAGCATTAGTGTGGGGGAGGTGGGAAGAAGGGCTTCCTGCAGAAGGCTGGGTTTTATCTGAGACTTGAAGTAGGGGGCACTGAAGAGGGAGGGCATTCCAGGTAGGAGGCCCAGCCAGCACAAAGGTGTGGCGTTGGGAGAATCACGTGGGAAGGAATCATTGAGAAGCCTGATTCCACAGAATACATGGAGGGGAGAAATGGGAAGGAAGACTAGAAAAGGCCAAGGGGAGGGCGGATTAGAAAGGCCTTTAAAAGTCAACAGAGGATCTTAGATTCTATCCTGGAGGTCATAGGGAGCCACTGTAGTTTTTGGAGGGAAGGAGAAGCGATCTAGTCAGACTTGAAGCTAGAAAGATCACTTAGGCAGCTGAGTAGAGAGAGAATTGAGGTGGGAAGATGGGTAGCTGGTGGTCTTTGCTCACCTCTGTGTCAGGGTCACTCAGTCCTTGGGTAACTAAGAAGGGGCAGAGCTAAGGAGCCTGGGATGCCCTTGGCCTGCTCCCTGCCCCCTCACTGACAGTTGGCCTGGCTTGTTGACCAGCCCAATGCACTCCAGTCTGCTTGCCTCTGGCTGTGGCCCTTGGGGCTGAGCTGAGGGCTTATTTCTGCCTCTTCGATTCTCTGTTATTGAGGCCTCCTAAGGTCTGGTCACTGTTCTTCTTCTCCGTTCACAAACGAGTCAGGGGATGGCGAGGCCCATCGAGGAGCTGGCTTGCTACGGGTGGCCTGGCCGTTCTTTGGTTTATTTTTAAACCTCGGAATGCAGGAGGAACGGGCTGCATAGCTCCTCAGTGAACATTCTCCTCCAGGTAGCTGGGGGATGACTGTCACCCAATCCAGGAGCCGGCGAGCCCGCGAGAGCCTCTGCCTTTCATCCTGGCAGGGCTCAACCATGCTTGGCCTTGCAGAAAGCCAGACTCAGTCACTGGGCAGCTCGAGGTCACAGTCTCTCTGTGATGAACCTGGGTCAGCGGGCATGCTCCGTGATGGGAGAGCCAGGAATAGAGGAAGCCCGTCCTGCTCCCACCCCCTGAGAGGAGGAGAGGTAGGGGACCGAGGGGAGACCGAGGCAGGGGTTGAAATAAGGGGCAGCTCCCCAGCCCCACTGGGGACTATTAACAGCAACAGTACCTGTCTGCCAGAGTTGTGTATGGCTCACGAGAAGTTATACAACCCAACGAGCCTTTAGGACATGCCTGCTGTATACAAGGCACAGTGGTACACAGTGGTTTGGGGAAACAGTGATGAAACCAGCCCCTGCCCACAAAGCGCTTACCTTCTAATGGGAGCAGATAACTATTATTAATACTAATAATAATAACTAGTGTTTGATCAATGGGGACGCGTCCATGGAGGCAAGAGAAAGAACAATTATAAATACAGAGGAATAAATCAGGGAGGGCTTCCAGTAGGAGGCTCTTCTCTCAGCAGGCCTCTGAGGTGGAGGTAAGGAGGTCACTCTAGGCATGTGGAACGGCCTCTGCAAAGGCACGGAGGTGAGAACTTGGGCCATAGCAAGGTATGACCTCCGTGATTTGATCATCATAGGGAGTTCTTTCTACGGTGGAGAAGGGCAGCCGCCTGGGGCCCTGAGCGGCTCAGGGCCAGGACCAGTAGGCATCAGGCTAACTTTCTCTCTATCTACTCAGTTACCGAGGTGTGACGGGATAAAGGGCTTTGTAAAAGTGAAAGTGGTCGCATTAGATGGTATGTTAATTTTCCTGAAAGCAGAGGCCCAAGTGCCAGAGCTCTTGTTTGTTTAACCTTTTGGAGGGAGCTTTTGTCAGGAGCAGAGGCACCTGGCGTGCAGGGCCTGGAGCCAGGAAGGCCTGAGTTCAAATCTGACCTCAAATAAACACCGCCTGGATCAGAGACCCTAGATCAGTCACTTAACCCTGTCTGCTCCACTTACTGACTGCTGCGTTCATAGAAGCTCTTTCGAGTCCTTGCTGGGCCAGCGCTTTGATGCCGGGAAGCCGGCCGCCCTCGAGGCAGGAGGATCTGTCACCGAAGGGCAGCTAGCATTTGGGGTGCCCATTGTGAGTTGCTCACCACAGCCACACCCCTTCTGGGGACCTTTCCAAGAGCCCCAGCGCCAGCTGAGGGGCATCCAGCATCCAGCCCTTTGAGAGGAGGCTCCTAGGTGGGAAATGTCGGAGTGAGACCTGATTTTGGCAAGAAAAACAAACCAACAAGCTCCACCTGGATTCTGTGTGGCCCAGGCCAGCATATCCTTCATCATGTGCTCCTTGATCGTGTACCAGGCTACCCCGGGTCTGTACCAAGTCATGGAGACACAGGAGTGAGACTGGGATTGGGAGCCAGGCGCACGGGTTCGAGTGCCCTGCCACTTAGTGGTTGTGTGGCGCCGGGAGAGCTCTCTTCCCCTTCCAAGCCTTGTCTGTAAACTGGAGTGAATCGCCCGTTCTACCCAGCTTGCCTGAAGCCCCCTTCAGAGGGCCATGGAAATGGGGGCCCTGGTTATTAATGAGCAGGGAGGGAGGAAGGGATTTAAGGGCTTCCCTCCAGACTGGCTAATGAGGCTTCCCTTTGGCCAAGGAGCAAGAGCACCTAGGTCCCCCTCAGGGCTGCCACCAGAAGCAGAGAGGAGGCTGGGGCTGTGGGGCTGGAGAGGAGGAATCTAGAGCTCGGAGCTGGAAAGACCTCCCAGCTCTCTGGTCCAGCCCCCTTATGTTATTGAGGATGAAGCTGAGGCCCAAGCAAGTGAAAGAAGTGACTCATGGCTAGGACATGTGGGAGCAGGAAATCGAACCCAGGGCCTCACTGTCCCCAGGAGTCTGCAGTCTCTTCCCAGCTGTGTGTCTCTTCCCAATTGTGTGTCCCTGGGGCAGGTAACAACTCCCCCTACCCCTTGTCCTGCCCCTGTGCCTTTTCTAAGTCATTTCAAAGGCTTGTTCCATCCACATGAGACTTGGGAACACTTTAGCCCACGCACATCTTGTCCCATTTTATAGATGAGCAAACCAGAGGCTCAGAGGTGGGGTGGGAGAGTAGCTAAGGCACAGAACTGGCTGGGGGCAGCCATGGGTCCCTTGACTCCCAAGGAGAAGCGGAGGTGCCAGGAGATGCTGAGCCTGCATCTAGCTCTGGGCTCTCCAGGCAATGGAGGGAGCATTAAGGAGCCCAAAGCTTGACCGGCTCTTAGAACCCATCTCTGTCAAGGCCAATGGCTGCTGAGCAGGCTTTCTCAGGGAAGAGACCTCCCCACATAGCAGTCTCATGCCCACAGTTTTACCATCTGGCCTGACCAGGGCTTCTGCTGCCTGGTTCCTGGGAAGCTGCCATCTTGAACCTCCCCAAAGATGCTCCAGACTACAGCGAGCCTTTTCCTCTTCCAAAAGGTCATCCTTCCTCATCTCAGCCCTTAGGGGCACAATGGGAACCCTCCTCCCAGACCCTGCACCCCGCTTGGCTGTGTGACCCCTTTGTTGAGGATGTGGAGGCCCAGCCTCTCTGTGTAGCCAGTCATTATCCCTCCTCCTGGACCCTGCACCCTACTTGGCTGTGTGACCCCTTTGTTGAGGATGTGGAGGCCCAGCCTCTCTGTGTAGTCATCACCCCTCCTCCTCAGAGGCTCTCCTCTGTCTGCCCTCCTGAAGCACTTACTACTATTCTGCTCACTTGGTGTAGAAACCCAAAGGAATAAAGTAAATTACTAAGAGTGGGTGCTGGATGAGTGCGTGCCGCTGTATTTGCTGGGTGTCTAACCTCAGGCCGCCTGCTGTCAGGGTCATCGGCTTCAAGGCGGCTTCTCTTCCAGCCAGGCTGTGCAGTATTTGGGCACGCCGCCGGGGCACCCGGTTTGGGGACGGCGGGGACAGTTGGGGTGCCAGACGCTGGCTCCATGGAAATTTGTACTTGCTTACAATAGGGACAGAGAGGAAGAGGCCCAGCGTCTGGCTTCTCGGGATTTGCCTTAACCCTTCTGATGAACGTGCCTCCCTGAAAACCTACAGCCCTTTAAGAACTCGCTCTATCAGTAAGTCAGTCAATAAGGTGCTAGTGTGCTAGGCACTGTGCAAAAGTGTGGTGATGAGAGAGGGACTGTCGTGCCTGAGGTCAGCCTGGCAGGACCAGAGTGCACAGGGTGGCTCAGGGACTTTCACCCTGGGCATCCCTGACTCAGAGTAGGAGTTTCAGAAAGGTCAGTCGAGTTGAATTGGTCTGTGGGCCGCAGAGGGGAGCCAGGGGTGGGGGTGGAGCTGGGGTGCCAGAACCACAAGGGGAGGCAGAATGCAGCAGGTCCCCCGTCCCGAGGGTTTGCCTGGCTCTTACGGTCTTGAAAAAGAAAGATCCTCTGGGGACCTTTTCATCAGCCTCTCTGGGGAGAATCGCCCATGCTTGGGAGGTCACAGGCTCCCCAAGAGTCAAGCCAGGCCTGTTGTTCTCGCCAATTAACTTGGCATCTCAGGCATTCCCCCTCCTCCTCCTGCTTTCTCTATAAACATAGCTCTGTTAATCGCTGCCTCTCATCCCATAACTGTTGCCCTCAAGTGGAGGCAGTGATGGAGACCCAAGAGCTGGGCCCCAGGCACCAAAATGGAGGCATCTGCCCTCCCCTGAGGGTGTCTGCCCTCCTAGGGACCTGAGGGGATACACCAGGGGTGGGGAGCCTGCAACCTCTGGGTCCTCAAGTGTGACCCTTTGGTTAAATCCAAACTTCGCAGAACAAATCCCCCTAATACAAGGATTTATTTGTTCTGTAAAACTTGGACTCAGTCAAAGGGTTGCACCTGAGGAGCTAGAGGGCCACATGTGGCCTCGAGGCTGCAGGTTCCCCATCCCTGGGCTACACCAATGAGCTGAGGGAATGATTCCCTGTCCTCGAGAGTTCTGATCACCCCCACCCCACCCCCAGCCTGAGATGGCCTTTCCTGCTTCCTGGTTCCACTGGGCCTCTTTATCTGTGTCAGATTGGTCTCCGTAGCTCCTCCATCACCCGCCCAGGGCTCGTTTTCCAATAGGTGCTTAATGGATGCTCGCTTCTGAATAAATAAGAGGCAAGGCGGGGGTTAGGATCAAGAAGGTACCTCCAGGGTCACTCACCCCTGAACACAATGGAATCTGTCTGGGGAAGAGAGACCAGCCACCCCCTTCCATTGGGACAGCTTTCATTGATAAGAGGGGCGGCTGGGTGGAGCGCTGGGAAGATCTAAGTTCAAATCTAACCTCAGACGCTTCCTAGCAGTGTGACCCTGGGAGTCACTTAACCCTGTTTGCCTCAGTTTCATCTGTAAAACGAGAAGGAAATGGCAAACCACTCTGATATCTTTGCCAAGAAAACTCCAAATAGTGTCACAGAGTGGGACATTGATGAGAAGTTTGTCCTTACCTTGAGCTGAAATCTGGCCCATACAATTTATTCCCATAGTTCCTGTTTCTCATCTCTCTTCTGAGTGACAGCCCTCCAGATGTCTGAATGAAGCTAGTGGGCCCTTGATGCAAAGATCCCTGCTCTGGCCTCACTCAGGGCCTATTTACTGTTACTTTACAAACAATGCTAAACAGCTTAGGCATCAGGTTTCCCAGCATGCAGTGAGAGCTTCTGGCACCTACAATGGCTGAGCTGAGGAGACACCATAAGTATTCAAAGTTAGCATAAAGGGTGACCCAGAGCCATCTGGGGCCCGGCAGGCTGGAGCAAACAGCTCCTCCTGCCTCAGTGTCCCTCGAGGCATCCCAATGTTACAATCCAGTAAACTCTCAGAATTCTAGAATGAGGCACTTGTAAATGGCTTTTCAAAGCTTAAAGCGCCATAGAAATGCTCACTTTTACTGTCATTATCACTGAGGGGCAGCGTGGTGCCCTGGGAAGACTGTGGAGATCTGAGTTTGAATCCTACCCCAGGCACTCTCAGTATGAGCATACAAAGTCTTGGACCCGTCACCTCCTTTTTCTAAGACTCAGTTTCCTCATCTCTAAAGTGGGGGTAATGAGGCCGGCACTTACTTACTGTGTGAACACTGGCAAATTGCTTTACCATCTGAGCCTCAGTTTCCACATCTGTCAAATGGGGATGATACCTGTGAGATCATGTGCTTTGTAAACCTTAAAACTTCTAGAAACAGGAGCTATTCGAATGATCCTTATTCACATACTCCTCCCTCCCACAGAGCCCCTACACAGCTGAGGAGCACCCCCCACCCCACTCTTGGGACTAGATAAGCTCTAAGCATCTTCCAGGTGGTCCATCCCAGGGTGGGCCTGTGGCCTGGTGACCAACATCTGGTTGTCAAGGCATATCCTGTTTGCTTCTCCCAGGGCCCTCCCCTCTGTCTTGGCTGGGATGGGCGTGGTAATCAGCTCCCCATCTCTGTGTGTGTGTGTCCATCCGTCCGTCCACACATCTATCTGTCTGTCCATGCTCAGGGTAAGGACTCAGAGTGCCACTCGGCTGTCCCCCTGAGCTTCCTATTAAAGCACAGTTTGTGGACAATGATGGGGTCATTCCCAAAGTGACTGGCAGACTCCAAGGGCGAGATTAAGAGGCCAGGAAGGAGGCTCAGCCGAAGTCTGGTTTTTTCCCAGGGTGCCATGGTCCAGGGGAGGACTTGTGATCATCTGCCCCCGAGCCTTCTCCGGGCTAAACACTCCTGTTCTCAGGGATGAAGATCACGGGCACATTCCCCTGATCCAAAGTCAGAGGCCCCAGATTCAAACCGGGGTTCTTCTGACCCCTGTGTGACTTTGGTCCGCAGACCCTTCCCCACAGGCGCCCGCCCAGCCTTTCTTAACAGAAAGGTCATCTAACTGGGAAGCAGGAGACCTGACTCTAGTCTTGCCTCTACCATTGACTCACCATGTGGTCCTGGACAAGGCTACCTCTCGTTTCCCCACCTATAAATTGGGCCATATCTTCCCGCTGTGAAAAGAGTTGGCATAAACAACCTTGGTTTAACAATTCCCAGGTCAGACACCTTCTCGCTGGAGAATGGGCACATCCCCAAGCCTCACCTCTCCGCTATAACAGGGCTGTCCACATTTGCTTTCCCTGCCCTGTTAGAATGTTGTAAGGACAGACAAACCTCTGGCCGCATAATTGTGAGCCGGAGGATCTGGTGCCAGAGCTTGGAGGGTCCTGGCCAGCACGTCCACAGGCCTTGTGTGCCTGTCCGTGTGGGTTGGCTATGCAAGGCCAGCCGGCAGCAAATTCCACAGACCCATCAATTGGGAATGTCAGGCAGCTGAGACCTGAAAGAGCTTTTTGTTGACCCAAGGACTGCCAGTGTTAGAACCAAGAGTCAGAATGGGCTGGGGAAGGAGCTGGAAGCCCAGACTGAACCTCCTCCCTGGGTGAGCCTCCTGTTCGGCTTAAGGAGGATGGTCCGTGGACTGACCTAGAGGCTTCTACCCTACCTCAACTGGCCCAGCTCAGCAGCAGCCCATACGGTTGGACAAGAGCGTCCTAGTGAGGTTGAGAACTGCCTGAGCCCCAGATATCCCCACAGGGACTGTTGGCGATGGCTTGGGGGGAGGAGGGCAGTGAGAGTTCAGGCCCCCCAGACAAGGACCCTGGTGTCGTCCTATTCATCTGGGCAAGAGAAAGGCCCACTGACTAATGTTATTAAAACATAGTGACTTCCCCAGGCTTGGCAAAGCTAGTAAGAGTCAGAGGTGCCATGTGAGCAAGCTCAGGTGTTCCAAGTGCAGTGCTCTAACCAGTGGGCCACCCAGGCTCGTTGACTTCCATGAATACTCCCTGTTTGTGGGAGGTGGCAGAGGCTTCTCGAGAGGGAAGCATCCCTAGACTGGGGACGTGGGATGGCAGCCAATGTTCGTTTTCTGATGTAAATATCATTTACGACATCGTTTTTTGTTGCTGCTTCGACATGTTTATAGTAAATCCATTTTTTTAAATGTTCCCAAACACTTTAGAGTAAAAGCGCTTTCATTTTTGGGACAGAAATAAGCATTTTCTCTCGGGCACAAAGGCAGCCAAGAGTTTTAGTCACATGCCGCTGACTCGCCCTCACAAACTCTGCCATGCCCCTTCTCTCCTCTGGCCCTGCCGCTGTGCAGACCCTCATCTCCTCACTCCTGGACCATCACAGGAGCTGCTGGGGGATCTGCTCACCTCAGTCTCTCTCCACTCCAGCCCAGCATCCATTCAGTCACCAAAGGGATTTTCCACATCATCCCCTCCTCAATGACCTCCCATGGCTCCCTATCTCCTCCAGGATCAAATCTTATGTCCAGCCCTTCATGATCCCACTCCCTCCTGCCTTCCAGGCTTCTTACCCCTCACTCCTTGACCCAGTGACACGGGCCTCCTGGCTCTTCTTTAAACAAAACCTTCCATCTCTGGCCTCTCATTTTCTCTGGCTGCCCCAGAGCCTAGAGGGCTTCACCCCTCCCTCCATTCTCACTTTTTAGCTTCCTTCAAGTGTCAGCTAAAATCTTTCCTACAGCAGGGAGCCTTTCCTACTGCCTTCTCCCACTGAGAATCCCCCCAATTTACCCCGAGTCTGTCTCATTTGTACATAGTTGTCTATCGCATTAAATTATTAACTCCTTGAGAGCAGGGCTGGTTTTGTCTTCCTCTTCATTTCCAGCACTCAACAAAGTGCCTGGCACACAGTAGGTGCCTAATGAATGCCTGTTAATTTGACTTAGCCCATCAATACCGATGCAACTTGAAAACCATGACAGAAATATTTGCCTGTGGGGTACAAAATGTCCTAGCAAGAACAATACATGGGCATTTCAAAATGCCTTTGTCCCAGCAAGACTGCACATACTTTTATATTCCTTGGAAGGAGGGGCGGGGGTGGGGGTGGGAGGAATGAGTATATTCCTTCCCCCTCCTCCTTCCCCTGCCAGATTTGAGCAAGTGCAAAGTCCAGAGGGTGTTGCGCTCCAGTGCTTCATGACTCCTTTTGTCCCTCAACCATGAGGACCCCAAAGGAACTCTGGGGAATTTCAAAAAGATGTTCATGAGTCATTTTTCCTACAGAGCCCCTCTGAACCCACCCAAATCAAGGAGCAAGGCAGCCGAGGGTCAGCAGGTAGGGAAGCTGAGGGTGGGGCCCGAGTCTGCCTGGGAAGAAGCGGAAGGAACAGGGATGCCTGGGGAGCCTCTGGACCAAGCTTGACAGCATGGAGCAGGGTCAGCGACAGGATGACCAGGGCACTGCCATCCCCCTGCCCCCCAGGGAGGGGGGGAATGGGCTGCTGGAGGAGAAACAGGTGATTCCTTGAGGTAGAAAATTAGCCCCAACAGCTGCAGGCTGAATCACTTTCCTCTTAACATTCAGCCAGTGAGAAACTCCTTGGGCCCTTCCAAGGGGGGAGGACCCGCCTGCCTGCCCAGTGTTTGCCCTCTTCAGTTTGTCTGGTGATAGCCCTCGTTCTGAGTATGGGAGAGAGTAGCTTAACTCTGCTTCCTGAAAGGACTGAGCCAGGCCCTGACTCAGAAATTAGAATGTCAGGGAGAAGGAGAACTTGGGGTCCAGCCCCCTTAGTGCACCAAAGGGGAAACTGAGGCCCAGGCAGAATGAGTCAAAGCTGGAGCCAGTTCAGGAAGCCTGGGCTCCTTGTTCTTCTAAGACTTGACTTTGCCCACTAGAGGAATGAGCCCTTATACTCACTAGGATTGTTTCTTGCTATGGCTCCCCTTCCTACCTCAATTCCCCCTGTTTCCCATACCCAAATCCAGTCAAATTGGCTTGCTGCTTTTCTCCATATAAGACCTTCCATCTCCCACCATTTGCACAAATGATCTCCCATGTATGGAATACACTTCTTCCTTTCTTCCTTCCCTCCTTTTTTTTTTTTTTTGCAGGGGAGAAGGCAGGGAAATTGGGGTTAAGTGATTTGCCCAAGGTCACACAGCTAGTAAGTGTGTCAAGTGTCTGAAGCTGGATTTGAACTCCGGTTCTCCTGGCTCCAGGGCCCTTCCTTCCTTCCTTCCCTCCTTCCCTCTCTTTCTTCCTTTCTCCTTCCCTCTCTTCTTTCTTTCCCTCCCTCTCTTTTTTCCTTCCTTTCTTCTTCCCTTCCACCACAGAATCTTTAGGCCCCTTCGAAAGATAACTCAGGTGCTTCCTCCCACCCCATGTGAGCCCTTTCCAGCACCCCCTCTCCAGTTATTAGCGTTCTTGTGTGTGTGTGGTTTCGTATGTACTCAGGTACATAGACTCACAGGATTGTAGAGCTGGCGGAGGCCTCTACACCACTGAGTCCAGCCTAGACCCACAGACAAATCCTCTCTAAGAGCAGATCCAGCAGGTTCTTCTGCCTCTTCTCGAAGACCTCCAGGGAGGGGGATCCCGGCAGCTCCCGGGGCAGCCCTTCCACTGTGGGACAGCTCTCACAACACAGTCCCATGAAGCAAGGCTTCCATTTGTGTCCTGGACCCTTGGGCGACACAGTCCGGTGAAGCCTAAGGCCCTGCCTCAAAAGCAACGAGCATTTATGAAGCGCCTGCCATGTGCTGGGCACTGGGCATACAAAGCCATGGACCAAGTACTGCCACCTTCAGGGAGCTTCCACTTTAATGGGAAAGAGGCCACAGGTTGAAATGGAAAAGAAGGTGTTGGAGGCTGGAACTAAAGGAAGATTCCTCCCAACTCAAGCCATTGAGAAGTGGAATGTTGGGCATCCCCTCCCCGGAGAAGCTGAAGCAGGGCCTTGATGGCAGTGTCAGGCACCATGCCAAAGAAGGATCCTGACTGAGGTCCACAAGAGAGTAGGAGGTGTGGCCAAGTGCCTCCAAATCTGAAACCACATTAACTGGAGAATCTGGAGAATCTGGAATGCCTCAGATTAGTGGGCTCCATTATTTATACCTGTGAGTTCAGAGCCTCGGGCAAGTCCAAGTGGCTGCTAAAGGCTTACTTTTCAGCGCTGTCTGTCTTGGCTCTTCTAAGCCCCCTCCCAGCTTGGACATTCCGTCTTCTGGGTTCTAAAGTCCCTCCCAGCTCTGATCCTGGGATTCCCTCAGTGCTACTCCCCAACCAAAAAATAAATGGCTGGCCTCCCCTTGCCCCCCCACCACCCTTGATTTCAAATAAACAACTGTCCCTTCAGGGGAGAGAGAAACGTTGGCCTTTGCCCACTTCAGCAGCCAACAGTGGGGCATGCTGCCATTTGGGGCTCCCTCAGAGGTGTTAAGCTGGCTGCCACTTGGCAACTGTGCTAACAGGGCAGTGACTGATTTGCTCCCAGTCAGAAGTTGGTGACGCTGCCCTCAGATGGTGGGGACGGTGTGTTCCCACCTTGGTAAACAGGCAAAGGAAGGTTCCTTCCTGGGGCTACTGCTGGGCTGGGTGTCTGGCCATCTTGTCTCTGGTGTGCTGGACAGATGGCATCATGATCTTCCCTGGACTAGGCCATTCTCAGTCTCTGACTAGCCTTGGCCAAGGTTGGCTTTTAGAGGTATGCACTTCCCCTCACTCCACCTCCTCCGGGGCTGCCCAAGTGAAGCTTTTCTTAGCTTGTGAGCCTGAGGGGGGAGCAGAGGCTTCCCAAGAAGAAGAAGGGACAGCTGCAGGGACCTTCTGGTCCTGGGAGCTGGGCCTGGGCTCACAGAGGTGAGCGAACTTGTACAATTCCCTTCCTCACCAAGAAAAAGCTTTAGAACAAGTTTAGAATCTTAGATCTAGAGTTCAAGGGACCTGAGAGGCCACAAGAGGAGTAGAGAGGGAGGGGAGGACAATGGCAAGTGGGGCCAGTACCCCCTAAGGGCCTCCTTAACTCTTCCATGCCCTGCTTTGTGATTGTAGAGAGAAGCACAGGTTCTATCCCTGCATCTCTACTGGGTCGTTCTCCTTGGTCCTGAACCTAGAACTCCCTCCTTTCCCTCCTTCCATCCCTGCTTCCTTCCCTTTCTCCCTCCCTCCTTCCCTCCTTCCTTCTTCCCTCCTTTCCTCCCTCCCTCCCTCTTTCCCTCCTTCCATCCTTCCCTCCTTCCTTCTTCCTCCTTTCTTTTTCTCTCCTTTTCTCCCTCCCTCCTTTCTTCTTCCCTCCTTTCCTCCCTTCTTCCCTACTTTCCTCCCTCTCTCCCTTCCTCCCTCCTTCTTCTTCTCCCTCCCTCCCTCCCTACTTCCCTCTTTCCTTCTTCCCTCCTTTCCTCCCTTCCTTCTACCCTCCTTCCCTCTTTCCTTCTTCCTTCCTTTCTTCCCTCCCTGTATTGGTAGGCAAAATGGCCTTTGTTTTGTTTGAGTAATTCAGTGTATTTCATTGAGCCTTACTAGGTGCTAAGCCCCAGGCCCAAACTCCTATTAGGTGTAAAACCTACGTGGGTGTGGATTGGCAACTAAGGTGGGGCCCAAGGTGGGGCTAACTCCAGGGAGGGCCTAGTTTACATGTCTGGGACAGCAGAGGCTCTTAGATCACATGGGTTTAAGTCCACCTCTTTGTGATGATTTTAGGTCACGTGTGTGACTCCCCTGACTCTGAAAAAGATATAAAACCAAGGCTTGGTCTCCTCTTCCTTGGAGCTCTTTGCCGCAGCAGTGGTGGCACGTGTGACTCTGGGCCAGCCCTTGTTCT
>CM053623.1:460872415-460892201 GCA_028646595.1 Phalanger gymnotis
GACTGGCAAGGGAGGGAGGGCGTGCCAGCCTAGGCCAAGACTCCGTCTACCACTTTGGTTCTGTTTTGTCCTGATGTTGCCCCGATAGCCTCCTTGGTGCTCCTCTGCACTGTGGCCTCCTGGAGTGTTCTGTACCCAGCCCGGTGCTGGCCTCTGCCGTGGGTAGCAGACTGGAAAGGATGAGGCACAGCCCTCCCCGTGGTCCACCCTGCGGTTCCGCCCAACCCTTAGCCCTGCTCCCGACCACCTCCTTTGTCTGCATTTTTGTTCCCTGAGGGAAAAAGGTCTGGAAACAGACTCCAGGACCTTTTGTGAGAGGGTAGGAAAGAGTTGCCGTGTTTTGTTCCTGTCCCGATAGCATTCTGGGCCTTACTCCCAGACCCTGTGGGAGCTCAAGGACCCTGTGGGCAGGTGAGGAGATAAAAAGCAGGAATCCGATATTCACATCACCCTCAGAACTAAATAGTTGGTTGGTTAAGGAACATGAGTGCTGGGAGCTTGTGGACAAAGCTGGTCTTGGAGTGTCCCTCTAGAATCTAGAGCTTCTCCCTAACTGAACAATGGCTTGTGCCTCCCCGGCCACACTGGTGCCTCCTCCTCCTGTCACTGCAGAGGAGTCAGACATTCCAAATCTCATAGCTGAGAAGGACCTGGCACCTAATTTAGAGTCTTCCCCCATCCCCATATCTCCATCAAGGGGTCCTTTAGCTTTGGTGTTTGATGGGCAGAAGGCAGAGGGAGCCCCGACTTTTCTTGGCAGTGTATCCCTCGGGGCTAATGGCTTCTGACAGTCTCCCTCCACCCCAGACTTCCTTCTGGCCCTCCAGGCCTCAGACACCCTTGTGGGCAGGAAATGCTCCTGTCCAGCTTGGGATGGAATTAAGACAGGAAGCAGGAGCTGGAGGAAAGCTGGAGGCTGGAGTGAGCGTGCCTGCATGTGAGCTGCTTGATTTTGGAAACCCTTTAGAAGCAAAGTGTTGGTTGGAAGGGCATTGGCCTGCCTTGTAATGGTCTCAGGTCAAGGGAATTAGCAATAGGTCTCTCGTGACCAAGTCAGAAAGTTTACAACATGAAAACAGCCCTAGCTTTGTCTGCAGCTGACCACCAACCACATCTCCTGTTTATCAGGGAGATGAAGGAACGCTTGCCTTTTGTGAGGCTGCAGCATCCCTCCACCTGGTCTAGCCACTGGCCCTGGCAGGGAGTCACATGCACATTGAGTCCTGGCTCAGGTCACTCAGAAGCTTGCTGCCCAAGCTCCTGTAAGCCTGCCCTGTCTGGGCCTGGCCTCAGCTTCTCCTCTGTAGCATGGAACAGTTTATAGGGCTCCAGAGGCTCGTCTCACTCAAGAGCTCTGGGACGGCAGATTGTCGTTCCCTTTTTAGAGCTGAGGAGACTGAGGGTTAGAGAGGCTGAGGTGCCTTTGAGTTCTAGATTTAGGCTCCTGTGACCAATGATTAGATGATCCCCAAGTTGTCTTCTGGCTTCTATGCTATGACTGCCCACTATGTGTGTGCCCAGCACTGGGCCAGGCTTGAGGGGCTACAACAGGCAGGAGCCCCAGCCCTGCCTCTGGATATAGCCAGCAACACAAGAACCACATCATGATCGTAAGGCAGGATGTCATTAGACACGGGATGGATCATCCCAAATATTGAGGGAGGAAGATGTTCAGGAGGCGACAGGTCCAAGCTTGGGGGCAGTCAGGAGCATGTCCTGGAGGAGGAGGTTGGGGGCCGTGACTCTCAGGACAAGCCTGGAAATTGAAATGGACTGGATTATGTGTACTGTGAGATCTTGGGAGAGCCCCCATATCCTCAGGGTTAGAAGGAACCTTGAAGACCTCTAGTCGCACATGGGCCTGGAGAAGAATCAATCCCCTTCAGATACAAACAAACAGGTTGGGTTTGTTCCTATCTCATTAAATTTAATAGACTCATAAAAGCAAATCATGCCCAACAGAAGTTCCCAATTTCATGGACCATCTTCTTTGCTCTTGCTCACATATTGAGACATTGGTGTTTGTTGAGAACTATTAAATTCATAATTAAAGAATATTTTTTAAAATCTTGTTAAAGGTCCCACCCCAAGCATTTGGTTGGGTTTCCCTTCCCATCCTCCCAGAAGGGCCAGAGGCGCTGCCTTCTCAGGCTGCCCATGGCAGTGGAATCACTGCAGGTAGCTGTCCTTGTGAAGGACTTTCCTCCTCTAGGAAGCTGACAACGATCTCTCTGTACTTTTCACCTATCACTGCCTGTTCTGCCCCCAAGGTCTCCACAGAATAAATCAAATCCCTCTCTGGAGTAACAGTTCTCCAATCGTTTGGGAACAGCTGCCGTGTTCCCCTTCAGGCTTATCTGCTCCAGGCTACATAATCTCTCCTCTGGTGGAAGAATCTCAAGGCTTTGCTTCATCTTGGTTGCCTTCTCTGGCTTATCAATGTCCTTTCTGAACTGAGCACAATCCTGCCTATAAGAGATGACCTATGGAAAGCCCTACAGTGTGTCCCCACCCCAGCCCTGGGCACTGGGCCCTCCTTCATGCAGCCCAAGATCCCACTCACTTTTTTGGCTGCCACGTCACTCCACTAACTCATGGAGCTCATGGCTCACTAAAGAGCTGCTCTGTCACCACCATTGCTCCTACCCTATACTTGTGAAATTGATTTTTTGGACCTGTATAAGACTTTACATTTATTCAGCTGCTCAAATCTCTGCAAAGGGAGTCTTTGCACCTTCCCATAATAAAAATTCCAGCCATCCCAGCTTACTTGTCCTGACCTGACAGCTGTTCTCACTTGTAAATTCACCCTAGAGGGCACCCCCAACATGCTGGGGACCCCTCCGGCTTTCTCCTGGCATTGCAAGGATGACAGTGGCACCCACGGGCTGGCCAAAGCATTTCCATTACCCTAGTCATGTGACTGGCCCATCCTCTCCTTCCTTCATACATTTCTCTTGGCTCTGAAGTTCCTTGGTGGGCGGACTGATATTTATCTCACTAAATGGAATTTGGTTCAATTCAATTCATCACAATATTGGAGTGCTGCTGTTTGTTTTTCCTTTGAAAAAGGAATTTTTATTTTTAACTTAACTATCTGCCAACTCAAGTAGGTATTTCAGGCAGAAAAGGAGTTGTACAGAAAGCTGCAGGCCTCCCTTAGGGAGAGCCAGCTGCCTTTCTGATCCGGTGGGGCAGTGGCTCTCAAAGCTGCCTGGCTCCTCAGCTCTCCTCCTTGGCCATCCTTTCACACCTTTTTAAAGATTCCTCAATGGCTCCCTTTCCTTTTGGCTGCCCTGCCTCCCTCCCCAGTGGGAAAAAAGAAAGGAAAATAAAGTCTTTGAAAATAACCCTATTGTCGTACAACAGACTCTGCCAGCGTCCACATCTGAAAAAGTCCATCTGCGTCTTGGCCGAGGCCAGGCAGGAAATGGCAACAAGCATCCCCAGGGCCCGCTGGCATGTCACGAACAGAGCGATGGGAGCCTTCTCGGCCTTCACTCTGGCCGAGGCCCCCAAGGTCCCCAGCTAAGAGCCTCCTCGGCCTCGGCTCTGGCCTCCTGTGGGGGAGCTCTTCCTCCCAGCTCCTGGCTGGCAGCCTCTCTGGTCCTTACAGGGTTCCTTCCCAGGCCCCATCTCCAGGTGTGGGAAGCAAAGGAGCCATACTCCTGAAGCTGGCAGTTTGTTGGGGACTTTCCAGGTCAGGCTGCGCAGGTGCTAGCTGTGAGGGGGCCCCAGCAACCCAGCCCGTGGTTTTCCAGGCCAGGTCTGAAAGGCACAGACCAGGGAGGGGGCTCGCCGAGTCCAGGCGGCACTGGGGCTTTGGCATTAGGTAAAGGGGAGTGGTTAACCCCATGCTCAGCAGCTTTGGAATGTGCAGGGAGAGGAGGAGGTGGAGGGTAGAGGTGGACCAGAGTGGAAAAATCTACATTGGAGCTTGCCTTTCCTTTGTCCTAGGGAGTTCTATTCCCATGTGGGGCTCAGAGTGTGTTTTCTTTCTCCTGAGCCTCTAGAGGCAAATCTTAAACACACATACACACACACACACACACACACACACACACACAGCCAGCAGCCAGCTTGGCACCTGGTGGGATGGCAGGACCCCTATTCCCAGACCTGTCAGGGTAGTTTCCTGAAAAGACTCTGACTTTCTCCACTGGACAGCAGAGAGCCCCTCTCAGCTCCTCCCTGGATTTGCCCCCAACATCATCCTGCCAACATTTATCAATCTCCTGCTATATGCAATAATCCAGGCTTTCTGTTGGGAGGGAGTTTGGATCCAGGATTGGAAAGGTCCTGCAGGGCCCAATTGTGGAGGACCTTGGGTGTCAGGCTAAGGAGTTGGTGTTTATTCTGCAGGGCAGAGAGGAGCCACTGAAGGTGTCTGAGCAGGCGAGTGACCCTCAAGCACGTCAAGATGCTTGCGGTTAGTAGTCAACAACAAGCATGTGTTAAAACCCCTACTGTGCAAGCCGCAAACTAGGAAGTTTGGGCTTTAGAGAAAACGGTCCCTGCTTGCAAGGTGGTGAAGGAGTCTGCCCTTGCATCAGGCAGAGTCCTCACCCCACCCTGAGCCCCCAGAGCTCTGTGATGCAGGGAAGGGGCCAACAAAAGGGGAACTGAGGCAGCTGTCAGGTCAAGAAGACACAGGCAGGTCAGATGGGGGGGGGGCCCCAGTAACTATGAAGGAGTAAGTGAAGAAGCAAAGGAGACCCATCACGACCACGGGGAAGGTCATCTTAAAACTTGACTTCCTCCTCTATAAGAGGACAGTCCAGCATGCAGTGATCTCTGAGTGTCTTGCCCACTCTAATTTCACCCCCAGGGCCCAAGTTCCCTGAATATCCACTGCCTGATTTGGTGTGGGGGGCAGCTGCATTGACAGAGGCCCCAGCCCAGGGCTAGGATGCTGACTGGTCTGTCTTCTAATTGGCAGGGCGAGAATAGGAATGTTCAAACTACCCACTTCTCAGAGCTATTGGAACAGAAAGGTGTTTCTCAAGCCTCCAAGGGCCATTTATTTTTTCCCTTAATAGTATTTTTTTTTCCAATTACATGTAAAGATAGTTTTCAACATTCCTTTTTTTAAAATTTTGATTTCCACATTTTTCTCCCACCTTCCCTTCTCTCCCCCCTCCCCAAAACAGCAAGCAAGCTGATATAGGTTATGCATGTGTAATCATGTTAAACATATTTCCACATTAGTCATGTTGTGAAAGAAGCATCAGAACAAAAGGGAAAAACCATGGGAAAGGGGAAAAAAAGTGAAAATAGTCTGCTTCGCTCTGCATTCAGGCTCCATGGTTCTTTCTCTGGATGTGGAGAGCATTTTCCATCACAAGTCTTTTGGAATTGTCCTGAATTGTCCTGTATTGCTGAGAAGAGCTAAGTCTATAACAGTTGATCATCACACAGTGTTACTATGTACCATGTTTTTCTGGTTCTGCTCACTTCACTCAGGATCAGTTCATGCAAGTCTCTACGGGTTTTTCCAAAGTCAGCCTGCTCATCATTTCTTAAAGCACAGTAGTATTCCATTACATTTGTATACTCCAACTTCTTCAGCCATTCCCAACTGAAGGGTATCCCTAAATTTACAATTCTTTGCTACCACAAAAAGAACTGCTATAAATATTTTTGTACATGTGGGTCCTTTTCCCTTTTTTATGATCTCTTTGGGAGACAGACCTAGTAGTGGTATTGCTGGATCAAAGAGTATGCACAGTTTGGTTGCCCTTTGGAGATAGTTCCTAAGTGCTCTCTAGAATGGTTGGATCAGTTCATAACTCCACCAACAATGCATTAATGTTCCAATTTTCCCACATCTTCTCTGACACTTTCCTTTTCTGTCATATTAGCCAAGCTGATAGGTGTGAGGTACCTCAGAGTTGTTTTTATTTGCATTTCTCTAGTCAATAATGGTTTAGAAAATTTTTTCATATAACTATAGATGGCTTTACTTTCTGCATCTGAAAGCTGCCTGTTTGTATCCTTTGACCATTTGTCAATTGGAGAATAACATATATTCTTATAAAATTGACTCAGTTCTCTATATTTTAGAAATGAGGCCTTTATCAGGAACATTGACTATAAAAATTGTTTCCCAGCTTTCTGCTTTCCTTCTAATCTTGGTTGCATTGATTTTGTTTGTGCAAAAACTTTTAAATGTAATGCAATCAAAATCATAATGTTCTCTATCTCTTGTTTGGTCATAAATTCTTCCCTACTCCATAGATCTGACAAGTAAACTATTCTTTTCTTTCCTAAGTTGCTTATGGTATCACTCTTTATGTCTAAATTATATACCTATTTTGACCTTATCTTGGTATAATGTGAGAGAATTTGGTCTATAACTAATTTCTGCCATAATATTTTCAGTTTTGCCAACAGTTTTTGTCAAATAGTGAGTTCTTATCCCAAAAGCTGGAGTTTTAGGGTTTGTCAAACAGTAGATTACTGTAATCATTTACTACTATGTCTTCTGTACCTAATCTATTTCACTGATCCACCACTGTATTTCTTAGGCAGTACCAAATAGTTTTGATGATTGCTGCTTTATAATATATTTTAGATCTGGTACAGCTAGGCCACCTTCCTTTGCATTTTTTTCATTAATTCCCTTGATATCTTGACCTTTTGTTCTTCCAGGCAAATTTTGTTATTATTTTTCTAGCTCTATCAAATAATTTTTGGTACTTTGATTTGTATGGCACTGAATAAGTAAATTAATTTAGGTAGAATTGTCATTTTCATTATATTAGCTTGGCATACCCATGAGCAATTGATATTTTTCCAATTGGTCGGATCTGATTTTATTTATTTGAAAAGTGTTTTGTAATTGTGTTCTTATAGTTCCTGGGTTTGTCTTGACAGGTAGATTCCCAAGTGTTTAATGTTGCCTACAGTTATTTTAAATGGAATTTCTCCTTCTATCTCTTGCTGCTGGGCTTGCAGATGATTTCCGTGGGTTTATTTTATATCTTGAAACTTTGCTAAAGTTGTTCATTGTTTCAAGTAGTTTTTTAGTTGATTCTCTAGGATTCTCTAAGTATACCATCATATTGTCTGCAAAGAGTGACCATTTGGTTTCCTTGTTGCCTATTCCAATTCCTTCGATTTCTTTTTCTTGTCTTATTGCTAAAGCAAACATTTCTAGTACAATATTGAATAACAATGGTGATCATGAGCAACCTTGTTTCACCCTCGGTCTTATTGGAAATGCTTCTAGCTTATCCCCATTACATTTCATGCTTGCTAATGGTTTTAGATAGCTACTGCTTGTCATTTTAAGGAAAACTCCATTTATTCCTCTGCTCTCTAGTGTTTTTAATAGGAATGGATGCTGTATTTTGTCAAAATCTTTTTCTGCATCTATTGAGACAATCATATTATTTCTGTTAGTTTTGGTCAGTTATGCTGATAGTTTTCCTAATACTGAACCAGCCCCGCATTCCTGGTATAAATCCCACCCAGTCATAATGTATTATCCTCATGATAAATTGCTGTAATCTTTTTGCTAATATTTTATTTAAAATTTTTGCATCAATATTCATTAGGGAAATTGGTCTATAATTTTCTTTCTCTGTTTTTATTTTTTTTCTTTATTTTTTATTTTTATTTTATTTTTTATTTTTATTTAATTTTTATTTTTATTTTTATTCTTCATGGTTTAGGTATCAGCACCATCTTTGTGTCACAAAAAGAATTTGATAGGGCTCTTTCTTCACCTATTTTTCCAGATAGTTTATATAGTATTAAAATTAATTGTTCTGTAAATATTTGGTAGAATTCACTTGTAAATCCATCGGGCCCTGGAGATTTTTTCTTAGGGAGTTCATTGAAGGCTTGTTCAATTTCTTTTTCTGAAATGGGGTTATTTAGATGTTTTATTTCCTCATCTATTAATCTGGGCACTTTATATTTTTGTAAATTTTCAACCATTTCACTTAGATTGTCAGATTTATTGGAATACTATTGGACAAAATAGCTACTAATTATTGCTTTAATTTCCTCTTCATTGGTGGTGAACTCATCCTTTTCATTTTTGATACTGGTAATTTGGTTTTCTTCTTTCTTTTTTTTTTATGAAATTAACCAAAGGCTCGTACAGTTTATTGTTTTTTTTTTCTTCATAAAACCAGGTCTTAGTTTTATTTATTAGTTCAATGGTTTTCATACTTTCAGTTTTATTAATCACTACTTTGATTTTCAGAACTTCTAATTTGATATTTAATTGGCAATTTTTGAATTTGTTCTTTTTCTATTTTAGTTGCATGCCCAATTCATTTATCTCCTCTTTCTCTATTTTATTCATGTAAGATTTAAAGATATAAAATTTTCCCTAAGAGCTGCTTTGGCTGCATCCCATAAGTTTTGGTATGTTGTCTCATTATTGTCATTCCCTTTGATGAAATTACTGATAGTTTGTATGATTTGTTGTTTGACTCATTCATTCTTTAGTATTACATTATTTAGTTTCCAATGAGTTTTTAGCCTATCTTTCCTTGGCCCTTTATCACATGTAATTTTTATTGCCTCATGATCTAAAGGGGATGCATTTAATATTTCTGCCTTTCTGCATTTGATGGTGAGGTTTTTATGCCCTAATGCATGGTCAGTGCCATAAACCACTGAGAAAAAGATACAATCCTTTCTATCCCCATTCATTTTTCTCCAGAAGTCTAGCATATCTAACTTTTCTGAAATCCTATTCACCTCTATAACTTGTTTCTTATTTATTTTGTGGGGGAAGGGGAGGGTTGAGGTCCTCCACTAGTACAGTTTAGCTATCTATTTCTTCCTGTAACTCACTTAACTTCTCCTCTAAGAATACTATACCACTTGGTGCATATATGTTTAGTATTGATATTACTTCATTGTCTAAGGTACCTTTTAGCAAGATGTAGTTTCCTTCCTTATCTGATTTAATTAGTTCTATTTTTGCTTTTGCTTTGTTGGAGATCAGGAGTGCTACCCCTGCTTTTTTTTTTTTTATTACTTCAGTTGAAGCATAATATATTCTGCTCCAGCTTTTTACCTTTATTCTGTGTGTATCTCTCTGCTTCAAATGTGTTTCTTATAAACAACATATTGTAGGATTCTGGTTTTTAATCCACTCTGCTATCTCCTTCTGTTTTATGGGAGAGAGAGTTCATCCAATTCACATTCACAGCTATAATTACCAACTGTGTATTTCCCTCCATCCTGTTTCCCCTTGTTTATGCTTTTCTCTCTCCTTTCACTCTGTCTCTCCTCACCAGTCTTTTCCTTCTGACTACCACTTCTCTCAATCTGCCGTCCCTTGTATCAACTCCCCCCTTTCTCTTATCTTTCCCCTTTCCCCTCCTATTTCCCTATAGAGTAAGATAAATTTATATACCCAACTGAGTGTATATATTATTCCCTCTCTGAGTCAAATCCAATGAGAGCAAGGTTCAAACAATGCTTATCCCCCCTCCTTTCTTTCCCTCTACTGCAATAGGTCTTTTGCACCTTTTCTTGTGATGGAATTACCCTATTGTGCCTCCCCCTTTCCTCTTCTCCCAATACAATTCTTTTTACCTCATCACATCAAAGTCAACTTATACCCACACCCTGTATCTATGTATATCCCTTCTAACTGCCCTAGAGATACAATTCTCAAGAGTTGCAGGTATCATCTTCCTATGTAGAGAAGATAGTTTAAATATTATTGAATAACATGTTGTTTTTTTCTTTTCTGTTTATGTTTCTATGCTCCTCTTGAGTCTTATATTTGAGGATCAGATTTTCTTTCAGCTCTGGTCTTTTTCTCAGGAAATTTTGAAAGTTCCCCATTTCATTGAATGTCCATCTTTTCCCCTGAAAGATTATGCTCAATTTTGCTGGGTAGTGGATCCTTGGTTGTAATCCAAGATCTTTTGCCTTTCAGAATATCATATTCTAAGCCCTCTGATCCTTTAACGTAGAAGCTGTTAAGTCTTGTATAATCCTGATTGTGGCCCCCTAATGTTTGAATTGTTTCTTTATGGCTGCTTGCAGTATTTTCTCTTTGACCTGATAATTCTGGAACTTGGCTACAATAATTCCTTGGAGTTTTCATTTTGGAATCTCTTTCAGGAGGTGATCAGTGGATTCTTTCAATGACTGTTTTACTCTCTGGATCCAGGATATCAGAGCAGTTTTCTTTGATAATTTCTTGAAAGATACTGTCCAGGCTCCTTTTTTGGTCATGGCTTTCAGGCAGTCTAGTAATTCTTAAAAGATCTCTCCTGGATAGTGTTTTCCAGGTCAGTTGTTTTTTAATGAGATATTTTACATTTTCTTCTATTTTTTCATTCTTTGGATTTTGTTTGACTGATTCTTGATGTCTCATAGAGTCATTAGCTTCTACTTGCCCAATTTTAATTTTTAAGGAATTATTTCCTTCAGTTAGCTTCCATACCTCCTTTTCCATTTGGTCAATTCCATTTTTTTTTTTTTTAGTTTTTTAGATTTTTTTTTTTAATTTTTAGTTTACAACATTCAATTCCACAAGTTTTTGAGTTCCAAATTTTATTCCCCTCCCTCCCTCCTCAAGACAGCATGGAATTTGATATATGTTCTACATATATCTTCACATTAAATTTATTTACATAATAGTCAAGTTGTAAAGAAGAATTATGACCAATGGAATGAATCATGAGAAAGAAGAAACAAAACCAAAAAAGAAGGAAGAAAAAGAGAGCAAATAGTTTGCCTCAATCTGCATTCAGACTCCACAATTCTTTTTCTGGATGTAGCCACCTCTCTCTGTCATGAGTCCTTTGGAGCTGTCTTTGAGCCTTGTTTTGCTGAGGAGAGCCAAATCTATCAAAGTTAGTCATCGCAGAAGCAATACGTCTGTGGTTGTGTACAATGTTCTCCTGGTTCAGTCAATTCTACTTTTAAAGGAGTTGTTTTCTTCAGTGGATTTTTTTTTCCCATTTGGCCAATTCTATTTTTTAAGGAGTTGTTTTCTGCAATCAATTTTTGTGCTTCCTTTCTAAGCTGTTGGTTCTTTTTTCATAATTCTCCTGCACAGCTCTCACTTCTTTTCCCAATTTTTCTTATACCTCTCTTACTTGATTTTGAAGATCCTTTTTGAGTTCTTCCAAGAGGACTTTTTGGGCTTGGGACCAATTCATGTTCCCCTTTGAGGCTTCACATGTAGGCATTTGAATATTGTCTTCTTCTGAGTTTGTGATCTTCCCCCTCATCGTAGTCAGGGCTCTTTTCTGTTTCTCACTCATTTTTCAATCCATTTTGTGACTTTTAAAGTTGGTCTCTACTCTTGGGACACAGGGGGCACTATCCCAAACTTCTTATGCTTGAGGTCAGGAACCTGCCTGGTCCCTGGCTTTCCATGCCAGGACCTCGGGTGTTTGTAGCTTGCCCACTGCTCTGGGGTAGCCCAGGATAGTCATGCCTGTTGTGCCAAGGTTCTGAAGCTGGCAATTTCTCTTCTTCTCTGGGGCTGGAGGCCTCACAAGTGGCCTATGGAGCCAGGCTGAGGGGCCTTGGTTACTGATCTGTGCTGTAGCTAAGAGCTTCCCGCTGGCTAGCCTGGACACTGGCTGTGCTAGGCTGTGCTCCCCAAGTGAGACAGACCTTTCCTGAAGTTCTTCTAAGTTATCTTAAGCTGGAAAATTGTTTCAGTGCATCTTTTTGTGGGTTCTGTGGCTCCAGAATCTGGTTAGAGGCCTGGTTTAGTGTTGTTTCCAAGGGAGAAGTCAGGCAACTTCCTGGCTTCTCTCCACCATCTTGGCTCCCCCTCCCCAGGTCATTTAAACACACATTCCTAGTCAGAGTAATAATAATGAAGGAACATTTTCGAAGCCCTCTAAGGTTTACAAAGTGGAAGAAGTTTTAATCCTATTTTACAGATGAGGAAACTCGGGCCCAGAGAGATGAAGTGGCTTGTCTAGCAACACCCAGCCAGCATGTATCTGACTGAAAGTCTTCAGACTTCCCCTTCGTCATTGGCATCCGGCCCCAGTCCTAGTCCTGGCCTTAGTGGGTGACCTGGGCCCAGTGGGTGGTCCAGAGGCCAGGGCCTCCCCAGCTCACAGTGGGTGGGTTCCTGCCCTGCTCTGCCCCACCTTCATTGTGGTTCACCCTCCCAGGCTCTGATACAACTGCCAGATGGTTCCTTTTGTCCAGATGTCTCTAGATGGTCTCTCCTGGAAGGGAGCCTCCTCCTGAATGGGCCCCAGTGGGACCGGGGCCAGGAGGCCCGGGTGTGGCCAGCACAGCCCAGCAGTTGTGAGTTCTCCCTCTTACTGCATGTAGTCAACAGTCCCAGGCCCCCTCCTGTTACTCAGGAGCTGGAGGGACAGTGTGTGGATTTCCCCCCTTGGTGCCTCCGGGCAACAGTAGAGGATGCCTCATGCTTCATTTCCTCCAAAGCCTTCTGACCCATGGAGGAAGATCTGTGGAGAGACCCACAAATGAGAAGCACTGTGATTTATTTTTTTGTTGGTATTTTTAAAAATATATCAATTATTCTACTAGTCTAGTATTTAAAATCCAAACCAAGGATGCAATAAAAATTATTCTCAGTGGTTCTGATGGCGAGTCAAAGTAGAAATACCGCAGGAAAAAGAAGGCAGAAGGGCAGGAGAGACGCAGGAAGACCCAGCTTGCCGTGGAGTCACAAAGACCCCTCCCCCCAGGTCCTAATGCCAGAGTGGAATCTCACCCCTAGAGACAGACACGTCACTGCTGGCCTTTCCCTGCAGACCAGCTCAGCATGGCTTCCCACTTCTCCCAGAGGAGCCCTGACTCTTCAGAAAGTGTTGTGGAATGACCCAAAGCAATGTGCCGCTTATTTCTTTATGCCCAGCCTCTGCTGAAAATCGAACCCTGTAACAAGGGGACAGACACTTGGCTGGCTGGCATGCAGCCCTAAAGACAGGATGGCAGACTGAGCCTTTGGGGGCTACCTGTGGGAGTCTCTTAGGTGTCTAATCCCAAAGGACCTGACCTGAAGGGGTCCCTGGACAGGATGGCATCTCACCCTTAGGACACTCTCTTAGCAAGTCACCCATACTGAAGGATTTTTGGAGGCTAGGCGACAGCTGTTGCAACAATTTGGCTAGCAGCTGTTGTGGGGGTGAAAGACCAACACAAGCCCAACAATGAGGACCCTGCCAGCACAGGTTCCTTTGATCTGCTTTACTAAGGAAGATAATGTTAGGGGGTTAACAATCGTATTTGAATCCAACACACAAATATCACCCTGAACTTGAGAGCAAATACAAACAAATTACAAACATACATTATAAACAGACCAGATACAATTCATAGTTACCAAGAAACCATCGACATCTGAGTTGACAAGCTAGGAAGCTCTTAGAGCGGCTGCCCAGAATCCCACCCCAACACTCTTCCAGGAGTGAGAGCCTCAAGAGAGAATGCCAGCCTCTGGGTTTATATATCTTGTTCAAGGTCAAAGGTGAGTCGCACATACAACTCACCCACATGACCTAAAAGCATCACAAAAATGCAACTTAAATCTATGTGGTCTAAAAGCCTTTGATGTCACAAACATGTCACTCAAACCCATGTAAACTAGGCTTTCCCTTGAGGCAAGGAGGTCATCAAGCACTCCTAATTTAATCAAGGAAACAAAGGCCAAACTCTTCAAGGGCACTTGATTGAATAAATGCTATTAATTAAGTGCTAATAATTACCAGTACAACAGCTAAGGCTAGTAGGAACAGTGTTTTAGAGGCAGAACTGTGAGGCGGCCCCACTCGGGGCCAGCTGACTATGGTGACTCTGTTGACCATCATCCTTCGGGTTTCAGGGCCAACTCAGTGGGGGCACCAGCCAGCTTTCTTCTGAGTAGAGAAAACACCAGACCTATAGCTTGGTCCCTAGGTGAGGTGAGACCTAGAAAGGGTCCAAACCTTTCCCATTGTCAAAAGGAGCAAAGGCTAGGATGAGTCACTCCTGAAGGAAACAGAGCCAGGCTCAGACCATTGTCCCTAACCCAGAGAATCCTGGGCTGAGGCTGGGCTGCCAAGCTCAGAAACAAAGAGACTAGGCCATGTCACTGAGGAAGGAGGCCCTCAGCCCTAGCCTGGCTAAGCCAACAAGGGGGCTGAGGGAGATGGAGCTCCATCTTTCCCTTGTAATGCTGCCCCTGCCATTCCCAAAGGGCCCTCAAAGGATGCAGGTCTAAGGGGAGACCATCATAGATGAAGAGACCTGGGGGAAGATGTGGCAAAGGAAGCACCAAGGGACCCAGGACCCTGGGCTCTGGGCCTGGCTGCAGTGATCCCACTGAGGACCTCCCCACAAATGTCAGCTCTCTGACCTTGACCTAGCTCACACTGAAACTGGATGTGAGAGGGATGCCTGCCCCAGCTCCCTGGCAGGGGAAGGGCATTGTGAGGAGCAAAGGAAGGGGGAGGGGAAAGTATTTATTAAGAGCCTCCTATATGCTGGGTGCTGGGCTAAGAACTTTAGGATCTTGCTGGATCCTCACAACAACTCTGTGTGGTAGGAAATGAGACAACAGATGAGAGATGTGCGCGAGACTTCGAAAACTATTCAGGGTGAAGCATTTCATTTACCCACAGTACAAACTGGGAGCATTTCCATTATCCAGAACCCAGCTGCAAATCAGGGATAGCAGGGACCACTCAGCATCAGGAGAAACTGTCCCCAAACCCATGGAAGTTATTCCAGGAGCTAGAGGCTTGTCGTTTTGCTCAGGCGCCTTCCCTGAAACCCAGAGTTTGGCCCTTTGTACATACACGTGTTTAGTAGGAGCTGTAGTCTTCCTACTCTTGGGAGCACCACAGGGATCGATTCATTCTGGGGTGCTGGGAAGAAATATGCCTAACTCTCCTTCAGTCTCCCATTTGAGAATCTCTTGCCCATTTGTGGTCAGCACCTTCCTTTTCTGGGAAAGGTTTCCCAGATAGTGTCCGCCAAGCCCAGGTGTCTCTGAGTTGGAAGGTTTAGGCACAGAACTCTGTCTGCCTCTGCTGAGGGTAGGGCCAACGTCCCTCAGGTCTGAATGCTGGTCAGAGCTGGAAAGGGCCATCATCCAGGCTCTCCCATCTCACCTGGTCAGATGCAACCTGTGGCTGAGTTGGTGCAGCCCATCCCTGATACAGTCCCAGGGGTCCTCTTCCTGTACAGGATCTGGAGGCCTGTGGGAGGTCTTGAAGGCTAAGTCAGGCAACTTCAGGGGCTCTCCCTGAGAGCTGGGCAGAAGCTGGGAAGAGGACTGAAGTAGGGGGCACAAGACCCAGGTGGAGGTCCTGCCTGTCTCCCTTACTCCCTGTGTGTCCATAGGCACAGGGCTTCTATTCTCTGTTTCTCTGGGAAATGAGGCAGGACAAACACGGTAATGTCTAAAGTCCTTCTGTAAAGCCAGGGGGGCCTCTTCCCTTCTGGACTCAGGCCAACCCAAGTGAGGTAACTGCCAAGGACAAGGAGAGGGCATGGCCAGCCCTGAACCCCCTGGCCTGGGCCGGCTGTGTATGTGCGTGTGCCCAGGACAGCCTTGCTGGAAGAGCCTGGGGACCTGGGAATTGTCTCGTCCACTAGTCTGTGCAGGTTCCCCCTGGAACTGAAGGAGGACAGGGGATACCTGGGAAGGTAGGCCAAGGGCGATGCCGAGATTTCTCTCCCAATCAAACCCTTGGGAGCATTTGGAGAACACAGAAGCCTTTCTTTGTTTCCCGTCAGGCCTTCCTGAAGCCCGTGACAGGTTTGGCCGGCTTCCTCCCGTCCTTCTGCTGTGCTCCCTTCACTTGAGTTAATGATTTCCTTGTTGACAGAGGGGAGATGGAAGGAGGAGAGTTGTGTGTCCCTGGGCCCTGGGCAGGATTACCTAGGCTCATCATAGATCATGGGGTAATAGATCATAGATTTAGCTTAGAAAGGACTCAAGAGACCACCAAGCCCAGCCCTTTCAGTGCAGAGATAAAAAAAACCACTGCCCAGAGCAGCCAGGACTTGCTCAGGATTGCTCAAACAGGAAGCATCGAATTGGGATTTAAAGCAATGGGCCCTGCCCTCAAACTCGGTTTCCTGTCCACACTGCCGGCCGGCCGTCGTTCCCCCCTCCCTTCAGCCGGTGAAGCACCAGGTGACCAGGCCTAACACCAGAGCAGAGCACACATCCTCATCCGGATAACTAGAAGCAAAGTACAATAAAACATAAATAACATTACATTTTTAATCTTATTTTTTCTAGTTACACGTTGCTGGGTGCAGTATTTCGGTTCTGCTCACTGCACTTTGCATCAGTTCATATGAGTCTTCCCCAGGCTTTTCTGAAACTATCCTCCTCAACATTTCTTACAGCACAATAATATTCCATCATAATAACATACCACGACTTGTTTAGCCATTCTGCAACAGATGGGCATCCCCTCAATTTCCAATTCTTTGCCACCGCAAAAAGAGCTGCTATACAAATTTTTGTACAAATAGGTCTTTTTCCATTTTTTGTTTTGTTTTAATTTCTTTGGGATATAGACCTAGTACTGCTGGGTAAAAGGGTTATGCACGGTTTTATAACCCTTTGGGCATAGTTCCAAATTGCTCTTCAGAATGGTGGGATCAGTTCACAACTCCACCAACAGTGCATTTGTTCTCTCATCCCCTCCAGCATAGATGTGAGGTGATACCTAAGACTGTTTTAATTTGCCTTTCTCTAATCAATAGTGACTTAAAGCATTTTTTCATATGACTATAGATAGTTGTGATTTCTTCTTCTGAAAACTTGCTTGTTTTGACCATTTCTTTGACCATTTATCAGTTGGGGAACAATGCTTTTTATCGTCAAATTCTTTTTTTGTTGTTGTCTGCTCATTTTTGCAGGCTATTTTTTTATCTTGAACTTTATGTTAAAGTTGAGCTCTGCTCACCTGAGGGTGGGGAGCACTATCCCAGCTCTGCTCACCTGGGCACAGGGTGGCACTGTCCCAAGCTTTAGGCTTTTTCCTGCTGCCATTTTCATAGCTAGTTCTGGGGGTCTGTAACCTTTCAGTGCTTCCATGATGGTGTGATCCTGAGAGAGTTATGGCCACTGCTCTCCTGGTCTTTACCAAGGAAAGGCCCCTGATCACTTGCAGCCACAAACTCTGGCACTCTCTCTGCCCTGGAACTGCAACCCAGAACTGCATGTGGCAAGACAGATGCCAGTCAGTGCCAGCTGCACCCAGTGCTAGTAATCTCTTTCTGAGCAGTTGTCAGACCCCCTCACTGTCTCCGGTCTGAGAGCCCCCAAAATTGCTGCCAGCCTCCTAAGCTTTCTTAGGCCAGAATAATGCCCCACCCCCAATCTTTCGTTGGCTCTGCAACTCCACAATTTGATTTGAGCCATGACTTTAAAGTTGTTTGGAGGGGAATGTTGAGGGAGTTCAACTGGGCTGATTTCAATCCACTGTCTGTGGTCCTATGCTTCTAGTGTTGTTCAGTTGTTTTCAGTCATGTCTGACTCTTCATGAATTTTTCATGGGTTTTCTTGGCAAAAAATTCTAGAGTAGTTTGCCATTTCCTTCCCCAGTTCTTTTTACAGAGGATGAAACTGAGGTAAACAGGGTTAAGCAACTTGCCCATGGTCACACAGCTAGTCAGAGTCTGAGACCAGATTTGAACCCAAGAAGACAAGTCTTCCTGACTGGAGGCCAGGCATTTTATCCACAGTGGCACCACCTAGCTGCTTATGCTTCTGGTAGTGTACTTTGTTCAGAGTGTTGGATGTGGAGTCAAGAAAACCTGAGTTTAAATCTGGCTCAGATACTTAGTAGCTGTGTGTCCCTGGGTAAGTCACATAACCTTTTTCTGCCTCAATTTCCTCATCTGTAAAATGTGGAAAATAACAACTTACCTCACTGATATGTAGGGAGGATTCGATGAAATAACATGTAAATTGCATTGCAATCTTTAAAGTATTCTATAAATGCTATTATTTTTTAGACATATGAAACTTTTTTTCTCATTGGGATATAGTTGAGGTATCACTGGGTCAAAAGTTGGGTATAAGTTATTGACTTTGGGGCCATAGTTCTAAATTTCTTTCTACACTGTCCCAATTCACAGCTCTGCCAACAATGGATTCGAGCACCTGTTAGCCAATAGCCCCTCCAGCGTTAATATTATTTCAGCTAGTTTTTTGGTGGATTCTCTGGGATTCTCCAAGTATACCATCGTATCATCCATAAAGAGTGACAGCTTTGTTTCCTCATTGCCTAGTCCAATTCTTTCCACTTCTTTTTCTTCTCTCATTGCCATAGCCAGTATTTCTAGCACTATATTGGATGATAATGGTAATAATGGGTATTCTTCCTTCACCCCAATTTTCTTGGGAAGGTTTTCAGCTTATCCCCATTACAGGTAATGCTTGCTGTTGGTTTACTACTTATCGTTTTAAGGAAAGCTTCATTTATTCCTGTTCTTTTTAGCGTTTTTAATAGGAATGAGAGCTGTGTTTTGTCACAAAGCTTTTTCTGCATCTGTTGAGATAATCATATGATTTCTATTGGTTTTATTATTGAGATGGTCAATTATGCTGATAGTTTTACTAATGTTGAATCAGCCCTGAATTCATGGTATAAATCTCTCTTAGTCATAGTGTATTCTCTTGGTGATATATTGCTATAATCTCCTTGCTAGTATTTGATTTAAAATTTTTGAATCAATATTCATTAGAGCAATTGGCCCATAATTTTCTTTGTTTTTGCTCTCCCTGGTTTAGGTATCAGCATCACATTTCTTTCATAAGAGGAATTTGGTAGACTCCTTCTTTACCTGTCTTTTCAAATAGTTTATATAGTGTTGGAATTAATTGTTCTTGAGTTAATACATTTGTGAATACATCTGGTCCTGGGGATTTTTTCTTAGGGAGTTCATTCATGGCTTATTCAATTTCTTTTTTTTTTTTAAACAGGTTAAGTATTCTACTTATTTCCTCTTCTATTAATCTGAGCAATTTATATTTTTGTAAATATTCATCCATTTCACTTGTTAGATTTATTGGCATATAGTTGAGCAAAATAGTTCTGAATAATTGTAATTTCATCTTCATTGGTGGTGAATTTACCCTTTTCATTTTTGAACCTTCCCATTGGTAATTTGGCTTTTTTCCTTTCTTTTTTTTTTTTTATCAAACCAGTGATTTGTTTTGTTTTGTTATTATAAAATCAGCTCCTAGTTTTATTTATTATTTTAATTTTTTTTTAAACTTTCAATTTTGTTTATCTCTCCTTTGACTTGGGGTATTTTCAATTTGGTGTTTAACTGGGAATTTTTAGTTTGTTGTACTTTTAGTTGCAAGCCCAATTCGTTGATCTTCTCTTTCTCCATTTTATTGATGTAAGCATTTAGAAATATACATTTTCCCCTAAGTATTGCTTTGGCTGCACCCCATAAATTTTGTTCTATTATCTCAAATATTATGATTTGTTCTTTGACCCACTCATTCTTTAGGATTAGATTATTTAGTTTCCAATAAAACTTTGAATCTGTTTCCATGGCCCTTTATTGAATATAATTTTTATTGAATTATGATCTGAAAAGAATGCGTTTAGCTTTTTTGCATTTGGTTATGAGGTTTTTATGCCCTAAAACATGGTCAATTTTTGTGTAGGTGTCATATACTACAGAGAAAAAGGTATATTCTTCTTTATTACCTTTCAATTTTCTCCAGAGATCTATTATAGCTAACTTTTCTAAAATTCTGTTCATCCCCTTAACTTCTTTTTTTGCTGATGTTTTTGTTGTTGTTCTTAGATTTATCTAGTTCTGAGAGGGAAAA
>CM053623.1:460892701-460907701 GCA_028646595.1 Phalanger gymnotis
GGGGGAGGAGCTGAAACTAATTCACATTTTTCTTTGAGGTTTTGCATGTAGCTGTTTTGACATTGTTGTCTTCTGAGTTTGTGTTTTGATCTTCTCTGTCACCACAGTAACTTTCTATGGTCAGGTTCTTTTTGTACTCATTGTCGCTCATTTTTCCAGCTTATTTCTTGATTTTTAACTTCATGTTAAAGCTAGACTCTGCTACCGGGGTGAAGGAGCCGCTGTTCCAAGCTTCGGGTTTTTCATGCTGCTGTTTTCAGAGCTAATTCTGGGGGTCTGTAAATTATTAGTCCTTCCAAGATGTTGTGATCTAAGGAGAGATGTGGTCACTGCTCTCCTGGTCTGTGCTCTGGTTTGGGGGTAACCCCCAGCACTCTTTTCTGCCCTGTGACCAGTTTCTCCTCTTCTGCTGCTGGGATATCTAGTGTGCCAGTGCTCCTCCTCACTCTGAGACTGACACCAAGAACTGTGTATGGACAATGCAACAGAGTCTTGCTCCTAGTGCCTGCAAAGGGTCCCCAGTAATCTCCTTCTGACCCATTACCAGTCCTCCTTACTCTCTGTGGGTTGAGAGCTCTGGAAGCTGCCTCTGCCGATTCAGTGGCCCCCAAGGTCTGCTGCTGGCTCATTCCTGGGACATGGCCTACATTGGACTGTAATCCACTCTCACCTTGGGGAGACCGAGCTTTCCTGCTGACTTTCTGAGTTGTCTTGGGCTGGAAAATTGTTTCACCCCCCCGCCCCCATCCTTTTGTCAGTTCTACTGAATTCATTTTGAGGTGTTATTTTAACGTTGTTTGGAGGGGAAATTGGAAGAGCTCAGGCAAATCCCTGCCTTTACTCTGCCATCTTGGCTCTGCCCCTCCAGCATTAATAAGAGCTAACATTTATACAGCTCCTACTGTGTACCAGGCACTGCGCTAAGCACTTCACAGTTATCTCATTTGATCTTCACAATAACTCTGGGAAAGAGGTGCTATTATTATCCCCATTTTGCAGATGAGGAAACTGAGGCAAATAGGGGCTAAGGGACTTGCCCAGGATTTTTTCAGGGTCTCACAGCTAGTAAGTGTTTGAGGCTGGATTTGAACTCAGGTCTTCTTGACTCTAAGCCCTCCATTCTGACCACTGTGCTACCAAATGCCCCTTAAAGACCATTTTCTCTTTTTGTTGTCTTAACCCATCTGATGGGTGTGAAGTGGAACCTCAGAGTTGCTTTAATTTGTCTTTCTCCCATTTTTAGTGATTTGGGGCCTTTTGGGTTTGGCTGTTGATAGGGTGGATTTCTTGCTCTGAAATCTGCCTCTCCATGTCTTTGACCACTTCCCAGTTGGGGGACCGGGTGTCTTTTGTTTTCCCATCAGTTTCTCAATGTGCTGCATTCCCAGCCACCCACCACCTCCCTCCAGGGAGCCAGCCCTTGTAACAAAGAACAGTTAAGCAAAACACAATGACTGGTCTGATGGCAAATGAACGTCCACACCCTTTCCAAGGAAAGAAGGGAGCTGCCTCTTGGCATGTCTTCTCTGGAGGCCCCATTGCTCCCATGAAATGGAGGGTTACAGGAAGCCCTTTTGTCTTTGAAGACACTTCTAGCGGCCCCCTCACCCCAACTTGCCAGTTCCTCCTTCCCAAGTCTGCCACCAGGACCACCAGCCAGAAGGAGACTTGGACTTTGGGCTACCTCCAGTCCCACCCACATTTCCTCCTCTCAGACTACCCAGACCACCAGGCCTGCCTGACCCCTTCCTCCATGCTTCTGGAAGAAGACAATGATCCAAATTCCTCCTATCCTCCCACCCCCACAGTCCCAGTGTCTCCATGATGGCCTGGGTCCCTCCCTGCCCCTGACCCCCAGCCTTCATCTGCTCGGCTGCTGATTTCATGAGTAGGACTGGTGCATTCTGGGGGAAGCTCTGACTTCTTTCTGTTGTGCCAAAGGATCCTCTCCCCCCCCCAGCTCCCTGCCCCCTACCCCCTGCCACAGTCCTCTTCCTCCCCTCCAGAGATACCCGAGAGGTCTCTGAAGCCACCTTCTGCCCTTAGCTCCACTGTTCCTTTGGACTTTCCTCATAGGGCATCATTCCCAGACCCTTCACTATCCTGCTTGTCCACCAGGATGGGCTCCAGTCGGTCAGCCCTAGACTGGGCCAAAGTCTACTGACTCTCCTACTTTGCCTCTTCCTGGCTATGAGGCCTGGGACAAGCTTCTGGGGTTGCCCATTCAAGAAAGCCTGGAAGGGGGGGTTGTGTCCAGCCCAGCCCCGCATCTCACACCCACGTTTCTGACCTCGGCCCCAGCAAGTCAGATGGGGCTCTAGGATAGAGAATCAAGGTCCTGCGGCTCCTTCTCATTGCAAGTGGATGAGAGGGCGAGGGCACAGTCAAGGCGAGCAGTGATACCAGCTAGAGTTGGGCTTTAAGGCTTGCCAAGCATTTTACCAAAGTGTCAGTTGACCCTCACAACACCCCTGGGAGGTAGATGCTATTTTAATTATCCCCATTTTACCTGGGAAATCAGGGTCCAGGTGGGGGCAGGGCCAGAGAGGTCTGGACCAGGTATTCTCCCTCTCCACCTCCCCCTCATTCCATGGCAGGGGCCCTCCACAGGGCTTCTGGTACAAGCCACAGCTTTCCTGGAAGGGTCCCCATTCAGGTCAGGGAGGGCCCCAGGGTGGGCCTTGGCCCTTCTGGTGGCTGTTTCCTCCTCCATTGGCCAAGGGGCCGGGGAAAAGCAAGCTCTAACAGATCCTGACCAGTAGAATTTGGGCATTTGCTGACTGGGATTGGTCCCCTCAGTAAACAAGGTGCTTGATGCTTCAGGTAGTGGGAGGCCCAGATGCCATCCAGGAGGGAAAAGTCTTGGGCGGTGTGGTATAAAGGCCTGCAACCTGGGACACCTGGGTTCTAATTCCATCTCTGCTCCTTACTGTCTGCATGACCCCCTACTTAAGGGTATTCTCCTTGGCCCCAAAGCAATGGAAGGATATTGGAAAGGCTTATTTTGGCTCAATAGAAGAACTTCTTCCTGTCAAAGGGAACTCCACAACGTGGGATAGGCTACCTCAGAGGTGGTGAGTTCCCCATCGTGGGAGGTCTTCAACAGAGGCTGGGTGTCCTCCTTTTGTCTGAGATTCTGAAGAGAGATGAGCTCTTCTTTCCTCACGATGTGGTTGCATTCTTGGGCTTGGGTCCGAGCTGGCATCGGGGGATAGAGTCTGATGGGACATACGGAGCCAAGGGCTGATGGGCAGGGTTTTCTTCTTCCTTTCCTCCCTTCCTCCCCCCTGCCCCAGGCAGCACATCCATTTTTCCTGTTTTCTTTCATTAGCTTTGCCGAACACTTCCAGGATGTGGGAGGTGTCTTGGGACCACAGCCAGAGAAAGATGCTGGATTCTATTCATGAAATATGGGCATCTCGAGCCAACCCACTTGGTCCCTTCTCATCAATGTTTCTCACTCTGTGGTGGGCTTTTATGGAGCCCCACCCCCACTACTCACAGGCACCTCAGCAACTGTCCTTGTCCCAATCTTAGAAATGGGAGCAAGGATGCCTAGGCACATACATGTGCTTGCCCAAAGGCATGTGCCAAGGCTGGGCCACTGCCTCTGCTGGCCCAGTCACCAACTGAGGGGGGTGTGAGAAACCAGTGCCTTCCCAGGAAGGGCCACGGACTGGGGTCTTTGCCAGTCAGCCAGGCAGGCTGCCAGTCAATAAACGTTCACTAAACACACTTTGAGTCGGGCACTGAGTTAAGTGCTGAGAGGTGCTTCAGGCATGAACCAGCTGGGTAACCCTGGCCAAGTCACTTACCAGCTCAAGCCCTCAGTTCCCACACCAGTAAAATGGGGACAATGATGCCTATGGCATCATTGGAGGATCAGATGAGGTCAGTCCCTGTGGTAAGCCTCAGTCCTCTGCCTCATCACCCCCAAACCTCCACTGAAGGAGGGAACTGGGCTCTGCCCCTCACACTTCTCCCCTCACTGCACTGCTCTGGGCCACCACACCCCACTTCTTCCTCCATTTGACTGGAAGCCCCTGGAGGGCAGGGACTACCTTTTTTTTCCTATTTGTATCCCCAGCACTTAGCACAGGGCCTGGCACATAGTAGGCACCTAATGTTCATTGATTGATTAACTGACTAATGAGTCTGAGGCCAAGAAATTAAGGGAGCTATCTGTCTATTAGATGGAACAGAGAGGGGAGGGAAGCCAATGAGGCAGGCGGGGGGGGGGGGGGAGTGATGAGTGCCTAAGCCAGGGCAGTGACCTCATAGAGAGAGGGGAGATGTGGGGGCAGAGCCAATAGATCATAGAGCTGGGGAGGGGAGAGGGGAGAATCCAAAATGAGAAGATGTCCCTGCTGTGGGCACAGCTCCCAGTCTGCCTGGAGAGGCCTAACTCACCCACACTAGAGATGCAGGCGAGATCTGCCCCAGCAAATCATGGCAGGCTGTTCATTCACTCTTGAGATGCGGATATCCTTCCTCCCCTCCAAGCAAACACCAGCACTCCCACCTCCAAACTTTTGCTCCCCCTCTAGCCCATACCTGGTGTCTCCACTCCCCTCCTTAGCCTGTGGTCTACCTCCCTGAGCAGAGCTTAGACACCTCCTGCACCCCTCAAACCTCACACAGCACCTTGGAACTCGGAGACATTTTTCTAGGGACACTGATTGTCTTATCAATTGGTTGGTATCTGTTCCCCCAACCAGACTGGGAGCTCCCAGAGGGAAGGCCTCGTGGCTTAAGTAGCTTCTGCATCTCCTCCAAGGCTCCACACATAGGAAAGAAAGAAAGAATGAGCCAATGAACTGTCTAGAAGTTATAAAAATGAGGATTTCAGTTCATTGTGAGGGAAAAGCATTGGAATGACTAAAATCCTTGTCCTTGGCATTAGTTAATTCTTTTTAAATGAATGGCTTGGATAAAAGCACCCAGCTCAAGAGCTGGGGGGATGTGGAGGGAGGTAATTCAGGAGACACAGAGTCAGGATTCAGAGACTTTAACAGGGTCCCCTTCTGGGCTGAATAGCGTAAGAGGAAATCTGATCAGAAGAAATGTAAAGCCCACCCCTGGTTCAAAGAATCAGCTTTTCAGATGCAAGGTGGAGGGAGTGGTGGTTTGTCTCTAAACTTGGGGGAGAAGTGGGGTGAAGACTGGGCTGCAGGGTCTGTATAAATCAGCAGGGAAATGAATAGCAGCAGTGGGCTGGAGTCAGTAGACCCAAGTTCAAATATAACCTCAAATACTCCCTGCGTGACAAGTCACCTATACCCTGTCTACCTACTGTGTGTTAGTAGCCCTAAGATTCAAATGGTATCCCTGGTTCTGGGCATCTCACTTGGATATGGAGACTCAACAAGGTGGCTCCTGGGGGCCTCCCTGAACTGCTAAGAGGCTGAGGGTCGGGGATCTCAGGGCAGGCTCTGGCCAGTAGGCCAGCACCAAGAATCCACCTGGGGCCCATCCTGGCTCTGGTACTTCCCAGATGGGGCCTTGGGGTAGACCCAGTCACACCCAGCCACCAGCTCTGAGTGACACAGGGGCACAGGGAGAGATGCTGGGGAGAAAGGACCAAAACATTCTAGAACCTGCAAGGGGGAGGGAAGAAAGGAGGGAAGCTGGCTGGCCCAGGGAGCTTTTTCAGGAAACAGCTGGACCATATCTGCTGTCCCCAGAGAGAAAGGAAAGTGATCTCTCAGCCCATCCAGCGCCAGGAAACTCAGATTCCAGGAAAACTCTTTTTTCTCCCCTCCCCTAATAGTCACAAGTCTTCCTCCTCCTCCTCTTCCCTTCTTCCTTTCCTTCATACTTTCTCTGCTCCTGGCATCAGGCCCAGAGGGACTTAAATCCCTGAGATCAGGGCCCTCAGAGTATTGGACTGGAGGGAGGGAGAGAAGGAGTATGGCACTGACATGCCCCTGACTGTGACAGGGAGGCATGAGACTGAGGAGCCAGTGAGACATGAGAGGGAAGCAAGAGACACTTGTCCGTAGGAGGCACAAACAGGACACATTGGCTAAGAGCTTGTTAAATGAGATATAGGGTTTTTAATCGTGTAATTGTATCAGCCATCTTTTTTGGCTCTTTCTCCCCCTCTCCCTCTGTGTGTGTGTGTGTGTGTGTGTGTGAGTCTCTCTCCTTTCTCCTCTGGTTTTTTTTTTGTTATTGTTGTTTTGGTTTGGTTTTTTGGGCAGGGCAATTGAGGTTAAGTGACTTGCCCAAGGTCATACAGCTAGTACATGTGTCAAGTGTCTGAGGTCACATTTGAACTCAGGTCTTCCTGATTCCAGGGCAGGTGCTCTACTCACTGTGCCATCTAGCTGCCCCTCTCTCCTCTCTTTCCTGGTGGTGGTGTTCAGTCATTTCAGTAGTGTCTGACTCTAAAGGACCCTATTTAGGGTTTTCTTGGCAAAGATATTGGAATGATTTGCTATTTCCTTCTCCAGTTCATTTTACAGATGAGGAAACTGAGGCAAACAGGGTAAAGTGACTTCCCCAGGGTCATACAGCTAGTAAGTATCTAGGGCTAGTTTTGAACTCAGGGAGATGAGTTCATGACTCCCAGCCCAGGGCTCCCTCTATCTACAGTGCCACCTGTCTGTAGACACATACAAATATGTGCATGCAGAAATATGTATATGTGGGCACTGTATACATATATACGTGTGTGTGTGTGTGTGTATTTCACATGTTTGTGAAATGACTGAGTTTACAGAGAAAAAAAACTCGAAGAAGAACGCACTAGGTTTGGAATCTGATCCTGGCCTGGAGAGCAGACGCTATGGGGCGTCCCCAAAGTCTTGGTGCGGTGGCCCTAAGCTAGCCCCTTCAGACTCCCTGGGCTTCCATTCCCTCATCTGCAAAGTGTACGTCTAAGAATATTAAATGCACTCAGGACCTCACAGCTGAAGCGAGGGGAGCACCTTGGGAGCGATGAGCCGCCCAGGAACATGAGATGGGAGAGATGAGCGTGCTGGGGCAGCCCAAAGGGCCACAAACCGTGGGCTCATCTCCTGAGGGCTCATCCGGAGGGGAGAAGAAAAGGTGATGGATGATGGGGCTGAAGCCCCCTGAGCCCGGGTGTGAGAGCTTTGAGCTGTGACCAGGGATCAGGGAGGAAGCCTCAGACCGTGAGTGCCAGGGCCTGACCAGAGGAATGGGCAGCCCAGGTGACTGACTGGTGGACTCGCCTTCACTAGCCACGCCGCTCTATGTTCAGGGATGGTGGAGCTGGCCCCTGTGGGCCCACAGACAGGCAGGGATGATCTGCAGCAAATCTCTGCTGTGGGCCAAGTCCGTGTTGGGCAGCTTCTCACCCCTGGCTCTGCCTCATCTCCACTCCGGGGCCATCCTGCATGTTCTCCTCATTTCTTTTCATTGCCCCAGCAGGAAAGAGGCTGATGGACTTTCCCGCTCCCAGTGAATGGCTAATAAGGGCCAAAGGAACAAGCTCACCTGGGGTGTTTGCTTTTTAATAGGGGACTTGAATCGGAAACTCTACTGAGACAAAAAAATGAAGTTCTAATGGTGGGCCTTGAGGCATTGTGACTGCCTGGGAAAAGATGTATTTAGTCAAGCACAGAGTCTCATGGCAGTTCTGGCTACACCCAGGCAGTTCCCGACTTCTGAGGTGGACATAGTATGCAGAAAGAGGGAGAGAGAGAGAGACAGACAGAGAGACAGAAAGAGACACAGAGAGGGAGAGCGTGAGAGAGAGAACAGAGAGAGAGAGAGAGAGAGAGATTGGAAAGAAGGGAGAGAAAGAGAGAGAGAGAGCGCTTCACCAGGCTTCCGCCTGGCCTCCCTCATTTGTTCCTCCATTTCCCACCTTCATTTCATGATTTCCCCCCCCCCTGCCATGTCTAACTTCAGCCTCCTTCTGCTCCTCTCCCCTTCTGTCTGGTCCACTTCACACCCACCTTGGTTATCTCTGAACTCACTGCCTTTGCCCCTCCTCCCTCCTCCAACCCCAGTCCTCAGGGCATCATTCTGCCCCAGGCCTCGCCAGTTCTGACTTCTTAGCTCTTATGAACTTCCCTAGGTGCATCAGGCTCCCCTGAGCTCATCCCTGAGGCACTTCGCTTACCTCTTAGGACTGCAGGACAGCAGGACTGGAAGGGCTCTGGGAGGCCACAGCCTTGGTCCAAAAGGAAAGTGAACCCAGAGAGGGAGGTGACCTGCCAAGGTCCCAGAGAATGTCACCAACACAGCTAGAACTAGAAGCCAGGTTTCCTTGCTTAGTCTCAGCCCCTCTGAACCACAAGCCCCAAGGGGGTAGCCTTGGCTCTGGGACTCTCCATTATGACCTCAAATACCCTTTTCCCTTTGGATTGGCCCAGAGTTGGAGAAAGAGAGATGGGACCCAGACGAAATATGATCAAGGGGCAACCAGAGAGGGCCAAAAGGGCCCAGTCCCCAACTTTGAAGAAGGCTGTCGGCCAAATGCTGCCTTGTCTGTAACCAGAGACAAGCCTCAGTTAAACAGCTTCTGTCACTTCTGCATCCAGACTGGGCTGAGGGTATGCTTAGCTCTTGCCATAGTGACCCTCCTATCTTCCTTTCCTTCCTTCTTTCTTCCCTCTCTCTTACTTCTTCCTTTCCTTCCTCCCTTCTTTTTTCCTCTTCTTCCTTCCTCCCTTCTTCCCTCCCCCCCTTCCTTCTTCCCTCCCCTCTTCCTTCCTTCCTCCCTCCCTCCCTCCCTCTCTCACTTCCTTCTTCCATAATTTTATCCTTCCCTCCATTCCTCTCTGAAGTATTTGAGGACCTTCTTCTCCATACAAGGCACTAGAGAAAGAGCCATGCCTTGTAAGATTTAGATTCTCGGACATCATCTTAGTCCAATTCCCTTATTTCTAAGAAGAGGAAACAAGCCCAGGGAGAGGAAGTGATTTTTCCAGGGCCACAAAGTTGAAAAGTAGCCGAGCCAGTATTTGGACACGTGTCCTTTGAGTCCACATCCAGGGCTCTCCTACTTGTCATTCCTGGGGTCCTCACAGGGGCCCCTATGGCTTCTCAAAACTGGGGTTTCAGAAAGTGAGAGGCCTCTCTCCATTGTGTGTGGTGGGAAGGGAGTGGCCTCAGGTGGGAAGTCCCCCAATGTTCTCTGATTTGGGAAGGTACTTGGTACTTACATTTGATTCTGCTCCATGTTCTGGGAATTCCTAACACTTCCAACCAGACGTTGTGGCTGGCTGCTCTCTGCCCCAACTGAAAGCCAGGGAGCTGTCCAGCCTCCCCATCTCACCCCGCAGGGTAGACTGTATCACCTGTCAGACAACCCAGGCAGCTGTCTCAGAGCGTGCACCCTCTCTGCCCTTGACTTCCTCCGCGACAGAGAGAAGTGAATTCTAACCACATACATTTCAGAAGGGAGCCCTTCCGCACACCTTCCTTTCCCAACTGCTGGACTGCAGTCCCAAGTAAGAGGAGAGAGGCTCGACAGCAGGGAAGACCATAGTGTCACAAAGCAGCTGATAACAAAGGAGCTTGCTCAGCAGTGGAGGGGATAATGTCACAAAGAGGGAAAAAGCCAGGCTGGCCCCCAGAGCCTGGGTAGTGCCCCTGAGAATCTGCAGCCACCTCAATCTCCATGGAGAGCTCAGAGACTCCTCACCAGACTCAGCATATAAACCCTGCAGGGCAAGTGGGCAGACCTGGAACAAGACTTAGCAAGCCTAGTACCCAGATTTGGACCAATCACTGACCCCTTTTGCTTGCTCCATACACAGAGTCACCAACATATGGACAAGTCCAGACTCATCAGCCCTCGATCATGTTTAACCACACAAGCAGTAAGGAGAGTCAGTCTCCAAATGCCATGGACACTGAAGGGACCCCAAGGGCCTGCTGCCTGAACAAGAATCCCCTCCATGAACTACCCAAAAAATGGATCCCCCGTCTCTGCCAGAAGCCCTCCAATGAGCCCTCCTGAGGCAGCCCAGCTCATTTTGGGATAGCTCACTCTCATTGTTAGGATGTTGGTCCCAACATCGAGCCAAAATCTGTCTCTCTGTCATTCTTCCCCACCTAGTCCCACCCTCTTGGGCCACAAAGTACAACCCCCTTAATTATCCCTCTTCCACTGCCAATCCTTCAAGTATTTGGCGAGCGTCCACCACTACTACCCACCCCTAGCTTTCTCTTCTCATCCCCAGCTCCCTTCTCTGAGCCTCTAAATCTGTCCCCATCCTCATCTCCCTCCCTGGATGGTCTTCAGCTCATCAATGTCCTTCCTAAAAAAGACGCCAGGACCCGGACCCAGCTGTCCAGATGTGGCCTGGCCAGGGGGGAGGAATTACCACTGCCCTTCCCAGACACTCGGCCTCCTGGCCATGCACAGCTAAGCTCCCGTAGGCTTTTGAGCCGCCATGTTGCTTTTCTTGGCTACTCTATTGTACTGTGGTTGGTGTTGAACTGGACAGTCCCTGAAACCCCCAGAGCTTTTTTACAAGAACTCTCAGCTCACTGCCCCCATTCTGAACTGCTGAAGCTGACTTTCTAAGCACAATTGGAGGATTTTATTTTTTCCCCCTAAGTTAAGCCTATTGGTCTCTGCCTTGGCCAAAGGCCATCGTCCCCCAGAGGGCCTCAATTTGCTCATCTGTAAAATGGGAATGATGATCCTTGCCTCCCTTACAGGGTTGTTGTGAGAACAAAGTGAAAGAATCGATGTGAGGGCACGTTGGAAAACATGGAGCATGGTGCAAGTGTGGTGTATAGAATGCCAAAGCCTGAAGGGGCTTTCAAAATACTCCTATCCAACCTTTTCTTTTATAGCTGGGGAAACCAAGGTCTGGTGAGAAGATGTGATGGTCCAGTGGTTACAGAGCTAGGCCTAGTCTAGAGCCAGGTCTCCTGACTTCTCATGCCCTGCAGGGCTCTCCCCACCGCAGACTGAGGGAGGAGCTCACCTTGTGGGCTAAGAGTGGTTAGTGCCATCATCTCAAAGACAGCACAGAGTACTGGGCATTCCTGCCTCACAAGCCTGGAAGAGCCTGGGGGTGTTTTGCATGGTGGGGTTTTCTCTGCTTCTAGCCCTCACCCCTCAGAGCCTCATGTGGCCCCTGAGGTGCTCCACACGATGAGCAAGCCACTGTATTGAATGCCTGTTTGCCCTTCGAGGCCCAGAGGTAAAGCTGGCCGAGGCAGTGGCCTACGTGGCGTCCTTCTCAGGCTGATCTGTGGCACTGGGCCTTGGCTTCTGTTAGTCCTCTCCTAATGAAGCTGCAGATCAGGTCAGAGGCCTTCCCTCAGTCTCTTCATCCATCCTTCCGAGTCTTTCCCTTCAGTCCTTATAAGCAGCTCCAGGGCAAAGACTTTGGCTTCTCCCCTAGTGTAGAGCATGCTGTGTTGCACATAGTAGGTATTTAACACATGCGTATTGACTGAATCTAGTCTGACCAATGCCTAGCTGAATTTGAGTCTCCTCGGCAATGCAAAGCTTCCACTTGAAGACTGCCAGCCATGAGGAGCTCATTACTTGACAGGGTCGTAAACTTATTCCAACAATTAGGGAGCTTCTCTCATTTGCCACTCTATAGCCACGTGGTCCCCAACGTGGGCCTCATTCCACGGTCTGGGGCTACGTGGAACAAGGCTAAGGCCTCTCTTCTCCACTGATGCCCTGCTGGTGTCATACCCGTCCATGGCTCCAGGCATGGCTTCCCACATTGGTTTAACCACTCCCAGACTCAGCCTGGATCGAAGGACACTGGTTGATCACTTCCTAGGCCTTGCTCAGCCTCTGCTTTGGACCACCCACCCACCCCACCTTTGACTTGGCTAGCCTGGGGGAGGTTGAGAAGAATTCCACCCCTGCCGATGTGTGAGCTGCTTCATGAAAGAGAGGGTGACTTGTAGCTGGACCTTGAAGGACTGGTGGGATTTGGAGAAAACAGAAAAACAAGCACTTAATGAATGGAGAAGCCCCTAGAGCCAAGACACAATGGCACCTGGGAGCATGGGGGGGCGAGGGCAGGGCACTGACTGGCCTAGAGGAAATGTGCTGGAGGAAAAAGGTAAAAATATCTCTCCCTCCTTATCTCCCTAAAGCTGGCCTTCTCCTTGGCCCCATCCTTGCTGCCTCTCTTGATCTGTGGAGGTGTCCTGGATCAAGGACAGGTGCCATCTTGTTTTCTATTTCCATATCCCCAGCCCTGAGTAGGGTACCAGGCATGTCCACTGTGGCTGCTATCTTAGGGCTAAAATCCATGAAACTCAGGGATATGGAGCATAGAGAAAAGAGAAGCCTGAGGAGAAAGGACAGGGAAGGGGACCTGGGTGACTGGGGAAAGGCAGGAGGAACGACACGTTGTGACAAAAAGGTGAGTGAGCAGTTGCCTTTGGGGCATGTGGAACCAGAAGGACGTGTGAGATGGCCATGGGACACGAGACCCGATCTTACCTCTACATACACATTCTCGGCATCTTCTCCCACAAAGGCAACTAAAGTATGTCCAGCCTTTCTCTCTTAGCACTTTTGTGGAGACAGGGACCCTGAAACCAGGCCAACACACCTGGGAAGAGTCTTGCTGGGCCAAGTCCCAGAGCTCACCTTCTCTGTAGATGCATCTGTCCAGTGAGGGCTTTTCTCTGACTGTTTCTTCTATCTCTTTCTCTGGTTTATATCGTTTATCTATCTCTCTTACTCTATCTTCTGATTTCTTTTATCCTGGTGCTTTGGGGCCCCACAAAGGCCACGAAGCTGACTTCTTCTCTGAGCGCCCTGCCATAGTTGGGGACATAGGCTGTTCTGAGGTTACATGTCTATCTATGCGCTGACTTGGGAAATATTAAAAGTACAATAAAGACCCATACAATTCAAGTCTCCTGTAGCAAATCAGGGATTTCTTGGATCCAAAAGGCATCTCTAAATCTTCCTGACCTGTGGGGTGGCTGTCAGGAGCACAAATCCCAGCTCTCCAGACCTGGAGATGGAGAAGGCAGAGGGGGCTGGGTTGGATGTGCTCCAAGCTGGAAGGAGATTTTGGGAACCTGCCCCCAAAAGCAGCTCAAAGCCTCATCCCTTCTCTTTCTCCCACCATGGAGAGCCCAAGGTCTTTCTGGCCATGTGAGGTTTCTGGGGACTTAGACTCAGGAAGCACAGAAATGGCTTTGCTTCCTCTGGTTTTCCCACACTCAGCATAAACTGCGGTATTGTTGCTTCCTTTCAGAGAACCCCCGCAGCTCACGCCATGAAGGAGGAGAACTTCCTACGGCGCAGGTTTTCCCTCTGTCCTCCTTCCTCCACCCCTCAGAAGATTGACCCTCGGAAACTGACCAGGAACCTGTTCTTCAGCGGAGACCATGAAATCTACCCTCTCAGCCCAGGTCAGTTCTAGCCGGAAAGGCGAGCACTGCATCGTCCCTGGGGAAAATAGGAGGGCACAGCCACATGACCAGCTGAGCGAGAGGCGGGGGGGGGGGCACGGTGGAGACAGAGGACCCAGTCCTGATCCAACCCCCTCCATAGCTGCTCAGGGAAAGCCCCTATGGGAGGCAGAGCCCCGGGATGAAGGGCCAGAGACATCCAGTTCTGATGCCAGTCTGTGAATATCCATGAACAATGTTGTGGAGGTTCGCAAACCTTAAAGGAGTGGAGGTATTCGCCTCCATCGAGTCTTTCCCCTTAATTTTAGGGGGCCTGATTAGGAGATAATATTAGAGGACCTGAGGCACAGATAGGCATAAGTGACTTGCCCAGGATCACACAGCTTTTAAGTATCTGAATTGGAATTCAGACTTAGGCCTTCCTAATTCCATGGAGCCCTAGCCACTGATGCTGCTTCCTTCCCTTCCCTTGCCATGCCCTCCACATGCTAACACATGCACACGCATGCACACACAACACAACACACACACACAAACACATGCACACACACCATGCCACACATGCATGCACACACACACACACACACAAGACAAGACACACATAGACACATGCGTGCGCACACACACACACAGGCACACCTCCCTTCTGCCTTTAAATGATGCACTCAGTCAGACTAAGTTGTAAATGAGTAAGTGAAAGCCAAGATTGATGCCCTGCTGCCTATGTACCCCCTCTGGGATGCCCAAGGGCAATGCTGTGGGTCAGCAGAGAAGGTCCTGGGCGTAGAGCCAGGAGGACTTGGATTCACATCCTCCCTCTAATGCTTCATAGCTGGGGGCAGATCACCAGCCTCCTGGAACTCAGTTTACTGCTCTGTCAAATAGCGCTAATGAGGCTGGCTCATGGACCATCCTAGATGGGGGACAGCAGCAGCAGTGATGGGCTCAGAATCCAAGTACCTTAAGGCCAGAGGCAATGCCCAGAGGGTAGCCCTGGTCTGGGAGGCAAGAGCCCTGGATTCTAATCCTGGCTCCATGCCCTCGTGTCCAGACCTGCCTCTGAACAGTGGCTCCCCCCATGGGCGATGTGAGTGCCTGCCTGGCTGGGGGGGTGGGCACCTCCTCCCTCAAAGGGTACAGCGCCTGTCACTTAATGCTGTTATGTTGCAGGCAAAGACATGGAAGGCAGCAATGGTGTGTCCCTATTGAAGGATGAAGTGCCTCAGACTCCAGTGTCCATGACCAGAGCCCTGCAGGTAAGGCCCCTGGCCCAGACCTGCTTCCACAGCTCACCCAGGCTGGCCATGTGTGCGGGCGGGAGGAAGGAGCAGTGGATGCGGGAGAGGGAGTCACAGGGGAGGCAGCAGGCCCCTGGAGGCCAACCTGGAATGCCCAAGCCCCAGCCCCACCAGGACATTGGGGAGGGGGGAGCACTGAGATGTTACCTTTTTTCTTTTTCTTGGAATAACTAGATGCAGGAATGGGCCCGGGCCTGGCCTGGCTTGACTGTCTCCTGAAGGACTGCTGTGGGGAAGGGGAGACAGAACCTTCAGACTTTCTGGATCTGGAGAGAATGACAGGCAGCCTTGGGGGGGGGGGCTGGACTCCTCCCCCCTCCCAAAGAGCAAATGCAAGATGGGGGTTAGAACAGGAGTCACATCT
>CM053623.1:460910201-460965836 GCA_028646595.1 Phalanger gymnotis
CTTGATGAGTCTGGTGGTCATGTGGCTTGTGCTTTGGGGTTCTGCATTCGAGTCTGGTTTCCTGTACCCGTGTCAGCCTCCTGCACAGAGGGAGCTAAGCTGCAGTGTGGAGCATGGCCCGCCTGGAGTGGGTTTGACCCCGAGTGTGTTATTTGGTTGTTTGAAATCAGAGTTAGGAATCTCAAGGGGAGCAGGGATCCAGCGGGTTCCAGGGCCAGCCCTGATGACTGCAGAGACTTTGCTGGGGGAGCAGTGCACCAGGATTGGGCGCCTGCACCCTTGTCTCAGTGGGCAGGGGCCTGAGAAGGCTGAAGAGTCCTCTCTTCCATCCCCTCTCCCTTCTTGTCCCTTATGCCAGCACAGCAGTGTATTGGGAATCAAGATGGGCTCTTAGCACTTATTCAACCAAGTGCCCTTAAAGAGTTCAGCCTTTGTTTTCTTGATTAAATTAGGAGTCCTTGAGGACCTCCTTGCCTCAAGGGAAAGCCTAGTTTCCATGGGTTTGAGTGACATGTTTGTGACATCAGAGGCTTTCAGACCACGTGGGTTTAAGTCGCATTTTTGTGACAATTTTAGGTCATGTGGGTGAGCTGCGTGTGTGATTCACCTTTGACTCTGAACCAGATTTATAAACGCAGAGGTTGGCTTTGTCTTTCTGAGCTCTGAGCTGCGCAGGAGCTGTGCGTGACTCTGGGCCAGCCGTTCTTATGAGCTCCCCGGCTTTGATGTCGATGCTGCTCTGGTAACTGTGTATTGTGATTTTGTCAGACAGAAATCTGTCTTTTGATTGGTGTTTATTTGCTCTGTTTGTATTTGCTCTGAAGCTCAGGGTGCTGGATTAAAGTAAGATTGTTAACCCCTTAATGTTGCTTTCCTTACTAAGCAGATCAAAAGGACCTGGACTTGCAGCGTTCTTGTTGTTGCGCTCATGTTGGTTTTTCACCCCCATGGCAGCTGCTAGCCGAATTGTTGTAAAAGGTAGTGATGTCTGTGATCCCTCAGGAAGGCTGGAAGATTTCAAGTCATGCAGGACTCCAGAGGCCACCTAGTCCAGCTGCTGCATTTTCTGCCTCCAGACTCTCCTCTCCAATCCACCCTTCTCACTGATAGCTGAAGGGGCTTCCTCAGGGACTGCTCAGATGACACCATTCCTCTCCTCCAAGGCTTCCAGTAGCACCCTGCATCTTCTCTGTTGCCTATTCTCCTCTCCTCTTCTCCCTGGTACAGGTCAAACTTTCCCCATGCCCCCTCCTCCAGGGAGCCCTCCTGGACCTTGCCCTCTAAAGATGGCATTCTCAAAGTTTGCTCCATGCCTGTGTCCTGGGCCTCAATTCTGTACTGTCCATCTTGCTTTCCCTCGGAAGACACTTGTGTGCAGGTGCTCTCCTCCTCCCACCCTATTGGACTATATGCACCTAGAGGGCAGAAGCTGGGCTGAAGCCCTCCTTTACCCACAGAACCCAGCCCAGTGCCCTGCCTACAATAGCCAGGAAATGTAGGTGGGATCGAGAATCAGGTGGGGCATCCTGAGCTTTGTGCAGCCCAACTGTGGACCATGACTGTCCCTGCTGCTGCTGTTGCTGCTGCTGCTGCCTGCTAGGGCCCAGGGAAACTGCCTTCCAGGCACTTCGAGGGAGCTGTCCAGCGGCTGCCATGCCTGCCATCTCCCCTTCCCTCTCTGCCTCTTTCCTGCCCCCTCCTTTCACTCCTTGCACTTTTTTCCTTCCTCCCTTCTCTTTTCCCTCCTTCCATTTTCCCTTCCCTCCTTCCTTCCCTCTGTCCCCTCCTTCCTTCACTCCCTCCCTTTCTTTTCTCCTTCTTCCTCTCTCCCTCCTGCTCTTCCCTTTCCTTCATTCCCCACACCTCTCCTTTCCTCTCCTCCCCCTCTCATCCCTTCTTCCCTCTCTCCTGGGCCTGCTTCTCTGCTGCCCAGACACTGAGGAGGACTTTTCCTCCTGATGCTCCTCCAGCCAGGCCATGGCGTGGGCATGGAAGCTGGTGGCAAGGCAGCTTATGCAGCGGCTGGTTGGGGCAACGGGGCCCTCTGTGGGCCATGGACCACGACTAACCCTCTACCTCTCAGGCAGATTTGCGTCTTCTCCTCCTCTTTCTCCCTAACCACCTAAGCCGTGATTCACCGACACATGGCCTGCCTGGTGTAGGGCTGTGCCTCAGGAGCCTGGCATGGCACTACTCATGATTTTTAGCATCCTCCAGCCTCCTCCAGTGCTAGGAGCTTCAGCCCACAGCCTGGCACTGGATCATCTCTGACACTGCCTTTGTCTTGGTTTCATGAGCACACCATGTTTGCCAGCTAGCTGAGAGCTCCCAGGTGTCCTCCCTCCTCCCTCCCCCATAGCACCTAGTCCAAGGACACAGCAAGTGAGGAGTGAGTGACCCTGGATGAAGCTGGTGTGTGTGTGTGTGTGTGTGTGTGTGTGTGAGAGAGAGAGAGAGAGAGAGAGAGAGAGAGAGAGAGAGACAGGAAACCTTGATTCCAAGGTGAGATACTCCATGGATGGGACACAATGGTGGGGCTTCATTGCAGGGTCTGATAGCCTGAATTGGGGCAGAGACAGTTATATGGCAGCCAGAGAAAGCAAAGAGAGCTGGGGCAGGGAGGGGAAGGCAGAGGGGACAAGGAAGAGGAGAGGAGAAGCAGAAGCACTGCCTGGGCCATAGAATCCTTTGGTATAAAAGTATAATGGTCAAGTAGCAGGGACTGCGCTGTTGTGTGTAATGAGCTCCCCATCACGAGGAGTACTCGAGCAGAAGCTGGATAATCAAGGATCCTCTAGAGGAAGTTTCTCCTCTGGATAAGGAAGTGGCCCCTTCTAGCCCTGAGATGCTGTGATTCTTAAGGCCCTTTCTGCTCAGGGGGAGTTTAATCCCATGGGAGGACAAGTGCTGAGTGGAGCATGAGAAACAGATTCTGTGCCTTGCTCCCGTCCTCCGAGAAACCCTGACCACAGCCAAGGAGTGGCGATGGGGCCGGGGACAAAGGCCACATGGGTCAGCAGCTGCGGGGATGAGGACGATGTACGCGATCAAGCATGTCCCTGCACATCCTGTCGTGGAGGCCGCTTCCTCCTAAGGAGGGGACCAGAGACCCCAGACCCACGAGAACGGCGCCTCACCCCATAAGCCCGGTGGGCCGACAGAGGCGGTGGCCATCTCCCCGGTCTGATTTCTCTGTGTCTCCCCTTCTCACACAGAATAATGACTACAGGCTTTGCAATGGATCTGACAGAGAATCCTTGTCCCCCACAGCCAAAGTCACCAAGAAAGAGACTCTCAAGGTAAGGGAGACCTTGCATTTTGGGGGTGGAGAGTGAGGGCTCCTGAGGGGTTTCCTGGGCACGTGAGGCTGCTCCCCATCCCTTCTTCTGACGTCATCCCTAAGGGCAGGGGAGGGGAGGCTGGGGCTCTGAGAGGGACCATGGCAGTAGTGAACCACCCTCAAGCACTTCTCCCTCCTTCCCCTCCCAGGTGCCCCTCCTCCTCGCCTACCTGACTCCTTGCCTCTCTCTGCCTCTTCCTCCTCCTCTTCCTCCTCTTCCTCTTCCTTTTTCTCTTCCTCCTCCTCTTCCTCCTCATCCTCTTCTTCCTCTTCTTCCTCATCCTCTTCCTCCTTTTCTTCCTCCTCTTCCCTTCAAACCCTACCATGACTAACCCTGAGCCTCCTCCCCAAATCAGGTCCAGAAGAGGAACTACCGGCAGGAGAAGAAGCGGGCCACGCAGCAGCTGTTCAGCGCCCTGAAGGACCCCAGCGTGGTCATCATGGCTGACTGGCTGAAGGTACAGGATTCCAGATATCAGCCAAAGTGTCTTAGGACCAGGAGCTGGAAGACCCTTCGAGGTCATATCTAGACCAAGCCCCTCATTTTATAGAGAAGAAAGTCTGAGACGGTCACTGCTCTCAAAGAGCTTACACTCTATCAGGAGAGATGGGAATGTATATGTGTGTGTGTGTATGTGTGCATATGTGCATGTGTGTGTGAATACATATGTGCTCTAGAGACAAGCTGAATCTGAAGACACCTTGGCAGGGAGGCGCTGGCACCCGGGGGGCCTCTCTCAGGGGGCACGTGGGCCTTACACATCCATAGCTTTGGAGGAAGCGAGCAGTTCTAGGTGGCAGAAGTGAGGGAAGAGCAGGCTGGGTATCACCGGAGCCTGCAGAGCAGCCCAAAGACTAGAGATGGAGAGTCATGTGTGCAGAATGTCCAGGAACCAGGCTGGTGCCCCATCGGCAGCAGGTGAAGGGGAGTCAGCAGCACAGATGAGTCAGGAAAGCCCCAGGGAGAGCCCCGAGGCTGCCCCTCCCTGTTCTCCATCTCCAGCCCCAGAGACAACCAGGCCACTGTCTCGTCTTTCCCTATGGTCACTGTAGCAGTCAGGTGGGGGCTAGTCCAAGACCAGGATGCCACCTGGGGCCCCAGCCACCCAACACGGCTGGCCCAGCCCCAGAGGACGAGGCAGACAGAGTTCTTCCAATAATCTAGGGCATTGGAACCTTAGAAGGATGGGCTTCCCAGGCCCAGCCTCATCCCACTGGGACCAGGAAATCCAGTTAGATGCTGGGTGCCACTAGATTGTCACCTGAAATAGAATGGGGCACTCTCTATTCTGGGAAAGAAGAGAAAAAGGGGTGGGCATTCAGGAAGGGGCATTCCACATGACATGCAAAGTGCATTGAGAAAGAACCAGGCTAAACCCTGTAGATGACCCAGGGCGAAGGCTGTTCCTGGCTGAGGACAGCAGGGAAGGCTCCCTGGAGGAGGCATCATAGCTGGACTGTAATGGAGGAGGAAGGGGGGAAGAGAGAGGGCAGTTCTAGGCACAAATAACATCGTAAGCCTTGGCTGCATCTGGGGGATGGAGAAGAGACAGCCCATTTGGCCGCAGCATGGGTTTCTAGAGGCAGGTAATGGGAAGTAAAGAGAGGATGGCACCAGACTGGAGGGCCCTGCAGGCAGGCAAGAGGGCAGAACTCTCCTTGGGAAGTGATAGGGAACCAGCCAAGACATGAACTGACCTATGTATAAAAAAAGTTCCTCCACGCCTTCAGCCTATATTCATTAAGCTCCCACTGTGTGCCAGGCCTAGAAAGATAAAATGGGCCCTGCCCTCAAAGAGTTTCCATGGGCACAAGTAATTAAGTCTCAGGGCAGGGGAGAGTGTCAGGAAAGGTTCTTGTGGGACGACCCTTGAGAGAAGGGGGAGCGACGTCCCGGCTCTGAGCCTCGGTCTCCTCATCTGCAAAATGGGGAGCTGCTGGGTGTGGCCCTTCCAGCGCTGTCCCCCTGACTCTCTTCCTTCTTCCTACGGCTCAGATCCGGGGCACCCTGAAGAGCTGGACCAAGCTCTGGTGCATCCTGAAGCCGGGTGTGCTTCTGGTTTACAAGACGCCCAAGGTGGGCCAGTGGGTGGGCACCATTCTGCTGCACTCCTGTGAGCTCATCGAGAGGCCCTCCAAAAAGGATGGCTTCTGCTTTAAGCTGTTCCACCCCCTGGACCAGTCCATCTGGGCCATGAAGGTAAGGTCCCGAGGGAGCCTTGAGAGGGGCAAAGCCCTGAGGGTAGCTGAGGCCAAGCCGAGCTGCCTCCCACAGGGCAGGCAGGAAGGGGGAGACACAGCCAGACGCCTGGGCACTCACAAAGCCACTCCGCCCCAGACAACTAGCCAAAGGACCTAGCGCGCTCACCTGGTCCAGTCCCTGCCCTGGGCTAAGTGGGTCAGTTCTTAAGGTCTAGCCAGAGGGCAGGGGAGAGGCCCCTGGAACTAGCCAAGAGACCATGTCTTTTCAAGTTTTTTCTGTGGGCCTCAGTCTCTCCATCTCTGCAATGGAAGAAATGACCCCAGTCAGCCTCCGAGGAGAGAATGGCTTTGAAGGCAGGAAGCCTCTGGGCCCGTGGGAGGACAATGCCCCCCCAGCTGCCCAGAGGTGACTGCCAGCATCCCTCCCGTGCTCTGAAGAGGCCCTGCCATGGCCCTAGAATGCTCCGGCAGACTTTTCCTGAGGGCGCCCTCGGCCTCACTGACATTTCCCTGCCGGCGGGAGGCTCGGGGGTGTGGATGCCTCTGTGCCCTCTCCCTCCCACAAGGCCCAGGTCTCCATCCGATCCTAGGAGGGTGGGGTGGGGGGGGCCGTCCCAGGCCCCTCAGCTCCTTCCCCGTCTGCTCGCGTGTCTCTCCCGCAGGGTCCGAAGGGAGAGAACGTCGGCTCCATCACCCAGCCCCTCCCCAGCAGCTACTTGATCTTCAGGGCGCCTTCTGAGTCTGACGGTGAGTCCTCTTCGCCGCCCACGCCTGGCTTCCTTCTGGTCTCGGACAAAACGCTGCCGTCGCTCGGCACCCTGGGATCCGTGGGGCCAGAAGGGCACCGGCTCGCACCAGAGAGGGAATCCTCGGTGCCCCAGCCGGCGGGGGCCCCTCCGGCTTCGGCTGGGAGACCCTCGGGCTTCCCTCCTGGGACGCGGGCCCCCAGCCACCCAGCGGCCCGTCCCGCTTGGTGACGGTGCCTCCCTGGCGCAAGCCTCGCTCCGCTTCCCTACAGCCGCGAGCATTTATTAAGCGCCATTCGTAAGCCAGGCTGAACACGGCCGGCTCCTTCCACTCTGTCCCGGAGGAGACTCTTGACGTGACCCAATTCAACCTCATCATTTCGCAAAAAAGGAAACTGAACCCCAGATGGGGGTTGTGGCTTGCCAGGGCCACGAGGGTGGCAAGGCAAATGCGGTTGGTTCAGATATCTCTGTCTCACTCTCTCCGGAGCACCAACTCAATCGGTCAGTCAAAAAGCATCAATTAAATGCCTTCTCAGTCCCAGGTCCTGTGCCCTGTGAATACAAATCAGAAACGGTCTCCGCCTCCCCCAGGCTTGAATTCTGTGTGCGTCAGGCACGCACAGCAGAGAGAGGATCCGCATTCCCTGGGCTGCCAGCTGGACCTTTTGGTCAGTCAGTCAAACATTTACTAAACAGCTTCTCTGTACAAAGCAATGGGTTCTAAACTGGAGACCCAGAACCACCGGGTCATATTCTAGGTAGGAGGTAGGGACTGAGCCATGTCAGGATAGCCCACCCAGGACCTGGATCTCCCAGAAGCCTTGTGGAGGAGACCGTTGTGGTCATCAGAGACATCGCCCTGCAGCTCAGATGTGCCCAGATGCCCCAAGACAGACGCACCGTCTCTTCGTCTCCGGGGGTGTAGCTCTCGGCCTGGACCCGGCTCCCGGGCTGGGTCAGTAGCTCTCCGAGGGAGGCAGTGCGACCCAGAGAAGAGCTGGGGCCGAGGCCCCGACTGCCTTCTTGGGCTGACTTTGCCTTTATTCACAAGGGGGTCTCAAAGCCTTTTCTTGGCTCCTCAGCTTCCTCCCCTGTAACATGAGGGAAATGGAGGAGACGCCTCCAAGGCCCCCCAGGGCCCCCCTATTTCTAGAACCCTGTGGTTTGGGGCCCAAACCCCCCAACCTCCCCAAGCCCCTGTTGAGGTCCCTCTTTGGCCCCCACCTGCAGCAAAAAGCTTTGCTCTGCAGGCCCTCGTTTTCTATCCTTGCCCTACAGCGCCCTCCCGTGGTGGTCTAAGGAAGAGCGCAACCATAAGGGAAATAGGAACTTTCTTCAGGGAAGAGCGGTGTGACATTCTAATGGAGCAGTCCATCCATGCACTGTGACTTCTTCAGCACTTCCCAGCCAATGACCTCCAACTCTGCCCTACCACAAAGTGGCGGCTACCATATTCTGGTGTCTCTGGACCCTTTCTCTTTGACATTGACCTCCTCGGGATATGTACCTAGCAGGGGCATCTCTGGGTCATGGAGATCATTTGATTTTTTTTTTTAATTCCAAATTGCTTTCTTCAGCAGTTAGACCGATCACAGCTCCACCAACAATGAATTAGCATCCCTGTGTGTCCGCAGTGACTCCCTCCAACACTGACCCTTCCCATTTCGGTCATCTTTGCTGACGCACAAGGTGCGGTGAGGCCGCAGGGTTGTGTCCATTTGGAGCGTTCTCATCAGTCATCTTCCACATAGTTGTGAATGGTGTGAAATTCTTTTTTTGAGGCCTGCTTGTTCATGTCTTTGACTACTCATCTGTTGGGGAGTAGCTCCCATTCTCAAATATTCAGCTAATTGCCTATGTATCTTGGATATCAGACCCTTCTCAGGGATATTGGACACAAAGATTTAAGAAAACATTTTATTAACCTTCCAGCAGGGCAGAAACATGAGGCCCCTCTGTTATTTCTCCCTGCACAGGACGCTGCTGGCTGGACGCCCTGGAGTTGGCTCTGCGCTGCTCCAGCCTCTTCCGGCTCAGTGCCTCCAAACAGGGGAAGGACGGAGAGCTGACCTGCCAGCTGGACTCCTCCCAGATGCCTCTGGATGGGCTGCTGCATGCTGGGACCATCTCAGACCAGGATCTCTTTCAGTAAGCCATGGCCCAGGCAGGGCAGTGGAGGGCCAGGGCTGGGCTGGACTTGAGACTCAGGGCAGAGAGGCCATCACTATGCCTATCCTTTCCCTCCCTTCTCTACCTGCCTCTGCCTTACACAAGTTTTGCCCCTCTGAATGGTGTGTGAGTCAAATCCTCTAGTGTAAATGCACAGGGGGAGGAGGCAACATCATCCCTTTGTGGGTCTCTATTGTGGGTTCTGATGTCCACAGAGCGAGTGGGTCTGTGCCACACAAGACTTCTCTGGGTGATTCAGCAGCGGCCACTCGTCTTGCCCAAGAATGCCCAGCCTTCCCCTCTTGTGCTAATCACTGTATTCCCCAACTCCAGGCACATGGGTCACCCTCCACTGAGAATCCTGCTTTGGAGGATGCAAGAAACTCAGTCATGGGCCTCAGAAAGCCCAGCCTGGTAGAGGTTAGAGCTGGCAGTGGAGATCCAGAGCTCCTTGGGTTCAAAGCCCACCTCTGATCTTTACTTGCTGTGTGGCCAAAACCAAATTGCTTCCCCTCTCTGAACTTCGGTTCCCTATGTGACATGGAAAAGGTGCCCCACGGAGTCATGATGATACTGGTGAGATGAGGCAGCTCTGAAGCCTAGCCCAAGCCTCCCACATGGGAGAAGGCAAGGATAGGGTGCTGAGTGTGGGGGCTGAATGCCAGAGCTCTTCCCCACTCAGCCCCCACCTCCTGCCTGGTCTCAGAATCATACCGGAGGGGAGAGGGATCACTGAGCCCTTTGCTGGGTTAATGACTCAGGGCATTGGGTTTGGGGAACGTCCCAAGGTTCACAGAGCTGGAGGGTTCAGCGTGGCTCAGCTCCACCCATCCTTACTGAGTGGGAGCCAAGCCCTGAAGGATGATGCCAGTGTGGGCAGAGATACAGAGGGGCCCAGAGTGGGACCAAAGATCACATCACTGTCGATTTAGGGCTGCAAGGGTCGTGAGAAGCCGTCAACCTCCTCATTTTACACGGGGACAAACTGAAGCTGACTTTCGCTGAGCTAGTATCAGAGGCAGGATCTGAACTCAGGTCTTCTAGACCCAGCACACACTACACGGCACCACTAGAATGGCTAGGTGGGGGAGGAGGGGGGTGTTGGGGAGGGGACTCTTCTCCCTCTCTCTGGCGCATTTCTCCTCTCTCCATCCCTCCAAAGGCTGAACTCAGCCCCCACGCTCAGGTCGGGTCTGGGAATGGCTTTTTAAACAGTGAAGCCTGGCCACCTCCTCCTCTGCTTTGCTCTCCCAAGTAAAGAGGAGAAGAAAGACTTTCTGACCAGTGTTATGCCCCTCGCTCTGGCTCTGGTCGGGGTGCAGGTGAGGTCATCCCGTCACGCCACCATGCTGCCGCTTCTTGGTTTTTGGGCATCGTAGCCTGGCCCTCAAATGACGGAAGGAGTTGCCCGGGTGGCCCCAGGTGTCGGCAGCGTGGCCGAGGCCTCTGACACAGGGACCTGGGCCCCTGTATGTTTCAGGCTGAACGAGGCCTCCCTGGAAAACCACCAGCTGGAGAACGACGCCTTCTCAGACAGGTCAGAGAAAGATACTATCGAGGAGTCAGAGAACGACACCCGGGAAAACAGCCGGAAGACTAACGACAGCGAGAGCGACCAGTCCGAGACCCCCGGGGAGCTCAGTCAGGAGAAAAAAGGGACGACGTACATCGAGCAGATCTACGAAGAATTTGGGGAGGTAGGAGCCGGGACCCCGGGCCCAGACCATGGCTGGCGAGAAGAGAGCACTCGAGAGGGTGCGGCAGGCGGGACTATGCCCATTGTATAAATGAGCAAAGCGAGGTCGATGGAGGCCAAGGGACTTGTCCCTGCTCCCACACTCCTGAGTATCAGGAGAGAGGCTCAGCCCAAGATATCCCTGCCTGTGACAGGTCCAGCCTCTGTCCTGTGCACTCCCAACCTCCAGCCTGCCTTTGCAGCCTTCTTACAGCCTTATTCCTCCCCTTCCCCAACTATGCAGTCCAGCCAAACGAGCCTCCCTCCTGCTTCTCCAGCTCCATGCCTGGAATCCTCTGCATCTTCACCTCCCCTGGCTTCCTCTAAGACAAGCATCATCTTCTGTGTGAGGTCCTTCTTGACCCTCCTCCATGTCCTTGTTTTGATGTCACGCGTACTTCGGGATGTGTGTGGCCGACCCCAAAACAAGCAGCTCCCGGGGAAGGGAAGGGGTCCGAGAACTCTGCTTTTTCTAGTGTCCCCAGCACCTTGCCACAACAATAGCACAATACTTGCTGGTTGGTTGTTTGATTGGTGGCCTCTGATGAAATGCAATCAGGAGTAGAAAGCATTCACCAACCTTGAGGCACTATATAAGTGTTGGCTGCCTCAACGCTGCCCTTCCTTTATGGCATGATTTGGGGTAGCCTCTCCCCATGAGCCAATCGGGGAAGGACGGTGTTATCCCTCCTTGCCAGAGGAAGGTCACACCCAAGGCCATGAGTTGGATAGTAGCAGAGCCAGCCTACACCCCCATGCTCCAACCACTGCACCACACTGCCTCCTCTGCCTTCTAAAAGCTCATGGTAGCCCTCTAGTGATTAAATAACTCCTAACCCCAGGTTCAAAGCATGTGGACATATAAGTGGTAGAGGTCTTGGGGTAAGGAGGATCTACAGTGTCAAGCTAGACTGGTTCAACAAGCCTGCTAAGTGCCTACCATGAAGGCCTTACTATGTGACAGACACTGGGCTTTTTCTCCCTGGACTTTACAACGTCAGCCACTCTCTTGTCATGGCAAAGGCTCTCCACTCGTGTTCTGAAACCCCAGAAAGACCAATGGCCCTTTGGTGTGGTCAGTAAGCTTTTGATCTTAGAAATGCATTAGATCAAAGGTTCTGCATGCTCCTGTCTAGCACCAATAATGACAACTGGCATCTGTAGAACCCTGGAACACTTTGGTGTCACCTGCTTTAAGCTTTACCACAACCCTGGGAGGTAGGAGCTATTATTATCCCCATTTTACAGATTGGGAAACAGAGGCACACAACGGTGATGTGACTTGCCCAGGGGTCACACAGCTAGTAGGTGTCTGAGGCAGAATACAAACTCAGGTCTTCCTGACCCAAGGCCTAGGCCTTTATACATTGCACCAGCACAGCCTCCACCATGGACAGAGGCATGGAGCTCATCTCCCCCTAGTCACTTATTCCAGCCCCTCCCTGAAGGCTCTCCTGCAAAATGAGGAGGGCATCTCCAGCGCCCTCTTTGGCAAAATCCCCCATTAAGATAGCATCCTCTTCCAAGCCCCAGCCCTCTGGCTGAGCTTTCCTTTTGTCCTCAGACAGGAGAATCCTCACAGACTGAGACTGTCTCTGAGGAAAACAAGAGCCTCATCTGGGTCCTGCTGAAACAGCTGCGGCCAGGAATGGACCTGTCCCGAGTGGTGCTTCCCACATTCATCCTGGAGCCGCGGTCCTTCCTCAACAAGCTATCTGACTACTACTACCACGCAGATCTGCTGTCTCAGTAAGTGCCTGACTGCGTACGACTGCACACACGTGTATTACACGCCGTCTCTGGGCCAGGTGCAGTGCCAGACATGGAGCATGCATCAGCGTGGCACAGTCCTTGGCCTCAAGGAGCTGATGTCCACGTCCCAAGTGGTAGCTGAGCTGAGTCTCGAAGGAAGGTGGGGTCCTAGGGGCCGAAGCATGGAAGGAGTATGTGCCAGGCAGGTGCGGGGTATAGAGAGCCTTGTGAAGGCACCAGCATGGAGGATGGCCTGCTGCCTTTGGGCAAACACAAGTAAGCTAGTATATTGGACAAAGAATTCAGGAAAGGCACTAACATTTGTTGGACCGGGCTGAGAGTAATGAAACAAGGGTTTAAAGGTAGGTAAGAGCCTGGCTGGGTGGAGAGAGGATCGCAGATGTAGCCCAGAAGATGATGAGAGATTTTTGAGCAGGGGAGGGATGTGACCTGTGATCTGTACCTTGGGACCCAATGGAGCTAGAAGGGCCCAAGCCTAGGAAGCTTGGACATCTATGTGCTTCTGGCCCCAGGCATCCTTGCCTGAAGACAAGGAAAGCTCCTTTCCAACATGTTTGGAGGTCACACCATCTTCAGAGAGGCTGGAAGCCTTTGGTCCCAAGAAAGAGCCCTAGATTCACAGGAGAACCTAGGTTTGAATCTCAGCTCTGCCATCTACTCTCTCAGTGACCTTGGGCAAGTGCCTTCCTTAGTCTGGGGAATAATAAAATTAGGGGGTTGGGCTAAGTAATCTCTGGGGTCCCTCAAAGCTCTAATTCCTGGCATTCATGAGCTTAGGACGGAATTGTGAGGTGGGGAGGAGAGTTGCCCCCTTTCTCCAACCTTTTCTTGCCCAAGGGGTCATCTAGTGGGTTTGGTAGTTTGCTGTTCTGATCTTTCAAGCATGGAAGCTCTTGGGTGTCAGGTTCTGGAACTTGTAGATCTAGAGTGTGACTTTGTGGGGCACACATGCTCTGGAGTATGGTGTGCTAACCCGAGCTTTGGAGGCTGAGGCTTGGTCTTAAACCAAGGGTTGGAATAAAATGTTCTTTGTTGGGGTCATGAAGAGGGAGGATTGTTTTGGGTATCCAAGGACAAGAACCTACAGAGTCAGGGTGAAGGCAAACAGGGGAATGGGAAATGGCCTTCATCCAGCCACTGAGTAGAGGTCCTGGGGCACCGATGAGGCGAAGAAGCCAGTATGTCATGTATCAGACAGCAGTGACATCTGCAGGCAGATGGAGAGAGGAGCAAGGAATGGGGAATGAGGACACCACTGTCTGAGGAAAATTTCCTTGCCAGTCCGTAGGAGAGCTCCTGCTCTCTCTTCTCTGGCTGCTGTGGGTGTGGCTGCCTCTGGAGCCACTGGGGACTCAGAACATTGAGATACCCGGGCATTCTAGAGGGAGCTGGGCTGGTGATTTTCACAGATCCACGGTTCAGAGCAGCAAACACATGAAGGATGCACCTTTGGGTGAGCATCCAAACATCTGAGTATGATAAAGAACTGATCGCAATCAGAAAGTAACCAAGGAAGGGGGCGCAGGCATCTCCCACCACTTCCCACAGTTTTCAAGATGGAGAGAGGTTGTAGAACATGTATCCCCTGCTCCAGTCCCTTAGGACCTGGCCAGCACACAGCAAACATGGGGCCAGAAAGTTGTTTTTAGTCAAGTCAACAAGCATATATTGAGCACCTCCTGTATACTGAGCACTGTGCTAAGTGCCGGGGATACAAAGAAAGGCAGAAGACAGCCCTGCCCTCAAGAAGCTCCTATTTCAATGGGGAGACTCTATGCAAACAAGTACATACAACCAAACTACAGATGCGATAAAGCAGAGACAATCCCAGAGGGAAGGCCCAGCATCAAGGGGGATCAGGAAAGGCTCCTTTGAGAAGGTGGGATTTGGTCTGGGACTTGAAGGAAGCCAGGGAAGCCAGGAGGTGAAGATAAGGAGGGACAGAGCTTGGGGGACAGGCAGTGAAAACTCCCAGAGAAGAGATATGGAGCAGCAGCGCAGAGGAGCAGTGGCTCACCAGACTGCAGAGTCTGAGGAGGAGATTAAGGCGTCGGTGAGCTTTAAAGGGAGGAAGGGCTTTAAGACCCAGAGGACTTTGTAGAAAGAAATGAGAGGAATTGGATTAGCTTTGAAGGTCCAAGTCAATCTAATTAGTCAACAAACTAATTAATCACCTATGGTATGTAGAACCCTGTGCTTCGTGGTGGTGGTGGTGGTGTTCTGTCATTTCAGTCATCTCTGACTCTTCTTGAACCCATGTGGGGTTTTCTTGGTGGAGATACTAGAATGGTTTGCCATTTCCTTCTCCAGCTCTTCTTACAAATGAGGAAACTGAGGCAAACAGGGCTAAGTGACTTGCCCAGGGTCACACAGCTAGGAAGTGTCTGAAGCTGGATTTTAATTCAGGAAGATGAGTCTTCCTGACTCCATCCCAGCATTCTATCCCTTGTGGCCCCTCAGATGCCCTGTGCTTGGCACTATGGGAGGTCAAAGATTGAGCATATATATAGAGCACCATGACCCACTATCATCGTATCCATTCATCAGGTTACAAACACCAAGCTGTATGTGGTGTGAGGAGGAAGGTCTCCTCCACTTGTCTTTAATTGTCTCTGTTAATGGATCTTCCCCATTAGAATAAAACCTTTCTGAGGGTAAGACCCACTCTACTCTGTCCTTGTTCCAGGAGCATGGAGCCTAGTGCCTTGCTTTTTGGAATATTTGTTGGGTTGGACTGGACAGAACAGACAAGAAGACACCGTTGTGCTGTGGGGGGAATCATGCTGAACTTACTTGGGTTAAAAGTCCAGTTCTACCCCTTCCTTTCTGTGCAACCTCAAGCAAATTCCTTAGCCTCTCTGGGCCTGCTTGCTCACTTGGAAAATGAGAAGGTGGACCAGATTACTTCTGAGCTTCCTTCTAGCTCATTGTCAAAGGTCCTTTCTGTTGAATAGACCTTAGATTTGAGCTTTAAATGATGAGGAGGGCAGGCATGGAGGCAAGAGAATTGGGGCGGGGCAGATGGAGCAGAGACAGGTGTGATCAGCTTGGCTGTCTCATAGTGGAGTGGCCAGAGAGGAAACACAGAATATAAAATTGGAAAAGCAGTGCCAGGTTTCAGAGAGCCTTGGGGACTCCGATGTAAATGACCTGCCAAAGCAAAGCCAATGGATTAACTAGGACTTATGACTCTCTTCTGCTTTAAGTCCAATGGGTCTTTGAAGAGAACAGAGAATTCCATCAGTGGAAGAACCCGTCACCATAACCTAGTCCATCGACTGGGGCCTGAACTCTTCTCTGTGGCAGAGGGACTCTTGACTCAGGCCCCAGTTGGACTCAGGGGACTCCGAGGTCTCCTCCAGCTCTGAGGTTTTGGGATGTGTAACCCCCTAGTGCCTCTGTCCTCTACTCTCTGCTTGTAGACCTTCAATGACAGGCAGCTCATTAGCCTCCCAAGGTCGTTGCTGGATAGCTCTGACAAAAGCCATCCTCACATGGACCCGGAGTCAGCTTCCCAATTATCTCCATTTTCAAAGAAAGGAAAAGGCAACAGTCTGCAAACTATAGGCTAGAGAGAGTTTTGTTGATTGCTAACAAAAATACAGAGTGTCCTTAAAATAACTGGAAAAATAAATGTTGATCACAAAAAGGTAGCATGGTTTCCTCAAAACCAGGGTGTGCCAGACCAGTCTTATCGGATTAGATTGATTGACAAGAGCTACTGGGCTGGCAGATCAAGGGAAGAGCGGCGACATGGCTCGCCAAGATTTCAGCAAAGGCTTCATTAAAGTCGCTCATGCAGTACTTATGGGAAAGATGGAGAGATGTAAGCTCAACGAGAGAGTACAATTACGTAGATTAGAACCTTGTGAATGGCTGTACCCAAGGGCAGTCATTAGCTGTTTGATGTCTGTGTAGAAGGTTAGGTTGTTGTCTCCCTCTCCAAGAACACCAAAATGACATCACTATGCTAGAGTCAAATGACTGTGTCTGACTGGGGCTGATCAGACCAATGTGAGCTCAATGTTCTACCACGGGTCAGGCACAAATAATCCATGTGTAGAAGGAGGTCTCCAATGGGGGACCCCGGGGATCTGTGCTGGACCACCCATTATATCACAGGTCAGGCACAAATAATCCATGTGTAGAAGGAGGTCTCCAATGGGGGACCCCAGGGATTTGTGCTGGACCACCCATCTTAGAGCTGGATCTAAGCCCCTCAACCTCACCTCTCACTAGTGGCCATCCAGCCTTTGAAGGTTTTCAAAGAGAGTGAACCAACTACCTCCTAAGGCAGCCCATTTCACTTTGAAATCTCTCTCCTTGCTTCTTTCTAGAGAGTATACATTTATCTCTTTGGTAGCTTCCCCTCAGTGCTCCCACCTGGAACCAAACAAGACCTCTAATGGCCCTTCCCCAGGACAGCCCTTCTTACCATGGAACACCACTCTCATGTCCCACCCTAAATTTTCTCTCTCCACCCTAAATAGTCCCACTTCCTTCAGTGAATCAACATCCCACTGATAGACAGCTCTCATGGGCGGAAACTTCCTCCTGACATCCAGCCTAACTCTTCCTCTCTGACCCTGCCTATTCACCAAGCAGAATGATCCTTCTTTCAAAGACCAGCCCTGGACCAGCCAGCCCTTCAGAAGGATCATAAGAAAATCTGTATTGCCACATGAACAGATCAGAGGACCAAAGATTTAGGTACAGAAAGGGCCTGAAAGGCCACCATGTCCAATGCCCTCACTTTATGGAGAAGGAAAGTGAGGCACATTGAGCTGGTGTGACATGCCCAAGGTCACCTAGCTAGCAAGTGTCTAATGTGGGATTTGAATCCAGAATGTCCTCAATCCAAATCTAATATTCTATCCACAATACCAAAAGCATTAAACTCAGTCTGCAGAAACAATCCCTCAACTCTCCAAGTGCTGCCCAAAACAGATTAAAGTTTAATAATTAAAGAAAAATCCAGAGTGGATAATGGTGACACCATAGATAATGGTGACCTGGAGTTTTCTGAGTCTGCTGCTGGCAGGGGTCTTTCTATATGGGTCAGTGACCCCCATCCCATTCTACTTGAGTTTGCCATCCTTGCCTCAGCCCATCTGCCTGGCAGAGGTACCCTGCCCCATCTCGAGCAGTGACTGCGCCAATGGACTGTGTGGAGTGGCCACAGCCCTATCCAGTGTTCCCACAATTCTGGCTGCATGGGATGGCTGGGAAACGGAACAACATGTGGCACCTCTATACTCTTTAAGTGAGTTTCTTCTTCCCCTGCCTCTTTTGCCAGAGCTGTCTTGGAAGAAGATCCCTTAAGTCGTATGAAGAAAGTTGTAAGATGGTATCTGTCTGGCTTCTACAAGAAACCAAAGGTAAGAAAGAAGAGCCACAGGATGATTAGGGTTGGTGATTAGGGCAATCTGATTACAGCCAAGACCTCGGTATAGCTGAAACCTATGTTGGGTTGTTGGGTTGGACTGGGCAGAACACACCCCACTTCCAAACTAGACTACTAGTGTCACAAGAGGATCCACCATACTTCATCCCATGTGCCACAGAGTCAGGCCGTCTCCCTTGGAGTGTATCAGGCTAGGTCAGCAGTGACTTATACTTTCCTCATTCTCCTGATATGGTGCCTCGTTAGCACAAAGCCTTAAACCACTCCAAGGGCCGTGGGGATCAGAGAGGAGAGCACTTTGTACTCTATGGGACCCCACCATGGGACACTGGACCTTGACACCTTCTACCCCTTAGCCATCTGGTGCAAAGATCAGGAGAGTGACAAGAGCCAACATTCCATAGCCCCAAACAATTAACAAATCTTGTGGGTGATTTACCTTGTTCCCCTCCAGAGAAGGGAGAGGATTTAAGGGCCACAGCCCCCAACCCTTCCAGCTTTAAATCCTATGATCCTAGCATCCTTTGCCTTCATCCAAAAGAAATGAGTTGATCAATAGGCAGTTAGGAGAGCTTCTGGTTCAGGAGCTTCCCAGCAAATACCTGAAGCTGGCAGTGGGGGCTTGTTGGCTGGGGCAGCCTTCCAAGACAGCTCAGTGCACCCTAGGTTCAAACGTGCTCTGGGAGAGGGCTCTATCTGCAGCCGCAAACCCAGCTTCCTCTTCCTCCTCCAGGGAATCAAGAAGCCTTACAATCCCATCCTTGGAGAGACCTTCCGCTGCTGCTGGTACCACCCACAGACCAACAGCCATACCTTCTACATTGCTGAACAGGCAAGTCCCTCCCACACCTTACCCCTAAAACCCCAGGCCTGGAAACAGCTTGACCCGGAAGCAGGATTCAGGGCTGTCCTGTGGCTACCAACAAAGCCTGACTGAAGGAAGAGTGGCTTTGAAATGAGATTTCCTTCCCTACCCAGCTTAGCTGTGGAGCACAGACATGCCTTCCCTTCTCCCTTCATGGAGTCTGCCTATGCACAAAGCAATCCTCTCCCTGACAAATCTCTCTCTAGCCATCAGACAGAGAATTCAGGCCACAGACCAACTGAAAATGAGATTTATTTTCCTGAGGGAGATTGGCCTCTAATTCTGTTCCAGCCTGAAACCCTAAACTGGTGCCAAGGACCAACTCCTCGAACTCTGTTTCTTGGTGCACAGTGGCAGCAGAGAACCTCAGCCCAGGAACAATGCCACCCCATCCTCCAAGCTCATTGTTCACATGGACTTGAAGTGTGGGGTCCAGGTCTTGGATTTCTCATTGTTTGCTTTGAAGACAGGGACAGATAGAGGAAACTTTTCTCCTTGGCCACAACCATGTTTTCCTTCCCCTCTCCTCACAACCCCTGCCAGTCTGGCCCAGCCAAGGCAACTGTCTAGGGTCAGGCTGAGGGAAAGGCATCCTGAGGGAATGTCCAGGAAGGCTTGGTAGCCCCAGACCATTGGGGAAGTTGCCAGTAGAGATAGAGGATTCCCAAGGCCTAGACCAAGGCAGGAAGGGAGCTGAGAGAGTCCCCACCCCTACCTTATTGTCCTCCCAGACTGTCCTGGCCCCACTTGTCTGGGAACAAAAGCTTGTGGGGACACTCAGCCTTTGTGGCACTTCTGGTTCCTCCAGGGGGCATTTATATTTTGTAAAACAAGGCTTTAAAAGGAGAATAGTTAATATAAAGGAATTCAATTTTGCTCACATTAAACAGCATGTGAAAGACATTATGCTTGGTACCAAGGGTGCAAAGATTTAAAAAAAAAAAATCTCTGCCCTTCAGCTTACAGTCTAATGGGGGAGGGGTGACAAGGACAATGCAAGGGAAACCAGACCAAGGCCTCTAGGGACCTTTGAGGCCACCCATGTTACCTGCAAGGGTACAGAGGGCAGGCATAGGCAGAAGGAATGGGGGCAGAGCCTCAGAGAGTGGCCCTGACATGGAATGACCCTGAAAGGGCTTGGCCCCAGAGCTTCCAGGAGAGAGGAGGTACAGCCCTAAGCCCAACCCCAGCAGGCTTCCAAGACCCAAAAGGACTTTCATCTGAATTGCTGCTCTGCCTTACAGGTCTCCCATCATCCCCCCATCTCCGCTTTCCATGTAAGCAATAGGAAGGATGGCTTCTGCATCACTGGAAGCATCCTAGCCAAGTCCAAATTCTATGGTAAGGCCAGGGATAGGGTGGGTAGGGCGATGGGAGGAAACTTTACCCAATCAACATTGCTTAAGCACCTACTATGTTCCGGGCACTGCGCTAAGTCCTGGGAAGCCAAAAAGAGCCAAAGGACAGGCCCCGCCTTTAGGGAGCTTTCAGTATACGACAAGCTGTTTTTCCTCATTGGAAATCCCCTGTGACACTTAAATTGTGGGTCTAGACTCTGATCATCATGATAATAATTTTGTGTTGACCTATCTGTGCGTGTTAGTTCTCCCCGGTAGACTGCCAACTCACTGAGGGCAGGACTTTTGTTTGATCCACCTTTTCCTTATGAATTCAACAACCGCTAAAGCCTCAGGACCTGATAGAGTGAGGGCATAACATTCACTGCAGCAGAAATCTGGAATGTCTACCGCGTACAGTGAGGTGGGGGGGGGGACTCAAGAACACAAATGTTAAATGAGCCTGGCGGTGAACATGGAGTTCCTTTGCCCCCTTCTGCGCTTCCCTGCCTCTCCTCTATATCACCCCTTCCTATCTCTCACCCCCCACAAGGCTGCCTTTCCCCTCTCCCCAAGCAGAATCCCTCCCTTATAACAAGCATGTATAGTCACTAGAAACAAATCGAGCCTTGAGCCTCGTCTGGGGATGCAGGTCTGACCCTGTGCCTCTCACCCGTCTCCTCTCCTAGCACAGACCACAGGCCATTGAATAAATGCTTGTGACTGTCTCACAATAAATGCTCATGACTGTCCATAGCTCAGGGCCTGCAGCCCAGGGTGTCAGTGAGGAGCTCCTGAGTCCAGTGCTCTCATCTCTCTGCCCCTCCTCCCCCACGGTCCCTCTTCTTTCTGTATTCATTCTTTACAGCTCTGGGTCCTGAGGGGATAGAAAGTGGAATCATATTAAATGTAGCCCCAGCACTCGGGGAGCCCTCAGTGACTATGGTCTGGTCCATGGAATCTCACATAACTTACAGCTGGAATATCATCTAATCCAATGTCCCCATTGTGCAGATGGGAAAGCAGAAGTTCAGATGTGGAAAGGGAATGGCCTGTGACCACCCGGCCAGTGATGGCAGAGCCTAGATCTGAGCCCAGGTCCTCAAATACCATGTGGGGGGAACAGGAAAAAAAAATTAAATTAAATAACACGGCAGGAGGCAGCTAGGTGGTGCAGAGCACAGGCCTTGGAGTCAGGAGGACCTGAGTTCAAATCTGACCTCAGATACTGAAAACACTTACTAGCTGTGTGATCTTGGGTAAGTCACTTAACCCCAATTGCCCTGCCCTCCCCCTCCAAAAAAAAAAAAATAACACGGCGAGTTAAATAACATTAAACAGAAAATTAACTCATAATTGTAAAACATCTCAAGGGTTACCAGTTGTTTTCCTTACCACCCCTCTGGGGGAGCTGGCCATGGTATCATCATCTCTAGTCCACAAGCTCTGGTGCTGAGATGGAGTGAGTTGCTCAAAGTTACCCAGCCAGTGCTTGGGGGAACAAAGAGCTGAGCCCCACATCACCGGCTCTGGATCCCAGCACATATTGGTTGCTGGTGTTCTTCCTCAGCTTTCCTTTTTTCTTTAAGACACTTGTTATTACACTTGCCAAAAAAAAAAGGAGACAAAATTGTCCATATTTGCTGCTGATAGTTTATTCTGAAAACCCTTTGAGAATCAGCAAGGACAATTCCCATTCCTTGTGCTAACTTTCATTTGAAGCAATCAAACAAGACAAGACTCCTAGATGGAAAGGAATTTTAGCTGCTGTCTCATCCAGCTCCCTCATGTCACAGAAACCAAGATATGGAGAGGGGAAAGGACTTTTCTGTGGACAAACAGAGCAGCTGCCAAGGCAGCAATGGCCAGGGAATCTCAGAATCTAGGGGGACCTCAGAGGCCATGGCATCAAATCCCTACCTGAACTAAGACCCCCTCTACATTACAGCTGAGTGGCATTCTAGCATCTGTTCAAAGTCCCCAAGGCAAAGAGAGCCCTGCCACCTAAGAGATCCGCTGGCCCCATTCCACCTTGGAATAGGACATCAAACCTAAATCTGCCTCTCTATAAACTGTAGCGCCTGGCTCTGTCCTCCAGGGTGAAGCAGAAGAAAGCTAATCCCTCTCCCACAAATATCTGAGATTGTCTCCTACGCCTCTGCCAGATTACTCATCCCCAGTTCCTTCATCTGATTCTAGTAATAGCATGATGACTCAGTTGCTCCCCCGGAGCCATGTCCCTGCCCTCTGAGCCTCAGTGCTCTCTAGGAAGCCCCACTGATCTCCTTGGGTTGGGCTCCCCCATTCCCTTTGCTTGTAGGCATCCTTAGTCTGCCTTTGTATAGTCATCTGAACCCGTGGGTCTTGCTCCTGGCTCTTCCCTTAGATTGCTGTTGCCTGCAAAGTTCTGGCAAATACATAATGCAATGGCACTCCTCCTACTTGTAGCTACTCTTGGTGATATCGAGTTCAGTGGGTCTTTTAGGCACTTTGTGTCGCCTGCTTCCCCTTCCACTTAAAACCCTTGGGATTAGATTTGCAGGACTCCAGGAAAATCAGTGTGGAGTGAATCCTGAGAAGGGGGAGTTCCCTGGGGGCTAGCATGATCAGGGAGGGCTCCTACATGCCCTACGATGCTTACACACACGCGCGCATGCACATGCACACAGGACTACAAAGAGTGAGGAACCCAAATCCAGAAATATAAAGAACCTCCTGGCTGGAAGAGACCTGAACAGCCATTTCATCCCCTCCATGACTGGGTAGGAATTGTTTCTCTAGCATTCCCCAACTCCATTTGTGCTCTTGACCTGCCTGTGGGTACAGTGGCCTGTGAAATATATAGCTTTGAAAGCCAAATGGAATCTAGAGGGGTTTTTGCAGCCAGCGTAGACACAGACTGGCCCAGCTCCCTCCCATGGGAGGAGGGAGGGATTAAGGAGGGCTGTCCATACATCTTTCTGCAGAGAGATTCTGAGAAATGGGGACATTATCATGTGCCTTGGGCAGAGGTGGGGTAAGAGAGGGGAAGGTTAAAGATTTTTCTTCCCTTGTGTTCTCCAGCACAGCCATCCAGTCTTTATACTGAAAATATGCCACAGCCCGACATGTCCCACTATTACGCAGACCTGTCACACTGATCTCACCTGTGTCTTTAGAAAAAGAGCTGATTTAGAGGAATTTCTGGGAGTGGGGAAAGGCAGACCCTGGAAGGGGTCTGTCCACTGTCTGGATGTCCAGATGACTAGCCAGCTGCCTCTTTCTGTCTTATTGGCCATCATCTTTCTTTGTGGCTACAGGAAATTCCCTCTCAGCCTTACTTGATGGCAAAGCCACCCTGACGTTTCTAAGTAGAGGGGAAGATTACATCATTACGATGCCCTACGCACATTGCAAAGGTAAGCAATCCCAGGGGAAGATTAGGCCACCTTGGAGCCAGGAGCCTCCATCCGCTGCCCAGAGTTGGGAGGAGAGCGCTCTGAACACGTGACCCAGGCCGACAAGTGTTCACTGAGCAAACATACGCTCAGAGGTCCGGGGGAGACAGGAGAAAGGAGCTGCAGCCCCTGTTGATGAGCAGCCACCCAAGTGTGGCGGGGCTGAGCCTCACAGTGTGGTGGAGTAGTGAGCTTCCCATCACCGAACGGCTTCAAGTCTAGTATGAATGGCTTCCCAATGGGGCACGAAATAGTGGGGATTCAGCCTGAGGTTGAACTCAGTGACCTCTGAGGTCCCTTCTGACCCCAAGAATCCTGTCATCCTGATTCTGGGTTCAAAGAAAAGAAAGATTCTCCTTTCTGGAGTGATCAGAAGGCCTCCAGTAGCTTCTGCGGGATCTTCCAGGGCAGGAGAAAGTGGTGGGAGGGCATTCATGGTGGAAGGCCCTGCATAAGCAAGGGCACAGAGACTAGCCTAACTAACCCTGGCTGGAGCAGCGGCCTCAAGCTGAACTCTCAGTAACCTGGGGTTTGGCTGAGATCATACGCTCAGTACTAGGGAGGCAGAAGTTGGGAGCTTCATGGAGCTCCATGGGACAGAACAGACACCCTGAGACTCACGGTGATGATGATGACTGGAAGAGGTCAGGTCAGAAGCCAGCAGCCTGAAGCCTGGGGGACTGGGCAGGGGGACAGGTGGGGGGCCTTGATGCCACCCCCCAATCAGGAACAAATGCCTTCTTTTTCTTTGTATCCATCCCCATCTTTAAATACAATGCCCTAAAAAGCCACAAGATGGCACTGTCAGCTCTCTGGCCCTTCAGAATGAATGTGCTGAGGGCATTGAATGAGTCTCTGCTCGAAGGAGGGTCTGGAGGTTCCCTGGAGGGCTGCTTTCCTGTCTTTTGTCTCAGCAGGTCTTTTCTTTTTCATTTCCCTAAATTCTCTCCCATGCAAAGAATTCACAAAGTCATAGGGAACAGAAAGAGGCAGGGGCACTTGGACACACAACTGAATCAAGGTCCTTAGTCTGGGAGAAAAGTCTACAGAAAACTTGGCCAGGTCCCAGCTTGGGTTGGCCAGAAAACACAGTTCAAAAACACAACATCTTCAGTGGGAGGATGGGCACTACCAAGACTCCTAGAGGGAGCCACCTAGCCCACCCTGGAAAAAAATCAATATATTTTCAATGGATTCCAGCAATATTCAGACACTTAGTTTCAGCTTGACCCAATACACTATAAATTGTCTTAATTAATCAACAAGCATTTATTAAGCACCTGCTGTGTTCTGGGTGCTGGGGATACCAAGGCAAAAATGATAACAGCCCCTGCCCTCAAGGGGCTTCTCTTCTATCTAATCATCACTATCCCAGACAAGCCCCCACCAAATGTGTGTAAACACTCCTAGGGCCTCCCAGGGCTGGGAGCTGGAGTCTTTAGCTGCCTTTCCCGGGTTCAAGGAGATTGAGGCAACCAGTCAGACATATCATGCCCTAAGCTCATGTCCCATATAACACTATTTACTAAACCAAGCAAGGTCTCCAATCTGATAGCAAAAGCATTCAATCAGGGACATAAAAATAATGTAAATAGTAAGAGAGTAGACCAGTCATTCTTTGTCTACAAACACAAATGGGTGGGATTTCTACACATCCGGGGGGTGGAGGGAACAAAAGCCCATCCATGACCTCCAGGGAAAATCGGGAAAGCGTCCCTTAGCTCGTGGTTAGACGAGCAGGGAAGCTCTCAGGGAAGTCCCCTGCCCACGTTCCAGCTTAGGGTGCGCTTTCTATTCAGGCATTTTGTATGGCACCATGATGATGGAGCTGGGTGGAAAAGTGACTATCGAGTGTGAGAAGAATAATTACCAAGCAGAACTGGAGTTTAAGCTCAAGGTAAGTACATTGTCCCCCACATGCCCCTGGAAAATGCTGGGAGTCCCTATGCCACAACCTTCTCTAGGGAAAAGCTAGCCCTCCGGCCACTGGGAGAAGGGGACCCATTGGATTGGGGGTCTTTGTCCTAATTTCCTACTGTAAGACTCTGGGCCAGTCCCTTCTCTGTAAAGGAAGGTGGTGGACTCTTAAGAAATGGTCTAGACGGCCCCACCCGACTCAGATTGGGATCCTTGGGCCATTTATGAGACTGGGGAAACCACTGTGTGTCACGCACAGGGGTTGTCTCAGGACAGGGCCAGGCTGTTTGGTATTTGTATCCCCAGAAGCCAGCTGAAGCAACGCAGAATAAATCCTGATTATCTTAAATTGACCTTTCTTAGAATGTCTGACAGAGTCAAAACTGGCAGAATCCTTAGAACAAAGAGCGAGAGGCCTTAGGATGGAGAATGAGGGGTGTCAGAGCCTGGAGGGGCCTTAGGAGGGAGAACACGAGGTGTCAGAAGTGGGAGGGGCCTTAGGACTGAGAGTAGAGTTTAGGGCTAGAGGGGCCTTAGAAGGAGCCCTAGCCCTGGGCAAGGAAACTGCCCTGAGTTGCTGGGCCAGCCGAAAGGGGGGGGGCACGATGGTGATGGGGGGGCTGCCTGGCTCAGGACCTTAATGGTTTTGTGACCTCAAGTAAGGCCTCAGTTTCCCTCTATGTAAGACAAGTTCCGTTGGCCCAGTGACCACTAAGTTCCCTTAACTCTCCATTCCTTCGTTCCCACGATCCTGCCTTGATGTATCCTGATGGCGGGACCCGGGTGGACGCTTACCCTGCCCATGCTCTGGGCAGGTTCTTTCTCTAGGACTATGTTAAAAAGCAGGTGCTGACCTCCGTTTAGTGGAGGGAGTTTCCCCACCAGGGAGTTCCTTTTCCCAAAGAAATCCCCAGAACGGTGTGATCCCTGCCAAGCATGACTCTGGCTGGGGTAGCCTTGGCCTCCTGGGAGCCTCCCCCAACCCCTGGAGGTCAGTGCTCCCGGCCTCTTCCCACATGGCCAAGGAGGGAATGGCTGAGACATCCCCTGCCCTCCTTGCCCCCTCCCAGAGCCTTTTCCCTTGTGGTCCCACAAGCAGTTCTGGGAGAAGAGGTTGGCAGCTCTGACCATCCCCATTTGAGGGTGGAGGTACTGAGGCCCAAAGAGTGGAATCCTTTGCCCGAGGAGCCTCCAGTTCTCCCCACTTGTCCATGAGAACCCCGCTCTCCTGAGTTCCCTGGATGGCAGCCTGGACAGGGAGGGGGAGGAGAAGGCTTCAGAGAACTGCCCTTCTGGAGCTCTCCAGCCTTGGCCCACCCTCCCTCCCTCACCCTGAAGGCTCTGGCTCCAGTGGGCCCCAAGCCCTAACCCCAAAGCAGGCTCTGACCAGGCCCGTCTGTTTTCTGCAGCCTTTCTTCGGAGGCAGCTCCGGCCTTAACCAGATCTCTGGGAAGATTAAGTCAGGAGAGGAGGTTCTAGCCAGCCTTGACGGACACTGGGTAAGGAAGCCCCCTCCTTCCACACCAGAGGCCCCAGGCCTATTCATGGCCGTGCTTACCTCACACCAATGAGAACCCACAGGAAACAATCGATGTTTATGTGACTGTACTGGGTGCCCAGAAACGGGTCAGGCCCTGTTGGGGAGCAGGGGGGCAATCAGGGCTTATACACACACAGAATGCTGAAAGCCAGCAGGGTAGAAACTGAAGAAAGGGAGAGATTAGCATAGGCTGGGGTCAAGGAAGGCTTCCTACTGGAGGGGGCCTTAGCTAAGCCTTGAAAATTGGGTAGAACAGGGCTCGTCAGGAAGGAGGGAGGAAGGCATTGGAGAAGGGGGAGCAGCATGAACAAAGGTTTGGAGGTGGGAATAAGCCAGGTGTATGCGGTGAACACATAGCCTCCCTGGAGCAGGAGGCATATACTGACCAGGAGGGAAAACAACACCGTCCACCACCACCAGCAGCTTTACGTAGGGTTTACAAAGCACTCCTGGGCAGTGTCTCCTTGGATTCTTTGTCTAGGCAGTGGTTCCTAGAAGGTCCCTCTGCTTTTCTCACCCAGAATTCAGGGCTCGACAAGCACTTGTGGATGGACACCTCCTGGTGGACTCTTGGGAAGGAAGGGGGGTGGGAGGGGCCCCAGGCTGGTTGGAATGGAGCTGTCTCAGTGCCTAGGGCCAAGGTGGGGAGAGGGCCAGGCTCGGGAGCTGGCATATTTCTCAGCACTCCCCTCGGTCTTCCCGGGCAGGACAGGGAAGTGTACATCAGTGACCCAAAGAACGGCACCACTGATGTCTTCTGGAACCCAACGCCGGACATCCGGAGGCAGAGGCTGAAGCGCCACATCGTGCTGTTTGAGGAGCAGACAGAGCTTGAATCAGAGAGGTGAGGCCCACCCGGAGGGGGCCCCATTTCTCACGGGGACGCTAAGGCCAGAAGCAAGCTAGTGACTAGTCCAGGATCACCACGGCTAGACCACAGCTGAGGCGAGAACCCCAACGTCTCAGGCCTGGGCGGGGCCTTGTCTCCGTGAGTTCAGACATAGGCAGGATCGTGCAGTTCTTGTACCCCCCCACCTCAGAAATGGAAACAGGCCCACGGCGGGGGCAGGTCTTGGCCCAGGCTCCCCAGGAATGCCTGACAAGCCTCTGCCTGAGCTTTTGCTGACCGACTGGGCGCTCTCAGCCTCAAAGGGCAGCCCGCGGCATGGGGGGACAGCTCAGAGGCTCCCCGGGTTTGGCCCCTGTAGCCTTCGCCCATTGGTCCTGCTTCTGCCCTCCGAGGACCAGCAGTGCAGCGCCCAGGACACAGCAAGGATTCCTGCCTTGGCTCTCAGACTGGAGGGGCCACCCTGCGTGGTCCCTCCCAGTTCTGGGAGATGAGGGAGAGGGGGCCCCCAAGTCACCCAGAGGGTTCGTGGTGGAGCCGGGGCCAGAGCCCGGGGCAGCACCTCCCTGGCCAGGGCTGGCTCCGGGCTCACAACTGGCCCACCTACTCTGCTCCCCACAGACTCTGGCAGCACGTGACCAGCGCAATCAACAAAGGCGATCAGGTGAAGGCCACCCAAGAGAAGTCCGTGCTGGAAGAGGAGCAGAGGAGACTGGCCCGGGAGAGGCAGGAGGCCTTTCTAGACTGGAAGCCGCTACTGTTCCTCCAGGATCCCAGCTCCCAGGAGTGGCACTACAAATACAAGGAGTGAGTCTGCAGGCCTTGGAGGCCCAGCCAAGGCGGGAAGGTCCCAGCAATGAAGGGGGACCTTCTCTCAGACCCGGGAGGGCAGCTCTAGAGAAGGCCTACCCTGAGGGGTGACAGGCTCAGACTGTGGGTGTGGGGCCCTGCTAGGTAACAAGAGTCAAGGTGGACTGTGAATGGCCACCATTGGCCCAGGTAAGTCTGCTGGGCCTGAGCCCAGAGGAGGGTATCCCAGAGGGGCTCCAGGCAGGGCCCATGGGTCAGTGGGCTCTCCACCAGTGCTGAGCAGATTCTGGAGAGGCAGCTACCAACTCTGCCCCCATAGAAGGTCAGACATGCTATGCCCTCAGGAGCCGACATTCTGGGTGACACCAGATGGTTTCATGGGGCCTGTTTTCCCTCCTTCAGCCTCAGGCCTTGGGACCCCTTAACGGACATCGCCCAGTTTGAGCAAGAGGGCAGATTGCAGACAATGGGCCGGCGCACACCCTTGAGGCTGACCACTCGGAACCCAGCGGCTAGGCACAAGGTGAATCGCTACCTGCCCCACCATGGCTGGCTCTGTCTAAAACATTTACTGAGCACCTGCTGTGTGCGGAGTAGCCCCCTTGGTGAGCTTGATCATGACAGTAGGGACAGGGACCAGAGCTGAGAGTTCCTAGGTATGACAGCTTCCAGCAAACACAAGGCCACCCCCCCCCCGCCCCCGTGCTCAATCTCACCGCCCTCCCGCCTCCACCTTTGTCAGTTGGCACTGACTCGAGGGGGCAGTGTTCAGGACCAAGCCCTAGGCTCACTGTGTCATAGGATTCTGGGTCATAGGGGACCTCAGAGACTTCCTTGGGCTTCCCCCACCTTTCACAAATGGAGAAACTGAGGCCCAGAGAGTAGAAAGCATTTATAGGTAGATAAGGTCATAAATGTGGCACTGGCAGAGAGAATTTAGCAACTATTGGGCCCGAGCCCCTCACTTTACAGATGAAGAAACTGAGGCCCTGTCAAGGGCACTGTCCTCCCTCCTCCCAGTGACCCAGACTGGAAACACCGGGCTTCTCCCTGGCTTTCTAGTCTTCTATGTTTGTCCTTCAAAGCTTCTCCTCATCTCTGGTCAGATATATTTAACAGTCAAATCTGGCAACACTCCCCACTCACAGCCTGAACCAAATAAAAACATAATTCGGAAATATCTAACAAACAAACAAAAATACAATAAGGTAGATTCTTATGTTTTAAAATTAAATCAGTATACAGCCTTCAGGAATCTCACATACGGTTTAGGTGGCCTATGTTTCTACTTGAGTTTGACGCCACTGGCCTAGTCTATTACAAGCCCATTTGTACCCACATGCCCCCACTCCCTGAGGATTATGCTCAGTGTTGAAGGGTGAAGTGTTCCTGGTTGTTGGCTTTCTTTATCTTTATCTTTCTAGAATTTTGTGTTCCAGGATTTTCTTAACTGTGAAGCAGAGGCAGCAAAGTCTTGTGTGGTCATGGCTGTGGCTGTGATTCAGGACTTGAATTGGTTTTGTCTTTCACTTGGAAACTGATGTTTTCAGGTGTTTTCAGTTTGGGGTTTCTCCCAAGAGGTGATAGTGCATTCTCTTTTCCATGTGCCTTCTGGTTCTCATAGATCTGGGCAGTTTCCATTTCTGGTTTCTTGACAATCGATTGTTTTGTTTGGTTATCATTTTCAGGAAGTCCTCTATGTTGCAGGTCAGTCTTTTTTACATAGTCACTTTACATTTTCACCTATTCTTTTTTTCAACTCTTTGACTCTGTTTTAATATTTCCTGTTACTTCATGGAGTCATTGAGCTCCGATTGGTTTATTCTGTTTTCCAGAAAGTCTACTGCTTGGGTGGTAAGGTTTTCTACCCTCCATCCTTCCCCCCTTCCCCATTCCAAGAGTTCTTATTTCAGTTCTAATGTCATGTTGTTACATCTTCCTTCATTCCTTCCGACTACACTCATAGTCCTTATGGCCAAACCATATATATTTTTTTTGGTCTGGGTCTCTGCTTTTTGTGGAATTAGTTTCACCTTCCGAGTTTACCTCTTGGGCTTATCTTAACATATAAAATTCCTTCATTGTGTTTGGTGTTTTCATCCATTCATTCATTCAGATTCTTGTGACAGGGCTGGGCCTTATTGGATAGGTTGAATAGGTCCTGATTGGTTCTGTTCCCTCTAGTGCCTGGATGACTCTGCCTCTGGAGGGGATAACTCCTAGGCTCTACCTTTAACTCAAATCTTGACTTCCATCACAGCCTCTTCACGGTGCCCTGAGGATGATGGCCTCATCCATCTTGGTCTCCTTTTCCTCGTACAATCTCTGATCAGGAACTGATTCCATCCCATATTATAGCCCAGATAGGCCTCCATTGGATGTTGAAGAGCCTCCAGTCTTGGACTTTCTGCACAGTGACCTTGGGTTGGCCGAGCCTGTTCCCTACTTTGGCTCTAACAGACCAGGGCTAGAATCTTGCTCAGGGCCTCAAGCACCATACTTGTGATTTCCCATACAAACTTCACCCCCCTCCCAAGAGTGTGTGATGGCTCCAGGGCTGGCCACTCCCCTGCTTCATCACCCAAAGGTTTGCCTTCCGGAGTTTGTGCTACCTGGTGCCACTCAGCACCAGCCTCCACAAGACTTTGACTATCCTTCTGCGTATATGAGACTGGAAGGAAGTACTTCATTCTGTTTTCTTGATCACTGATTTATCTGAGAATCTTTTTCAGAGATATTGAGGGGAGAATTCATGTCTTCACTTTAACTAGAAGAACCAGGCCTCTTCTTGGCTATCTTCCATGCCTGAAATTTGTACCCTTCTCACAAGACCCTGCCTCTTCAAATCTCACTCTGTCTCCTACCTGGAACCTTTCCTCATCCACCCCACAACCCCCCATTCACTGGTCCCTTCCCCCTTCGACCACCTCCCAAAATTTTGTTTTTATGTGGTAATTGCTTAGAAATGCACATGTTGTCTCCCCCAGTAAAATGCAAGATCCTAGAGGGCAGGGCCTGCCTCGTTCTGGTCTCTGTAGCCTCAGTGCCAGGCCTATAGTGGGCACTCAAGAAGTGCTTACCTGATCTGGGTATGGGTGGGTGTGGGTGTCATGCTAGATGGCACGTGAGGGTTCAAGAACCCTAGCTTCTTTCCCTACTGTACTGCTCTAGGGAGTTGCCAGCTGTCTCGTCATTCTTTCCACAGCATGTCCCAAAAGTGCCCTTTCCCCGTTATAGCTTGAGACTGAATGAAAACTTTTAGGATAACCCCTATTGGGAGGATGCATTATATTGTTTGGCCACCAGATGGCAATCTAGCTACCTATGAGTAAACGTTTGACCCACAGCTCCAGAGGCTCAGCACCAGGAACCGTGTTAATTCAAATCCAGGCTCAGACACAGACGAGCTGCACGGCCCTGGGCAAGTCGCTTCACCTTTGTCGGCCTCAGTTTCCTCATCTGTAAAATGGGGATAATTGCACCTCCCTCCCTGGGATGTTGTGAGGATCCAATGGGATCATCTCTGAAAGTGCTCTGAAAATTTGAAAGCAGTAGATTACTGCTGAGGATGAGGATGGTGGTGATGGTGGTGATAGTGGTGATGATGATAAAAAATTCTAAATCTCTCAGGTAAAGAATAGAGTACCGGCCCTAGAGTCAGGAGGACCTGAGTTCAAATCTGACCCCAGACACTTTACACACTTACTAGCTGCAAGTCGCTTAACCCCAACTGCCCTGCCTTCCCCCCTCAAAAAAAAAAAAAAGATGTCTACTCGATGGATGTCCAGTTCAAGATGTGAGAGTGGAGGTCAGCAGAGAGGCTGGGCAAGAAAAGGCAGATTTGAGAATCACTGGCAGAGTAAAACAATAAAAGTAAAAACAAAGCTTCAGCCGGTGAAGCTCCCAGACTGTGCCCCTCATCTCAGTCACCTGAAGGAAAAGAGAGCAAAAGGTTTGAAAAGGGGAGGGGGAGGGCCTTCCTCAGCAGGGCTTGGGAAACAGGGAAAGAAGCTGGGACCTGGAACTGTGGCTTTTGCAGCCTGTCATTGCTAGCTCCTTTCTAGTCTGGTTCATGAAGCACTGCCAGACTTTGGCTCGAGAGCCCATTAAGTTTTCAGAGCATGGCTGATTGTTTTGTTGAAGGTCTAGTCTTATGGAAGTGATGGAGAAAATGTTGAAAGTGCAGTGAGCTGCTAACACTGCCCAGCACAGCCGGACCACCTCCTCCACCTCCTCCTGCAGGCCCGCCTGCCTTCCAGGAGGCCTCACAAAGGCACCTGGCTCTGATCCTATTTGGCTTTTTTGTCCTCCGGGCTGCCGGATGAGTTCAGTTTCCTCCATCAATGCAACAAGAAAAAAAGCAACGAAGCTGTTGTGGCAGCTTCTCCTTCATTCTCTGATCAAACCCGGGAAAGCTCAAAGCTAAAGTCTCTAAAAGCAAAAGGGAAGGGGGTGGGGAGAGAAGGGAGCAAGCATTTATTAAGCCTCTATTGTGTGCCAGGGCTTGTGCTAAGCACTTTAAATGTAAACCAGACAGCCTCGGGAAAGATGGCCTCACACATTGGCTCCATGACTCCTTCTACCCTGCCTTCCTGGGAGCGCTCAGAAAGCCAGGCTATCCTTGCTTCCCCAGTGTACCGCTGGGCCACTAGCCAGGAAAGCAGTCTCAGCTCCCACTTCTCGAAGCTGACAGCTCTATAACGTTGGGAGTCGTTTCCTTACCTAAAAAGCAGGCATCGTGGTGCCTTTGGGGACCTGCCTTCAGAGGCCTGAGGCTCCACTGCATGTGGAGGCCTCAGTCTGGAGCCCTTTAGAAGCATCAGTGATTGTCACTTATGATGACTATCTTCCCACAGCGGTCAGGAAAGGATTGTCGACACCGCAAAGCCAGCGATCAGCCCTCCAACCACAGCCAGAACACAGAGAGCAGCTGCTCCACCCCCGAGTCTGTGCAGGACCTGTCAGACGATGAAGGGGATGCAGGTAGGAGGCCTCCCCTGCCCCGCCTCCTCCCCCTAGGGCCTGGCTTCCTCCAATGTTGCCCCCTTCATGCCGAAGCCTTCCCTCTGCTGCCATTTCCCACTTATTCTAACCTCGCTTGTTTGTACGTGATCCCCATTCTATTGTGAGCTCCCCGAGGGCAGAGGCTGCTTTTCCTTTCTTGTAGCCAGCCTGGTACCTGACACAGTAAATGCTGATGGATTAATTAACATGACCTCACCTGAGAGGGAGGAAACTGGAGGATGAAAACTGACTTGATCTCCCAATGCAGGACACCTCCTCCACTGTGCCTTGGTTTAACCATTTGTAAGAGGGGAGAGTTCGTTCATTTGGGAAGCTTTTTTGACTCCACTGAGTGGAAAGGTATTAGTACCCACTTGCTCATCCTTCCCTCCTTTTACCCCCAAATAGTCATTGGCCAAGCAGAGAAATCCCTCACAAACTCAGATTCTCTCAGCACCAGACTCACCATAGGCTGGTTTTCTCATGAAATGCAGAGTTCAAATACACTTAGCCATTTTGAGATCTTGAGAACCTTATCATCACAGAATCTCAGAATTCTCAGAACAAATGAGTTAGCACACACAAAAAGCTTTGCAGACCTGACCGTGCCATGTAAATGCTCGCTGGCGTTGTTATAATTATTCATAATCATTAATTGTTAATTGTTTCATTATTAGTATTTGTAAGAATTCTAGAGCTAGGAGGTACCTGGGGACAACCTAAGCCAACGTACACCCAAAAAAGAATCCCCTCCCCAGCATCAACTAATTAACAAGCACTTATTATGTATCTCCTGTATTGCACCAAGTGCTGGATAAAAACAGCCCCTGCCTTCAAGGAGTTTACATTCTGAAGGGAGACACGGCATGTCAGCGACTTAGCACAAACAAGATACCTATGGAGGGGCAAGAAGATAACCAGGGGAGAGCAGTAACAGCTGAGGGAACCAGGAAAGGCCTGGTGCCAAAGGTGGACTTAGAGATGAATCGTAAAGGAAATCAGAGAATCCCAGAATCGAGGAGTTAATCCAACCAGGAATTCTAAGGGATGGACGTGAAGAAGGGGACTAGAGATGGAGTATCATACATGAAGAATAGCAATGGCCATTTAGCCTCTGCCTGAAGACTTCCAAGGAGAGAAAACCCATTGGTCAAGTTGGCAAGCATTTATTATGAACCAACCACGTGCTAGAACACAAACCGTGTGCTGAAGATACAAAAAAAAGGCAAAAATAGTGCCTGCCCTCAAGGAGCTCCCGGTCTATTGGGAGAGACAAAAAGGGTACCGGATCCACTGGAATCCCAGCATTAAGGGGGCTCAGGAAAGGTCTCTTACAGAAGACAGGATTGGAGCTAGGACTTGAAAAAAGCTGGGAAGTAGAGGTGAAGAGGATAAGCACTTACCACCAAGGGGGACAGAAGGAGAGAAGGCGGGGAGATCAGCACCGTCGGGCCCTGGAGAGCTCCCAAGTGGAAGCGGCTCAGGCTTGTCCACTTTGGAGATTGGAGCTGGCTGCTGCTGCTCCCTGGACAGCTCATCAGATCGGGTGGCTTCCGCAAGAGAGCATCACCGAATGCGGGCGAAAGGAGGATCCTCACTCTTCGAGCTCCTCCCTTCTGGAGGAAGCCCATGACGGCTCACTGCTGGAGAGCTATCCTGTCTACATGGTCCCATCTGTAGCCTCCCCGCTTGAGTCCTGGTTCGACCTTGCTGGGGTCCTTGTCCCCTGTGCCTTCTCTTCTCCAGGCTAAGAATCTCACATCCCTCCAGCCATGGACTCCAAGCCCTTCCCTGTCCTAGCTGCCCTAATCTGGCCTGCTCACTGAGCATGCTAGGATTCCACAGCTCTCTGGGTTTCTTTACAAGACCAAAAGCCTCCCTTCTCACTCCCTTCAGGGCCTTCTGATCTTTCTCCCACAGCCAATCTAACTTTGAGATTCTGGTATCTAAGGGATCTGCTTATCCGCAGAGGGCTCTGGGTGAAAGCTGCCAAGGCAGACGTGAACTCCACGTGCAGAAGCTGTCCCACAGTGGAACAGGCCACCTTGGGAGGTGGCAGCTCCCCCCTCACTAGGAGTCTTCATGGCAAAGCTGGAGGCCACTTTCTGGGGTGCTCCAGAGGGGGTTCTAGCTTAGACACACGTTGGATTAGAGCCTCTGAGTCCCTCCAGCTGCTAAGATTCTGGGGTCTTCACCTCCCCTTTCCTCCTCTTCCCTTTTTTGTCCCCCTCCCTCATTCTTCTCCTCTTCCTGCCTTGGTCGAAGGGGGAGGGGGAGCGCTGAGAACCACCTCTATTTAAAGGCATTAGACTAGAGGTAGAACTAACCCTTCTCTGTGGTCCCAGACTGTGAAAGTTCCTGTGCCCAGTGTGGGAAGGAGAGCCAGCATCTGAAAGAAATCCATACTGCAGTGTTGTCCCTACAAAAGGCCCAACAAGACCTCCACAGGTGAGTGGCTACACTCAGTACTACGCTGGTTAATAGTTAACAACTATCTCTTAAAAAAACAGAGGGAGAGGACCCACTTCAAGGAATGTTTTCTTTGTCACTTTATTACTTAAATCTGTATAATAAGACAAGACTGGACTTGCTAGCCTACAGGTGGAAATGCTCACCTGGAAATTTAACAACTAAGCCAGTTTGGAATGGCTCCAACCTCCTCCACCCCCAGTCTCCCAAGGACCTGCCCCAGTCAGTCGGCTAGGCTAGCTGAGCTGGGCCCCCACATACACCCAGGGAAGGAGGAAGGGGTACACCTGCAGATCAAGCCTCCTTAAAGTTCGACCTGGTCTAGCAAAGCCCAGCCAGGGAAGAAGAATGCCCCAGGGCTTTGAAAGGAAGCAGAATTTCAGGCCTAAAGGTGGAGGTTCACATCTGGGCCTTTGTTCTTCCTGAGATTTCAGGTGTGACGATGCCCTCCAACAGGGCAAAGGGAATTCCCCTGTATCTCATGGTCTTAAAGAGTTCCCTGAGACAGAGAGGTTAAGAGCCTGCCCAGGGTCACATCAGAGGAAGACTTTGAACCGAGGCCTCCTTGCTTCCAAAGCCTACCCTATCTCCACTATGGGGATGTTGTTCCTTAGCAAGTGGGCAGGGAAGTCTAGAGGGGCAGCTGAGGTCACTGGGGAGCCCAGGGGAGCATGGCGGGGAGGCTGTCTTTGGCCTTTCTTGGCATCCCCAGAGCCTGGCACACAGGAATGCTTAATAAATGTTTATTGACTGACCAACTCTGGGAATCACACAGGATCATCTGTCCTAAAGCACTCTTAGGTGCCAGGTTCTGAGGATGCCAAGAAAGGCCAAAGGCAAGCCTGCCCTCAAGGAGCAGCCAGTTTAGTGAAGAAGGCAGCACACCCCATCTGAAGGGGGGAGGGGGTCAGAGAGCAGAGAACAGAGCCCCACTCACCTGCAGCCTGCCTGTCTCTGTTCCAGGAACCTCGCGGCTCTGAACAAAAAGTCTCTGTACAGGCGAGCGCCAGGAAGCCTCCTCCATAGCTCACGCTGCTGGTTTCTACTCTGCGTGTTTCTGACATGTCAGCTGTTCATTAACTATGTCTTGAAATAAAAGCACTCTAGGGGCAGCAGCCCACGCGCCTCCCTGCCAAACGAACACTGCCCCCACCCCAGAAGCCCTCCCTGCAGAGGTGGGACCACATTCCATCCAGGGAAGGCCAGGTGCCAGGCCCAAGGCCCCGAGCACCACTCCTAGGAAGCCGGTGCCCTTCAGAGGGGGTACCGCTTCGGGACCGTATTACCCATGTGGGCCTTAATCGCTGAAGCCAAATGTAGCTTATTTGTGCACTTTGTTTCCTAAGGTGGCTTGTCATCAGTCCATCCATCCATCCATCTGTCCGGACAATCGCATGTGGCTCACCTCTCAGTACCACCTGGTACTGCTGTCCCCCAACCTGAGTGTATGTGGCCTTTCCCCAAGTTCGACTAGACACTTGGGGCAACTGGAAGGAGGGAAGGAAAGAGGGACAGGAGAGGGCTTGGCCTGAGGGTGGCCCCAAGGCAGAGGGCCGCTTGCATCCTCCCTCCTTCTCTCCATTCTTCCTCCCTTGATGAAGGATGACCATTTCAGGAAATGCAGGCGGACCTGAGAGGCAGCCAGGTGGCGTAGATCTTGTAAGCAGTCATGGTGCCCTGTGTGCCCAGGGCCTCCCTCCTCAGGAAGCCAGGACTGGAAACCCCAGACATGCGTGAGAGGAGGCTCCAAGCAGGCATCCCAGCTCGGTGCTGCCTGCCCGCCTGGGCACTGGGATCTGTGCAGCCCCACTAGTACCCCTGCTCTGTGGGGGTGGTGATCAGCCTGGGCCTGAAGGGCAGCTGACCTGCTGCTGGAGACCAAAGGGTCATGGAGCCACCGAAGGACCCCTCCCCCTGCTAGGAGGTCTTGTGTTTTCTATCACTTAAGTGGCCATTCTTAGGTGGTGCAGAGAGCCCCATCACCTAGCCTCTCCTGCATGGCCTCACCCAGCCCAAGGAGCAAGTAGGAGGCAGAGAGGGAAATGCGGGCATAGGTGAGTGGCCTCGTCTGTTGCTCAGCCTGCACAAATCTCGGCCAGCAGCGGTGCCCGGGGCCCACAATGCCACACGTACAGATTGTAGGCTTTCATCTTGTCTGTCCTGCACCTCCTGCCTTTGGGGAAACTTGTTTCTGCTTGATAACAGTGAAATAAAATGACCTACCACCCTCAGCGTGCTTTTCTGGGGGCGCGGCTTAGGGGATCCTGCAACTGGCTGAGTCAGGAGCAAACTCAAAGGAGCTTCTTTTCACACTTTATTTCAGGCTCAAGGGGAACCGCAGCAGGCACAGCAGCTCCGGGAGGCGCCCCAATCCGGTCGGCTCGGGTGGGGGAGAGGGAAGAGGCGCCTGCCAGCCCCGAGGGGGGCCCCTTCCCTCCCCTTGCTCTTCTTGGGTTTCTCACGCTCAGCTGTCCCTCGGGGGCTTCTGTCCCATGCCCCTCCCCCCACGGGGGGGGGGATGTCAGCGGTCACTTCTCTTCTTGGCGTTCTTAAATCCTCGAGCGGCACCTTGGCCGAAGCAGATGGTGGACGGGATCCGGCGGCCGTGGGGGCGCTTGTCCGGGCCCGAGGCGGGCTCAGCAGGGCACATCTCCATGGCCTCCTCCCCGGCAGCGATAGGCCGGCTGGGCCCCCGCGGCCTCCGGGGCTGGTAGAAGCGGAAGTCGGGCGGGTAGCGATGGGCCTGCACCAGGTGCTCCCTGCGCTCCTGGCTGCTGTGGAACGTGAGAGCGCAACCCTCCACCAGGCACTGGTGCATGCTCTGCCGCTCGGCCATCAGCTGGAAGAACGAGTCGTGCCACTCGAGGACGTGCACGTCCAGCAGGCGCGCCGAGGGGAACGAGCGCCGGCACACGGAGCACACATGCGTGTGCAGCGTGCGGTAGTGGTGCTCATAGGCCTCCAGGCTGCCGAACTCCTGCTGGCAGCCTGCCACATGACACCCGAAGGTGGCCACGCGGGGGCGCTCCGGCGGCTGCGAGACCTGCGTGATGACGTCTTGAAGGTAGGCGTGCCTCTGGACGTCTCCGTCCTGTGGGGAGGGAGCGTCGATGAGGGGGCGGGGCCCGACCTTGCCCCGCCCCCTCCACCTCCCCCCAGGCAGGCCCCACCCCAGCCCTGCCCCAGGAAGAACCCGCCCCTCGGCGGCCTCGCTTCCGCCCCAGGCCCCGCCCCCGGACCTACGTGACCTCGAACAACGGATGGCCCCGGGGCAGGTTCTGGGCCCGCGGCGCGAAGCGGAAGGGGGTGGTCTCGACGGCCGGGTGGTGGAGCACTGGCAACGGGGGCGCCTCGAAGCGGCCCCCGGCCGGGCCCGGGCCCAGGCGGCCCTGTAGACCCGGCGGCAGCTGCATCCTTTTTCCGGAGCCCGAGCCGGGGCGTGGCCCGAGGCGGGAGAGCCTCGTGAGGCCGCTTCCGGTCTGGGAACCGCTTCCGGCTTGCGGCCGCCGAGAGGCGGGGAAACCCGGCCCTGACGTCACCTCCGCTTCTCTCGCCCGGGCCCCAAGCCCGTAGGAGCGCGGCTTCACTGCCGGTCCTTGGTGCCTGTGCCCACGCCGCTCACGCCCACGCCGCTCTCCATCACAGCGCTAGGAGCAGGAGCCGCGAGTCCCTCCACGTTTATAGGGGCGAGCACGAAGATCCTGGCTTGCGCAGGGGCGGGACGGGGCTGGAATCTCCGGCGGACCCTGCCCCTCCCTTTACCTCCGGGATGCCATGACCTCCAGGGCCTCGTGAGCGGCCCCCAGTGGGGTTTGCAGGGTGGGGAACCAATGTGTGTGCAAGGGCCTTGCGCGTCCCACCCAAGAGTCCGACGGAGGCTTAGACAGCTGAGATGGGGGAGGGACGCAGCTGGGGCGGGGCCGGCTTCTGAGACGGGGTGGAAGGACCAAGGACTTTTTAGTACGAAAAATAGGCCTTTCTTTGGGCGGGGCGCTGCGAGGGAGGAGGGGGCGGTTCTGCCCGCTTCGGGAGCTTTAGTCCGTCTCCACGCGGGGCCGGCCAGAGCCGAGGAGCTAAGCCAGGTGTGTGATCGAGGGCAAGCGACCTCATCACTGACCAGTCAGCATTTATTGCGCACCTACTGTGTGCCAGGGATACCAAAAGCGGTCCCGCTCAGGCTTCAGCTTCAGTTAAACCCACTCTAGGCTTGGGTTGAATTCATTCGGGCAGGACCCGATGGGTCAGTATTTTGGGTTCCCCAAGCACCCCTAAATCCCCAAACCTTAACAGGCCCGCGTGTACAAAAATATTTGTAGCAACTCTTGTGGCGACAAAGAATCGCGGGGATGCCCTTCCACTGGGGAATGACTGAACGAGTTGTGATACGTGATTGTGACGGAATACGATTGTGCTTTAAGAAATGTTGACCAAGCTGGTTTCAGAAAAACCAGCAGAACACTGTATACAGTAGCAGCTACATTGTAACACTCAGGATTCAGTGACCCTAAGGCGATTCCAAAGGCCTCAGGACCAATGGAGTCTGATGCAGGTGGAAGCAATTGTTTTGTAATCTTTTCGTGGTTTTGCCTATATATGTTTTCTTTCACAACATAACAAATATGGAAATGTTTTTGCATGAGTGCACATATATAACCTATAGCAAATTGCCAGGGGGAGAGAGAGGGGAGGGAGGGAAAGAATTTGGAGCTCAGAAATTTAAAAATTAGTGTTAAGTTTTTACGTGTAATTGGCAAAATACATATATATATAAAATGCTCATTGACTAGCTCCAGGAGGGCATGACAACTTCAATATCTTTGTTCCCTGTGGAGTAGTGAATCCTTCAGAAGGTTCTAGCCTCCCAGCGTAGATCTGGGAAACCTCAAGAGGGCTAGTTCAGCCCTGGGCATCCACCCCCGGCAGGTTGTTGGGGTTCCTGCCTGGCCTGGTTCCACCCATTCAGTGTCAGTCTGGAATGTTCCCCAGGGAGTTACAGTTTACTTAGTTTCTTCTGTAAAATGGGCTGGAGAAGGAAGTGACAAACCCGCGCCAGTATCTTTGCCAAGAAAACCCCCAGTGGGGTCACAACCCCAAAACAAAGGGGATTGGTGAGTTGGGATAAACAGAAAAGCCTGGAGGGAGCCTCCTTTTAATTGGAATTTCCTTCCAATCCAGCTGTCCTGACAAGCCTTGCTCTGGCCTTCCCTGCTTATACCAGATTAACTCTTAGACATCCATGCAAAAAGCTACCAGCAGCATTTCCTCTAAGCCTCCTTCTGGCATGCATTGCTGTCTTCCACCCAAGGCTCCCTCTCTGCCTAGCTAGGGGCCATGTGTCTCCCTCCAAGGAGGTCAGTCTCCATCCATCAGCACTGTCCATAAAGGAGGGGGAGGTGCTCGAGTCAGGCATGCCCGCTTCACTTGTGGCCAAGGCCTCAGGTAGCTTCCCTATCATTCTAGCCATGTATGACCCAGTTTGCTTGCCGCACAGTTTGATCACTAGTTCAATAAATCCCTGGCATTTGGTTCATTCATAAGCTGCTGATCAAGTTGTTACCGTGTTTTTTCATTGGTGGTTTATCTGCACACGTGTGGGTCTACCAGTTTTTCAGCCGTCTGTGAACCCTCATGCGGTTTATTGCCTCACGCCATGGTGCTTATATTATTGAAACAGCTCCATCACCAAATGGAGGCTTAAAACGAAATGGAGTCAGTTACCCATGTTGACGAACTTATTCTTACCATCTTATTAAGGAATTACAACTTATCCTAATTCCACCTGCCCCAGCTCATCCCAACCATGGATTCAGGGCAGGCTCAGGCTGCTTTGGAAGAATCCCAGAAGCAGAGCTGGGAGGGAGCTGGCGGCCAGGGAGGCCAATGTCCCTCCCTAGTCAGTCTTCCTCCAGCCCGGGCTCTCCCACCTGCCTCCCATGAAGTAGCCGCTCCACCTGGGGACAAAACTGACTGCCCTCCCCACCCCCAAGCTGCCACCCCAGGGATTCTCCTCTGGTGTAAACCAGACTCATCCTTCTTTCCCCAAAGAGTTTCCAGTACAGAAAGGCAGCCATCATGTTCCCCTGAGCTGTCCAGGCCAAGCTGCCAAGCTCCTTCAGCTGGTCCTCTCCATGAAGCAGATTTGGAGTCAAAGATCTGGATTCAAATCCTGCTGCCGCTGCTGCTGGCTTTGTAACTGGCTAATTTCTTCTACTCTCAGTGTCCTTCCCTGTGAAGTGAGAAAAGTGAAGGTCCTTTCTAGGCCTAAATCTGCCATCCTGTGAGCTTTTCCCTGGATGCTTAAGGTGGAGCAATGTCCTCTCTGTGTATGCATTTAATCCCCTGTCCTCCCACCTTGAGCCCCATGCCAGCCTTCATTTCCTCACGAGCTGCTGGCTCCTTCCCTATGACTCTCAAGCATGCCCACACTCCATCCCCCATCCTTGACAAACCTTCCCTAGACCTACCATCCCTTCTAGGGGTTGTCCCAGACCTCTCTTCCCTTGCTCAGCCAAACTCTCGGAGTGAGCTGTCTACACTTGCTACCCCAAGCCTTCTCCTCTCATTTATTAGAACCCTTTAATCTTGTCTTCTGGCCTTGGTCCTCAGCTGAAGCCCTTCTCTCTGAGGTTGCTGGAGACCTCTCAATGGCCAAATCTTGGAACGCTTTCTCCATTCACATCCTTCTCATCCTCTGCATGATTTATCCCTGGGGACCACTCTCTCCCAGTTTTCATGACAATACTCTGTCCTGATTGTCCAGTCTGACCATTCCTTCCAAGTCTGCTTTGCTGGTTCGCCATTTGTATTGACAGAAAAATTGTTAATAGAATGACAGAAACTGTTCATACCAACACTTCACCTCCTCTCTGCGTGCTCTTGGCCTTCACCGTCCTCCATGTCTGGAACACCCCTCTTCCCCCCCCCCTTCAGGCATCTCCTTCCACACGAAGCCTTCCTCAGTGCCTCATGGCCACCCTCCCTCCTCCATTTAACTACTGAGTCCACAGTTGTATTCCTTGTCTTCCATATTAGAACAGGGATCATTTTGTTCCTTGTTCTTGTATGCCTGGTATTTAGCATGTGGGAGTTAGTTAATAAAAACTTGACTGACTGAACCAGGTCCTAGGTAGTGGGGGAGAGAGCCAAGGGAGAGGCTCCAGAGCCCTGCCCACCCACCAGACTTCCTGTATGGTTAAATTGACTTTGATGTCCAGAGGCCTCCAGAAATGAGAATCCACAGCCTCAGGCAGGAAACCAGCAAAGCAGAGAAAGGCCCCCAGGCCTGAGAAGCCCAGCTGAGTAGGTCTGAAAGCAATCTGGCGCAGAGGTTACTTCCACAGGATGGAACGTCCAGCCCTCTGGGTTCAGATCCTGGGGACCACCCTCAGCTCCTCACGTGGTTCCCCCCCCCCCCCCGCATTCTTTTCCCCTCCCTCCCCATTATGTCTTGGAAAGCTCCTCTTCTCTGCAAGCTGCCAGGGCCCTGCTGTCAGGATCGGGAATTTACCTGATGTTTCAGCAAGGACTTTTGTCTTGCAACTTTTCTTTGTATCCCCAGCAGTAAACAGAGCTCTGGCACAGAGTAGATGCTTCATGTTTACTGACCGGCAGACTAGTATAGACACCATCCCCTTTCCCCCTAGACGGCTGTGATAATCCGCTGGTTGGTCACCTTGTCAAGTCTCTCCTGCCTCTAGCCCAGCTTCCATTCAGGGTTCAGGTCCCACAGGTCACCCCCACCCCTCCCCTTCCACAAACTCCAGTGGGTCCCCACTGCCTCCAGTTTAAAATGTAAAGTCCTGTCATGGCTCTGCCATCAGGACACTGGCCTCGCTGCCCAGAAGGCTCTCCTGCCTCTCAGCCTCCCCTTTATGGTGGTGCCTTCCCACAGCCAGTCTCTAGTGTGTGGACCTTACTTTACACATTGTGGTTTGCATGCTGTTAGGAGGCAGGAGCCCTGGACTCACAGCATTGGGCAGTGTCAGGCTCCGCAGCCAGTTAATAAGTACAGGTTGACTGGCTGAGGAGGCTGCCCAAAGTCTCCAGGGGTGGGGGCACCCTCCCCTGTCCGTTCTGCTACTAGAAAAGGTAAAGGAAGGTCTGGGAGAAGACCCACAGCTCCCCCTCCAGTGCAGAAGCCCTGCACTGCCAAAGAACAGGTGTCTGGGAAGCAGCAGCTCTTTCCCAATCCGGGAAGCGTCTATGCTTGCCTCCATAAGCAGAACCTGTATCTTAAGTGTTTACAGTCTAACGGAACGGAGGCATGTTAAACACACCAATGGTTCTGGTACAAGAGAGGGCCAAGAAGAGGCAATCCCAAACTGGAAGGAACCAGTGGGGGAGGGGAACGCAGGGAAGGCTCCTCTGAGAACACTATCTCCCCAGGTGGGTATGCAGTGGGGGAAGAGGGGGGGGAGAATCTTGGCAAGGACCCAGACAACAATGGCCAGCAGGATTTTGTTTTTTCCAGTAAGAGACCCAAAGAGTAAACATTTCTGAAGCATTTGTGTGTGCCAGACACTGCTTCCAGTGAGCGGAAGGGGAAGACCACTGCACTAATGGGAGGGCAGTCTCAGGAGATGCTGGGCTCCCTCTCGTTGGAAGTTAAGTCTTCCATCCCGGGCAAACAAAGCCCTGGGCAGGTGGGTTCCAGGGGGCAGTCTTTTTCAGGCAGAAAATCCTATCAGTAGCAGAAATAGCCTCCCACCCAGGGCTAGCAACATTCCTAAGCTACTATGAAGTCTCAGACCTTTTTAGTGTTACACTTGGTCAGTGACAAATTCTTAAATGATTTTTGAGGTGGCGTTCATGGCTGGAGAAAACATCTCCATCTTCCATATCCTGTTTAGACCTTATCATTTGTATTTGGGGGCAGCAATGGCTGGATCAGTTTCTGCCTAGAAACAAAGAGGAGTACCACACACTGAGAAGAGGATTGACTGGGCAGGTTCCTTCCTGGAGGTGTCTCTGATCATCCTCGGCATAGGCCGGTTCAAGGAGAGCCTTGACAGCGATGCCTTCTGACCCGAGGCATACCTTTCAAGCCTCCTCTAGTCTGGTGAGCCCTTACCTCTCACCATGGCCAACAAAGCAAGGAAGAGATGGAAAATTGGGACTTCAGTCAAACGGAAAGTAAACGTGGCTGCCTTAAAACCCAGCAGCCGAGTGGTCAGAACAGCAGAATCAAATGTATATTTATAAAGAAATGCAATTACGTCCACAGGACAGCGAGCGCACTCAGCAGCAGTAGCACAGCCAGAAGGGGTAGAGCACTGAACTCGGATGAAGAGATGGGTGACAACGGTAGTCCCCATGCTAAGGCCGCCACAAGGCGCAACAGGAGTCTGGCCACTGGACCCAGGCCCCGGGAGAGCAGCCAATAGACTTCCCCCCATGGTAGGGGCGGGAAAATTTGTTTCTGGGTTTGTTAACTCCTTGGCAAACACTAAGCTCTTTGACAGACTACGGTTACCTGGTGGAAACAGGAAACGCCTTCAAAAGGTCTTAGCTTCAGCCTCTTGTCTCTTAGTTGCCCTTTTATCATTTGATGGAGCCTGGAGTTTGGTCTTTGCTAGGTTTTGCAAGTCAGCTTGGTATTGACATCGAGGAGCTACCTTTGGGGACAGTTGAGATGGGACCGATCTCACATTTAGTCATTAACTAGACAGGAGCCGGTGCTACCCAGAAATGCCATTGAGTCTGAGCCTACTGTCCCCAGGCACTGAAGAAGGAGAGGAGAAGGGAAGTTCTGCCCCCCCTTTCTGGAGGTCCTCCCCTGCCGGTTACTCTTTCTCCATCACTCTGGATAAGGGTGCAGAAGTTCCTGGTAGGCAAAGGCGGCACTGGAATCGAGTTTTCCAATCTTCCTCGCCATGCTCCCTCCTCACACACATGTGGTGAACCCAGCCCCGACAAGATTCGCACTGCAGCTGGGAAGCACAAACAAGGTGGGGGAGGGGGAGATGCAGGTGTCACTGAAGAGGAAGGCTGGGGCCACCTAAACCTGTTCAGGAGAAATGGCCACCTGGCCACACTCTCCAGCCCCTTCCCTTGGTTTAGTCCCTCCACCCAAGGGGAAGGCAAAGGCCTTTACCTTCCAAAACGGGGCACACAACTTAGTTTTTCTACCTCAAGTCACAAAATAATGGTTAATGCACAAGTAAGCCAAACCCCAAGTACTCAATGACTGCCAGTGATGGGGAGATCACCACCTTCCCAGACAGCCCATTCCTTCTACTTTGGAGCAGTTCTCATGGTTTGTGGAGTTCCCCCACCCATTACTCTGCCCTAATCCTGATGCCTGACAGCAGACAGCTCTTAAATGTCCCTCCTTCTTTTCTTAGTGGTGGCAAGATTCCCCCTTAAGCCCTTAGAGCCACAGGAATCAGGCTGGGACAGGAGGCCAAAGGAGAAAGGCTTGGGAAATGTCGCTATGGAGGGAACCAAAGCAAACCCACAGGCAAGAGACTGTCCTCACCATGGTGAACACATCACTGTTGCCCTCATCGGTGAGCTTGTTACAGTAGGAACACGTGTCATCCAGGCTAACTGTTACCGCCGGGCCCTTGTCCCGTTCCTGGGCGCTGTCCAGGGCTTCCGGAAGGCTAACAAACGTTGGCCAGATGTCGGTGTCCGAGTCCTCCGTGGAGGATTCCTCCAGGCTGTCGAGGTACTCTTCATCCTCCTCTTCATCATCCTAGGTATGGGGAGGAAGAGACACCAAGAGCCTCCCCAGCTCTTTCTAACTTTTTTATTTTGAACTTAAACACCAAAAATATAGCATTTTCACACACATGGAACGAAAAAAGAGGATTCAGCATTCAACCCTAAAATTCCATTTTATGCCTGTTGTTTTTGTTAAACCTGTATAAGAAATTCCATCAAACTGTCCTGCACAGCGACGACCACCATGCAGTCCAGGCTCTGGGCTATGTGCTTTACAAACATCAAAGGGAATCCTTATGACAGCCCCTTCCCAACCTGGCCCCCATCCCCATTTGAAGTGGTCAGACAGTTCAGCGCTGCTTAGAAAGTTTCTCTCTCAACATCTTGGCCAAATCTGTCTTCACAAAATCTGCCCATTGCCCTCTGGGCCGAGTTTACCACAAGCAGGAAGGCAAGATTGCTCCCTCACTCTACCAGTCAATCTAGTTATGTATGCAGTGCTTACTAGGTATGAATGCCATGCCCTGTATCAAGAGGAAAAGGGGTGGGGGACAAAGAACTGTCACCTACGGAAATGTAAGGAGGACAGGGCATCAGCCAGGTGCCAGGTAAGTAGCATGACAAAGTAGACTGGGACAGGACAAAGGATGATGCAGAGAGTTCCAGGAATATTTGAGGGCAGACACCAAGACAGGGCAAGCTTCCATACCTCCTCTCCCAAGAAGCCTTCCCAGAGCCGCCAGAGCACGACCTAACTGGGCAAGAATGGAACCCTGGACAGGTAGACATTCTAGAGCATACAACGTGTGGTATGGAAGGAACTGTTCCTCCCCCTGCCCCCCAGCTCCTAGCTGGCTGGCTGAGCTATCTGTCTGTTCACTCTGCAAACAGAACTTGGCAAAGTTAGGAGTCAGTTCAGTTTGCCAGAGAACTCAAAGAAAAGCCCTCCCCCGAAAGAAAGGGGCCAGGCCAGGTCACTTACGTTGTAGGAGTCCCGGTTCTGCAGAAAGAGAATCTTCTGGAGCTGCTGGTCCCAGTCAACCTGGTTTAGATTCACCACCAGGGAGAGCAGGCTACAAAAGGAAGAGTCTCCATGACACCATGGGAACATGCATGGTGCATCACCCTATGGACCAGAACAAGGCCCACCCAGAAAGAGCAAGCCAAGGCCGAGGGCAGGGCCCGGCAGGCAGCCCCAGGGTTACCACTCCGGATCCATATTCTAGTGCCCAGTACGAATCCCTGGAGGTCCTAAGCACAGCCTCCCTCCCGCCTTGTCTTTCCCCCTCCCCCTGCCCCATGGGAGCACTCCTGAAGAATACTGGACTTCAATCTTAATGCTTTTCAGACACAATGTGAAGGCAGAGGAGCTGGACCTGAAGTTTGGAGAAAGCTATTTTGAATTGTGGATTCAGCTCTTCCCTGTCCTTATCTTTGAAATGGGGCAAAAATGAGAACGCTTAACTATCTTGCCTTCACCAGATTGCTGAGGAAGAAATGCTTGATAAGCCTCTGGGTGTTCGAGGAAAAACCAAGGCCCAGAAAAGTCAGGTCACCCACCCAAGGTCACACAGCCAGGTGGGCCCATTGCCAACTACACTAAAGCTCTTTGAAGGCCAGATTTCCCATCACCCGGTCCCAAGCACTGGACAACAAGCGTTCCTGAACCCCCACGGCCACACTGGCCCCTGAGGGCAGGAGACTTAGACCCAGCTTCCTGGAGAAAATGCCCAGCAGGGCATGGTTGTCCCTGATTTCCCCCAAGGTCGCACATGGGCCAAGGCAGGAGTAGACCACCACAAGGAGGGAGGAAGGAAGAGAAAACCCTCCCACCAAGAACGAGAAAGCTGTCCCCTGGCCCACAGATCTGCTCCCCATCCCGGCCTCACCTCCTCACAAACGAGTTGGTTTTCTCGAGGAGCCCATGAGTTTGAGGGTGATAGACGACGATCAGGTCACACTTAATTTTTGTCTCCGCTCTCAGAATTTGATTGAGCTATGATGGGGGGAGGGAGGGGAGAGAAGGAAAGGGGAGAGCTGAATTGGAAGCCTAGGTCCAACTGGGACCGTGGAAGTTAAAGATAGAGGCAGGATTCTGGGACACCTGAGGATCATCTTCTATGAGGCAGGAACCCTGGCCAAAGTCAGAGGAACTGGGTTCTAATCTGAACTCTTGCTGCTTATTATGTGGGTAACCATGGGCAAACACTTCCCCTTCTGGGCTTAATTTGTTCCACTGCAAAAGAAGGGGAGATCAGAGAGCACAGGCCAAGTCCTAGAAAATCCAACCTGATTCCCCTAAGTATTATTACTGTCTCTTTAACATAGCTAGCACATTCCCAACTCCAAGCCTCTTCTCACATCCTTTCCTTCCCTTCCACCTGGAATGCTCTGTCTGGCTGACTGCTGTTTTTAAAAGCCCAGTTGAAGCCTTGTGAAGTCCTATCTGACCAAAAACCTCTAATCCCCCAGGCCACTCCCAACACTCCCCCTTATAGCACAGCAGGGCCTCATCTCCCATCTCTTCTCCCAGCACCTAATACAGTGTGTGGCATGGTTCATGCCCAATGTGTAACCTCCACAAGGCAAAGTCTTCCTACTCATTCAGCTCAGCATCCACCCCGCCCTCCACACATACTCAGTGCCTGGCCTAGGCACCATGCCAAGCACTCGGGGTGCTCAAGCAGTCAGTGCCAACAGGTAACTCCCTACCTGTTGGACAAACCCGCTGCACTGGGTGCTGACGATCCTTTCTGGGAAGCCAAATCGATACACCAGCTTGAGGAGCTGCTCGGCCGTCTCCTCGGGGGAGCAGGTCTTCATGGGGGCGGCCTCGACCCATCGGGTGAAGTGGTCTACAACCACGAAGATGAAGCGGGCACCCCTCGCTGTCTGCTTCATAGGCCCCACGAGTTGAAGACCAATGAGGTGGAACAGACCTCTGGCCTGGGGGCACAAAGGGCACGATGAGTGGGGCTCAGAGAGAAGCCACAGCCAACTGCGCAGCCAGAGGTGAGCTCAGAAGGGGAAGCAGCAGGCCCAGGGACACCCATGGGCCGGTGTGTGGGTGCTGGGAGTCAGGAAGCCAGGGTCCATTCTCCTGAACTGCCCCCCCAATGCCTCAGCTTCCTGATCTGAACATCCCACCAGCCACCACAGAATGATGGGACTGGCAAGGACCTTAGAGAACAGCCCATGACTCTAGAGTAGGTGTGTAACCCTGGGTAAGGTGGCTTCTCCTTGGCAGCCTGTGGTTCTTACATTCTCAATATCATGGAAGCTTTAAGGGCTCCAGGGGCTCCTTATTGGGGAGCTGCCTTGTTCCAGCCTTCCTCTCCAAGCTTAGCGTACAGGTCAGGCCCCTTTACCAGTGACACTCCGGCCAGCCTGATCTCCTGGCCTTCTCCGAAGCATCCCATCTCCCAACCTTTGAAAAGACAGGAAGGGACTCCTTTCTCACCTGCCCACCTAATAATTCCCATCTTTCTTGTAAGCTAGAGTCAAATGCCACCTCCTCCAAAAGGCCTGTCCTTACCTAGTCTTATTTTGGAATGAAGTAGTTTCTGTCATAGACAAATGCATTTGAGCATCTTTAAAGCAGTGGCTGAAACAATATTCATTGATTTTAGAGCTGTTACTGAGAATGCCTCCTTAGGTATTTTGAGGCAAGGCTTTTTGAGGTATTTATTATCTGAATTTAGACAAGGTTTTACCTTCACGTTGAGTGCAGTCAACCTTATGAATGCTGGATGCAGTGGAATTGTCTGTGGGTTTTACTTGAAGGCTGGTGATGTGGAACCATTTTAAGTTGTTCTAATGAAAAGTGAGACCCCAAACACCCAGCTTTTCCACCGCAAGCATTGGGTCAATCTAGTCTGAGTTTTTTTCTGCTGCCAATAGCAAATGCTTTTCCATTAATGGAGAATTCCTGCCTTTCCAGCATTTTAGATATGACAGTCTCCATAAAGGTGTGGCTTTGGAGGAATTGCTTAAATTCTTTGGCTAATTCTTTTTGTCTTCAGCTATATTTTTTCAGCAAGTACTTTGACATTAACAATTTTGAGGGGAAGTAGCCTTATTAATTATTAGCTCTTTGGCTTTACCGAAGCAAACGCAGTACTTGCTGCTATGTTTTCTCTACAATGATGACTAAAATATTTACAGAGAAAAGGCCTGTTCTGCGTCAGGTACACAGGCCGCGCCGCCCCCGGCCTGCACTGGACTGGAAGCTTGCTGAAGCAGGGGCTATAGCATTTGTTTGGTACCCCAGCTCCAACTGTGGTGAAGGCCCATAGTGAATGGTTGATGAATTCTAAGTTTCCTTCTTATTCACATACCTGGGAATGGGGACCCCACGTAGGACTCTCTATATCAAAGAAACAAGAACCAACCTAGTAGGTGGAGGAGAGAAAATCCCAGGCAAAGGAACCTAATAGAGGGGATGGAGGAAAGGACCTTGGGAGGTAACCCGGCCATTCCCTGCTAGGTCCAGCAGGTTCTTAGCATACCTTGGCCCTTAGGGATACCCCCAAACTCACCCTAAGAACCAACAAGGCAAAGTACCTGGGCCGCAGGGAGCTCCCTTCGGGATTGGGGGGGCTCCTTCTTGGCCTTCAGTGGCAAGGGTGGATCTGCCTTAAGCACTGTTGTACCTTCTTTCTTAGGAGCACGGGTTGTCTTGGCTTTCTTGAAGGACTCGGTTTCTCCTGTCTGTAAGGACAAAGTACCAAACTGGGGCTCCATCCTGGCCAGGACAGGGCCCCCGTTCTGCTCCCCACCCAAGGGGTAAAGAATGCCATGCCACCCTTGAGGAACAATTAAGGCTTTTAGCACCTTCCTTTCCCCATTGGATCCTTGGAGGGACAGACGTGGCCAGGGCAGGGAAGTGCAGGGGGATGGAGCCCTGAGTTTCCAGAGCTGCAGGACACCCACTTACCCGAGTAGCTCGGGTCTCCTTCTCTGCTAGTTTGTCCTTCTGGCATTTCTTACACTCCTTGACCTAGAAGAGAGGAGATGGCCAAGCTTGTAGGCCTGGCAGGAGCTGGAGGCTAGACCTCCCCCTCCACCCCTCCTTTTTCCATTTAACCAGGCTGTTTTATTGAAGTGATTAGTTAAACAATAAGGAAATTAAATTGGAGAAGGTACAAACAAAGGGCTGGCTAGACCAACAACCAGCATCCCTAAGACGGGCATTAGCATTCCCATTTTAATAGCAGGAAAAACTGAAGGTCACAAATTAAGTGAGTTGCCCAAGGTCACAGCCTCAACAAGTGTCAGAATCAAACCTAGGCTCCCAGTCCAGGCTTCCCTTCATGGGCAGCACTGCCCCAGTCTGCGCCCCAACCCCCTCCTCCCAACCAGAGGCTCACAGGGCTCTACCTGAGACACAGTTTGAGCATCAGCCAGCAATTTTCCTGGAGGAGTTAAGCTGGCTCAGAGAGAAGAGAGGCTCAGAACAGAGCTCGGAGCCCAGGAGCTCATGTATTTGGACCCAGAAGGCTCAGCTCCACCACCCCGTCAGCTGCAGGCCCTCAGGCAGGTCACTGACCTACTCCAGACCTCAAATATCCTTCTAAGGATGCAGGGGTTAGCCCGGACCCAGAGCCCAAAGAGTTCGTGGCAGCAAAAAAGAAGGAAGTGCTCTCACCGGGAGTGAGTCATAGTTATTCTAAAGCAGCTTCTGGAATTGGGGGAGGGGGCGGAGTCCTTAAGCCGATTTAAGCGGGGTGGGGGGCGGCATCCTTAGCTCCATTTAAATCTTTAATAGGAATCGTGGGCTAATTTCAGGTTCCAATGAAACAAAGAGAGGTTCTGGCCGCCTCCAGGGAAGGAATGAAGCACAGCTAGCGTTTTTTTTAAAAGAAAACCCTCGTCACTAATCCTTGCTTAAAAGCAGCAAAAGAGAAAACTTGGCTTTACCTCGTGCCCCCAGCCAAGCCCCTCAATCGCTCTTTTCAAAACTGGCGCAACATTCGAATATGTCTAGTGACAGACTATGGGCCATCCTGGCGCTGGACACAAGGGAAAAGAGGAGGGGGAACAAGCACCTGAGCCCCCCAACCCATCCCCAGTCTCTCTAACTAAACAATCAAATCCCTCTTTTTACCAAAGAGAGTCCCAAGCAAAATCTTCCTGCCTGTGACCCGGCAGTAAAGGGCGGGTGGGAGTAGCGAATACCCTTAGGGGTCCGGAATCGTGCCAGCAAAGTGGGTGGGGGTGGCAGCCCTGGCGAAGCTGTAGCCAAAGCAAATGAAGGCACTTGGCCGCCCCCATTTCAGTCAAGCCTCCTCTTTTCAGAGGAGCAAAAAGGGGTCCACGAAGGAGAGAAGGGCAAGAATGGCCAGCAAAGGAGGTCCTTCACTTTTCTGGGTCCCTTCGGTGACCATCAGTCTGGGAAAGCTGAGGGACCCCTTCTCAGAAGAAGCTTTTAAAAGGCCCCAAAATAGAGGATTCCAAAGCGAGTCTGAATTTGCAAAAGTCACATTAAACACACACACTGTCCCAAGTTAAGAAACCTTGCTGGGGTTAACTGAGGGGAGGGAATGATTTACTCCACCAGCTGAGTTGAAACACCAAAGAAGATTGAATTTGGTTGGAAGAGTCACTGAACCAGGGAGTCAAGCTCCACCAGGAAATGCCAGCCCACCCTCAGAAACCCAAGAGGGAAGAAAGGGGGAGAATTATTTGTATCCAGAATGAGTTCTTTTGAAGATTTTAGGGTGGGATTTGATTTATAAAAAAGCTGGCCTCTGGGCTTCCCCTAACTCTCCACCCCTCCTTACATTTGCAAAATAAGCTTGGGGGTGGGGGTCAGGAGGCCCAGGAAAGACTATTCCAAAGAAGAGGAGGCTTCCAGTTCCAAAACAAGACCGTTTGAAAACACCCCACTGCAAAAAGTGAATTCTTGACCCCTCTTTGAAGGGAGTCTACTTCTAAATCTGAACTCGTTACCCATTTCCGGGAGTCATAAACCACTCCAGGCCAGTAGTAGGACTTGGTGACGTTGCCCCCGGTCTTCCGGATGCCCAAGTGGCCATCCTCAGAGATGTGGGCTTCAAGGAAGGCTTGCCTCTTTTCCTCCTGGGTAAAAAGAATCTTCTGCTTTTTACCTCTGCCCTTGTAGTAAAGGTGATTTCCTGGCAAAGGAAACAAAGCAAAAGCAACAACCAGGTGCATTACCTGGGACCCGAAGTCGTCTGTCCTCCCCCTCCCCACCTCCCCCAAGCAGAGGAATCCTAATAGGTCCCGCCCCAGGCTCAGAGATGAGTGCCCTGATTCTAGAGCGACCTTCTCCTCTTCAGCCCTCACATGCAAAAAGCCAGTAGGTAACTGCTTGGTGATGAGATGAGTGAGCGCAAAGGAAGGGAGCGAGGGACTCTGGGAGGTGGAGCTGAGGTCAGAGAGCGCCCCAAGGGTGTGGAGGGAGGCAGGATGGATGTGGTTCTGCATGGAGGAGCCCACCCTCTTGCACCTCAGCTTGATAATAGGGAGAAATCGGTGTGGGGAAAACAATGTTTAGTGTCTGATTATTCTCTACCCTCGTGGTCTGTCTTGGGAGCCACATTTTCCATCAACTCATTCTCTTTCCTCCCACTGATTCTCTTCTCCAATTCCTCATTTCTGGAAGGGGATGCACCACCATCCCAGACACCCAGGTCCAGACCCTCTCAATCCTTGCTTGGCTCCACTCAGTCCACACTCAGTCAGGCGCCTCCATCTACACTATCCTCTTCAGGGCAGTCTAGCCACCTCGGCCACTTCCACCACTACACTCTGCCTCCCTTTCTAGAGGCTTCCTTCTCCCAGCTGCCAGGGCCACCAGACTGGGGGCAGCCTTGATCACTTCTCATCTGCATTATTTCAATAGCCTTCTCATTGGCACCCCCTTCCTCAACGCCCCATCCCCCGTCCATCCTCCAGGCGGCGGCCAAAAGCGGATCCCTTAAAGGAGCAGTCGGAGTCTGTCCCATGCTGTCCTAATTCAGTAGACTCCATCGGCTCCCTACCGTATCTAGGATCGAGGCAAACTGCAAGGCATTGTCTATAGCGTTGAGCACATGGCCCCTTCCTACCTCTCCCCTCACCCGCAGAAGGTCCAGCCGAGTTGGCTTTTGAATGGCTTCTCCACTCCTCTCGGCCCCACCCCACACATGTACCTACAAGTTACTCTCCCCCACACCCTCCTCTTCCATCACCCCGAGGACTTTTCCGTGTCTCTCTCCGCTAAGACCATGACAATATGCCCACCTGCTCCAGCCCATTACTTCCTTCCAATCTATCTGGACCCCCGTGAGACGGTCACGTCAGTCCTTCGCCGGCCTCTCCTCTGTAGGCTCCCATCCACTCCCTTCCACCAAAAGGAGCTCAGCTCTGACTGCCACTTCCCAGTTATATTTCAGGGGCTTCCTTTAGGATCAAATAGGAATGCCTCAGTTGGGTACTTAAGCACCTTTCATCCTTCCTTTCTAGGCTTATTAGACATCAGATCCCCTTCGAGGACTCCGTGGTGCGATCAGGCTGACCCGATGGTCCCTTCACACAACCTTCCATCACGCGCCTCCACACCTTTGCACAAGCTGTGCCACCTCATGCCCCCCATGTGTTCCCTTCCTCATCCCCAACTCTTAAAACCTCTGCTTTCTCTCCGAGTTCAGCCTAAGCGCCATATCCTTCTTGGAACCCGTCCTGACTAGCCTGCTCCCATCCCCCAAAGCGGCTAGTGCCTCCCAATGGAAATAATTCTGTTTGTCATGTCATGATAAAATGTCCCCCAAACAAAACGCGCTTCTGGCGGGCAGGGGCCTTTTCACTTTTGTCCTCGTACTGCTCCCCAGGCCAACCACAGTGCTGGCACCAAGTAGGCACCAGCCCATTAGATTCTCCTTTTTGAGCATAGCACGTTTTGTCTCCCCGACTGTCCCCTCAAGAGACACGCAGAGACAGGGTGTGTCTGGGGGAGACAGGCAGGTGCTGTGTTCTTTAGCATCTAGCACTAGGCTTTGTACATCCTAGAAACTGGAAGGCAGCAGAGCAGGAACACAGCAAAGGCTAGGGACGGGGAGGGAAGGAGGTAAGCTGGGATCTTCTTCCCTAGCCACTGACACTAGCTTCCTGAAACCTTAGGCAAGTTACTAAAATCACTTTAATGGAAGAATCTTGCGAAGTGAGCAAGAGATACGGCAGGAAGAAGATGCCCTGGGCTTCAGCATCCAGGAACTCCTGACCGTATTCATTCTAGGGGGAGAGGGTCTGAGTTCAGGGCCAGCCATCCTCTGCCCCTCCAAAGTCAAGGTCAAGGGCCCTTAGTAAAGGGAGGAAGGAGACTGAGGAGGGACCAGACTTAGGGCATTCCACGTGGGGGACACCAACGGC
>CM053623.1:460966336-460988291 GCA_028646595.1 Phalanger gymnotis
TTACAACCCAGGATCTGTGTGTCCAATTTGCCATTAACATTCCACAACATGGTATATGCTCATAAAATATCAGGATAAGGAAAAGTCACATAATTCAAGATAATGTCTGGGGCTGAGGCTTTCATCCTTCATGAACATAGACCAAGGGATGCTCCATCTGGGTTTGTTGACACAAGATAGAGACATCTCTGAGCCTGCTCAGGGAACAAAGAGACTGTTAGGATCAGGCTTTCCTCTGGTTAATTAGTTGACATTCCTTGGAGCAGTCACGGGGCCCAGGGACATTTGCCGAACAGCAAATGGCAAGATCTAAGTCCATTTTCCTTATGCAAACTGGGGTTTTTAATTAGGGGCTGGGGGCAGGGTCTTCCTAGCAATAGCTGGCTGCTCAGGTGCCACATCTCAGCCTCCTCTCATCTGATTCCTGGGACAAGTGGTGCCCCCCACTCCCGACTGTGAGGCCACTCTCATTGTCCAAAGCTTTCCCAACATCCAGTCACATTGGCCTCTGGCTTCCACGGTTCCTAATTCTGCCCTCTGGGGACAAATGTGGTCTTTCTGCCAGTGGACAGCCATGTGGTCTCTTCCTGATCTTCTCCAGGCTGAAGGTTCCCTCAGCCCATCCTCCAAGGGAGGGTCCCATTCTATTCCGCCTTCTCCAGCCCATCGCCTCCTTTGTCATCCCCACTCCCTCACTTCTCTAATCTCTCCCTGTCCACTGGACGCTTCCTGCTGCCCACAAACAGGCCCATGCCCATCTCTTTCCCGCCCTCAGAAAGCTTGAGCTGAACCTCCATCCCTGCTAGGTACTATCCCTTATCTCTCCTCCTCTTTGTGGCAAAGGCTGTCCACAACAGGTGCCTCTCCTTTCTTTCCTCTGGACTCCATTTGTGCTTGTGGAGGATGCTGTGCTAGAGTCTGAGGGACACCCTCGGACTTTGGTCTCAGTAAATATCCTTGTAAAAGCTTGCTGACGTTAATTGCTTCAATGAATAGTGGAGAGATGTCAGTTGGTTAATCTATCCTGTGAGGAGTACATTATTGGGGGCTCGTGAGTCATAGTTACTAGATAACCTCCCTGGGCTTTCAGGGTTGCCTCAAGTACCCTGAGGGGAACAGTAGTCAGCTGCCTCCCGCACCCTATTCTCCCCACCTCGACTTCTAGGAGCCCTGGGACAAGAATAGGACTGGGGACTCCCACAGATAGATTGCAGTCTGGATGCCTTCAGGGAACAGCTACATCAGGGAGGTGACCTGTTTCATCCCCAAAATATCTCTTCAAAAAACCAAGCCCAGATTTCTTTTCATACATCAGCAGGGGCCATCCCCAAGGTCCTGCCCTTGGGGGCAAATCCTCCTGCCCGTGGCCTTTTGAAGGGGACTGATTGCCCAGCTTCACCTGAGACCGAGCCTCAGGCAGATAGATCTGATCAGCGCTGAAGGGAAATCCCAGAGGCTTTTTAGTGTGGCTCCAGAGTATAAAAAGGGAGCTTGCACTCAGCTGCAGCCTTCCAAGAGCCTAAATCCCTGGGTTCCTCAACATGGCTTTTGAAAGTCGAAACTTAGCTTTTAATTTTTTTAAAGCCACTTAAAAATCCTCAGGGATCTCTGTCCTGACAATGCACTCTATTAAGATTGAGCCCATTTTTCAGGACAGCAACAGGTGTGGAGAATCTCCAGTGTGGGAGGAAAAGCCAATAGCCTCCCAAGTCCATGGATATTCCATCCAAGATTTGCTGATGGGATTCACTGACCAAGCAAGTGCTGTCGAGCTCTGAGTAGATCTCCAGCCACCAAACCCTACAAGCAAGTGTGGTCAGCTCCAAGGCCATTCAACAGTCTGGTGGATATGGTGCAACAGTGGGGACTCTGTTCTGTGCTTTGAACTGGAAGAGCCAGTCATTATCGGACTTGTTTTCCTTGGATAAAGATAAGAAAAACAGTCAATTCAATGGTGAGAAGATGGATCCAGCTGGGAGATGCTTCGCTGGTCCATGGCCAAGGAGATTGTCCCTACTGTGACAGAGAGGCACCAAGGTTCCTTGTATGCTCTCCTTCCCAGTGACACTCTAGAAAAGTCCTTTGATCATGTGGACATCTCTAATGGCTTAGACTGGTCCATGGATCACAAAATCTATTACACTGATAGCCCGTCTTACTCAGCAGATGTCTTTGATTATGATTTACAGATAGGAAGGTTGTTGTGTGTGTCCTTGTTTCCGAAGAGGACAATGACATCAAGGAAATGGCAGCATGACTCGAAGTTGATTTTGATTTGAGTGAGGGAAGGCTGTTTGAGGTCACCAGCCTCACTTTATCCTCCAAAGCCATCTGAGTCCAGGGGCCTGATATTCAACAGGACGACTGGAGATGACCCAGGGTGCAATATTTTACAGATAGGAAACATCACCAGCCGCAGAAGAGTGGATTAGATAGGGAAGGAAGAATACATTCCCGATGCAATATGCATTGATGCTGAAGAGAAGAAACTTGTTACAATGGAGGGAGAGGGATTTTGTTAGATCCGGAGACAGGGAAAAGCAGTCAAACAGTAAAGCTCCTGTGGACACATCAACTTAACTGCTGTTTTGGAGGAAAGGATTATTCTGAATTACACTGACCTCTGACCTATGGCCTCGATCCTGATAAACTTGCAAGACAATCTGAAGCAGGATTTTCAAGATACTGGACTAGGTATAAAAGGAATCGTCCCATATATATATGCCTTTTGCTGGATATACTCTGGACCCATACTGGAGTAATCTGCCCAGCCCTCGCCTTTTGCTGGAGTCCTTTGGCAGAATTTAGATTCAGTTAGACCGAGGAGAAAACACCCCAAACTGACTTTTTTCTAAAGATTAAATAATAGCCTTTGGCTGGTTTGGGCTATTGGAGAAGTTCCCTTTGGGGCCCATCCTTTTTCCCTGCCAAATGCAGAGGCCCAAAAGTACCTTGTGACACGAATGCTTCATCCCTGTTGGGAATAATCACTGGAGACTTAGTCACTTCCGTCAATGCATTGTAAAGTTCTCAGTGAGTGCTGTGAAATTGCCCAGGATAATCGTCCACCAGCAATCTGCCTCTTGTAAACTGCACTTGGGAGAGAGACCGCATGTGTTCTGTTTTGTCATAAAAAGATCTAGGACATCATCGGTACCCAAAAATATCAATCTACTTGCAAAAATAAATCTCTTCACATGGACAGACACTGCCAAACGCCAGTCTCTGTCCCAGAGGGTCTGATGTTAATTGAGCCCTGGGCTTAAGGCTTAAGGTCACTGTGTGGAACGAGTGAAGACCTCTCATAGAAAGGGGATGACAAATCAATAGAAATAAGTAGGATAGTGAGTCCCATTTCTCTACTTAGATGTTTTCCTTTCTGTAAGCCAAGCTAGTGACCATTAAGGCCCCCCGAGGATAAGAATACCAGATATTCTCATCCTGTGTGTTTACCTAAGGGCGAGAGGCACGAAAGAAAGAAGGCTAGAGGTGAATAAGTCAGCAACCATAAAATCCTCTGAGAATAAGGATAGGACACAGGATGCTCACCTCTTGTGCATTGACCCCAGGATAAGGGACCCCCGACTTGGGAGAAGAATGGATGAAAAGCCGGAAAGCCAGGTGCAATGTAGACGTGCAAGACCAGTTAGATGTAAGAATGATGGGAGACAAAATGGAAGGGTGCTGGGGGATATCTATCACAGATGTAAGGGTGATGGGAGGCATCCGTTGCAGAAGGGTGGTGAGAAAGGCCAGTTTGCCACAGATGTGAAGATGAGGTAACCAACAACCGGCTTCTGCCTGTCACCGATAACCAAACTATTTGTTCGTTGTCTTTGTCATTAAGATAGATTTATCACTTCAGATTGATGGGAGAATGGGATAAGAATGGTGGGAAGGTTATGTCCATCACTCGCTTGTCAAAGATAATTAAAACTTTGATCTTTGCCATTGTCACCGGGTAGATTTATCACGTCCAGATTGCACCTTCAAGCCAAGAGGAAGGAGGTTGGGAGGGGGAATTGTGGTTAGGGACCCATATAAGCACCCCAATTCTCTGTGTCCAGTGTGCTCTGACACTGAGAGGTGACTGGAATTGCCCTTTCCCATGGGATCGTAATAAATTTTCCTTTCTACTTTCACCTTGCGACGCCTGTTTTAATTCTTTGATTCATAAATTTGTCTCACACACAGTCACCATGTTCTCCAGACACATTTCTGGGCCTCTGCAAATCAAATCCTATTTATGTAACTCAGCAGTCCTTGTTTGGTTCACGAGCAGCTGCCATGTCATTTTTATTTTTAATTTCTGCCAAGAAATTTTGCCTTGGGGAGATAATCTGTTATACAGATTTTTCGGTGAATTAGTTATGTTGCTAATGAGGGCTTCATCTGGGAATGTTGCTGGCTGCTCTTTCTAGCAGCACAGCTGTGGGGTCCTTGCATGCTAAGCACAATGCTGTCTAATTCCACAGCAAAGGAATCTAGGAGCCACCAAACCCTGCAAAAGTTTACTTCAAAGTTCAGTTTCTGATTTTGACGGGATGGGTAATTAGGGGGAAAAAAAGCAAGCTGTCCGCAACAGATTCACAAAATCGCTGCTTTGATGTCTATTGGAAATATTTTATTTGGTCAATACACAAACAAACAAAAAACCACACCAAAAGCAGCCCCTGGGGGAGAGGGAGGAATGCATCGCAGGTTTGGGGAGCCAGGTCCTGGGAGGGTGTTGAGAAAGGACAGTGAGCTTGTGGAATCTAAACTTAGGTAGGTCTTAACTGGCCCAGCACTGAGTGCACCAGGAGTCTAGGAGGACGTGATGGCTCATCCCCCAGGGTCAGGGGCAAGCCCCACAACTACTATTTAGAAGACCCCTCAAAGCCATTCGGCCTCCAGGCTGTCTCTCACAGGTACCATCCCCCCCTCCCGTGGGGAGAGCCTCCTCTTTGGTCTTTGAACCTCCCATCTCCAATCCTGCTTCCAAAATCAGCTTGGCCACTGGACAAACCTTGACAGGTTCCCGTACCGGGATTAGAAATCTCTACTAGCTTCCTGAGGCTACTAGGAAAAGACACCAAGTCTGGCCTCACATTTCAAGCCCTCCTCGATCTGGCTTCAGATGGCCTCTCGGGGATGTCAGGATGACTCCTCGTCACAGTTCCCACCAAACATCATTCTCCAGAGAAGGTCAGTAATCTCCCATACCTCCAGTACCTTCGCACCCAGGCTGCCCCTCGATACCTTCCCCTTCTCATCTTCTCACCTCCTATCCCTTGCTTTCTTAAGGCCGCTAGCTAGGGGAAGGCCCTCGTTGGCCTTCCTCACATCTTCTTCTATTTACTTGTTCTTAAAGGTTGTCTCCCCTCCCCCTCTTTCCAGCTCCCGGTAAAACGTCAGTAGATGTCAAGAGCTGGCTCCTTTTGGTCTTCAAACCTAGTACACAGAGGGTGCTAACTAAGTGCTTGTTTATCGAGAGCGCTGCTTTTTGAGGGAGCCGAGAACAAAGAGACATCGAGCGAAAGCAAACAACTCAGGAAGTCTCCAGAAGGTCACCGGGCGCCGAGGCCCTGAAGAGGTCGCCCGACAGAACAGGCCTCCCCACAGTCTGCAGAGGAAGAGACCAGAGGTACAAAGCAAAACCGCATTTTTATTCGTGGCCAATCTGCCAATTAGTCTTGGGTGACTGGACTTCGGAACAAGGGAGAGTGAAATGAGTTAGTGAGAAAGGGCACGTTTTAAAAAAAGAAACATCAACTTTGTTAACATAAAACACACAAAAAGATTCCAAAGTGGGCACAGAAACCAATTCGACGATTCTGTTCTGCTTTGTTAAAATCAACACATGATTTTAAAAAACTGTTTCTAACTCAGGTTCGCAGTGTCATCTACAACCACTCCTCTTTTCAGGTTTGAATGTGAGTGGGTTTGTTAAGTTAGAAAATGGAGAGGGGGGTGGGGGGAGCGAGTGGCCAGGCCTGCTGCAGTCACCAGGGCAGGGGACAGTGAGGGATGGGCCCCTCCTTCTAGCTATGATCACTGAGGGCTGGAAACCAGAGAGATGCAGGTTGGAATTCCACCAGACAGCAGCGAGTCACGGCCTGTCCTTTTAACAGGGAACTGAGGCCTTTCTGCCCTCAGTGGGATAAGCCTGTGGGTCACCGGAGAAAAGCCAGAAGACGAGAGGATAGACCCAGGCGTCGTATGGCAGGAGAGCCCCAGGAGGGGCGGGCACCAGTGAGGAAGGCCTCTGGAAAGCGGCTCTTTCCAAGTTACTCTGAGAGCTCAGGACTGCTGTGATGTGTGTGATGAGGCCGAGATCAGCGCCCCCCTTTCCAGAGCCCCCAGCCAGAGAGAAGCCTCCGGAGGCATTCTAGAACCAGCTTCTAGAGGGCACTAAGTGTGGGAGAGGAGGGGAAGAGAAGAGCAGAGAGCCGGGCCACCCCTTGGGGTCGCTGATCTGACCAACAGCACGATCGGGAGAGTCGTCCCCCACGGCCCCCCCGCCAGGCCTGAGGTTCAGGGCCCTCAGACAAGGACCAGCCGGACACAAACAGGGGCCCCGCGTGGGCCACAAAGCCGCCAGCTCCGCGCTCACCAGCCACCTTCGGTCAGTCTATCACTCCGGTGCAGAGCTGGGCTCCTGTCCAGAGAAGCAGGCGTCGCACTGGAACCTGGTCGTCCAGTCCTCATTTCTGCACCGCTGCTTCACGCACGTCTGATGGGCCCAGGCCCAACATTCTTTACACTGCATCTGGCAAACCCCCAAATCCCCATTAGATTTTAACCCCCTTGAGGGCAAGGACTGTCTGCTTAACACAGTGCCTGCCATACAGTAGGCACTTAATAAATGCTGATTGAATTGGATTGGGCACCACTTATTCCTACTCAGGAAGTTTACCTGCCCTCTTCCCCATGCATTTTGGTTTTTTTTTGGGGGGGCAGGGCAATTGGGGCAATTAGGCAATTGCCCAAGGTCACTCAGTAAGTGTGTGAAGTGTCTGAGGCCAGATTTGAACTCAGGTTCTCCTGACTCCAGGGCTGGTGCTCTACTCACTGCGCCCCCCCCGCCCCCATGACTTTTGATCTAATGCCAGGGAATCTTCACCTTGCTTGGGTCATAGACCCCTCATGGGGTAAAGAAGTTCTCATCAAACGTATCCCAGAAGGATGCTGCTATATTGTCTCCCCCAAGAAATCTGGGGTACAATGGGGGCTGAGGAAAGCCAAGTCACCTCAGAGGCATCCGGTGAACCTCACCACATGCAATAGGAATCTCCCGGTGCCAAACTAGCCACTGCCTGAAGCAGGCGACGCCAGGGCCCTGCTACCGGCAAGCAGCCCGGCCAGTCTTGGAACAGCCCCCAGTTAAAGCTTCCAGATTTGCTGCCAAATTTGTAACTTTGCAATTTCCCCCTCGCTGCTCCAAGGTCTGAGCTCAGGGTTGAGCAAGACAAGATTAACCAAAGCCTCAATCACTGACCTGGAGACTGGTTGTTGTGCAATCCAGGTAGACACAGAGCATCTTGGGATGGGAGGCAGAAGGGCCACCAAGAAAGCAGGTAAAGGCACTGACTCACCATTGTGAAAACTTCACTGTTCCCCTTGTCAATGAGCTGGCTACAGTACAGACACATGTCCTCCATGCTGAGGATGGCCATCGTGACCGTCTCCAGCTCCTCATCCGGGGGCAGCTCTGAGGAGGCTGTGGGGAAGGGAGCTGGGGGCAAACTTTCATCGCTGTCTGAGCCTCCTTCTAACTCATCCTCCGAGCTAAGGTCCTCTTCTTCAGACTCATTCTCCACCTAAAAGCACAAGACCCCAAGCCCTGGGAATCAGGGTTGCCAATCTCTGCTCCCTAAGCCCCTTAAAGTCCCCAAGACGCTTCCCTTCCTTTGCTTTCTTCCACCTGACCCTATCCCATCCATCTTCGTGCTGCTACCGGTCCACATCTGGACTGCTGAGGACACAAGCCCCCTGACCATCCCCCAGCCTACCCTGCACCTTCCAGCATCACCCCTTTGTTCATGTGTCCTCAGTCAGAAACTTTCCATGGCTATCCATTATCTACAGGACCAGGGCAGAACTGATCAGCCTGGCACTCCATGCCCTAAAATCTGCTGCTTCTTCAGTTACTCCTCCAGTACCTCCAGTTCCTACTCCTACAGTTCACCTCCAGTTACTCAGACCCAGTGTCAGAGGCAATTTCTTCCTTGTCTGTGTGAAGGCATGGGACTCGACATCCTCTAAGGTACCTTCTAACACGAGGGTCTTATAATGACAGCAGTGATAGTAGCAGCTGGCATTCACGGACCCATGAGCTGGCAAAGCCCTTTCCAACATAACCCCTCATACCACCACCTCACATGGGTGAAAGTGAGATTCAGGTCCAAAAACATCTCCGTTTTCAGACTTATTCGCCATACAGTGTTTAAAATTTAGATTCGTCTAGGTTTAAGTGAATATTGCCTGAAATCAATTTTCACCGAGATGTTGGCACAAAAGTTCTTAGCATTCAAGGGAATTAAAAGCAAGAAAATCAGGTTGCATGTTACCAATTTGATTTTGTGTATTTATGGCTTTATGTGGGCATTTCATGGTTACTGTTAGAAAAAGTGCCAATTTATGTTTTGTTATAACGAAATGTATGCAGAAAAATGTACTTTCAGCTGTCTCTAGCGAAAGCTGACAGGTCTTCGTGGCCACAGGAAGCTAACCACCCCTTCTCCAGAAGGTCACGTATCGACATTCAGTTTTTTACTTTCCCACGTTTTCTAGGAATGTGCCCCACGGAAGGTGAACACTGTCCTGTGTTATCTCCCCAACTATGCTGTGAGCTGGGTGCTATTTTCCCCATTTGACAGATGAAGACACTGAGGCAGAGAGGGAAATGGACTTGCCCCAGATCACACAACTTAAGCAGGTCTGAGGTAGGGGCTTTGAAGTCAAGTCTTCCGGACCCCAGGACCTGAGCTCTATCTACCAATTGTGGCACACGGCCTCCCCAATGGCAGACGGACGCCCCTATAGCATTGAAGATGGCTATCGTAGTCCCCTGAGTCTCATAGGCTCAGTATTTCCAGGTCTTTCAACTAAGCCTCCTGTGACTGGCATGAGATTATGGTCTTTCCCAGGTTAGATGGTCATCGGCTTCTCAATACCCTTCCTAACAGAGCCCCATTGAGTCCCTAGGCCCATGGCTGACTCCCCTCAGCTCTAGGCAAACTGACCTTCCATTTAGCCAATACTGTGATGTGGCAAATGGCAGGCCCAAGTGCTCCAAGAACATCCAAGGAGACCTCATATCAATCTCTCTCCTCTCCTGCGAGGCCTCCCCTGCCCAGGCCGCTCCATGCCAGGCCACGCCACGTGCAGGAAGAACATGGAGCTTAGCACAGGCAGGAGCTTTGGGACTCACACCAGAACATGCCACTGGCAGGGAACTTATCTGTGGCTGGCTGAGTCCACCCTTCCTTAGGTACCTCTCCCAGCCGCAGGACCCTCACCCAACAGAAGGAGAACACCAAGCCCATGGCCCAAGTACGAGTGCCTAGCAGCAAAGACCTCTGCCAAGAGACAGGTGAGCAGAAGGTGGATGGAGGGAGAAGGGATGATGGGTAGACAGGCAGATGGCAGATAGGCAGACTGATGGACAGAGGATGAATGGATGGAGAGGCAGGTGAGCAGGCAGGAGGAGCCCCTTACCTGCTTTTGTAGGAAGAGAATTTTTGGTAGCTGGAGGTCCCAATTAGCAAGGCTTCTTTTCACCACCAGTGTGAGCAACCTGAAAACCAAAGCAGTTTGTTGGGGTTCCACAGAAAGCGGGGAGGGGAGGCAGCCCGGGTAGTCTGTCCCTCCCTATAGCCCTGCAGTCCTTCCTTCAGGCCTGGACCAAGTGAGGCCCAGGGACACGCACGCGCGCGCGCGCGCGCACACACACACACACACACACACACACACACACACACACACACACACACACACACACCTTCTTTCAGAAGTAAAGGTGGGTCTCATTCGACACCCTGCTAACGAACGAAGATTTCAAGGTTACAAAGGATCCCAAGTCACTTCTGTAAAGTGGGAGCGGCCAAGAGAAGTGCAGAGGACATGGAGCCTGGAGAGAAGCCTGGCTCAACCAAGCACTCTCTGTGTGACCGAGCCTTAGTGTCCATCTGTGAAATGGGGCTGGGGCATAGTGAGCCACAAAGCAGCAGCTGCCCAGGGAGCTTGCAGGTCCAGAGTCAGAGTCAGAGGGACCTTCAAGACCCTCTTGTCCAAGCCCCTCATTTTACAAATTAAACTGAGGCCTAGAGAGGAGTGTGTGTGTATGTGCATGTACATGTGTGTGTATGTATGTATGTGCGTGTGTGCATGTATGTGCATGACCACATGTGTATGCACATGTGCATATATGTGTGTACATGTTTATGTGTGTGTATGTGCACGTGCACATGTGTATAGAGGGGACTAGCCAAGGCCACACCTATAGACTTTGGCCTACAGAAATGTCCCTGGCATACATCTCCTCTCTCCTCAGCTAACCTGCGGAATCTCTTAGAGGGGAAGGATCAAGTCATTCAAGAATTTTTTTCCCTCCTGGCTCTTCCCTATATAGCCACATTGGCCCCTTCTGAGAAGACTCACCCCCTGGAGTCTGGGTTAAATCTCTCTTTCAGGGGGAGAGAAATCAAAGTTAAGTGACTTGCCCAGGGTCACACAGCTAGTAAGTGTCTGAGGCTAGATCTGAACTGAGGTCCTCCTCTGATCCTCTAACCACTGTACCACCTAGCCACCCCCAGGCAAATCTCTTAAATCAAAGACAGAGCCTGGAGATGGAGGAGGCCAATGTTTCCCAAGGATCACACAGGGCTAGCCAGGCCAAGGCTATAGACACAAGGAGGGAAAGTCTGGAAGACAGGAGCTCTCTGACTCCCTACAACGCTCCAGTGTTCGTGCCACAGACACGTCGCGGACGGATGCCCTCTCACCTCTTCACAAAGGCGTTGGTCTCTTCCAGGAGCCCATGCGCCTGTGGCTCATATTTAGCCACGAGGTCACACTGGATGCTTGTCCGCATTCTCAAAATCTGATTTAGCTGCAAGAGATGGGGGCGGGAGAGATGGGACATCGGGAAGGTAGAGAGACACAAATGCTGCCCCTTCCCCTGCAGGCAGGGGCCGGTCTGGGAGCAGCCCCTGGGACAGTGCTAAGACCTACCCGCGTTCAAACTGGAACTCGGCTCCTAACTAACTACAAGTACACAGATCCCTGGCAAGCACCTTTTCCCTTTACCTACAAAGTGAGGACTGAAGGATCTCTAAGGCTCCCTCCAGATCTAGAACTCGGAAAATTCTAGCACGCTTCTCCTAAGTTGCATTGAACCCTGAAACATATTTGTCTCCAAGCTTTTGCTCACATGCTTCTCTTCCACCTGTAATGCCATCCATCCTCCTCCTTCTCTGCCTATCTGAACCCAACTTATCTTCCAAGGCTCACCTGAATTCCAGTCTTTCCCTTCCCTGAAGCCAGCCCTTACCTGCCAGGCTCCCACAGAATATCTCATCTCCCACCCAACTGGTGACCTCCACAAGGGCAAACACCACCCTTTATATCTGAGCACCCAAAGTGCCTAGACACTGTCCTAAGCATTTGGGGTGCTCAAGCAGTCAGTGCCAACAGGTGACTCCCTACCCGTTGGACAAACCCGCTGCTCTGGGTGCTGACGATCCTTTCTGGGAAGCCAAATCGATACAGCAGCTTGAGGAGCTGCTCAGCTGTCTCCTTGGGGGAGCAGGTCTTCATGGGGGCGGCCTCAACCCATCGGGTGAAGTGGTCTACAACCACGAAGATGAAGCGGGCACCTCTGGGCGTTGGCTGCATGGGCCCCACGAGTTGAAGACCGATAAGGTGGAACAGACCTCTGGCCTGGGGGCACAAAGGGCACAGTGAGCAGGGCTCAGAGAGAAGCCACAGCCAACTGTGCGGCAAGAGGTGGGCTCAGAAGGGGAAGCAGCAGGCCCAGGGACACCCGAGGTCCAGTCTCCTGAGCTGCCCTCCCTAGAATCCTGAAAGAGTAGCCACCCCCAGTGCTTCAGTTTCCTCATGTGAACATCCCACTGGGTACCGTGGAATGGCAGGACTGGCAAGGACCTTAGGGAACAGCCCATGACTTGGAATAAGGCTCGGAAATCCTGGCCCTGCTGCTGGGCAGGCAGCCAGCTATTCCTGGCTCTGCCAGCCTCTCAAATCTCCATTTTATCCCCGTGGTTGTACTTGGGGATAAGTGTGACACACGGAAGGGTTTTCTAGCTGGTTGGCATGAAGGGAAACCCTCATCGCAACCTGGCAAGGGGCTTTGGGAGAACCGCTCAAGAAAAGAATCAGATGAAGGGGACTTAGAAGTGAAACGAGTTTTGTCTTGTCTTGCTGCTCCTCACCCTTCCCTCCGCCCCCCACACTTGCACCCTCTCCTCCAGACTGACTCATTTCTGGGACAGAGGGAAAAAAGTAAAAACTCCTGAATGTGTCAGACCCCCTGCTTTGTGGGTTTGAGCTGTCCCTCCCCTCCTGCCCTACAGTGGAGGCTGTGGCCCTTCAGCCCTCCCATCACTTGTTCTAGAGCCCAGAGGTCATTGACCAAGTCTGAGTCCTCTCTTCTTCTCTGGTAGATGTCTAGTGGAAGATTGAATGGCCCCCACAAACCTCCCTGGAGGATTGTGGGGTAAACAAAGTACCTGGGCCGTTGGTGCCACTTTCTTGGGTGCTGCCAAAACTGGGGGTAGGAGTTTCATCTTGGGAGGGAGGGAGGGCTCCTTCTTGCCCCAAGGTGTTAAGGGCTGGCCCTCCCAAGGTTTCAGGAGCTTTTCCCTCTTAGGTTCTGAGGGTGAGTCTGTCTCAGGTGCCAAGGCCTCTTTCCTCTCTGGTTCTGGTGGCGAGTCTGTCTCAGATGCCAAGGCCTCTTTCCTCTTATGCTTCTTAGCTTTAACCTGTGACTGAATGGGAAGCATCTGTTTGTGCCTCCAACAAAGATGAAGGCAAGACTGTCCTGTCTCTGTCCACCCACCTGAAGCAGTTCTAACTTCCAAGCTCTGCATTTCAAATTGTCCTACAAGCCCTCCCTTACCTTGGCATTCCGGGCTGCCGACTCTGCTAACCTGTCCTTCTGGCATTTTGGACATTCCTTCACCTGGGATGGAAAAACCAAGCTGTGTCAGATGGACAGAGAGAGGTAGGTTTGCTCCCAACAGCTCACTACCTGCCCTCTCCCTGTGCCCACACCCAGCCATCACTTGGCTTACACCTTGGACCCTTTTGGCCTTTCAGGAAGCCTATGGGCCCCTTCTCACTTCCCCAACAAAACCAGATGAAGGGATGCTCTGAAGTTTATGATTCACAAACCCCTGCCCTATAAAATGGCCACAGCCAAGGGACCTGGACAGTGGCATAGGTCTGTGCTGACCAGTCTCTAGGGAGCCCCACTCACCAACACAGAAGAGGGCTCATGAGATGGAAGATTTAGGGCCGGAGAGCCCTGAAGAATGAGAAAACCCCCATGCCCAATCCACCAACAAGCATGTATTAAGGGCCTACTATGAGGGCCTACTATGTGCACATGCTGGGAAGGGGCTGAGCCAGTCAAGTTCAACCAACCCTCGAGGGTGAACACTCACAGTGCTACACTCCCAAACAAACAAAATAGATTGAAAGCTGCTTGGGTGGGGTGGGCTGGGGAAGGAAAGCTCTAAGTATTAAGCCTGTGGGGTCTTTAAGCCACTGGGGTGGAGCAGCAGCAAAGCCTTAAAGAGAACCTGGGGGTGACCAGGGAGCACAGAGCAGAGAGTCTGGGAAGGGCCTGGGGAAAAGGGGATGAATGTTATGCGTGGGGAACTGCCAGGCCAACAAGGAAGACAAGCCTGCAGAGATTGGTGGGGAGCAGGCAGTGGCAGTCAAAGGCAGGCTAGTCCCAGTTACTCAGCCTGGGGAAGAGGTGGGATTCCAACCATCCGGCCCTCCTGAGATTCCCTCCCCTGGGCAATCAGTCTCTTTCCCGGAGATTCTCCCTTATCTGAGGATCAGTATCTTTGGAGGGGATGCAGCCCACCACTTATCTCACCTATAAAATGGGTATCATACAGCTACTCCCTGCCAGGGTTGTGAGAGGATCAAAGGTAGTGATATTTAGAAAGAATGCCCTAGAAATGCCAGCTCTAAGTGGACCAAGGGTTCCCTTTTGGCCCCTCCTTCTGCTCTCCACTGCACCCCCCCCCAGCCTAGCCCCAGCCACACTTACCCACTGCCGGGCGTGGCCGCTGATTCCTGGCCAGTAGTAAGATTTGGTGATGTTGACACCTGTGGCCCGGATGCCATGGTGCCTGTCCTCAGAGACAATGTGAGCCTCTTCAAATGCTTTCCTCTTCTTCTCGGGGGTGAAGAGAACTTTCTGAAGCTTACCTCTGCCGTGGTAGTAAAGTTCATTGTCTTGGAGGAAACAGAGGCATGTTCAGTTCCACCAAGAGTGCGGCGGTTCCATGGCCCCAGGCCCACCTCCTGGCTTCCGCTTTCTGTCTCTGGCCTCTCCTCACCCCTTAACCAGGGACTCAGTCTACACCCCAGCTGTTGATCTAGACCCCAAGACCCCGTCTCTTGCTGCCTGTCCTTTGGGATGGCTCCAAAATGGAACTCTCTTTGCCTCCCCCCTCATCAGTCGTGTCCAACGCTTCATGACCCCTTTGGAGGTCTGCTTGGCGGAGACACTGGAGGGGTTCACCATTTCCTTCTCCAGCTCATTTTACAGATGAGGAAACTGAGGCAAATGGGGTGAAGTGACTTGCCCAGGGTCACATAGCTTGTCTATGTCTGAGGCTGGATTTGAACTCAGGAAGATGAGTCTTCTGGACTCCAGGCCAAGCACTCTATCCACGGCCCCACCAGCTGCTGCCATCCTAATCAAAAAGGCCCCAAATCTTTGTACTTTTGACTACACGGGCATTCTCCTGCCTGGAGGATGCCTTCCACACAGGTGGAGAGAGCAGCCCTCCCATCCCTCCTTTCTGGAATAATCTGCCTCTAAGGTTTCTCCCACAAATAACCCCTTTCCTAAAGCTCTCCCCTAACAGCTGTCTGGCCTCCCCCAACCCAGTACAAGCCTCCTTACCTTTATGTAGGCATTTCTTCAGCCTCCCTCCCCCAACCCTAGGAGGCCATTGAAGGGGCTGAAAAGGACCAGCCACCAGCTCTATGTGGACAACCATGATGAAGCACATAAAGATTTGGGGATAGGGATGGGATCTGGACCTGTGACATCACTGGGAGCCCACAACCACTGGCCAACTGGCCAACAACAGAGGTCAAGGCATCTGTCCAAAGCCACATAGCTAGTAGCCTAAAACAATTCTGTGTACATTCCAGGGCTTGGGCTGTGAGGAACCAGACACGCGTTCTGTTCTAGGGACCTTTCCCATCACCCAGTGGAACCGCAGCCCCCTACTGAGGGCATGGACTTTGGGAGACCAGAGACTGCTCTAGGGGTTAGTCAGGCTAGGTGTCAGAGCCAGGCCAGGCTAGGTCAGTGCTGGACATTTCAACAGAATATCTGAGCCCCGGGTCCGAGGCAAGAAAGAGATACTGACCTTCCAAGACAAAATTGGCGTTTAGACAAAGTTCCCTTTTGACTGACTCTGTGGGGGAAGAGGTCATCTTCAAAAGCTCCATAGCATTGACCTGCCCAAAAAAAATGCCCAGTCATTTTAGCCTAAGCTATGTGGACGAAAACCTCTCCAAAGCTGCCGAATTCCTGCCCAGCAGTCCTCCCCTGCTCCAGCCCAGCCCAGCCCACCTTGCCTACCTTTCCAGGAGTGGAGGCCATCAGCTGCCAGTCTAATGAGGTCTGTCTGTCCATCTCACAGGGTAATTCAAAGACGGGGAACACGACAAGACAGGTCTGCTCAATGCCCCATCAGACTCATCTGGGTCATCTCATCTTGGTTTCTCTCTCAATCTGTCTCTCCTGGAATCCCATCAGGGGCTTTCTTCTCCAGTTCTAAAGATGGCCAGTTCCCCCAGGAGAACTGTGTAAAGTTGGATTCAAAAGCAAACCCCAAATAGGGTGGGAAGGGCCAGGAGTATAAGGTGTGGTGTGCCCATACACACCTAGAGCTAAAATCCAATCAGCCACGGATCCAATCAGAGCCAGGCTCTAGTCCAGGACTTGGGGTGGGAAGGGTCAAGGCCCCAGGCTTTAGAGTATCCGGGAAGGCGGCTATAGAGGAAGAAATCAGTACCAGAACTGGGGAAAAAGGAAGAAAATATCTGGCCTGGGCTGGAGAAGCACATTTAAGAGATGACCCAGCCCAACTCCTTCCTTTTAAAGAGGGAACTGTAGCCCACTGTCTGCCCCTCCCCCCAACACACCCCGAGGGCAGGAAAGGGCTGTGGTCTATTCCCCTAGGGTCTGGTGGGCGGGAGTTCTGAATTTGTCCCTCTCCTAGCTGAAGTCTCTTCTGAGCCTCTGTTTATTCCTCATGAAATGACTTGGCAGGCTTTTCCAGACCTGGAGCAGGCCTTTTCTCCTCCCCACTCCACAGAGGGCCTCTTTTTAAAGAAGGAAACTGAGGCACCTGGGACGGGGGTGACGGTAAGTAATTTTCTCAGGCCTCACAGCTAGTAAACGACTGACTCAGAACTTAGATTCACAATCAATCTCTCATCTGGCCTTTACTAAGCCTCAGGCACAGTCCTTGCCCTCCCTCTCCACGAGAGCAAACACTATGCAAACAGCTAGATGCTGCCTGCATAAATGGGGAGGGCGGGAACTGAATCTGGAAGGTGGAGGAGAAAGAGCATTTGGAGGCAGGTAGGAAGGTGGGAGGCTCAGTGTCAGAGTACTTGGAGGGGAGGAAAGAACCCTGGGAAGGCAGAGCCTCCAGGGGAGCCTCCCTTTTCTCAGGAAAGTGGGTGCCCGGGTGGGGGGGTGTCCGGAGGAACGGGGGATGGAATCTAAGGAGATTTCATTTGGGAGGGAGAAGAGGGCGGCCTGGAGGTATCGAAGGCCAGCAGAGACTAAAGAACCAGGGTCAGTCTCCCTCCTGCGTCTTCCTCATCCATGTTCTAGGCTTGGCAACAGGGGAGACGATCTCGGGGAGGGGGCTTGGAGCCAAGTGCTGGAAGCAGGAAGGGTTCCGAGGAAGAGGTTCGAAGGAAGGGTCAGATGTCCCGCAGGTTGGGAGGGCACCCAGGGTACAGGGCTTGTAGTGGGGCCAAGAGCTGGAATCTTTATTTCCGTCTCCTGGTTTCCTTCGAGACTAAAATCCAGTTCATCCCGTTCTCTAACGGGCCCCTCTAAATTCTCCCGCCGCCCGCTATTAATGACTCCCTATTTATCCGGTCCCTGGCTTGTTTGTGTCCGTTTGGGGCAGCCACCTGGTGCTGGGGATAGGGAGTCAGGAAGGCCTTAGCTCAAATGCCGCCGCACACCCTGGGCCAGTCAGTTTACCGTGTTTGCCTCAGTTTCCTCATCTGTAAAAGGAGCTGGAGAAAGAAAATGGCAAACCACTCCAATATCTTTGCCAAGAAAACCCGAAATGGGGTCCTGAGGAGTCAGACACGACTGAACCACAACATACCTGCTTACTTGCTGCGCCCCCCATGGTCCCCCCTTGGAGGAAAGGGACCGTTTTTGGCCTCTTTATATCTCCAGTGCGCTTAGCACAGGGTCTTAGAAGGTGCTTAATAAATGTTTATTGACTCACTAAATAAATACCAACTTGACGACCCTGAGGCAAATAACCCAACCTCTCTGCCTCAGTTTCCTTGACTGAAAAATTGGCAAAATAATATCACCTACCCTCGGGGTTGTTGAGGACCAAACGAGATCATATTCGTAAAAGGTTTATTCAGCACACAGTAGGTGCTTAACGTATGTTTACTGACTGACTGGCTGCTATCAAATATGGAAACCCAGGCTCAGAGTTCAAGGTCCCCCAGCCGGAAGTGGCTGACAGGCAAGAGAGGAGCACTCATTTCATCCCCCCTCCCCACACACACATAGGGTTTGTGTTTCATTCATTCGGCGATGAGGAGCCACAGATGACTTTGGGGTAGGGCCAGTAACAGCCCCCCACCGCCGCCCCAGACCGCCCAGATCACAAGCTCCCTAACCTCATCTACCGCATGACCTCCCCCTCCCCTTCCCTTCCCCCTCCCCATCCGGCCCCCACCCTGGGTAGGCTCCGCCCCCGAGCCGGACCTATAGTTCGGACACCTGGGTCGGAAGGTTGCAATAGTTAATGCGCCAATGGGAGGCGGTGGCGGAGTCCTGGGGCAGGGCTGAGTCTGAGCCTCGGGTCGGGGATGTAGCGCGCTGGGAGGGCGGTCCTGGGTGGGTCTCGTGGGTCGGGTGGGAGGAGAGGCCGGGGCGGGGTGGCGCGGGGGCGGTGATCAGCTGGAGAAGAGAGAGAGCGGGAACCGGGAGGGGAGACCTTGGTCCGGTCCCCTCCCCTCCCCCTCCCCCACCCCTTGGTCTACGTCGATAACCAGTTCCGCAGTCCAGACTTCGGGACGCGCCCCGGGCTCCTCGCTCCTCAGTCGCACAGGGGCCAGGTTCCTCCCGGTCACCCAGAGGTGAGTGTGCCGGAGCGGCCCGGCCCGAGTCCTCCTCCGGGAGTCTGCGATGAGCCCCTCCAGCGCGCCGGGGCGCAGACACCGCGGGCAAGCCTGGCTCGCCGGAGGGGAGGGGGAGGGCTGGGCCCCGGCCAGAGCCTGGCTGAGCTGCCCAGAGCGGAGCTGGGCCGGGCAGGGGAGATGGGATGGTCCCGGGGCCCTAGCCCCCTTCTTTGGGGCGCCTTAGCAACAACAAAACGGGGGGGGGGCGGTGCGAGCTGGAGGACGGACGTGGTCTGCAGTCTCCGGGAGGAGTTCTGGGCCCTTTCGTGGGTGCCCCTTAGGGAGCTGCCCAGGGTAGGGGACATGCTTGCTTGGGGACAGCCCAGCTAGTAAGCTGGGAGATGGGGAGACCTGGCCCAGGCCTGTCCATCCTCAGGAATACACCGGGTATACAGTCAGCGTTTAATGCATGCTCGCTAACTGATCAAATGCACGCCCCTCTTCCATGCCTTCCTCGCCTCCAACTTCTCGTGGGTTTGGCCTCGAAAACCCTGACAGGCCTGAAATGCACTTCCTGTCCCACCCCCCAGGCCTCCAGAATCTCCACCTGCCTTCAAAGCCCTTCTCCCACTCTTTTTCCTTTTTGGAGGCACTCCAGGTTAAGTGACTTGGGATCACATTTGAACTAGGGTCCCCCAGACCCAGGGGCCAGCTCTCTATCTCTGCCCCTCCCCTCCATGCTGCTGCGGCTCCCGGCCCTTTCTGATCTCCCCTGGGAAAGGTATCCAAACCAACCCATCCCTGCACCAGCATCTACCTTATTTCCCCCATGTATAAGATGCACCTTAATTTCAGGGCCTGAAATTTTTAAAAAATGTATTACATGAAGTTATTGAACTCCAGTTTTATTCATCTGCTCATAGCATTCAGACAACTTTTGGGCAAGTCCGGTGCATGGACTCATGCTTAGTCCATTCCGTTTCATGAACCTGAAGCACCAGTTGTGTCCTCCTTTGAAATCAGTAACTTCTTTTTCATCAGCAGTCCTTCTTGCCTCATGCTGAGCCATCTTTGTGGACACAGGAATTCCAGTTGCCCTTTGCTCTTCAATCCATATCTTCGATTCCCTCTGCAAGTCAGGCCTCTCATGGCCTTCTGCTGTGGCGTTTTCAGTAGGGCTTCTTCCTGGAGCCAGTCTCAGATTGTTTTCTCAGTTGGAGGGGGACCAAACACACTCAGCAGCACGATTTCCATTCACTTTTGCAAACTGGATTACATTTTCCTTGAATTCAGCACTGTACGAAAATCTTTCCTGAGCCATTTCTGGGCAGAATGGCAAAACATAACCTAATATGCCGGTAACAAATGCGAAACTGCGTGCAAAGACAAACGGGAAAAAGCAGGAAATGCAAGTAAAAAAAATCTACAACCACTATATGAGATGTGCTCAGTTTTTAGACCTCAGATTTTTCGGAAAAGGGTGCGTTTTATACATGGGGAAATACGGTATTAATTGCCGCCCCTATTCTTCCTCAGGAACTGCATCTAGGATGGGCTGCCCAGGCCTCCTGTCCTCCATCTGGAGCCACCAGACCCTTCCTTGGCCCCCACCCCACCCACCCCTTTCTCTGGTCTGTGCCCAGGGCTTAATGCAGGGTGGATACAGCAAGTGCTTAATAAATACTTAATGAGCCGTCCCCACCATTAGATCATACCACCCCCTTCCCATACACACACACAGAGGAAGGCCCGCGCTGGACCTGGAGTCCAACCTCAGATCCTTCCTAGGCTGTATGGCCCTGGGCAGGTCATTTAGCCCCTGCCTCAGTCTCTCCTTCTGTAAAATGAGGATAATGTCTTCTCCTAGTTGTCCCAAGGCCCAAAGGAGACAAGAATTATAAAGCGCTTGCACGGGCCCTGGTACACAGTAGGCACAGTAATCGGTCTCTCTTCTGTGATTATCCCACATAGCCCAGCCGCTGCTTGTGTGTCAGTGATTGTTTTCCAGTTTTCTTGCCCATCTGACTGTGAGCTCCTCCAGACCAGGGTCTGCTTTTTGCCTTTCTACCCCTGGTGATTGGCACAGTGTCTGGCACACAGTAGGTATGTTGTATGTTGTTGACTTGTTCTGACTACTAAGTGGCTGAAGTGGGATTCTCACTGATGGAGCACCCAGCTGCCTGCATTCTTTCTTAGAAAGGGGAGAGGGGCTTCCTCTAGGCTGTTTGGGGAAGACGCTTGATCCGAATTGAATGGCAGAAAGGTTCCTTCAGGGGGGGGGGGGGGGGGAGGAGGGAAACAACAGAGACTTCTAGAAACCAGATCCCTTACCAGCTGGCAGCTTCCAGTTTAAGGGCCTGACACTTGCTTGCCCGGCTTGGCCAATCCAAGTGCCCCTGGTTTGGGGAGGTGGGTCCCCTTACACCTTTCTGAGCCCAGTTACCTGTCTCCTTTCCCCCACCTTCCTTGTCTGTGAGCATGGACTACCCTGAACACTCTCCTCATGGCTCATGGGGTTTCAGCCACAGTTGGCAAAGGGTCCCCCCAAGAAGAGCTGACTCAGGGCAGAGCACCTTAGGTTTGCTGGGGTCCAAATATAGAACCACTGGTAGCGTTTAGGGGTACCGGGACCCCAAAACTCTCGAGGCACAGGGCAGGGTCTTCTGGAAAGAATTCTTGGACTCAAGCAGTCTTCCAGTCAAGTGACAAAACATTTATTTTAACACTAAAATAGCTGGCCGCACGCCTTAGGAAACTCACAACCTAATGGGGCGGGGCGGGGGAAGATATGCTAAAGCTTGTATAGAGAAAGTTCAGTGTGTGTTCAGTGGTGTGCCAAGTATGCTAAGTAGGTGGTGACATAGAGTTTCTATACCTCAGGCGCAGGTGGCATTCACTGCTGGCATGGGGATGGGGGGGTCAGAGCTTCTGGCAGGTCTGTACATCTGTGTAACAAGATAGCCTTGGGAGTTCACGTCTCTAGCTTGACCTCTGGATTGTACACAGTAATTGTGCAGATCGGTACACGATAGTCCTGTTGGTACAAAATAGTCCTCCTCATACAAGGGAAATTCCATAGAAGTCAGCTTGTTCTCATAACAGGGAGAGATAGTTTGCCCCACTGGGGCCTATGCATGTGTTCTTGCCAGAGATGTGGTCCTAGGGCTGGGGTCTGAGCACGAGCATCCATCACCACCACCTCCACCCCCCACCCCCACACACTCTAGGAATGAGAGGAGAGATCACCTCTTGGTGATGGCTGGCGCTGCCCTCTGACTTTCCTGTGCTCCACCCTGTCTCGTGGGAGCCCCTCGAGAAGCCTAGCTGCTGAGTGAGGGTTCTAATAAGCTGAAGT
>CM053623.1:460988391-461005769 GCA_028646595.1 Phalanger gymnotis
ACTAAGTTACTACTGTGCCTCCGTCTGTGGCCGCTCGGACCAAAACGAGCTTGGAATGCGCTACCACAGCTCGGGCACAGATAGTCCGAGTGCACATTTGGCGTGGAGATGACTCTCAATTTGCACATCTCGGTTTCTCGTGAGCTGCTGCAGTTCTGCTTTGCTCATAGAGCTCAGAGCTTTCTCTGATGAGGGCACACCATGCTGAGTGGTCCTGTGTGTCTCCCATGTCACGCAATCGATTCCAAAGTTCCTAAGAGAAATCTTGAGAGTGTCCCGGGTTGCTCTTTCTGACCACGGTCTGAGCGCTTACCCTGTGTGAGTTCTCCATAAAATAGTCTTTGTGGCAAGTACGTTTGGCATTTGAACGTCCCCTGCCCATCTGAGTTGTGCTACGTATGTGTGTGTTTGTGTATGTATGTATACACATATACACACCTACTTATATTTACATGAATATATATGTATACAGAGCTTTTATAAACATCGTATGTATGTGTGTGTGTATATACACGCACATACATGTGATTGATTCTGTTCTGAGAGTTTGAAGGCAGGAAAGAGAAAGGAGGGTAAAGGAAGGAGAAGATGGAACTCTCTTAAGCATCATGAGAGGATTGCCTGAGAAGTGTCCAGACGTGGGGGAGGCGGGGGCGACCCATCCACGTGGGTGACCCACCACCCCGCTGAACCAGGAGAGGCTTCAGCTGTTCTGAGCTGAGGCCTAGGGCCAGACTGAGGGGAGTACCCTGCCCCTGCCTGAGGCTGCACAGGTAGCGTCTGTGGTGGGAGCTGAAGGTTCCTTGAGGAGGGGCACCTTGGCACAGCGGAGCAAGCTGCTGTCAGCCAGCTCTGTGATCGAGATTGTCCTCCTACAAAAATTGGCTGGGGTCTTCTGGCTAAGCCATTCACCAGCTCAGTGCCGTAAGCAACTGAGACAGAGAAGGTACCAACCTGCATTAGGAGAGGGACTTCTCTATTCCAATGGCAGGCTGGTGGTTCAGTGCATAGAGCCCTGGGCCTGGAGTCTGGAAGATCCCAGTTCAAATTCCTGGAATTAGTGAAACCGCTTAGGGCAGAGGAGTCTCGTGAAGCTCTGATTTCCTGTTGCCTGCAGTCACTAATACCGCTGGCAAAGCCGGCTTGGGGTGGATCTGGATCGGCTCCTCCATTGACAGGCAGCTAGCCGAGGAGTTCTAGGGTCAGATGATATAGGAAAAAGCTGGTTGGGGGAACTGGGTGGTTGGCACCGAGAGCTTCCCTGGGCTGCGAGAAAATGTGGTGGCCTTCCTGGGGAAATGGCTCCTCCAGGGCCCTTTTTCTGTTAATGGAAGGCTTCCTAGACTGAGGCCTTTATCCTCTCTCAAATCTTCCTCCCCAGTGGCCTCAGGCACTCTCCTGATCCTTTTTTATGTGGAGCCCCCTAGACATTCCCCTAGCTCTGCTCCACATCTGTTATTTAAATCACTAACTGCACTTTAGGATGATGTCTGCCCCTTCCCCCCTGTCCTTGGATGGGGTTGGGGGTGGGGAGGTAAGCCCAGAGCAGAGCCTGAGAGTGGGGATAGCAACTAGATTGAAGGGGGAAAGCCCCTCCAAATTCCCTTTGAGGAAATAGCCTCTACCAGAACTTTTGTTTAGGGAGACGCCTCCTGGAAGGGCCAAGGTCACTTTGGACACAGCCCCAGGACATCCTCTGACACCTCTGGGTTGGACCAAGAGGCCACCTCTGACTCCCCATCTGGAATCTGGCCAGGGATTCCAGAACTCCCTCCTTTCTGACGTGCTCCTGGGTACCTTAATGTGCCTCTCAGCATTGGTTTGTGCCCAGGGGGAACCCCAATGGAGTCAACAATGGCACTCCCTACCCCGATTCCCGCGGATGCCTTTGAGGACAGTTTCTGGTCTCTTATTTGTTTTTATTACCTGAGTGTGTGCCTGAGTCTGGAGCCCCACATACCCAGACTGCCCCCTCCACATCTCCTTTTCCCTCATTTTAATAATAACCCCTATGCCCTTCCCCCACCCTTGTGCCTAGTAATAAGTGACTTTCCAGTGAGAAAATGGTTTGTGAAAAGCTTTGGGCCATTCCTGAGCCCTGAAGAAATGGGAGGGTGACAGCCGACTGGCCTTGGAGATCCCTTCCCTGCCTCAGGCCTCCTCTCCACCCCTCAGCCAGCTGGCTCACACCAAGTTTGCCTGGCCAACAGAGGAGGCGCCAATGCCAATTCTGCCAGCTCTGTGCTGGAAATAGAACACAAGAAGGGTTTAGGTAGTGTCTCCTTTGTGCCTAGCCCTGTGCCAGACCCACCTGGTTTTTGTTTTGTTTAAAAACCATGCCCAGTTTTTTATAATTTTTTATAATATTGCATTCAAATACAGTAGCTTAAAAGAGCAAAGCATACAAGTATTTCCAAGGCAAACAAATTATATATATGCTTGTTTACAAATAGAATATATATAACATGAACTTGATGTAAACAGATTTTAAAATGCCAACAATCAGCTGTAACAAAACTAGCTCTTTGGATGTCTCTGAGGTTAACATCCTGAAAAGAGACCACTACTTATGCTGCTAAATCTGGAGCATTCTAGTTAAAGAACAGAGGCAGGACCTGGAATTTCACTAGCAGGGAAGACCTGGGCCGCACTTGGACCAGTGCAGGCCAGCACCTTCTCTGCAGCTTCAAACAGTGGCTGAGATACCTGAATCATGGTCCTTCGGACTCAGAAACCAGCTTCCTATCTGCCCACCCGTTTTCGAATGACTTACTTTTTCAACTCAACAAACATTATATTAAGCATCTGCTGCATCTGTTACTATGGAGGACGCAACCCTCCTCCCATTTAACCCAGGCTTATAACGTCAGCGATTCCCCCCCTCTTACCATCTGTGGCCAGATCTGGTGGTTTCTGTCTTCACACGACTCTAATTTCCCCCTTCTCTCAGCAGTTCCACCCCCCTGGTGCAGACCCTTATCCCTTCAGGTCTGGACTAAGGCAGTAGCTTCCTGGGGAGGGTTCTGCCTGCCTTAGGTCCCCTGTCCCACCCCCCCACCCCCCACCACCTCCCAGTCCATTCTCTAGCCACTAACATGATCTTGGCAAAGCCCAGGACACTATTTTGTAATCTCCAGTGGCTCCCTAGGGCTTCCAGGACCAAATGCCAATTGCCAGTTTGGTGTTGAAAGCCCTTAATGGCCCTGCCCCTGCCTTTCATCCAGCCCCATCTCCCATGTTTCTGTGTCTTTCCTGACTATCCTGACCTCTGCAAAGCTTCCTCTCTTTCCTTTCAGGAATCTTCATTTTTCTGGCATCCCTGAAGTCTTGGCTCCAAAACCACCTTCCTCTAGAGACCTTTCTTGGCCCCTCCCCCACAACTAGCCTTTCCTGGGGGGACCCCCGCCTCCATCTGCCCTGGGAGATCTTACCTAGTAGCTTTCTTGCTTGTCTAAAGAGGGTGGGGGACTTTGGTTTTTCCTTTCTTTGTATCCTCAGCTTGGCACTGTGTGCCTGGCACACAGTAGGCACTTCATAAATGTCTGCTGATTCTTTGCCAGGCACACAATGATGGTCTGGGTGTCTACAGACAAATAATTTACTAGCTACGTAGACAGACAAATGGATGAACGAATGCCCTTTCTAGGTTCACCTCTGCCCTTACTAGTCGCTACATTGAAAGAGGAAGCTGGAACCCTCAGCTTAAATTCTACCCCAAATACTTAGTAATTGTTGGGACCACGGGCCAAATCCCTTCCTGCTGAGTCAGGGTTTTCTCTCAGTTAAGTGGGGTTATTTGCCTCTGTCCTCACCCTGGGGCTGTGGCAAGGACCAGATACATCCCCATTCACAGGAGTGGGGGTGGGCTTGGTTCCAATGTTTTGGGGAATCTTACATTAGGGTGTTTATTCAGTGAAAATAAAAGGGGGGGAGGAGAAGGAGTGCTGGCCTGGGGCTGGGGGCGGGGCAGGGCCAGACTCCAGGAAGCTTGTTCTGTCTCACCCAGAGAGGGCCCAGTGCCTGGCCATGGCCCGAACTGGAATGGCCATTGAGCTGGTGAGCCGGGCCGCTGAGAGAGCTGCCCAGGTCCCAGCCGCACAGTGTCTGGATTCCCAGGGGCCAGCCGGTGGGGACATCCTTCTGGAGGGAGGCCCTTCCCTGGAAGCACTGAGAAGACAGTACCTTCCCAGGTCTACTAACTATTTCCTGACAGGTCAGTACCTCTTTATTGAGCAGCCGAAGGCTTTTGCAGACAGGATTACTGAAGTGTGGCTAAGGAGTGGCCCCCAGAGCTGGACTAGCCCCTCTGGGCCCTGAAGTCCATTCACCAAGTACCTGTTAAGTCCCTGCTTGTGACTTAGTCCAGTCTCCAGTGAGGAAGTGGCCTTTCTTGCCAAGACCCTCCCCCTGTACCAGGGCCACGGACCTCATTTCTAACACCTCTCCATTGCTTATATGCCTGTCCTTTCTCATCACCAGGCTCTCTCTAATTATTGCTACCTACCCCTAGCCAGCCTCAATCCCCCCGGACCCCACATCTCACCCCTCTCTCACCCACATCTCTCCTCCCTGTGTCAGCCAGACTTCCAGAGAAAGCTGCCTTCTGGATCCCCCTCTCCCCCCTACCCAAGACTGCCCTGGAACTTCAGTCTTTACCTGCCTGCCGTTGTGTCCCCAGAGTTAGGGAGCACTTCTTAATGACTTGCTTTTGACTGAAGTTGCCCTCTCCAAGCACACAGGGAGCCCCTCCAAAGCTGATCTTGTGCCTTGGAGGTTGTGGACGCCTCGCTCCTCACCCCTTGGCTTTCCTTGACCATTCTCTCACAGTCCAGCTGTCAACATCCCTCAGAGCGCTGGCCTGCCTCTCTTCTCCCTTATTGTTTCCTTGTTACTTCATTTTTTTTGTAAGTTTCATTCACTTTTTTTTTTTAAATGAATTTTTATTTTCTAGCAAAGATCTATTTTCTCACCATCCCATCTCCTTTTGAGAAAGCAAGAAAGACAAAACCCTGGGGTGTAATTATCATCGCAATGTAGCTGATTCCCAACTCTTATCTATCTAGGCTCCTTGCCACAGTGCTGTTCATTGCTGGGTCTGACCCTCCAGAAGTGTCCTCTTATTTACAGGGTACAATACTAGTTTCTGTTTGGCATTGAAAGCCCTCCCCAGCCTTCCAGCCTTATTAAGATTCCAACTCCTTAAATGATCCACAGCCTCCCCAAGTCTTGTTCTCCCTCGTGGAGGATGCCCCATTTAGGGCCTCACACCTTTGGCTGACCTTTGCACCTGGAGTGTACCCCTCGCTACCACCTTGTGGAATGCCAGGTTTCCTTCAGGACTTGGCTTAAGGGCCATCTTTGGCAGGAGGCATTTACTGGTCTCCTCCCCCAGATTTACCTTCCCCAAGGAAACAAACACCGTTTGTATGGTCCTGTTCCTGAGTCCCTCTTGTGGCTGCTGGGTCAGGTAGGAGCCCCCCTGAGGGAAGGAATTTTCTCTTGCCCAGCACAGCTCTGGGAACATGGTGCTTAGACAGTGTTTTGACTGAATAGGCATGATGCTAAGGTTTGGGTATCTACAGCTGGGGGTTGATGAGTAATGCCCAAAGAGAGCATGAAGACAAGAGGAAACAGCCTGAGCACAGGGCAGGGAGGGGCAGAGAGTTGTGGCAGATTAGGAGCCCGGTGGGCACCATGTTTCCTAGTTAGGAAAGCCGAGAGTAAGAAAGAAGAACCTGGGGGAAGGGGGGAAAGAAGGACAGAATAGTTCCATGTGACATTCAAAAACCCTGTTTCTTTTTCTTCCCCAAGAGGGCATCCTTTACCGCCAAGGCAAAAATCGAAATCAGATATTTCTCTTCACTGATGGAGAGAAGAAAAAGGCCTTTTGGGAGGCCCATGTTGTTGAACACAGGCACTATGGCTCGAGAAACACCTGCGCCAACATCAGCAAGAAATACTACTGGCCGGGGGTGTCCGTCGATGCCCGAAAATGGGTAGGAACAGTTAGAGACAACAGCCTTCAGGTTGTGTGCAGGGAAGGGCAGGGTCTGCTCTTATGTTGGATGACTGGCTGCCACAGTAGGTAGAGGTCTATTTGTGGAGTCGCAAATGAGCGCCCCTGGCAGGGTGACCCTGGCCGCTTCATATGTCACGTCTCTCAGCCACAGTCTCCTAGAAAATGACGGAGCTTGGACTCCAGGGCCTCTGATGTCCATACCAGCTCTAAATAGGAGTCTCTGATTTTAGCGGGCCTAGCCAAAGTCATACCTTTCTCACTTGCACTCATGAGTCCTGGCTTGTGTTTGAGGTGACCCAAATGGAAGGTTGGCCAATTTAATCCTGAATGGTCATAGGAGCTTACATTATAGAACCAGAGTGAAAGGTTAAGGTCCAGAGATGGGAGGTGGCCCAAGGGCACTCGGGTGACTGGGGGGCTGGAGCTGGGAAGGCCACAAGTTCTTGAATGACCAAGAAGGCTCACGTTTGGAGCATCTCTCCTCTTTGGGGATTTCATCCAGCTTCATTTTTTTCCCAGGAATAAAGCTGGTCAGAGAAACTTAGCCAACCTAAGCTGCTGTGTGCAGAGAGCCCCGTGAGCTCAGAGCTTGTGCCCTGAGCAGGTGTGAAGGTTGGGGGGTGGGGAGGTCATTGGCTGGAGACGGCCAGCCGCCTTTCTTCTCCTACCCTGACTTGGAAGCTTTGTGCTCTCTTCACTTGAAGATCAAGAGGTGTAAGAAATGCCAAGACAGAAGGATAAGGATGGCAGCCCATGCTGCCCTGGTAAGTGCCCCCTCAGCAGATTGGCAGGGTGAGCATGAGGGAGCCCAAGACCTCTCAAGGTCCTCCCTGGAGGGCACCATGTGGGAGGCAGATGGCCTGGAGACCGGGTTCCCTCCCCTGGGGCTCAGGCAGGTCAGGAGCTTTCTTACCCTCTCTGGGAATTGGGAACGGTTGGAGGGGGCAAAGCCAGGGTGGGGCTGGAGGCAGGCGGCCATCCACTTCTTCCTTAGCTGAACTGGAGTCACTCACCACTCTTCACTCTGTAGGAAGCCGGAGCAGTCGGAGACCTCCAGAAAGAAAGCAGGACCACTCTTCATTCCTCGGTGCCCCAGGTACTGTTGGATGTCCAGGAGCTGTGGCTGCCTCGGGGGAGGCCAGGGAGTGATTTAGATTTTGACTAAGACTCCTAGGACAACTAACAGTCCTTACAGTTGGGTTCGTTCATTTTTTTACTTTAGTTTTTCGATCAACCTCTCTCTCCCCTAAATGGGAGAGAAGTGGAACAGATCCCCCATAATATGTAGAGTCAAACAATGAATGCCCTTGAGTGAGTTTTGGTCAGGACTGGTCCCTCCCTTTCTCTCTCCCTCCTTCACCCCTTCCCTGCTCAGTGACGTATATTTCTGTACCCTAGTGAGTGGAGGTACGTCCTACCCTCCTTTTGACCAGTTTAGTGCTTGAGGGTCCGGAGTTGGCCGTACCACAGACCCCTTCCACCTTGTTTGCATAGACTTCCACATTCATTCCTCAGTTGTGTGTACTCAGTACCCAGGCTTCCTACCTCCCTTCCCCATGCAGCTCGCGCTGGGCGTGCATCCACGTGCCTACCCAAGTGACTTCCAAGCATTTCCTTGGCCTCTGGGAGCGCGGAGCCAGAGCCTGGACTCTGCCTTCCCTCCTGCTTCCTGTCCATTCTCTTCCTCTCGTAGGACAAGGGGCTCTTTAGCTTTGTTTGCCTGCAGCTGTTTGGGCCCCTGGAGCAGACGGCCAGGGGAGCCCGCTTTGCATTTGTGACTATTGACTACTTCACAAAATCGATACATGCTGTGCCCATGGGAACCTGCTCCCCTGAGGAGACCACCAGGCCGGTCCTGGAGCTGGTGAAGAGATTTGGCTTACCTGAAGGGATCTTCAGCGCTCTGCCTCGCGGCTTCATCCTCCAGGTAGGAAGGCATTCTCTAATCATCCCAGCCACAAACACTCCCTTGCTGGCCCCTGAGACAGCAGCATGTGTCAGGGCACAGCTTGGACCGGGGTCAGGGCCAAGTAAAAGGAGTCTCTGCCCAAAGAAGGTGGCCAGGGAAGTGTGGCATGAGGCCCTGGACTCAGTGCAGTCACTTCAAGAAGCCTACTCCGAGATCCTGTGCTGGGGATGCCTGGACAGTCCTCCCTGCCCTCCAGCACCTGGATGTCGCCTCAGCATGCCTGGGGGTGAATGCACACAGCAGAAGCACCAAAGGCAGCTGCCAGGAGTGGGGGGGGCAGGGATGGCTCTGGGAAGGGAGGCTGAGGAGGGAGAGGACTCCCGGCAGGGAGGCAGGAGATGTCATGGCACTCAGGCTGAGACTGAATAGTGCGTGGTCCTGCAGAACTGATAATAATAGCTAACAGTCATACAGGTCATACAGCAGCACGTTCTGGGCGCGAGGCCAGGCCCTGCACAAGTGCGTTGCAGACAGTGTCTCGTTGGAGCCATATAACAGTCCTGGGAGGGAGGTGCTGTTGTCCCCGTTTTACAGATGAGGAAACTGAGGCCAACTGCCAGGGCCAGTGCCTGGAGCTGGATTGGAACTCTGATCTTCCTGACTCCAGGCCCAGGGCTCTGTGCACTGTGGCGCTCCCCAGCTGCAGGGAAAGATGGATGGTGAGGGGTGTAGCAGAGCTCCATGAGCAGGGAAGGGCTGTGATGAGGCGGCGTGGTGCTTGAGGGAGGCCCGGCAGGAGGCTTTCTCAAGCACACACCTCTTGGGTGGCCAGGGCCAGCCTCAGAAAGGGCGGCATACAGCCTGCTGGCACCAGAGGATGTGCAGGCTTCAGATGAGCCGAGGACAGGAACGGCATCCCGGCTAGACGGGAGGGCATGAGCAAAGGCTCAGAAGCCAGAGTTCTGAAGTCAGGAATGATTTCCTGGTTTCTAGAGTTGGAAAGGGACCCTAGAGTTCGCCGCATCACCTAACTATCACTTTACAGAGAAGGAAACTGAGGCAGACAGCACTGTGGAGAGAGAGAAGAGCCAGGGTTAGGTGCTGCCTCTGACACTGACCTGGGTGGCCTTGCACAGCCCAGCATGTCATGTTTCTCATCTGTTACATGAGGGAGGTGGCTTGGACGACCTCAGAACTTTAATCTAAAATCCTAAGGCTGAGGCCTTCTGGGTTGTAGCAGAGCTCTGACTTGAACCCAGGCCCAGTAATTCAACAAAGCGAAGTCAAGGGAGTGGTTTTGTTTTTAAGTTTTAAGTGTGATGCCACTTGTTTCTATGTGAATAACTGTATCATTATAGAACATTATATAGGCCACTCTCTTCTCTGGCCTTCCGTCTACTCCATTGGTCTTCCTCTTCGAGAGACAAAAGCAGTTAAGTACAACCAACCTCGTGACTGGGTCCTCTCAGGTACCTGGCATCTCGTAGCTGTGAGCCCCCACCTCTCTCTCTGCTGAGCCAGAGAAGGCTTTGTCCTCGTCTGTCCTGAGAGGGCTGCACTTGGCATGGCGTTTAACCTGAGGTCAGCTGCCACCTTTGCATTTTCATTGTTGTACTCACTGCATAGAATTGTTCTTCTGAGGCCATTTTGATCCTTACCTGTTCTAGTCTTCCCAGGTTTCTCTGAAATTATCCTTTTTGTTATTCTGTGAAATACCACCCAGTGGCATTGTGTGTTCAGCCACTCCCCAAGGGATGGCCATCCTCTTGAGTTTCCAGTTCTTGACCACCAGAAAAGAGATGCTTTAATACTTTGTACATATAATCTTCTCTCTTTTTCTTTGCTCACTTTGGAAGTGCAGGCCTAGTGTGGGTGGTGTCACTGGATCAACAGAGTGTACAGTTGAATGACAGAGAGCATAGTTAGTTCCAAATTGCTTTCCAGAATGGCTGCATCACATGCACAACTCCACCAACCATGTACCAGTGGTTTTTTAGGGGCCTTCCCGTGTTCCTGTTTTCCTTTTTTGTCATCTTGGCCGAACCGATTGGAACCTCAAATCTGTTCTTCATTCTTGCAGTTCTCCAATAGTTGGTTGTTGCTGTGTTTATCCTTCTTGAAGAGGACCACAATGTCAGAATGCATTGGGAGACCCTGGCCCTTTTAGGCTAAGGTTTTTTTCATGTAGTCGCTTAGAGCGAGGTAACACCCATTTAGTGACTAGGCCTCTTTAAGAAGTTAATCAAGGGATGGCCCCTTTAATCAAAAGTCAAAAAAAAAAATCAAACTGGACAAGGAAGACTTTCTGGGTTCCTGCCCAAAAGAGAAACAGTTACTGGTTAGAATTCACATTCACTATGTGCTAGGAGGGCAGGGACCTATTGTCCAGTCTCCGAGGCCCAGAATGAGGTGGGTTTAAGGCTTGGGTTTTGAGAAAGAAATCTAGCCAGTAAACCTAAAGTTATAGACGCAGCCTGCAGCCATCAAAACGTATCTCCCTTTGGGCAGAGCAGGGAGACAGATGGAGCTGGAGAGGAAGAGGCTACTCACAGGTTATGTTTGTCCTTGGTTCTCGAAGAGGACCATGGCATCAGGGAAATGACGACATGACTTGCAGTGGACTTTGTTTTGAGGGACCTGTGCAAGGTCACCAGCCTCACTTTCTCCTCCAGAGCCCAGTTCTCCAGTTATCAATGCTTTAGAGCGTTGTTGAAATTTCGTTTTGTTTTTCCACAAGTTAACTAATTTTTAATCACAGTCTTTTTATCCAAGTCAAAAGAACAGGTTACATACTTTGAGGAGAGTTTCTACTTCATAGGCATTTCAGTCTGTGATAATTCTCTGGTTCCCTAGAATATTTCGATAGAAACAAACAAACCAACCACTTCCATGCAGAGAAAAAAAGCATCATTCATTTAACAAAATGCAGGCTGTCCACGCAGAGACAGACACATCCTAGTCACGTATCGAGAACCTTGCGCTCAACAAACAGCAGCTGTTTCTCCCTGCATTTGCTTGTTGAGATATTTCTCATTCACAGTGGGGAACACTTTTCTCTCCCCTCCCCCATCACCATACTCATTCAGCCTCCTTTTGTAGACTGGCCACAATGCCTTAATAACTCACCGTTTGCCACCGTTTTCTGACTACTACATTAAAACGTCATAGCAACGTGTTAAAATCGCACATCTTAATAAACTAAACCAGCCATGCTAAGAGGCTGAATGGACAGCTGAGGAACAAAATTCAGTGATTCAGTCCCTTCCCACTCCTACCCCAAATACCCTCTAACCGTTTTAACTTCCACTTGACTAGGTGAGTGTTTATGTTGCTCGTGTGGCCACACTTAAAATCTCCCAACCCACTTAAGATTCCCAGTGAGCGATGGGGCGCTGCTTTAACATATACTGGGCTAATACATTTGGTTTCAAGAGTAGCCCTGCTGATTTCTTTGTTCTCGTCAGGGTTTTCCCCAAATGAATCAGCAAGCGTTCCATGTAAATTAACCTAAAAACATTGGCGAATAAAAACTGACAGGACAATTTCTTAACTTTATTGTTTCTTCGGAGAGAGAAATATGGAAGTCCAAATATGGCAGGGAGTTAACCACCAGGTCTTGCAAACAGCAAATGTGAATGAGTCTTAATCTTCCCTGCAAATGAAGTATTGTGTCACCTTTTTTCTAGCGATCATGGGTGAAGATGATTATTTCACGAGAATTTTAGAGAACACGCACCCACGTATACACACGGACAATAGAAGTCACAATAGAAGTCAGAATATGATGTGAAAATGCCTATGGTAATCTGAGCTTAAAAAAGGAATACAGACTAAAAGCAGACCCTCGTGCACACAGTACTGTTCATCCCAGAGTGGGGAATGATGTGTTTTGGGCTATGTGAGCAAATGAGAGAGGGACAGAGATTCGCTTGCCCTGTTTCATTCCTCCTTTAAAAAAATTTTTAGGGGCAGCTAGGTGGCGCAGCGAGTAGAGCACCAGCCCTGAAGTCAGGAGGGCCTGAGATCAAATCCGACCTCAGACACTTGACATGCTTACTAGCTGTGTGACCTTGGGCAAGTCATTTAACCCCAATTGCCCTGCCTTCCCCTCTCAAAAAAAAAAAATCTCAGTTCTATGGAGATGAAAAGAACATGGGATTTTAAAGGTTTCAACTTCACGACTAATAATTCAAGAGGGGAGATGAAGTATTGTGGCACTAGAATTTTGACTCAATGTTTAGTGAAGATGTTTCAAAAAGAATGAGTTATGCTCTAGTCTCAACCTAAGACACTCACAAAAGATGTCCTTCACATTTCAACCTCTGCTGGTCAGAATTACAAAGTCCAGTAAGAAAGAAAGCTCCCTCGAACTTATCATATTTGTAAACAACTACGACCCCAAAGCATCTTCTTCCACTGAGAGCATTCCATAGATCTCTGCGCACGCTCATGCACGTGTGCGCACGCGCGCGCACACTCACACAGTTTCAGAAGTAAGGGCAGTGAACAGCGGCATCAAGTTTTTGATCACAGAGCCACCCAAGTCTGTCAAAGTCTGTTGGCTTGTGCCAACAGAACCAGCCTGGCCCTGTGGGAGCTCCACGTTGAGATCAAGGCCGGCTTCTTCTGCCATTTCTCGAAGGAGCATGTCTACTTGGTCACGTGGAGTTTTTAGCGTTGTGGCGCTGCTCGTAGCGTCTTCCACTTGTGTTTAAACGTCCGATGTTTCAAACCGGTGTTCAGATTTGTCCATTAAGGCAGATATCTTCTCAAGGTTCGCGCTCTTTGGTGTAGCGACCATGGCTTTAAGTACACCCGCCATTGATTTAGTTACCTTGCCGGTGGTCGTAGCTGTCTGAGCTCCAGCTGCTACAGCATCCACCCGGGGGCTCCTTCTCAAGACATTAAGTGCTTGTTTTCTCTGGAGCATTGCGTTTTCAGGATGCGTTCATGCAGCTTCTGTGTTGCCCTTCTGAATGGCCTTTTTCATCTTGGCCTTTTCAGCTTTTTCCTCTCTATCACATTTTTTGGCATCCTTCTTAAGCTCTTTGGCAGCAAACTTCAGGTTCAACAGGTGTTTTTCCATGTTCAACGTGGTCCGGCTGTTTCTCCCAGGGGTGGTAGTAGGTGGCTCTGGAGCTGCGCAGGTCCTAGTCTACAAGTCGCTGGAGCTCCCATGCTCCCACACGGCTGACGGCACCTCTCATTTGTTTTTTGTTTGGTTTTAATATGGCTTTCGAGAGATTGCGTTTTTTCCCTTCCAGAGTTGACAACCGAGAAACAAAGCTAGAGTGGCTCCCTGCCCTTGTGGAGCCCCAGAACTCCCTGGGTATTGACAGAAGAGGTGGTTATGTTAACACTGCTAATGTAGAACATAGATAGCTAACGGTGTGGATAATCCTAACGGTACACTGGGCTGCCTTGTGTGGAAGGTAATGGGTTCCCCATCCAAGGTGTCCAAGATCAGGTCTAGGGTCAGTGCCTTGAAACTCTGAACTTCTCATTGGGGGAGTCCCCACCCCCGGCTCCTGCCGACACAGCCGGGGCCTGTCAGGGGCTGAAGCTTACGCCTCCGATTCTAATGTGTCTGTAACATCCGTTGCTTCTCACCTCTGATTAATTTAGTTGGTCTTATCCTTTCAGCTAAATAAAATTTTGAAAATAGCCTTGAAAATACAACATAACCTGGTTGTCGAATACGATCCTCACACAGATGGGTTCCTAGAAGACTCCAAGGCCTTTGTGAGGCGGTGAGATGGGGCTGAGGGGCGGGGAGGGCACAGGAGAGTACAGTGGCCTGCATTTGTGTCCTGAGCATGGTCTCCTATTGCCACCTCCTTGGAGCCTTGTGCATCCCGGGAGAGGTGGTGGGCTGCCTAAGTGTGCACACCCAAAGGGAACTGGCTGTGTTCCCATGTTCCCTGTGAGATCCTGCATGAAGAAGGCGTGGCTGTAGCCAAGACTTTGCCTGCCCCATGTTTGTCTGGCATCCATCCATGCATCCATCCCAAACCACCTCCCTTTGTTTCAGGCTTCTTTCTCTGGTGCTGACAGCAAACCCAACAGACTGGGACCAACACCTACATGAAGTTTTCTTCCTCCAGAATGAACCCTTGGGCTACGTAAGGGCTTTGGCTGGCGAGTCCTTCCCCCTCCCTTGTGGAGATTTTGGCCAGTCCCCTCTAGGCTCTGTAGATGGGGACATTCTTGGGGCTGAGCCCAGCTCAGCTGGTCAGTGAGCATGGGAGGGAGGGAGGAGGGGCTTACAGCTTGTGGGGGGGGGTGCTTGGGGGCAGGGTTCCTTCATGGGTATTCCTGGGCCACTCTGGGTCTGTTCTGGGCCCCATCCTATCTGCCCTGGATTTCCTACTAACACATTCATTTGTCATCTTCCCAGATACTTCCTAGCTGTGTGACCCTGTCAAGTCACTTAACCCTGTTTGCCTCAGTTTCCTCATCTGTAAAATGAGCTGGAAAAGGAAATGGCAAATCCCTCCAGTATCTTTGCCGAGAAAACCTCAAATGGGGTTACAGAGAGTCGGACACGACTGAAAAACTATTGAACAAGTGGGGAAGAGACTGGCTGGGTAGCTGTGGTCGTGGCCAAACCATTTTCGGGAGGACTAGATGGGCCAGGCAGAAAGAGAAGATAGCAGGCCCGGGGACTGCGTGCAGGCTGTTTCTGGAAGAATCTGTATTGATTCTTCCCTTCTCTGACTCTAGGAGGAGGAGGACGAGGAGGAGAACCTGAGTATCCTGGAGGCCAAGTTGCAAGAGGCCTCCTCTCCCTCTGGTGAAGACTGGCCCCCCTCCCTCTGTGCCCCAGAGGCCCCGAAGGGCTCCCCAGACAGCAAGAGGGACTCCCCCGCGAAAGCCCAAAGAAGTAGGGACGCGTGCTCGTATTGCAACCAGCTTCCCGATGAGGAGGACAGTGATGTCTTTGCTGTGGTGAGTAGATCCTGTTTCCTGTCACTGACACGAGCATGGCCCGTGGCTTTCTTACCGCTCTGGAGTCACTTCCAGGCCCCCAAACAAGAAGCAGAGATGGGAGCAGCCATTGGCACTGGTCCCGGCCTGGTGTGGAGGGGTCCTGGAGTCCCGGAGGGCATAGCGGGGCACAGGAGCTCAGATGACTCTGTAGCTGCCAGCCCTCTGTGCCCACTGCTGCTGTCCTTAGCCAATGTGTCTTTGTGCCCCCCAGGTACAGTGTGATCGATGCCAGGTGTGGGCGCATGACTTGTGTGTGAGGAAGCAGCATGGACAAGCTTATCAGAAAACCAATGTCCGGTGCAGAACCTGCCTCCTGGCAGATGAAGGAGCAGGGGCAGGACGCGGCCCCTTCTCCAGAGCTCTGGAAGTTGGGGAGAGCAGGCCAAGCAGCTTGGGACCTTAAGGAGGACTGGAACCAACATGGCCGGCCTGGGCTGGCCCCATCACTGCCAGGGACAGACAGATGCTCAGAGTGAGGGCCACATACAAACCCTGATGTGATTGGTGAAATCACTTGAACCTCCAATGTCAGTTTATTCTTTAGTCTTGGGATCCCTAAAAAAAAGCACATGCCTCACTTCTCTTAGCTCCCACCCCAATACTTACTTGCAAGGTGTCCATCGCCAGATTCCACCTTCTCCTTCAAGGAGCTGGGATGGTCAGAAAACAGATAGCATACCTGTCTTAGATGCCTGCCTGTCACGGGACAGTCACTGCCCACGTACCAGGATACAGAGGCAGAAATGAAACCGTTTTACCTGAGGCTGTATCTCTGACTCTGTACCCCTAGCCTGCTACCTCTAGACAAAGACACAAGATGTTATTTTATTAAAAGTTATTAAAGATTTTTGATTTATCTGTAAGCCCCACCCCTCCAAAAAAATTAAATTCTTTTAAGACACGCAAATTGCAAGTGGTTTGTAGTTCCTTGTTTTCTGTGGCATATCTTTGTAGCTAATTTTGAAATTTTAAAAATTCAATAATACTTTGAAATTGTTAATTGTTTTGCTATTTTATTAAACATTCATATTTAAAACAGAAAATTTTTAAGCATATTTAACTAATTTCTGCCTCGCTTGCGTCCCAAAAATGGATACGTCATTTGGCACCCTGAGGTTCTGAGATCTCTCTCAGTGAGCAGGTAGAGGGCTCCCTCAGTCCTTAGCGGATGGCGTCAAGGGAATTGAAAGAATTGCTTTTAAATACAAATTAAAAAAGCAGAAAGTGTCACCTGACCGCTCTGGCCGGCAACCCACGGGTGGCTGGAGTGGATCAGAGCAGGCCAGAGACAGGACCTTGAGGAATCAAACAGATGTTTGATTTCAAAATGAGGAGACAATGTGGAAGTGAGGACACATGGGCCAGGGCCTCGGCCCTGGTGAGGAGACCTGCTGCAGCGTGGCTAAACCTTGGTTTACGTGCTTGTGGCTAGCAAAGAGTCAAACAGCGTAGGGAGACCCAACGGCATCAGCGAAGCACGGTCGTCTAGCGACAAAGTCCCTTCATACGGGGCCTCGCCACTGGCAGGGAGACCCGCTGCAGCATGGCTGAACCTTGGCTTACGTACTTTTGGCTACCAAAGAGTCAAACAGTGTAGCGAGACCCAACAGCATCGGCATCAGTGAAGCACGGTCATCCTAGGGGCCTCCTGTCTGGGCCTGTCGGTGTTTGCCCAAGCCCAGGGGCTGTCAGTTCCAGAAGGCGATCACAAAGGATTGTGGTTATGCCAAGTTCAGGGCACAGCCTGCTTGCTGGGCCTCAACTCTGGAAACCAAGGGGTCTCTATTATCTTGACCAAAGCACGGGGCAGTTGGGTAGTGAAGACGATAGAGCACCAGCCCTGGAGTCAGGACTACCTCAGTTTAAGTCCATCTTCAGACACTCCTAGGGGTGTAACCCTGGGCAAGTCACTTATACCCAATTGCCTTGAAAAATAAATAGCAGCGTCCTCCACAGGGCTTGGGGGGAAGAGCAGGGAACATGGAGTTCCAGGGGAGAGGTGACAAGGGTCTGAACTAGGATGAGGACGGAGTCTGTGAGGAAAGAGAAGGGAAATGGGTTGGAGAAAACAGGATTTGCTGATAGGTTGGAGGTGTGGGATGACTGAATGGACACCGTGGCTGAGAGTCCCTCCAAGCATCAGACTGGCTGTTGGATTGCGGGGCCTGGGATTCAAGGCTGCAGAAAAACTACCCCCCACCCTTGAACCAGTACTGTGGCCTCAGCCTGCCCAGAAATAGGAAGACTGCCCAAGAGCTCCTCCTGTGACTAGGAGGTCAGCTTCCCCACACACTACACACCAACTTTGACAGCTGCTGAAGTCCAGATTGGGCAGGTGTGATTGCCTGGGCTGATTGGGTCTGGATTCCCACTCATGGCTCGATTTCTCCAGGGGTGGGGTGGGGTGCTGGTTCAGCACCAGGGGAAGGGTGGAGTGAGGGGACATCACTCACCACTTAA
>CM053623.1:461006269-461026168 GCA_028646595.1 Phalanger gymnotis
GTCCCTTCCCTTCTCTCTGGTGTTCTCTTAAGGTGGCTCAGCCTTGTCCATGGACAATATCCTCCCCGCTGTCCCAGATATACTTTGCTTTGAATCCTGTTGTCTCAGCGTCACTAACTCTCCTGATGAGGGGGGAGACTCATGGTCCTTTTCTCTCCTTTCTTTGTAGTGCACTTGGCATGGATGATTCACAGGTAAGTCAGGATCTCCAAACTGTGCAGCTGCGGTCAAGGGAAAACTAACTGGAGCTAAGCTCCTGCTGAGAATGGCCCCTGACAAGTTGGGCACCTCTCTACTTCCTGGTCCAAGATTCCTGCCTCCTCCCCCACTCCACCTCTGACAGATACACAATTTGGGCCAAGACCAGGCCAGTGGTCTCCTGTTCCTCCCTGCCCCATCCTGGGGGTAGGACAAGTCCCAAAGTGGCTGGAGAGCACTTTTCTTGTGGTGGCAGCAAGGGGCCACATCTGATTTGGGTTGGGGCCTAGCTGTCAGACCAGAGGGCATTTGTCCTCTGCTAACTCTGTACTCTTTGCCTCTGGCTTTATCCTGGGTGGTTCTGGGGGTCCTTAGCTCAGGATGCCAAAAGAGGAAAGAGCAGGGCCCTGTCCCAAATGGCAGCTGGCTTCAGGATGGGCTCATGGAATCTGCCTGGGTACCTGTTAGTCACTGGACTGGGTTTGTTTTTTAGGAGAGGTGGTGATCATGAGGTCATGAGAATGGTTGTTTCTTTTTAAAGAGAAAGGCCTAGCTCATTTGTTCTGAAGCCCATTTGTGAAGGGATCACTGTACTGTATACAAAGCTGGGACTTCCCAGTGCCAACTAAAGAAGTCTACACTTGCTATTCTGGCATTCCAGGCTCCTCACAGGCCCATCACCCTCTGCTCAGCCTCTCCTAGTCCCCAGGCCAGCCAGGCCAAGTGCTTCCCCTCCCTAACTGTGTTGGTAAGCAAAATGGGCTCTTAGCACTCAGTTCAACCAAGTGCCTTTGAGGAGCTTGGCTTTTGTTTACTTTGATTAATTTAGTGTATTTCATTGAGTCTTACTAGGTGCTAAGCCCCAGGCCCAAACCCCTATTAGGTGCTAAACCTATGTGGTGTGAAGCTCCCAGGGTCCTAAGGGGAGGGGCTAACTCCAGAGCCAATCATAGCAGCCTAAGTTCTGGTCATTCAGATGATGTTTGAGACTTCTGAAACGTACAAGAGGAGAAGACAGAGCTATTTTGCTCAGGCCTCTCACTGGTGGTGGTGGGCTGATGCAGAGACTCCGGGCAGCTGTAGCTAAGAGCCCTCCAGCTTGTAACCTGGATGTTGGGACTTTATTAAACTCTGGTAACTATGTATTGGGATTTGAATCAGACAAGGTCTGTCTGTCAATGTTTGTACTTTCTTTGTATTTGCTCTGAAGTTCAGGGTGCTGGCTTTTTGCCCTGAACTAAGTGAATGATATTTGTATGCTGAATTGAAGTAAACTTGTCAACCCCTTAACGTTGCTTTCCTTAGTAAAGCAGATCAAAAGAACCTGGGCTTTTGCAGTGTGCTGGTAGCGTGCTTGTTGTTGGGCTTGTGTTGGTCTTTCACCCCCACAACATCTGCTAGCCGGATTGTTGCAATACTAGCCTCCAGGCCTCTGCTCATCCCAGTGTCTAGGCCTGGGATGCCCTCCTTCCCCACCATGGTCAGCTCAGACGTGACAGATTTTTTTCTCCCCCTGCCCTCCTGGGAGTGATTCCTCCTGCCCAAGACCCTCAGAGTGGGCTGTTGGACCTCTCCAGTGCATTCCCTCCATTGATCTGTGTCAGAATCATTTGTGGACAAGGTTTCTGTCCCTTGCCCAGGCTGCCCATCCACCTTTTCTCTGAAACTGGCTTTGAAAGGACTTGAGCAGCTTTCCCAAGAGCAGCCATTCCAGTAATTACAACTATGGTATTCTTTCAGTGCCTGGATAAGGACTCATTATGCGACCTAATTAAAGAATCTGATGGCAGAGTCTCCACAGTCCCAGAGTCAAGGAGTGTGAGCCTGGAAGTGGTGAGTGACATCCCCACACTCCACCCTTCTCCCGGTGCTGAACCACCGCCCCACCCCACCCCTGGAGAAATCGAGCCATGAGTGGGAATCCAGACAAAACCAGCCCATGCAATCACACCTGCCCAGTCTGGTCTTCAGCAGCTGTCAAAGTAGGTGTGTAGTGAGTTCGGAAGCTGACCTTCTAGTCTTGGTAGGAGCCCCTGGGCAAAGAGTCTGTGAGCACTTAGAAAGCCTACAGCTTCAAGGAAAGGCAGGGCAGGGCCAGACATCCTAGCCTGGCTTATCTCCCCATTGGATTCCTGGGGCCCCCAAGGAAATGCTGGACTGTCAGAGAACATTGCTGGGGCTCAGTAAAGCATCTGACAAAGTATCTTGCGTTGTCTTTGTGGAGTAGACCTGCCTTCAAAACTGGCTGAATGACAGGATCCAGGGACTGGTTCCTGATGGTGCTATGTAAATTTGGTGGAAAATCTTGTGAATCTCTTTTGGGCCCTGTGCCATCTAGCACCTCGGCCAACAAGTCCGATTGACCTTAGATGGCATCATTCTCACATTTGCAGATGACACGGAGCTGGGCTGGATTGCTAGTAGGATTGCTCAGCTCCGTTTGTCTTTGTGATAAACAGGCTGGATGTTTTACTGGGGGTGGAGGGTGGAAAGCTGGGGAAAGCCTTCCTTCCAATTTGGGATTGTAGAGCATTTGATCACAGAAATGCTGATTCAGTGGGCCCTGGGGAGCAGTTCTCTCTGAATAACCTGAGGTTCTTTTGGCCCTCGCAGGAATTCGCTAAGGTCTATGTTAATGGAGGATTGTCCTTTGTTTTCTTTCTGAATATGAAAGCCACATGTGGTGAGAAAAGAGAGGCAGCTGCAAGGAGGGGAGGCGGAGCTTCCTAAGGTTGGCCAGAAACCACCAGCCTCCTTCTTACTGATGACTAGACTAGTTCGAGAAAATGGGAATCAGACACATATAGACCTTTTTTAGCTTAGTTCTGGAAAGAAATGTCAGGATATTTAGTTGTCTCTAGGGTGTGATAATTTCCTGTCTGGACAGAGAATATTAATACTTAATAAATGGTTATTTGTACCAATATGGACAGATTGACAAACGCTGGGGCTGTTTAAAAGGCAGGTGTCCCTTTAAAGCCAGGTCTGGCTCTCTAAGCTCTTGGGAGGGGGAAGGGAGATTGGGCAGAGGATGATTTAAAAGGCAAACAAAGGGGCAGCTAGCTGGTGCAGTGAGTAGAGCACCAGCCCTGGAGTCAGGAGGACCTGAATTCAAATCTGGCCTCAGACACTTGACACACTTGCTAGTGGCGTGACCTTGGGCAAGTCACTCAACTCCAGTTTTCTGCCTTCCTCACTTCAAAAAGAAAAAAAGTAAAAGGCAAACAGAGCATTTACTTCTTTACACCCCAAGCCCTTCTTTTAATTTTCTATTTATAGCTTTCGTTTTTATATAACCTTCTTTCCTAAAAGTATCCCTCCACTTCCCCTACCCAGATAGCCACCACTTATATCACCTAGGTGGTACCATATGCATAGAGCATCGGGCCTGGAGTCAGGAAGACTCCTCTTCCTGAGTTCAAATCTGGCCTCAGACACTTACTAGCTGTGTGACTTTGGGTGAGTCACTTCGCCCTGTTTGCCTCAGTTTCCTCATCTATAAAATGATGAAAATGGAGAAGGAAATGGCAAATCAGTCCAATATCTTTGCCAAGAAAACCCCAAATCAGGTGAAGAATAGTCAGACATGAGTGAAAAAATGACTAAACGACAAGGACAACACAGAATAAAAAGAGGAGAAAAAGCAGTTGAGGAAAAGCAAGCATGTTGTGAAGCTTTACTAGTTGGACGGTGTCCAGTGCTCCCCACTCCCAGGGCGCCTTCTGCTTTCACTCAGATTACTCAGCAGCCAAGCTTTTGTTTCCCTGGCTGACATGTTTTCTTGGCTCTGCTTCCTTCACCCTGCATCTGTTCACAGAAGTTTTCCTATGTTTCTCTGAATTCTGTGCAGTTCCCAGTCGTATTTCCTCACGTTCTTGTACCTCGATTCTCTAGTCATTCTCTCATCAGCAGGTACCTACTTCTCTTTTCCCTCCTCTAATTCTTGGCTATCACAAAAAGTGCTAATATAAATATTTTTGTGCTAATGGGAACTTTTTTCCTTTCAAGGCAGCTGAGTGTTGCAGTGGGTAGCTGGACCTGAAGTCAAGAAGACCTGAGTTCAAATCCAGCCTCAGACACTTACTACCTGTGTAGCCCTAGGAAAATCACTTAAAGTCTATCTGCCTCAGTTTCTTCAACTGAAAAATGGGATATCCGCAAGGGTTTTTGTCAGGATCAAATGAGACATTTGTAAAGTGTTCAGCACATAGTAGGTGCTTAGTAAATGCTTCTTTCCTTCCTTCTTTCTGAACTTTGCCTCTTTGCATTCATGCTCAACAGTGACATCTCTGGGTCAAAAGGCACGGACTTCTTGATGGCTTTTTTAAAGCAAAGTTTCAAAGTGCTTTTATTATTAGCAGATATTGTCAAGAGTAATGTGACTAATATGCAAATGTGTTTTACATGATTATACAGAAATAACCTGTATCAAATTGCTTTCCATCTCAGAGAAGGAGGAAGTGAAGGAGGGAGAGAGAAAATCTAGAACTCAATTTTTTTTTTAAATGAATGTTAAGGAAGGGGGTGGAGGAGAATAGCAGAGAACAAAAGAAAGCCTACAAGGAAAAAGAGGGACAGCTTTCAACTTAATGCACAGTATTTAATAATAAGCTTTTTTGAAATGATAAGTTATTGCTATATATTTTGAATCCTCTGCTATGTTCTGTTGTGCACATGATATGGTTTTTTCTTTTCTTATTTTGTATTTAAGTTTAATATTTAAGTTTATAATGCTTTTCTTTTCTTATCATGTATTTAAGTTTTAGTAATTGTTCAAAATAAAATCTTTTTAAAAACTCGACCAAAAAAATTATGAAGAATTTTTCAAAAGAACATGCTCCATTCCTTTTCCCATTGCTTCTCATCTTCTCAAACTGTTCTTCCTCTTATTCTGTCTAACACACACACAGAAGGTTCAGGTTCACACGTAACATTTATTTAATTGAAATGCTTTATTAATGTTTGGTGAACATTATTACCATTACCCACCCAGTAGAATACCCCTTGTAACAAAGCACAGCTAAGCAAAATAAACCAAGGGGCAACTAGGCAGTGGAGTGAATAGAGCACCGGCCCTGGAGTCAGGAGGACCTGAGTTCAAATCAGGTGTCAGACATTTGAAACTTACTTGTTGTGGGACCTTGGGCAAGTCACTTAACCCCAATTTCCCTGCCTCCCTACTCCTGAAAAAAAGAAAACGTGTGTTGGCTTTTTCGAAATGGAAATTTATTCTTTTATACTGAATCCTTTCATGCTCTGCTGTGTACAAGGCAATGTTCTTTCTTTTTTCTTTTCTCATTTCGTATTTAAGTTTTCAATGAATAAAAAAAATCTACAAAAAAGTAAATGTTAAAAAGTGCCTTTACATGCAATTGGGAGAAAATATATTATTTTTATATACTTCCTTTTCTTCTTTGCAGAGGTGAGAGACCGCGTGTGTGTGACAGTGTAGACATTGTTATGGATGAGTTTCTACTGCAGATTGCCACTGAGTTGGAGTCCATGGTTCTTTTACCTCATTATAACTTTGAGTAATGTGCAATTAAATCCATGTGACTCCTTCAGGGGATCCCTCCGCATCAGCGTGTGGCTGTAAGTCACTGAGCCTCGAAGTTTTCATAGCACTTAGCCGCAGGGCCACGGTGAGGGTTAAACATGAAGCGCCCAGCGCAGTGCCTCACACACAGTAGCCTAATAATGCATCTTCGATAAATTGATTACTTTCGCTGCTTTCATACTTTTTGTTACAAAGGGATATATTAAATGAAGTTTGTATAAAACCCCAATGTGGCAATAACTATGTTGATATGAATTACTTTGTATTCATTTACTTTGGAATCAGTTCAGAACGAGTCACTTTGTGCCCACTGCCTTTCGCATACATCGTATGACTGCTTTCTGTCATTTCATACAAGGCTCATCTTTCTTTGGATTCCTTATTTCCAATGGTAAAATAAAATTCTATTTCTGTAACATTCAGTTGTTAAATCTCGCAACCGATGCCTTAATAATGATCAGAATCGCTGACATTTATGTGCTAGTTCCAGGTTTGTGGAGTGCTGGGTCCTGGAACCCAGTCACAGCTGGCACTTGCCTGGCCCTGGGGTGCAGGTGGTGGGCAGGTCCGCTCCTCAGTTAACCTCTTCTCTCCCCAGTCCAGAGACTCTGGGGGCTCAAGAGAAGTACCCCTCACTTCCTGTGGCTGAAGCATCACAAACATTATCAGTGTGACATCTGGCAGGGGAACTAAAGCCAGGCCCTCTTACCCAGGGCTGTTCAGCTCTGTCCTCTCCTCCACAGTGGGTGTTAGCCAAAGGACAGGGCCTAGTGGGGTGGCCTGGAGTGAGGAAGCCCTGGGTTCAAATGCAGGCTCAGACAGATTGGGTCCTGAGCATGTTGTGTGGAGGCATGGACAAGAGTGGCCCAGGATGGGTTGTGAGTTGGATCATTGGAGGGCACTCTGGATGTCTTGAGACCTGAGGGATCTATTGGAACATTCCATGGGTCAGTCTAACTCTTCCTAACACAGTGTAGTAGGAAGGCTGAATTTATGACCTCAAAGAGAATCATACATATGTCTGAACGGTTCGGAATCGTTAGATATAAGAAATTCTCTAAGTAGAAGGCAGAAGGATAAAAACATTTATTTAGGCTCCACAGTAACAGACCCACGAACCAGCCTTCCCATTTTGACACTTTGATCACAAGCTTCCAGGCCCGATAAGGCTGCCTCACAAGAGTAACCAGGAGGCCAAAGAAAAGCATGATGGTATTAAACCAAATCATATTCATGCTGGTAAGAAGATTACCCACTGGCCTCAAGTACTTGCTCAGCACTCCTCGGTCCACGCACGGGTCAGGTCGGCTCTGCTTAGCTTTATCTTCAGCTTCAGCTGTAGCTGTCTCTGGCTCCAACAGAAAATCAATCTTCAAGCTGTCTTCTCTCCTCTTATAGAGTTTTTGAGTCATCAAGCATGTCTGAATGACCAGAGCTTATTGGTTCTTGAGCTGGCCCCTCCCCTTAGGACCCTGGGAGGTTCACATCCACATAGATTAGGTTAACACCTAATAGGGCATGGCTCTGGAGTTAACACCTCCCCTTAGCCATCCCACCTTGGGCCCCACCTCAGTCATCAATCCACACCCACATAGGTTCCACACTTAATAGGGCTTTGGGCCTGGGGCTTAGCACCTAGTAAGGCTTAATGAAATACACTGAGTTAGTCAAAGAAAACAAAGGCCATTTTGATTACCAACACACACGGAAGTTCATTTTCCTAAGACAGCTCCATGTCCCTCCTCTGTCAAGAAGCTTCCAGGGCTCCCCACTGCCTTAGTGTCTCCACCCCTTCATTCTCTGGCTCCCATCCATCTCTCTAGACTTATTTCATCTGACTCTCCCTTATTAACTCTATGTTCCAGTTCAATTGAACCACTGGTGGTTTCCTGACATCCTAGCTTGTGAGCAAGCTTTTTCCCACCCCCCTCTCTTGAGTCCCTAGCTCCCTTATCGTGTTGAATCAGGCCGAGCTCAGCTCCAGCCTAGAATCACTGGCTGCCTTCACTCCTATACACATGCTGCAGAATGAAGGTAGAGAAAATCAGGCAAACATTCCCTGACTGGATCCACTATAAACCTGTATTATACAATCTCCACTGGGCTCTCCCTGCTGCTGGGCAATCTAGCCTGTCTCCCTCATCCACTCTCTCTCCCACTCTCCACAAACCTCCCATGGCTCTTCCTCCCTTGCCCCCACACCCTATCAGCTGAAAACCTTGCCTTATATTACACAGAAAGGTGAGCGCCCCCTTCTGCTCTCTTCCTTCATGTCAGATCACTCTGGATCCTGCCACCACCCCCTCCTTCAGCCCTGTCTCCTGGCCAGGTACCAAGCCATCCCTGCATTTCCAACCCCCCTCGCCAATCCTCCTTCTCTTTTCTCTTCAATGTCTCCCTGTCTATGGACTCCTTCCCTACTGCCTATAGCCATGACCATATCTCTCCAAGCTTCAAAAGCCCTTCCTTTGATCCTTTCATTCCCGCTAACTGTGGTCCTATGTCTCTTCGGCCCTTTGTGGCTAAAATCCACGAGAAGGCCATCCGCATCACAATAAGGGCCTTCACTTCTTCTCTCCTTCCCTTACTTTCCCCAAATCCAGCTTGCGACCTCATCCATCTAAGCATCCTTCTCTTCGGCCTTTCGATGATCGCCCGCTTCTCCTTGATCCTCTTTTCCTCTCTTCTCTCTGGGTTTTCAAGACATATTCCACCACATGGCGCCACCTCCCCCACCCTTTGCTGTGTCCTGCTCTGATGAGTTTTGGACTGTGGGAGCCCCCTTGAACTCCCCTGGAATCTTCCCACTACTTGAGGTGTTTGCCTGAGACCATAAGGCTTTCTTCATTGTTAGGCCCAAATCTCTAGGGTAGGTTACTCTTAACCCAGCCTGAGCCTCCATTGTCTGGCTACTTTCTACCCTAGATCCTATCAAAGTGGCTATGCTCAAATCTGTTATCCTTAAACCAGCCTAGCCCTACATTGTCTGTTATCTCCAGGTAGCCTTCAGCTACTTCCCACCCTTAATCCCATTTTCTTGGTTCTTCACCTCAGTGCCCTCAAGCTCCTCCTTAGACTCTTCCTTAAGACCCTCCCTAAACCCCTCCTCGTATCACCCTAGGACCACCCTAGATCCCTCCCACAATCTTTGTGTATATAAGTTTTATCTTGCCTCCATGAAGGGGCTCAGATTCTATCTACCTCAGATGGAATGTGACCCTCTTGTGAAAACACGTGTCACAAATGGTGAGATTTCTTAAGACAACCCAATATGGTGAATCTGTAATAAACTTTGTTTTTCTCTTTGGCTGAGAAGATGAGTAGAATTCATTTGAGCAGGATGTGGCGTGTTGGTATTTTGGGGTACTGAGCACGCCTAAAAACACATGGTTCCCTAACCTCAACATACGGTTCTTTGACCTCATCATCTCCACATCATGCCTTCTAACCAGAGGTGTCCTCAGGGCTCTGTCCTGGGCCCTGGCCTCTTATCTCCCTATACTACTTCACATGGTGATTTCATCAGTTCCCATGGATACAATGACCATCTCTATGCTGTTGATTCTCAAATCTAGCAATCCTGCCCCAACCTCTCTGCTGACCTCCAGTCTCACCTCTTCAACTGCTTTTCAGCCATCTTGAACTGAGTGTCCAGTAGACATCTCAAACTCAACAAGTCTAAAAGGGACCTAGCGATCACTTCCCCTAAACCCTCTGAGTTTTTATCTTCCCTGTTACTGTCGAAGGCTACACCTTCCAGTCTCTCAGGAATCATCCTGAATTCCTCATTCTCTCTCACGCCCCTCCCCTACATCTGAGCTGCTGCCAAGTCTGGCTGAATCTACCCTCACACCAGCTCCTGAATACAACCCCTTCCTTCCTCTGACTCTGCCCTGGTGCAGACCCCTATCACGTCACACCTGGACTGTTGCAGTGGTTGCTGATGGGTCAGCCTGCCTTAGGTCTCCCCTACCTCCCTCCAGCCCATGCTCCATTCAGCCACCAAAGGGATTTTCCTAAAGCTCGGGTCCCCACTCAGTAAACACCAACCATTCCTTGTTGACTCTTGAATCGACTACAGATTTGATCAAATTTAAAAATACTGTTTGGCCTTCAACATCCTTGGTCACTTGCCCTCTCCATCCTATCCAGGCTTCTTCCACCTTACTCTCCAACATATACTCTTCAGTTTTGATACACTGGCCTCCTGGGTGTTCCACTAACAGGACTCTCCATCTCTGGGCATTCTCCCGGCCCATCTGCTGCCTAGGCTGCTCTCCCTCATCTCAGCCTCCTGGCTTCCCTGGTGTTCTTCTAGTTCCAGCTAAAATCCCACCTCCCACAGGAAGCCTGCCTCTCTTCATTCCAGTGCCTTCCGGCTATTAATTATCTCCTATCTGATTTAAAGCTTACTTTGGGCAGCTAGGTGGACTGGGCTTGGAATCAGGAACTCATCTTCATGACTTCAAATATGGTCTCATATGAGTACTAGCTGTGTGACCCTGGGCAAGTCACTTTGCCCTGCTTGCCTCAGTTTCCATCTCTGTAAAATAAGCTGGAGAAGAAAATGGCAAACCCCTTTGGTATCTCTGCCAAGAAAACCCCAGACTGGGGTCACCGAGATTGAGCAGCAGTGACAAAATGCTCGCTTTGCATATGTGCGCTTGCACGTAGGCGTCTTTGCAGCTAGTCTGAGGGCAGGGCCTGTCTTTTGCCTCTTTGTCTTCTCCGCACTTAGCACAGCACCTGATAGGTAGTTGGTTCTTCATTCTCAAAGAGGACCAGAAGACCTCAGGACGCTAGAGTCTAGTTTCAAGGTGTCTGACCGGCCGATCAGACCAATAGCAGCTCAGAATGCTCTACCACAAGTGGGGCACCAATAGTGCCTGGGAACGTTTGGGTGGATTCTCTAAACTTGCGCGTCCTGCCTTTCCTCTGAGCTGCCTCAATTCTGCTTTGCTCATAGAGCACAGCGCCTTCTCTGATGCGGGCACGCCAAGCTGAGCCGTCCTGTGCCACTCTCCCCCGTGTCACACCATCGATAGGTGGTGCTCAAATGTCGAATGATACGCTGTTCAGTGCAGTGGCTTGTGCGGGTTTTTTCCTGTTTTTTCCCTTAATTTTTTTGGAGGGTGAAGGGCAAGGCAGGACCCTGGGACAGATAGTGCTCCTTCCCTTTCCCACAAAGTAAGCTTTGGCAAGTCTCAGTTTCCCTAGGTTTTCCCATTGGGTGGGCGGGGCGTGCCGGTTGGCTTCTTCTGGACCGAGACTACACTTCCCGGCATGCTTCGCGGCGGAGCATTTCACCACCCTCCCATCCTCTCTCCCTCGCGAGGCGTCGGGCGGTTGCCGGGCAACGCAGGGTGTCCCGGAAGCGGCCCTGGCGGGGCGGGGCGGGACTTCCGGAGCCGGGGCCGGGGTTGCATCAGCTCAGTAGGCTCAGGGGCCGAGGGGATCCCGACGTGAAGCCGCGAGCGGGGGCCAGAGAAGAGCCCGAGCCATGGCCGGAGCCGCGGGGGGCGAGCAAGGTGCGCGGGGCCGGGAGGTGGAGGACCGAGGTATGGTCGGGCGGGGAGTGAGCCTCCCGTCAGTCTGGGGGATCACAGCGAGAGAGTGGGGAGCCGTCAGCCTGGGGGGCCGTGGGAGTGAAGGCAGAGAGAGAGCCCCTGCTGCCTGGGAGGAGCAGGGAGTGAGACCCTTTCCTGCCCCTGGAGGTCTCAGCAGACAGGCAGGCTGGCAGCATGTCCCCCCGCCAGGGTCCCCTTCTCTTGGGGTCCCCCAGCATCGCCAGCCCTCTAAGGAGCAGACAGGTGTGTGCCACATCCTTAAGCATCACCCCGCCCTGTGAGGAGGCAGACCCATTTCAGAGATGCGGACACCGGTATTTACTGGAGGGGGAGCCCAGCAGACGCTGAACTCGCCAAAGCCAGGCATCCTGGGGCAGCGGTGGGGGCACTCTGCTTCCCTCCCCGCCCCAAGCCCCGGGTACCGACAAACTTATCGCCGGTGGAGGGATGCTCCCCTAGGTATCTCAGAGATCCTGACCTCCTTGTGCCTCGGTTTCCCCATCTGTACAGTGAAGGCATTGAGCTGCCCAGTGCCCTCTGGTTGTAAATCGCCAGTGGTTGCCCTGAGAGGAGGTGACCCACGAGGGTGACTTTGGTCTCCGGCCTCGGTCTTCCCGTCCGTCTGTGAAGCGAGGGCGGCAGAGGCAAAGTTTTCTGGGGTTTCTTACAGTCCTGTGACATCAGGAGAAGGAGGCAGCCCCTTGGGTGTAGTGCCTGGCTGAGAGCCACTGCTGAGAGGCTGTCCCCATAGCGAGGAATGAGCCAACCATGGGGTCAGGGGTCAGGGGCTCGGACCCCTGAATGCCAAGTTTGGGCCGAATCCCGGGCCTGCTCCTTCTCGACGACCTAAGGCCAGTGGGTCAGTGCCGCCACGTTGAGGGTGTGTGTGTGTGTTGCCAGAGGAGCACCCGCGGCATCCGCATCACAGATCTAGCCATGTAGCAGGCCTAGATGAGTTGGGTTCCTTTCCTTCTTCCTGGGCCTCGGTCTCCGCAGAAAGATGTGGTTGTGCTTAGTGGCTCTTTCCAGCCCTCACACTCCTGGGTGGCTCTCAGCAATCAGTCAGTCAGTCACCATTTATTGAGCTCCTGTTACGAGCCGAGCGCTGTGCTAGGGACGCAGGAAGAGGCAGAAGGAGGTTCCTGCCTCACAGTCTAATGGGGGAGACCTAGAAGCAAATCTGTACAAAGCAAGCCGCAGATGGGATGAAGAGGAGGGAAGGGATGGAGGGAAGGCTTCCTGCTGGAGGGGGGATTGTATTTGGGACTGAAAGGAAGCGGGGGAGGACAGGAGTCAGTGCACTCCAGGTGTGAGGACAGCTGGGGGGAATGCCTGAAACAGCCAGAGGCCCATGGCCTGGATGGAGTCTGGATAGGTGGGCTGAGCCCCCCATTCCCAAAGGAGAAGGTGAGCTTGGAAACAGATGAGGCCTCCATTCTGACCTCAGTATTTAGCCAACCGGTGCCAGAGCCCTGGGCGGGGAGGGGCAGAGAGAGGAAAATCTCTGTCTTCTTTGGGAGCTCTGACAATAACACTGGGTCGGGAGCTCCCATCCTGGGGCTGTACATACTAGGGAGGATCAGGGCAGGCTTCCTGGAGAAGGTGACTTTAGAGGTGGAATAGGAATTCCAGGGATGCCTAGCTGGGGTGGAGGAGGGCAAGGCCCTGTGTGCCAGACCAGAGGCATCTGAGCTGGCTAGCACTACCACCTGATTCATGGGGCAGGAAGAACGCAGTGGGAGGCTGGAGGGGCAGGAAGAATGCAATGGGAGGCGGAGAGGCAGGTGGGTGGGAACCAGAAGATGTGGCCCATACCTCAGGGCTGGCCTCACAGGACCCCCAGGGAGGGGAGAGCCTCAGGTAACCCGTAAAAGCTCCCTTTGCTTGGCTTTATGAGCACTGTCATCTCAGGCTCCCCATTCATTAACTGAAGCCTCCTTGGCCCAGCTTTATGGAGGGAAGCCCTGGAAACTGGCATGACCTAGCCCAAGCTTCCAGGCCAGGAGGGTGATCTTGGCTTTCTCGGCTCCTGGTGCCTTAGGCAGCTGGCAGGCGGGCATTGGGAGAGGGGCATTTGGATTATTCAGCCTCCCTTGGTTTCTCTGCACTCCATTCTTAAGTCTTTATTTGGAGTTAGAGGTCCCTGCCTGGGGTGGAACTGAGTTCAGGAGAATGGTCCCCTTTGCGGTGTGGGAGAAGCTAATGGGGCCCAGCCCTGTTAGTTACTGGGGAGACATAGAACCAAGGGCCAAGGGGTTACCAGAGGACAGAGGCAGAGGGTTGTCTAAGAGGACCTGAGCTGCCCCTGCATTGGGGGAGGGGTCAGGCTGCTGTGGACAGAGTCCTGTACCCTGTTGGCCCCCGGCCTGGGACCCATAGACCCAGGCTTTCTGGTGAGAGCTGGTCTTCAGGAATGACCTCATCTGTAAGATGTGGATAGTAACAAGATTATTTTGAGGATCGGATGAAATCCTACGTGTAAAGTGCCTGGCATATGGAAAGTGCTGCATAACGTGTTTATTCCCTTCCCTTCCCCTTTAAAAGCCACACAGAGGATTTTCTCTTTGATGCTGGAGGCAGTTGGGAGCCCCTGGAGTCTCCTGAGCCAGAGTGAAGCCTGATTGCCTTTCCCAGCCCCACTCCTTCTAGTGCCTATAGAGCTGTTTGATTGTTTCCTCTATTAGACGAGGGGCTCCTTGAGAGCTGGGACTGGTTTTTGTCTTTCTTTGTATCCCTATCCCTTAGCAAGGTGTCTGGCACACAATAGGCACTTAAATGTTTATGGACAGATGGGCTAGGCTTTAGGAAGACCAGCTGCTACAGCAGCAGTCCTGGTGTGAGGTGACAAGGTCCTGGTCCAGGGGGTGGACATGTGAGTAGAGAGAAGGGGTCCATGGCAATGGCACCCATGAAGAGCGAGGACTCAAGGGGCACACCTGGTTTGTGGGACACGTGGTGGGAAGGTAGAAGCTGACAGTCTTGAAGTACAATGCCTAGACACCTGAGGAGGAAGAGGAGAGGAAGGGAGAGGAAGGAGGAGGAGAAAAGAGGAAGAAGAGAAGGAAAAGGAGGAAGAGAAGGAGGAGGAAGGAAGAGAAAGGGGGAAGGAGAGGAGGAAGGAGGAGGAAAAAGGGGGAAGAAAGGAAGAGAAAGGGGGAAGAAGGAAGAGGAAGAGAAGGGGGAGGAAGGAAGAGAAAGGAAGAAGAGAAGGAAGAAGAAGAGAAGGGGGAGGAAGGAAGAAAAAGGGGGAAGAAAGGAAGAAAATGGGGGGGAAAGAAAGGAGAAAGGGGGAAACAGGGAGGAGGAGAAGGGGAAGGAAGAAGGAAGAAAAAGGGGGAAGAAATGAAGAGAAAAGAGGAGGAGAAGGGGGAGGAAAGAAGAGAAAGGGGGAAACAGGTAGGAGGAGGGGGAGGAAGGAGGAGGAATGGAACGCTCCTGGCCGTGCAGGACTCAGAGGAAAAGCAGTCCATCCAGGTTTGCTGGAATACTGCACTCGGGTCATTAGAAGTTAGTTGGTTCCTTTCTATTTCCATGAAGCTTTTGCATTTCTTTGCAATCTGAGAGTGGCCCATGGGCCCAGGTGACTGCCAGCCATTGTTGTTGTCACTTGTACCGGTGTCTGGGCTGGAATTCCTAGAGGCCCTTGGCCACCAGGATGGTGCTGAGTGGCCTCTGGGAAGGAGGGAAGCCTTTGGGCAGCTGGTGGGGGTGGGGGTGGAGTGGTGGGGGGGTGGGAGGCCTGGCCCCTTTAGCGACCTCTCCAGGAGGAGCTGACCAAAGGGACATGTTCCTTCTTTTCCCTTCTCTGGGCAACCCTTTAAGTGAGAGCCAATTAGCTTTCGCAGTGGGCACAGAAAGCTTGTGTTAGGGTAGGCTCGTTCTGTGGGTGCCGCTAAGAAGTCTGACCAGGAAAGTCCTCCCAGACCAAGGTTGAGAAGTGGGGGAGACCCCACCCTCCAATGGGTCTTCCTTTGGCATTGTGGTGAGTCACAGCTGTGCATTTTACAGGAGGACAGAAGCACCTCGAGGCTTGTTGCAAAATCCAGGTTCCTCTTTGGGAGCAAACAAGCATTCCTGGGCCAGGCTGCTTGGTGAGGCTATGCTGTGCTGGGGCACACCATCACGGTGGCACTGCCCATCAGGCTGGCATTCAGTTTGACCGTGCTCTGAATCAGGGTCGGCCGTGACCAGCATGTGGAAGCCACATTTCCTTCCTATCTGTTGGGCTCGGCTCTCCTCCCCTGGTGCTCACTGATGGCTCTGTCATCTCGTAGGTGGGGGGCTATGTTCTCCTGGCCCTCCATGGCATAGGGCCCCGAATGCTGCTATTCTATTGTGCTGATGGTATCACAGCTTGGAAGGAGATCCACAGCTCCCTTTACATTTCTCTAATTTGTGGATTCTGTATGTCAGCCAGACTGGCTCGTCTCCCTTCCTCAAACCACTGCTTTCTCTTGGCCCCAGACTTGGAATGCTCTCCCCTGTCCTCTCCTCAGGCTCTGGGAATCCTCAGCTCAGGGGCACCTGCCTTGGAACAATTCCTCCAGTCACTCAGCAGGCCTCTACTCAGGGCGCTGGGCTGGGTACTGGGCTGTTTACCCCCCCCTCCCACTTTGGTGTTTACTTCTCTTTTGCTATCTCGTCTCCCCCTAATGTAGAATGTAAGCCTGTTCAGGACAGGCCCTATTTTTCAGCTTGTCTCTGTATATCTCACCTTCTATACAAGGCTTCACATACACACAGCAATTAAGGCCCATTGGATTGCCTAGGAAGGAACCTCCTTTTGGTAGGGGCCTGCAGCATGACCCCGCAATCGCTTTCTTGTTCTTCTTATTAGAAATGAAGATTCTTCTTGTCATGCACCAAGTTGTAAGTACTTTGAGATCCTCATCTTAAAGGCACTTTGCCAGAGCATTAGTGTGAGAAATACTACCCAGGAAGTGGTTATTTGCAGCTTAAGGTTCTCTGCTTCCCCGCCCCACCCCCCCCAAGCCCTTTCTAAATTACAGTGATAGTTTGGTCGGGCTCCCCTCAGGGATCTCTGATCCCTGAGTAAGTTGCTTCTCTGCATTTCTCCCTCAGTTCAGCAATGGGCTTGGTCCAGGGAGGATCTTAAGTTCCTTTCTGGCCTGGAGACTCAGTGGCATTAGGAGTCCGGGGTTTGGACCTTACTTTATCAGATCCGCTGTATCTGCCATGGATCATGCCAGGGCACACCAGGCTTTTATTCTTCTTTGTCGTGTTTGGTGACAGTTCAGATCCCCTTGTGAGAAAATGCCATCTGTGCTGATGGGCACTCATAGGTCTAGGCCTCGTGGCCACTGCTCCGGGAAGCAGCATCCCTGGAGAAGAGACTGCTCATCTTCGTTGACCGCATGGGAGAGAGCCAGGGACATAGTAGGTGCTTAATAAGTGCTTAGTGACTTGACTTCAGCAGCTGCCAGCGGCTGTCTCACCTCCCATTCATGGATATGGGTCAACACTGGTGTTGGTGGTCACCTAGGCCAGGCAAGTCACTCCCACCTCAACTCACTCTCTTCATATCCTTAGAGATACGAAGGCCCAAAGCGCTCAGAAGAGCAGTGTCCTCAAGGCCGCCGTGTGCCTGCACCAGCTCGTCTCCAAAGAGAAAAAGCCACCCCCAGCATCCACAAATGGCGGGTGTTGCAGGCCCTGCTTCCTCAACATCTGCACCTACTATGTGCCATCCACAAATGGCGGGTGTTGCAGGCCTTGCTTCCTCAGCATCTGCACCTCCTATGTGCCATCCACAAATGGCAGGTGTTACAGGCCCTGCTTCCTCAGCATCTGTACCTACTATGTGCCAGGTGTTGTGCTAAGTGCTTCAACTACAAAGAAAGTCACAAGACAGTCTCAGCTCTCCAGGAACTTCTAGTCTAAAGAGGGAGACATATAGACAGAGCGGGGTCAGGAAAGACTTCCCATGGAAGGTGGGAATTTAGCTGAAGGAAGCTGGTCCTTGACACTGTCCAGCAATTCAGCATTTGGAACGGGTATGCTTTCATGGCTAGAAACATAAGGAAAGGAAACACCTGACTGTGTGTGTGCTGGGGGGTGCCTCCCACAGCCTGGCCCCTCCCCATGCCCTCCCAGAGGGCAGGCCTGGCCTCTTCCTGTGGGGGACAGCCTGAGTACTGCTTGAGAAGCGCTCTTTAGTCAGGCAGATTAAAGTCAAATGGATCCTAACTCTAAATGTGCTTTTCTAACCTAAGCAGTGCCTTTGTTGTGTTGGGGGTTCCTTGTTTTTGTGACTCTGGCAGGTTTCTTGCCAAAAGCTGTTTTAGCCCATGATCGTCTGGGGTGTCATTGGCATTGTAGCCCACGGGTTCTTTTTGCTTTGACTTCCATCTGCTGGTGCACCATTCACTGGCGTGCCTATGGAGCCTTTGGGTGTAAATCAGGTGACCGGAGCCTGGCCATGACCGTGGGCTCATCAGTCCTTGGCCTCTTGCCTGTGAAATGAGACTCAGGAGAATGTAGGTAAAGTACTGTGAACTCTGGCCCTTGTTCGTTCTGAAATGCAGCCAAACTATTGTCACACAGATCAAAGTTATAGGTGTGTGGATGGCATGTTGAGGCCAAAGCAAGTTCCGTAGTTGTGAGGATAAAAATAGTCCTGTTGGCCTAAGGAACCTGCGCCAAAGCACCCTTCACCCCCACGTGCCCTGGGCTTGGGAGCTGTTCCACATGAGTCGGTGACATCTTTGTGCCTGACCCAGAGGAGCTTGTTTTAGGACCAGCTGTGCACCTCTTAGCTCTGGGACTGGCTGCCAGAGACTTCTCCTTCACCAGGGACATGAGGGCCATCTTCAGCACAAAATGCATGGGTGTTCGAGGGAGAAATTCTCTTCAGTGTGGACACAAACCTGTACAGGAATGCCAGAATCAAGGGTTGGGTAACCCAGCAAGACCCAGTATCTTCTGAGAGGCAGCTGTGGCTTCATCTCAGGTGTCTCCTGCAGAACTTAGCTCCATGCTATGCCCTTAATGAGCTCTCAGTAAATACAAGGAGGGAAGTGGGGAGAGAGACACATAACACAGAGACAGACAGAGAGAGGGAGGAAAGAAGGAAGGAAGGCAGAGAGGGAGGAAGGGCAGGCTTGCTTTACCTGTATAAACTACCATGAAAATTCTCACTAGTCTTAAAAATCATAGTGTTGGAAAGAATATTTCTGCCCATTATTTCTTGAAGGCCCCTTTTAAGTTGGGATTTTCCTTTTGCTGAAGTTAGTCATGCACTCTTGGAGGAGAGGAGGAAGGCAGTGAGATGTCCTGGAGAGAGGTCCTGGGCTTCGAGTCCCCCCCCCCCCCAGATTAGTCCCAGCACACACTCCTTCCTATCCACATGCCCTTGGCCAGGTCATTCATCCCTCTGCCTCCTCACCTGTCCAAGGAGGGACTTGGACAGAAGGTTTTCACAGGTGTTCTCCCACCTGAGATTCTTTAAGCTTTTTAGAGTCAAGGTGAAGGTTTGGGGCCTGGCCAGGGAGCTGGTGCCTGATGGGGAGGCCTAGAGAGAGTGAGGAAGGGGGATGATGAGCTGGGGAGGGAGGGGATCAGGAGGCAGGACAGTCCGTAGTGAGTAGAATGTTGGCTCTTCTGGAATTTGTGCTGGACTTCCCATTGCTTGTTGCCAGGTGGGGCCCTAAACATCTAGGAATTCCTTTTGGTGATCTCGGGCGGGCTCACAGGGGAAGTAGAAGGTCCAGAATGGCAGAGGGCAGCTTTTCTGGGAGAGCCTGAGGCAGAGATGTGGTTCTCCCCACACTGAAGGCCTTCAGCAGCTCTGCCTTTGGGCCAAGGCCAGGCTGCGCCCCCTTAGCTCCTTTTTGAGCCGTTTGTAGCTTGCTGGCCATACATTCCTGACTGATGTCTTGTCCCTCTGTTTTCACAGCTCCTGGCTACAGTTATATTCTGAGCATTAGTGAAGAGGAGGCCAGGGTGAAGGCTTTGAATGAATACCTCAGCACCCGTAGTTACCTCCAGGGCCACACCTTCTCCCAGGCAGATGTGGAAGCATTCAGGCAGTTTACAGGCCCACCCGGGGACCAGCATTTCCACGTGGCCCGGTGGTTCAGGCACATCCACGCCCTGTCTGGCGGGAGCCCTGGCATGCAGGAGCCTTATAGAATCCAAACAAGTGAGTAACACTGTGCGAGGGGAGGCTGACAGGCTCAGCTCCTCAGCCACTCAGCCAGTCCTGTGCTAGGCTAACTTTGGTCCTTCTCTGTTTGTATCTGTGTGCCCAGCACCCGTGGGGCATGGGGCCATTTCTGGGAGGCCTGGGCAGTCAATACCAGTGATGTATTTGCTTTGCATCGCCCAGAGCCAAAGTCCTTTGGACATGGGCCTGAGACTCCCACACAGTCACGGGCCCACCGAGCTGCTGCCGGGAAGGAGCGGCCCTGTACGGCTACTGTGGCATGATGGTGTAGTAGGAAGGCCGAATTTATAATCTCAAATGTAATCACGTATATGTTTGAATGGTTCGAAATCGCAAGGTATGAGAGGTTCTCTAAGGAGAAAACAACAAGAAATTTATTTAGGCCCCACCGC
>CM053623.1:461026668-461076562 GCA_028646595.1 Phalanger gymnotis
CTGTTGGTCTAAAAAAATGTGGCCAAGGAATGAAAGTCTGTCCTGTGTGCCAAACTTTGTACCCAGGCCCGGGTCTGCAAATACAGAAGCCAAAACACTGAGTGTGGAACCCAGAACAGCCCTGTGCCCCAAGAACCCTTCCTTCACAGCCTTTGTCTTTGTGTCCCAATCATTTACTTCTCACTCCCCTGCCAAGATAAATCTTCCCTTTGTCTGGCAGTGTAGATGCTGCTGGGAGGAAGGAGATAGTTTGTCCTCTCTGCTGTGCAACCCGGAGGAAGTTGTCCTGTTCTTTGTGCCCTGGTCCCCCTGCTTCCTCAGTCCTGTTCTTCGTACCCCCATCTTCCAGCTGCCTCACTGGTTTGCATATTGTAGGTGTTTAATAAGTGTTGATTTAAATTGAATTTCTAAAATGCCCTCAGAATTGAACTCCATGCTCTAGTTGGGACCTGATGGGGGCAGAAGACCGCGGCTCTCGCCTCCTTATTCCTGGAAGTCCCGAGGTCAAGGTTCACTTTGGGGGGCTATATCACACGGTTGATGCCTAGTGAATTTGTGGCCCACCCGGACCCCCAGATTTCTTCCAGACCAATTACTTCCTCCATCTTGTACTTGTAAAATGGATTTTTCTTAACCTAAGTGTAAGACTTTGTATTTATCCTTCTTAAATCTCCTCTTATTCAGTTTAACCCATTGTTCTCTTGAGCCTGTGAGGCATTTTGGATCCTGAAGCTGTCAGTCACTATGTTAGTCCAGAGCTAGCTCAGTGTTTGGGAGGCTCCGAAGGAAAGTGTGGGAGAGAAGAGGTATTAGGCTGACTACCAGACTGCAGGTCCACAGAGCCATGGTGCTGACCTCACTGTCGCGTGAAACCTGGATGGTCTGCAGGCACCATGCCAGGACACTGAATCGCTCCCATTTGAATCATCTTGGGAAGATGCTGAAGATTGCCTGGCCAGACAATTACCTGCCGGACACTGAGGTCCTTTCTCGAGCTGAACTGCCAAGCGTTCAAACTCTGCCTTGGAGAGCGCGACTCCGATGGGCTGGCCACAGTTGTTTGAATGCCAAATGCATGCTTGCCAAAAAGACCATTTTTGTGGAGAACTCCCAGAGGTCAAGGGTTCACACGGTGGTCAGAAGAAGTGATACAAGGACACTCTCAAGGTCTCTCTGAAGAACTTTGGATTCGATTGTGTGACGTGGGAGACGTTGGCACAGGACCGCCCAGTGTGGTGTGCCCACATCGGAGAAGGCTCTGTGCTCTATGCAAAGCAGAACTGAAACAGCTCAAAGGAAATGCAGGATGCACGAGTTTGGAGAATCCTCCCCAGATGTTCACACGGACTATTGGTGCCTGGCCTGCGGTAGAGCTTGCGGAGCTTGTATTGGTCTGATCAGCCCCAGTCAGAGGCATGGTCGCTGGAATCTAGCATAGTGATGTCATTCTGGACCTCTCTGAGAATGAACAACTGTCGTCCTCTTTCCCAGCCCTTTGCAGTCCAAGCCTTTATCCCCCTCCCTGGGTCAGGTACGAGCCCTGGGGCCCCACCCTGGAGACTTCGTGTGGAGCGCCTAATGACTGTTAGCATCTAGGCCACTTTTGAATCCCTTTCATTGTGCTGTAGCCCAGAGTGGCTTCACTTCTGCCCTAGACTTGTCCTGGTAAAGCCTCCGTGTGGTGTTCCCGTGGTCTCATGTCAAAATGCCCAGTCAGAACAGGAGCTGGGGGAGCCAGACATAGCCTGTCCTTGCTGAAGAGTAGAGCCTGGCCCTTTCCAGCCTGGGTTAAGTCGGGCACTAGTCAACAGTCTGCTCTCAGCCTTTTACCAGGACTCCTTGCGCCTCGACTGGGCCCATTCTGTGATCTTCTCTCTCACTGGGGTGGACAGTTAGTCATTTTCCTTTCCCTAGTGGCGGCCCTGGCTCCTGTTTGTGTGTGTTGTTCCCCCGGGCACCACAGGGTCAGGCCTGTGTCTTGGCATCTCTGATGCCAGTGACCATTCTGGTAGTGTGGGTCACACAAGGGTCTGCTCGCCTGAAAATCTGGGGAGGGATGAAGAAAACCAATCAAAGATTTCAGACTCAGAAAGCAGGAAGGTGCCAGACAGGGAGAAAGAAACTGAGAGTTGCCAGGGCCTCTTCATCCCTCAGCTGGTCAGTCGGTCACCAGCTGAGCCAGAGCAGGGATTTGGGCACGGTGAGTCCATTCTCCGGGGAGAGTTCTGAGTCACCAGTGACCGACCACATAGAGGCGAGAGTTCGGGCTGCCCTGCAGGCTGGACGGGGGAGGCCGGAGAGACCTAGGTCTGAAGGCCGCCTCAGACGCTAGTAGTGGGAGCCCCCAATCCTTGGAAATGAGGGGAGGTGAGAGCACCTGTCTCCAGGGCTGTCGGGAGGATCGAAGGAGGGACACGGAAATGTAGGTGGGGAATCTGCTGCCCTTAGGACTGTGACATTGTAAAGGGGTCCAGGAGAAGGGAGTGGGGTGAGGATTGTGGCTCTTGGGTGCAGGGCTTTAGCTGTTGGAATTCTTTTCCCCTGGGGTAGAGCAATGAGGGTCCTTACTAGGTTCTAAGTGCTCAGTCCTGCCCCAGCCAGGCTTACTGGAGGGATTCTTGGTGGTGGCCATTGGGTCCGGTTTGAAAGGGGAGGGAAAGCAGGGGTCATGAACTTGGGCCAGAGAAGGAGGGCACTGTTGAAGACTGGCTATTGAAGGGAGTATCTGCCCAAAGCCACACGTGAGTGCCTTCATTGCAATGTTTGTGGAATCCAGAACACGCAATGGAAGGAACTTGGCCCCTTTGCCTAGTCTCTGCTCAGTCTTTTTGGTTCTATTTCATGCGACATAGTTTTTAAAGCAGCTTCCTTTTATACCTGTGCTTCTGTGAAGTCAGATCAAGAGGCCAGGGGCCTAGCCTTCGGGTCAAGAGTCTAGCCTCTGACTCTGGTGAGAAGAATAAGAGGTGTGGACCTGGTTGAGTTTCTTCGGGTCCTGACCTCCATCCCTAAGCGGACCAGAGTGGATGAGGTGGTGTCTAAGGCCCCTTCAACCCTTAGTCTCTGCCTCTGACCCTGGCAAGCCCTTAGCCTCTCAGGAATGCAGGCTAGTCTTGAAGAGGAAGTCATCTAACACTTGGCTGCCATTTTGTCCCAGTAGAGCATATTTCCAAAGGAGAGTCTCTGTAATTATATAATCAGAGGGTTCCCCCTCCCCAAAGGAAGACGTTAAAGTATCATTATTAAAAACAAAAAACAATTCAATTAAATGCTACATTTGTTTGAGTTCTGGTAAGCAGGGCATTGCTGCTTAGAGAGAGGGAGAAGTAAGCCGGTGGCTTGGGAAATCCATCTTCTGTGACGTGCCAGTAACGTGCAGTTACTGCCCTTCCTGATTGGTTGGAGGTGAATTGCATTTCCAGCAATGGTTTTTTCCCTAATGGTGCTTCCAGAGGGAGTGGCCCAGAGGTGGTCTCTTCTGATGGCTTCTCTCCAGGCTGTCATGAGGGCAGACATCAGAGGCAGGGGTGTGGGGGTCCTGGGCAGGCCAGCTCTGTGGCCACTTCCCTGGGAAGCGTGGCAGGCAGAACCAAGGCTGGGGCCCAGCTCCTCTGGAGTTTCACAGTTACTGGGTTATCCTTACCCAGAGCAGTCGCTCAGGCTGTCTATTCCTGTAGAAGGAACGAGAGGTGGGCATGTGGGAGTCCTCAGGCCTACCAGAAGTGTGAGAGCCAAGGACCCAGCCTACAGGCTATGCAGCAGGACCGGGAAGTGGAGGACTCCATCTTCACATGCATTTCAGCACAGAACTCCATTTCCTTCTTAAAAGCCCAGGAGGTGTCCAGGAGCCTTGAAAGGAGCACCGACGCTACTCTTGCTTCCTTTCCAGGTAAAGGCCGACGCGCCCAGCCTCAGTGGTCTCCTCCGGCTGGAACCGCACCTTGTAAACTGCGCCTGTATAACAGCCTCACTCGCAGCAAGGTGAGCGATCCCTGGGGAGGTGTCTATGGCCCCCGGCTCAGCCAGGCAGGAGACTGGCAGGACCCCTTCCCCTGCCTCACCGTGGGCTTCCCCTCTCAGTGAGCTCAGGGAGAATTTCAGAAATCTTAATGAAATGCCTTCAGTGGTTTTCTTCTGTGTGGGAACCACGTCCTAGGGACTCACCAGACATCAGCCGTGTGCAGGATCCTCCTGCGGCCGCCTGCCGACGGCGGGCCCAGCGCCACTCGAGAAGAGGCTGGCGGAGCAGCCGCCCGGCCATCTTAGACTCAGGCAAACAGAGTGACCAGAAAAGAGAAACTGTCTTTAGGCAGTCGGGGCCCAGGGCTTCATTTAGCCCCACCAGGTGCTAGGCCTTTTGCTGAGAGCTGAGGTTACAAAGACAAGCAAACTCAGGCCCCGCCCTCAAGGAGCTCATTCTAAAGGGACAGGGTGTATGGATGAGCGAAGGCATTAGCAGCTGGGGGGCGGGGAAAGTCTCCCACACAAAGAGAGATGGAAGAAGCTGGGAGAATGGATGAGCGGGGAGGGCCGTCCAGGCATGAGGGGCAACCAAGAGATGAAGAGGGTTGTACAGGAAACAGCCAGGGGGCCATTAGGAAGCCCTCAGGAGGCGTGTGACCCGTGGGAGCTTTGCTTTGGGACTCGGGGAGCACGCCGAGCCCCGGGGCGGGTCGTTCCTCTGCCGTTGCTCAGGCTCAGAGCAGGTGGTTTGAAAGGCCCCCGGCCCTCCTCGCCTGGCCTCCCCTGACCTGGGCTCTGGCCAGCGGCCAGCGTCTGAGGGTGGGGCCAGCGGTTGGCTTGGATCGTAACGGTACCTTCCCTGGGACGGGTGCTGTTCGGCGGCCTAGAGACCAACGTGGGCTCGGCTGTGACTCAGCCAGGTCGCACCATAGGACGCTCGAGGCTTCCGGCCCCTCGTGCTGCAGCCTGAGGGTCCGGCTGCTGGGAAGTGGCCCGTACGTCTTCTCCAGGGAGCGTGAGGCTTCCTTCGCCATGAAGCTGGATGGCCCTTGGCCCATGGCATGTGAGCCCGGTCCTAGGGGCTTGTTCCTGGTGCCTCTGCTGCCTTCTGACCCCATCTCTTCATTCCTTCGTAACAAAGGACGAGTTTGTGCCTCAGCAAGGAAGGAGAGTGACCTGGTACTGCTGCGGGCCGACTGTGTATGATGCCTCCCACATGGGCCATGCCAGGTGGGTCTTCTCACTCAGCGTCTGGGCGATGGGGTTACCGCGTGCACCGATGAAACATCCAGGGCTGGGGTGAAGAGGGAGCTCAGGCGACTCAGTCTCGTCAAGCCAACCGTCGCTGCCGTGCGCTCGGTGTCCCGCTCAAGGCAGCTTTTGTTCCGTCTTGAATGCTCGCAGGTCGTACATCTCATTTGACATCCTGAGGCGAGTGCTGCGCGATTATTTTAAATACGACGTCTTCTACTGCATGAACATCACGGATATTGATGATAAGGTGAGTCAGGAAGCGGGGGAGTCAAGGGGGACCTCGAGGAGGTCGTGGTTAGTGGGCCGCTTTGAGCCGGGGGAGGGGGTCGTCCTGGCGATCGGAAGGGCTGCGGGCGCCCGTGTCCGGTTCCCCTCCGGGGAGCAGGCGAGGGCACCTCCTCCTAGACCTCAGGGAAGGCGGGCAGAACGGGGGGTAGCTCGGCAGTAGGATCCCGAGGCGGAGCCGGCCGGGCCCAGAGGAGCGAAGCGAGCCGACCGAGGTCACGCAGTAGGGAGCGGGGGTCGGAGGCGGGAGGTGGCCGCTGCCTGCCGAGCTCCGCCGAGTTCTCTGCTGGAGAGGAGCTCCCGGGTTGGAGGGGGGGGGTCGGCAATAGGATCCTAGATGGAGGGCCGGGAGAGACCCCGTCCCCTCCCCGTTTTACAGGTGATGGAGCTCAGGGCCTAGGAGGGCTCCAGAACCTGCCTGAGATTGGAAGCCCACCTTCCTTTTGCACTTTATTAAATGCCTGCTATGTGCCAGGCATCGTGCAAAGGGCCAAGGGTATAGAGACAAACCGACTGGTTTCTGCTCATCCAGGGTGACCAGGCATCTGGACAGAATGAGCCTGAGGGCCTTGGGAGGGGAGGGATCAGGAAAGGTGTCCATGGTCAGTGGGACTCCCAGAGCGGCCCTGGGTCACCGGGTGGCCTTCCCTGCCCACAGATCATCAAGAGAGCTCGACAGAACTATCTCTTCGAGCAGTACCGGGAAAAGAAGCCACACGCCACTCAGCTCCTCGAAGACGTGGCGACCGCCTTGAAGGTTGGTGTGCAGCTGTAGTGACTTCTCCCTGGCCATATGGTGTGGAGGCTTCCTGCCGGGTCCTGGCCGCTTAGAAGTTTGCCGCAAAGGCCTGGGGAGTCCCCAGGGACAGCCAGCTGCAGCCTGGTTCTCTTTCCCCCAGGGCCCTAAGGAAACCTCGTGTCAACCAGAGGAATTCCTGATGGCTCTGTCCCCTTAGGCCCCTACGGCATCACTACTGCTGATGAATTTTCTCCCTGCGCCAGTGTGGATTCTTCCAGCCCTGCGCTGGCCTCCTCTGCCTTGGCTCCTTGGGGGACAGGGTAGCCTGTACCCGCCTTCCCCGACAGTGCCCCTTTCCTAGAAATGTGTGTTCTTGAGTCATGCTTAAATATGGGGAAGCTCGAAGGGAGGGTCTGTTCCACGGTGACTTCAGGGAGTCAGACTGAGTGCTGGGTGCCAGTCAGGTACGAAGGGCCAGGCCTCACCATGTGGCCCTCGCCGTACAACTGGCGAAAGGAAACAGGAAGGGAAGGCCAAGGTCTCTGTGTGCTGGGCCGGCCGGAAGCCTTGGGGGAGTGCCCTGTGGCCCAGAGAAGCCTCTGCGTCCTGCGTCAGACCTTTTCTGAAAGGCTCTCTCCCTTTCTTGTGGCAGCCCTTTACTCTCAGATTAGATGCCACCACAGACCCTGATAAAAAGCAGATGCTGGAAAGAATCCGGGACGCCGTGCAGCTGGCGGTGGATCCCCTGGTGAACTCGCTGCAAAGAAACGGGTCGGGAGATGAGGTCGACGCCTGTGCTGAGGTGAGGCTTGGGGACCCTGAGCTCGAGGGACCGACCGCTCGGCTTCCTATCCCTGCCCACAGAAGTCCAGGGGCCACCTCGGTGCGGGGGCTCCCGGCGCCGCCTCTTGGGCACTTGGAGGCCTTTTTTGAGGAGCTGGACTTGCCTTTTTCCAGCCTTAATACCCATCACTCCTCCAGTCAGTAATCAGCAAACAACGATTAAGCATCTACTATGTGCTGGGCCCCACACCCTCCAAGCCACCAGCCTTGCTGCTCCCTGTCCTCTGTATCCCATCTCTCATCTCTGTACCTTTACCCAGGCTTTGCCTACCCCATGCTTGGGGTTCACTGCCTTCTTACCTTCTGCTCTCCAGCCTCTCCCCCGTAGGGATTCCTTCTCCCCCCCCCCCCCTCACTTTGTCTTTGCTCCTTTGTTCCTGGGGGTGGGGCGGGGGGCGGGGGTGGATGCCTCTGGGCCAGTTCTAGGCTCCAGGCTTTGTGCTTGGCCGCCCTTGCTGGGGTCTGGGGTGTGGATTCCTGAAATGAAGGGTCCCCCCGCCCTTGGTATCACACATGTTCTCAGAACCATCAGTATTTCTTGAATTATCTAATGGGCCCTGAATGTAAGAAGCAGGAAGGCCGACACAGGCAGACAGAAGGATGGGAAGCAGAGGGAGGTGGTCATTGGGCCTCTGCTCTCCCCTCAGCTGTTGCTGGAGAAGGCCAAGGACCTGCTTTCCGATTGGCTCGATTCCCACCTGGGCTCCCAGGTGACGGACAACTCCATCTTCTCGGAGCTTCCGCAGTTCTGGGAGTCTGAATTCCACAAGGACATGGAGGCCCTGAACGTGAGTCAGGGCGGGGCCCGGGCCAGCACACAAGGTCGCTTTGAATCCCTATGGGTCTATCAGTTGGTGCAGTTCCCTCCCCTTTTTGGGGATGCCCTGCCCTTAGGGAGCTCCCACCCTAATGAGGGAGACAATGTGCCAACAGCTCTTGATGGGTAATACCAATGGTGGGGAGACACTGGCATTAGGGAGGAACCCGGCAGGGCTTCCTGGAGAAGGGGGGGTGGTAGCTGGGATCTGAAGGAAGCCCAGGCAGCCAGCAGGCAGAGGTGAGGGAGAGTGTTCAGGCATGGGGCACAGCCAGAGAAAATGTCTGGAGTCTGGAGATGAGGGGTGTGTGTGTGTGTGTGTGCGTGCACACGTGCGGAGGTTGGGGAGGCTTTGAAGGCCAACGAGAGGATTCCGTCCTGGATCCTGGAGGTGATAGGGAGCCCCTGGAGTTCACTGAGTAGGGGGTGGCGTGGTCAGACCTGCCCTTGGGGAGAGTTAGTGGGAGAGCTCTGCAGAGGAGGAATCGGAGTGGGGAGAGACTTGAGGCTGGAGGGGAAGGGATGGTTGAAAAACATTCTATTAAACCATAGCTGATGAAGGAACACAAGAACAGGTAATTGGGCTTTTCGGGGAGTTATGAGCGCCTACTGTGCACCAGGCACTTGTACAAATCATTTGATCCTCACAACAACCCTGTCGTACAGGTGAGGAAACTGAGGCCAGCAGGGGGTGTGACTCGCCCCGGGTCACCTCGCTAGGCAGTGTCCGAGGCTGGATTTGAACTCGGGTCTTTCTGCCTCCAGGCCTGGGGCTCTGTGCACTATGGCACCCCCAGATGGCCTCTGGCCCACATCTGTTGCAGTAGAAAAGGAAAAATAGGTTGGGCAGGATGATTACCCCCATTCTGAACAAAGTCACTTCACCCCATTTGCCTCAGTTTCCTCAGCTGTAAAATGAGCCGGAGAAGGAAATGGCAAACCTCCCCAGGCATCTGCCCATACTGCCCAGTGGGGTCACCGAGAGGCAGACACGGCTGAAATACATTAAGCTCCCAGCATTTCTGTCTGCATCCGCTCTGCACACGCGGGGCTCGTGCTGGGGACTCCTCTCCCCAAAGCGAGGCGTCGCCGGGGCCGTGTCCACATCTCGTTCCTCGTCCTTGCAGGTGCTTCCCCCGGACGTGTTAACGCGAGTCAGCGAATACATGCCCGAGATCGTGCGCTTTGTTCAGAAGATTGTGGACAATGGCTACGGGTGAGCAGCCCATGTGCGATGTGGCCCCCAAACCTGGCGGCCCCTGCTCCCTGACATGGCCCCCAAACCCTGCCTCTTCCCTCGAACCCGCCTTCGCCCCAGGCACCGTCAGGAGGAAGGAATTGGCATGGTTCAAGCTTCCTTTGTCAGCCACAAGGAGGGCAGATCGGGGCTGAGGAGAGCCGGGAAGCCGGGGGACCTGGGAAGAGGTGGTGGTGTTTGAACTTGTTCGTGTCTGTGGTTGGGGCGGATGGGAGAGGGGCAAGAGGGGCCCTGGATCCAGAAGGGAGCAGTCAGGGCACGTGGCTGACTGTGGGCTGAGCCCTGGGGTCTGGGTGCATTTTGGAGGAGGGGCGGCTTCAGGGAGCAGACGCCAAGCTCTGTGTGAGACACCTGCGGGTCATCCCAGAGAGACCCGGAGGGTGTTGGCTGTCGGACCGAGATTCGAGCTGGCTTTGCTGCGTTTGGAAGCGCTCTTTGAACCTATGGCACAGTGTGGTGCCTTGCATGTAGTAGGCGCCTAATACATGCTTGCTTGCTGGATGGGAACTAACAAGATTAGGGTGAACAGTGAGACAGAATGGAAGAGGGCCAAGAGAGTCCAGGAGTGAGATCCCTGCCCCCCCCCCCCGGGCAGAAGACTGATTCCAGTCCCCAGGAGGCGGTGGAGGGAAGGTCATGGAATCCCAGAAGCCCTTGGTGGCACAGCCATCCCTGCATGGCCCTGTAGCATGGCTTCCTCTTCCAGGCAGCTGGGCAGCTCATGGGGGAGCACTGGCTTTCAGGACCAGCTCTTTGGGCTCATCTTTGGATGGAGCCCATTGAGGTGCCTTAGTGAATGTCACTGACCACAGGGCTTTGCCATGACATGGCACAATTTCTTCGCATGCTTAGGGACAGTGACTAGTAGGTGAGTCAGTTGGGCTTTTCCTCATACAGTGATTACAGTCTCTCATCTCGTGAGGTCTCAGCACAAAGCATTGCCAGTGCAGGCTTCCAGGAAGACCCCCCAGATTGCTGCGTCTAGACATGCCGAGCGAGTTACTGCCCAAGTGACTTAGGCCACTGTCACCAGAAAGCTTGCCCTTCGGTGGCAGAGGATTCTGGGAAGGAACCTTGCACTTGTGTCAGGAGCCAGGGTCTAAATCAGGCCCCTAACCATTAGTCAGCCAGCATTTATTAAGCACTTTCTGTGTGCCAGGCACTGTGCCAGGGGTTGGAGATACACAGAAAGAAAACCTCCAAGAGCTCCCATTGCCAGGGAAGAGAACATGGGTAACGAGGGGCGTGCAGAGAAAGTACGTGGGAGGCCCTCGTCCCTGGGGGCTGCAGAATGTGGCCTGTGGGAAGGAAGCCAAGAGGACTAGGGGGTGGGAGGAGGAGACAGAGCCCACTAGGAGTGGAGGCCAGCCTCAGTCTTCCGTCTGGAACATGGGGGCTCACAGGGTGCATACGAAGAATGTGAGTCACTGGTGCTTCACATGTGCCTCAGATACTCTCTGAGTGATTTAAAAAATGATGCTGCTTCCCCTGGGCCCAGGTGAGCCATGGCTGGGGCAGTTCCCAGGTCCCTGGCCCCTGGGGGGCTCGCCAGCCATCTCCTCCCCGCCAGGGAGATGGGGCTCTGTCTTAGGTGACCGGGGGTAGTGGGAGCTTGTACCTGACCAGGAAGGGAACCTGGCCATGTTCCAGCCCAGCCTTCCAACCTCCAGACATCCCAGGACTTAGGGAGCCCCTGGAATTGGGAGGAGCTCAATGAGGTGGGCTGGGTCCATGACTAGAGCATTTAAAAAGGCAGCACTTGTGCTCCCGCTTGTGGGGGCATTGCGCTTCTGTGCGCTAAGGTCTGCCCTGCATTCTCCGGGCGCGTGGACAGTGTGGATGCTCTGGGTTCAGTGCTTGGGGCTTTCTCTGAACAAGACACAGGCACACACAGCTCCCAGCCCAGGGGGAGCCGTAACACACGCGAATAATGATGCTCCAGGTAGGCTGGACCTGGGGCCCTGGCTCCAGCAGACCCTCCCAGGCCTAGATCACTTCAGCATTCGTTAAGCAGCTGCTTGTGTTAGGCTCTGGGCCAAGTGCTGGGGGAAGAGACAGAAAGGAAACAGGCCGGTCCTGGGGCATGTGCCGCTTACACACGTCAGTATGTACTAGGTACATGCAAAGATCCAGGGTCACAGGGGGTGGGCTTCCTGCTGAGTCTGGGAGTGAGGGGAGAACATTGCGGGCCTGGGCAGCGGCTGCTGCCCAGGCACAGGAGCGGAAGATGGGGTGTGGAGAGGAGCCTGAGAGGCCCAACAGAGGGATTGTGAGGCCGTCCTGTCCATGGCCGGGAGCCACTGGAGGGCCAGTTGGGTGGCTTTGTGGAGGATGGATTAGCACGAGGAGAGACTGGGGGCTTTTCCAGCAGCCAAGGCAGGTGGTGATGAGGGCCAGAGCCAAGATTGTCGCCGCGTGAGTCAAGAGGAGGGGCCGTCGATGAGCAATGTTGTCAAGACAGCAGTAACAGGATTTGATGATGGGTTAGGTGTGTGAGTTGGCTGAGAGGAAGCGTCAAGGATGACGCCCTGGTGACAGACCTGGGTGGTGGGAAGGCTGCTGGTGCCCTCAGTGGCCATAGGAGGGCGTGGGCCCAGGATGGTGGATTAGTGAGAAGTGCAGCCGAGCTCACCAATGCGACGCCTCCACAGCCAAACCACGTCCTGGTGCAGAAATCCAAGGCAAAACTACAATGAAGTCTATCTTCAGCCTAGGTCAGGATAGGGAGAGAGAGGGCTGTAGATGCTGGAAATGAGGACTGGGCAGGGGTCTGTGGGCCTTGAGCATCCCAGTGCACAGGAACTAAGGCTGTGCCAGAATAAGAAGTCCCAGGCAGGGGTGGGAGAGGGGAGCAGCAGGTGCCAGCTGGCAGCCGTCACTCACCTGTGCCCGTCACAGATCTCATGAGGACTGAGGAGGCCTTCCTCAAGTAAGAAAATGAAATCAGAAGGGTAAATTGGGCACGTGATGAAAAAACCTAGAAAACTAACTAATTGAAGGACACCCCCCCCCCAATTAAACAAGACAGAAGTCTTGAAAATTGAAGGAGAGATTAACAAAATTAGAAGCAAAGCTTCTTGTGAATCAACAAAACTGAGTTGTTTAAAAAAAAAGTAAATTAGATAAATCATTGGTTAACTTGATTTTTAAAAAAATACAAAACAAATTACCAGCATCAAAATTAAATAGATGCATTTACAGTCAATGAAAAAGAAATAAAGGAAGTTATTAGGAGCCATTTCAGCCAATTATATGCCAATAAATCTGGCAGTCTAAATGAAACAGACAAATATTTAGCAAAAATATAAAACTTCCGTATTACCAGAACAAGACACAGAGGACTTAAATAACTGTAAATGAATAAGCCACAGACGAGCCTCCAAAGAAACCTCAGCCAGCTGACTCAGCGTCGTCTGAGGAGCGCCTGGGAGAGTTCAGGACGGGAGAAGAGAGAATGAAGACAGCCCAGATTTCAAGGCAGGGCAGAGGCAGAGAAAACCAAACCTTTAGGTCTGGAACCCCTTTCGCCTGCCGTGAATGGCCTCCCGCCTTCTCTGGGCCTGGAGACGCCACCTCAGGAAATGCTCCTGTGTGTTGTCCACAGTGGTATCTCCTTGGAGAAGGTGCGTGTGATTGGAGAGAGCTCTCTCCAAGACACTCTTGACTTCTCTTAATATCTCACTTCTACTAAGGGTTTCAACAAGGATATATACTTGGGTTACATAAAATCTCATTTACCATTTCAGTAAAAAGGCATCCAAGCAGGCAAAATGTCAAAGCTCCGATGATCTGGTTACAGTCAGATTCAAAATTGTTGGTTTTGGCAACATATTGTGTTTCTAGGTTTTTGCATGCATTTTGATGGGAGGACTTGGTTGTTTCACACCTGCTGGTTAGAAACATTTCTAACTATAAGTGTAGGAAATCTTAAATGTTAGCAGGCTTTAAGGATCGTTTATACCCCTGGAAATGGCCTTTAAAGATCTGCATGAGCACTTCACAGAGATGGAATATGCATTGTCTTTTTCTCTAAGGAATTCTTCTCTTTTGTAATTATGCTGCCGATCCCACTTTTTAGCCAAGAACATGGTTTCTTCTTTCCGAACCAAAGCTTAGCACAGCTTTCAACATAGTTTACCGTATTGCGAATAATCTCAACAGTCTGGGTCTGAAACATTATCATGAGGGAGAAGCTAGCTTGTCAGAGTTCTATGTATTATGGGAACTGTGCTTTAAGGAAAGGAACCTTAGAAACATAAGCTCGATCTCTGCTTCTGGAACAGTAAAATATTTTAATTAGAAAAAAAAAATCCCAAGTAGGAGTCTGCTTCTTCCCCACCTGTTTAATTTACCGAGTGTTGATTACACAGAAGCCCCTGCCCTTCAGACGCTTCTGTTCCCCCGAGGGGCCGGCATGGGCCCAGATTCGATGAGGACCTGCTCTGTGCAAATACACAGAAAGCAATGGGGAGGGGGAGGCATGAGCAGCTAGGGGAAGGGTCAGGAACAACTTGGTGTAGGAGGCAGCCTTAAAGCGAAAGATTCTGTGAGGCCGAGGTGAGGTGACAGTGTATTCTAGTCATGGGGGTAAGCCACTACCCAGGCATGGAGTCAAGGCAACAAGCTTTTATTAAGCACTTACTGTATGCCAAGCACTGTGCTCACTGCTGGGAATACAAGCAGAAAGAAAGGTAGTGCTTGCCCTCAAGGAGCTTACGCTCTAACACAAGAGACAGTGCACTGAACGAGGTTGAAAAGTGCGCGTGGGGCATAAAGGTCTGCTTAAGGGGGCGGGAGCAAAGCCTGGAGAGGATTGAAGACATGGTGGCTGGGCCAGGTGCTTTCTTTCACTCGGAGGTTCTGGGAGGAATTATCCAATCAGAGGAAGTTGCCCCAGCTACAGAGAAAATTCAGTGGCACATGGAGAGAGGGAGTGCAACCTGGGACAAATGCAGCATGGAGAAGAGAGAAGGAGGTCATCTTCAAGGCCATGCAAGGAGGCTGGTTTGACTGAGCCCTAAATTTGCATGACCAGAAGAAGAATCTGATGTGCATGTCTGTGAAAGCCAGCTGGGCTAAAGGGATTGTAAGGGGCTTCTCATGCCACCCTCATAGCAAGCCTTGCAAGGCTTTTGGCCTGTGGAGGCACTGTTGGCCAACTCTTGAGACCCACTAACTTTAGGAATGTGTTTGGCCCCAGAGAGTAGGGTTGAGAAAAGCTCAGTAAAACTGAGCATAAGCAGGTAGAGGCTGAAGATCATGCCCGAAGGCTGATCATGCGGAGGCTGCGCTCCCCTCCCTGCAGATGCGTCCCAGGACCTCAGGACGTGTTTTGGAGGACTCGCCGTACCCCAAGCAGCTTCGTGCTGATGTTCCATAGACAGAGGACATAAAGGTCATCCAGATAGCCGCTCTAGATAGAGGAGGAAACTAAGGCCTGGGGGGAGTCATTTGGGTAGAAGGTCATCAGAGGCAGGATTTGAACCCACGTCCTCACTCCAGAGTCATCGCACCTACCACCGTAGTGTGTTTTGATAGGACTGACTAATTCTTTTTAAAAAAATCTTTTACTTTCTAGTTACGTGTCCAATGGTTCTGTCTACTTTGATACGGTGAAGTTTGATTCCAGCGACAGACACTCCTATGCCAAGCTGGTGCCAGAAGCTGTAGGGGACCAGAAGGCCCTCCAGGAGGGAGAAGGTAAGAAGACCGTCCTCCCAGGGGCTGGTGCTGGAGCCTCCTCCTACCCGAGACCCCTGGGCGTACAGGGGACCCGTCTCCAGAGCGCTGAGGCCCAAGCTAGGGATGCCCTTCCCTTCCTCATCTTCAGGATGAAGCATTGGAAAGACCCCTCTCAGTTTTCCCTTAACATCTGGGGCATTTTAGCTCTGGTCTGCCCTGGCCTAGTCAAGTGGATGATTGGGTGGAGTGTCCTTGAGGGTGATTGGTGTGTGCTCCCTGACCGTGAGGGGGAGCTGGTATCCCCTGGGACTATGGCCACACCTCCATCCTGCCCCCCCCCCCCCCCCCCCCCCCCCCCCCCCCCGTGTAGCTGTTGTAATCCCGGCAGTGAAGGCACGAGAGTGGCCCTTGCCTCCTCAGCAGCCTGACGGTCCCCCCTGAGTGGACATGTGCACGTGGCCATTTTAATTGGGTTCGACCATCAGTCCCCCACTTATCTGTCATGTGCAGCAGAGGAGCCCGGGTGGGGGCATAACATACCACTTCCTCATGGGGGGAATGACCCCACATGCGCCCCCACACACTGTCAGGTCCATTTGTTAGGAGCTGAGCACGCCTGGAGCTGGGAGCCAGAAGGCTAGTGAGGAAGTCAGAGTGGGAGGGTGGGCCAGGCCCCCCAGACCCTGGTCCCTCGGGGACCTATGAAGTACTCCTCTTCTCCTTGCTGGGGACCCACAGGGTGGGGACAAGCTCTTCTGTGCTCCCAGTGAGGCAGGTATTGCTGACACCCTCACCCCCCGGCTTTCTCACACTGCCTCCCTCCCCCCTCCCTCGTCTTTGGCAGTTGAGTTCTAGGGAAATCACTCCCTTCCCTGTTCCTCTTTCTTGCCCCTTACTTCTCACTGACTCCCTGGTCACCTAGGGCTGTGTCAGCACAGGCCAGTGGCCGCCAGGGATAGAAGGCAATGTCACTGTTGCGCTGTGGACGCGTCATCACTTAGGGGGTTGCGATGAGTGCCCTCTGTCATGCCATAGTTGTTTATCCCTGTACCCCCACCTTGGAACCTTCCTCAATCTGGTCACTGCCCAGGCCCTGGCTCTCCAGCAGTGGGGGGAGGGAGCCCTTTTACAACATCTGTGTGTCCTCTGCCAACAGCGTTTAGCTTTTGACCTGAGTCAGGCTGCTTTTTAAGGCTATTTTCTTTGACATTATCAGAGCAATTATATTAATTTTGCTGTCGTCACTTTGCCTCGGTTTGTAAAAGTCTCCCCATATTTCTTAGAGTTCTCTATATTGGTCATTTCTTACTAAACCATCAATAGGCATTTCTTAAGTAAATACCTGTGATGTGCCAGACAGTACTGGGCCCTGGGGTTACAATCCCCGCCCACAAGGAGCTTATGTTCTGTCAAAGGATATCACATACAATTAAGTGTCCTGTGTACAGAATAAATTCAAGGGAGGGAAGGCCCTGGCAATCTTGGGGAGGGGGGAGCAGAAGCGGGGGAGGGAGAATCTGGAGGAGGTGACATTTGAGCTGCCCGTAAAAGGAAGAAGGCAGAAGGTCTGAGGCAGAAGAGAGGAGACAAGGCGTGCGAGACATGAGGGATGGCCAGTGCAAAGGTGTGGAGGAAGGACATGGAGGGGTGCAGTACAGGAACACCGAGCAGGCCCCTTGGGGCCGTTGTGGCTGTCCAGGGTGCTGCAAGTCAAACTGGGTAGTTCACCTTTGATCCTAGAGGGAGCCCAGGGGAGCTCAGAGGAGGATGCCAGGGAGGGTTCCATCTGCTTGCCCTCAGAGGCTGCCTTTGTTCAGCTGACCCTCACTGCTTTGCTTTTGGCTTTGGCCACCTTGGCTGTGGTGAGTGTGGTGTGATTGACCCGAGGAACCTTCCTCCCCTGGCACAGCCTCCAGCAAGGCCTTCCCAGCCCTGTCTGGGCCAGACCTGCTCTGTTACTGCTTAGCGCCACATGAGGGCGCCACTGGGACCAGGTCGGTAGTGTTTGGTTGGTCAATGGCCCATCCAGGCAGCCCGAAGTCCCGACTTTCTCCCCTTGGGAGCCTTTGGGTTGACTTTCCTGTGGCAACTCCCTGTGGGCAGGGGCTGTTTGGTTTTTGTCTCTGTATGGTTCCTAACAAACGTCTATGAGATTCTTCAGTCGATGCTTTAGAAACTGGTTGACTCTCCCCCAGTCCCTTCAATCTAGGGAGATGGCCCTTTTCTGTCCCTTCTGAGAGCCATGGATTCGAGGGAGGCATGATAGAAGTGCGCTCAGAGACTGCCGATTTGGTGTGGCTCTTGTGTATGTTATGGCCTTGTCTGTGACCAGTCTCTCTGGGTCATGTTTCCTTTGTTGGTGAAAGCATAGGAGGTGTCTGTCTTCTGATCTAGAGCCCTCAGGTCAGCCCTTTGGCAAATGTGAAGGAGTACTAAGTCAAGGTTGGCCCAGTGGTTACAGGCTTGTGACCGGGGTGCTCTCTGTGGCCCACAGAGCAACAGAGGCTGCCCCCCATGTCTCCCCATGCTGTCCCCTGGACCCTTCTTACTGGCACCGGCCTTTACTGACCATCTGTCCCCTCCCTGCCCCCTGTTTATCACCTTACTTGCTTCCTCCATCTCACATTCAACAAGGACCCGAGAATCATGCCACTAGTATGGTGAACTATGAGCCTGGACATCAAAATCTCATCGCCCCCCTCTCCCCCGACCCCAAAGGGATCACAAGGTCCCCTCGGCCATTCCCCGAAACCACGATCACATCACGAACCAGAGCCGCTGGGTGAGATTCCGTTGCTAGAAACGTTCACCTGGGGTTGGCCTAAGTTGATTGTAAGGTGCACTTGTTTCAAAAAGTTAGCAATAGACATTTGTCTACCTCGACACACGCCTCATCACCAGATGGGGTTTGGTCAGATACTTAGGTAGCCGTGGTAGAGTCACAAGCAGAGCTGGAGCCAGTTCATCAGAGAGCATTTTTGCAGCTTAATAGAGGAGGCGCCTCCTCCGTTAGAAGTCACTGATTTTATATCATGTCCCCTTTAAAGCAACGTTGGCTTTTCTGCATCCTCAGGAGACTTGAGCATTTCAGCAGACCGATTAAGCGAGAAGCGATCTCCAAATGACTTTGCTCTTTGGAAAGCTTCCAAGCCTGGAGAGCCATCCTGGGAATGTCCTTGGGGAAAGGTAAGATGTTTCACCTGGGACCCTTCTCTGGGGAGCATACTTACCATCAGGGACACCAAACCCCAGTGAGGGAGGGCCGGGGCTCCTTCCTCGGCAGGTTGTGATATTGTGTGTGAGTGCGCGCGCACACACAAATGCACACGCACACGTATGCACATACACATATACAGTTTCTCAATTACATGTTAAGAATTTTTATTTCTTTTAAATTTTGAGTTCCAGATTCTCTTCCTCCCTCCTGCCCCTCTCCCATCCCTTGAGAAGGCAAGCAATGTGGTGTCCATTATGTATGCGCACGCAATATCGTGTGGGCCGCTAGGGGGCAGCATAGTGCGTAGAGTGCCAGCCTCAGGCACTTCCCAGCTGTGTGGCCCTTGACGAGTCACTTAACCCTGTCGGCCTCAGGTTCTTCATCTGTAAAATGAGCTGGAGAAGGACCTGGCAAACTCCTCCAGTATCTTTGCCAAGAAAACCCCCAAAATGGGTCATGACAAGTCAGACACAACCGAACAGCTGAACCAGCACAACAGCACGATATTGTTGACCGATTAACTGAACTCTTGGGGTGCTCGCGACAAGCCAGTCACGGGCCCTGGTGCCCCCAGTCCAGGTTTCCTGCCCTGACTCCCAGTGCCGGTCCCAGACGGCCCGGTTGAATGGGGTTGAAGTGAAGGGATGGGCTTGAAAGCGCCAGGCCAGGGACGCGGCGGCCGTCCCAGAGGCTTGTCGCTGGAAGCGAGCTCTGGTCTCTCCGCAGGGCCGCCCGGGCTGGCACATTGAGTGTTCCGCCATGGCAGGGACCATTCTGGGACCTTCGATGGACATTCATGGCGGAGGCTTTGATCTTAGATTCCCCCACCATGACAACGAGTTGGCTCAGTCAGAGGTAAGTGCCCAGCCCCCCATCACCGCCATCAGTGCAGCGAGCTGCTCTACAAACACTCACGCTTCAGAAGACACTTGGCCCGAGAGCATTGGGATAGAAGAGCCTGGTTCAGACCTCAGCTCTCTCCTTGCTCAGCCACGTGGCCTGGCGCACTTGTTCCTAGGCTGGGCGATGGTTAAGTGGCTCTGGGCTCCGGCTGGGTGGTTCAGAAATATCTGGTTTTCCCCAAAGTCTTTACCCTTTGACTTTCTGCTGTAGGCATACTTTGAAAATGACTGCTGGGTTAGATACTTCCTTCATACCGGCCACTTAACCATCGCAGGCTGCAAAATGTCAAAATCTTTAAAGAACTTCATCACCATCAAGGACGCCTTGAAGAAGCATTCAGGTAAGGCCTGACCTTCGTCGCCCCCTCAGAGGGATGCGCCACGGCCCTCCTGCCCCTCCTTCCTCTCTGCCTGATGGTCTTTCTGTCTCTGGCACATCCCTTGCTGGGGGAATTCCCAACATTCTGTCCTAGGCTCATCTTTCCCGGCACTCCTTTGGGGGAACTTGTGAGCTTCCGTGGGCTAATCCACCCTGTCCTGCATCCAGCTTACATCTCTCCCAGCTTCATTCCCACGTCAGCAGCTGCTGTGGGACAGCTTGGACCGGACGGTGTGTCCGCACCTGAATCCCTTATCTTTCCCCTAAAACCTCCCCACTTCCACGTGTTCCTGATGCTGTCCTCCCATCTCCCAGACCCAAAGTCCTGGAGCCCACTCCCTCGCCATGCTCCCTCATCCAGCATGTTCCGCCCATTGCCTCGAGTCCTTTCTGTCTCCACATCTTCTCCCGCCCTACGACCCCTCCCTGGACAGGATCCTCACCTCACACCTGGGCTATTGCAGTTGCCTGCTGTGAGGGGAATCTCCCTGCCCCAGTCTCTCCCCACTTGAGCCTTCCCTCCATGCCACAATCAGAAGCATCTTCCTAAGGCTCAGGTGTGACCAGGGAACTCTGGGGGCTCCCAGATTCAATGCTCTGTCCAGTCTTTGAAGCCCTTCTCGTGCCGGCTCTAGCCTTACCACGCGCATGCTCTGTGCCACAGCCAGACTCATCTTTGATCGTCCCAGTCAATGACATTCATCCCATCTCCCCTCTCTGTGCCTTTGCTTAGGCCGTCACTGATGCTTGGCTTATCCTCCCCCTCACCTGCCTCTTAGAATCCCTTGTCTCCTTCAGAACCTGGACCAGGCACTGCCATCCCGCTTCACTAGGCTTTTACTGATCTCCCTCAAATTCCCTTGCATTAGCTTCGTGTGGATCACGCTTATGCATTGGTGTGTGTGTTGTCTGCCTCCCAGAGGGCAGGGGTGCTGCCCCATTTTCTGTGGGGCCGCCATGCCTGCCTGGCGCTCAGTTGGCAGCTATCGATTGACATTCATGGGTTTCATGTGAGCTTCCTCAGTATTTTCAATGGGTTGGTTTTTCTAATGTCTTTTGCAATTCCAATTGTGTCTCATTCCATGTCCTATTCCTTTGTGTCTCATTACAGTGCGCCAGCTGCGGTTGGCATTTCTAATGCACTCTTGGAAGGATACGCTCGATTACTCCAGCAACACCATGGAGTCTGCCATTCAGTATGAGAGATTTATGAATGTGAGTAGGCGCACTGCTGTCCAGCCTGGGAACCGCTGTCAGCCATGGGTCACAGCGTGCATTTCACTTGTAAACTCGCCCCCTTCCTCCTGCCCCAGGAAGAGAGCAGACCTGGGTGGGGGGGCCCAGCACCTGTGGGGCTTTAGCTGTGCTTCATGCTTTTTCCTCAACAGTACCTTCTCTGCTCCAAGCAGAGCCAGAAACCTGAAGTGGGCCTGGCTTGAGAAGCTGGCCATTCCCCGCATGCTCGCCCCCCCCTCCCCCCTGCTGTGCTGGGAGGGGAAGCTCTCAGCTTCTTCTGTGCTCTCCCTCAGGGTGAAAGCTGCTTAGGGGCTTTAGTTCCAATGTGTGATACTTTACTTAGGGTTAGGGTTAGAGCGCATTTATCAATGTATCAAAGGAAAAAGTAAGACCCTGAGGGGTCTGCCAGAAATGATTTTTGTTAAGTTGACATTATGTAAATTCTAGCATTGCTCAGCTGAGGGAGAAACATTCTTTCAGAAAGGCCGGGCCAATTCCCCTCTCCACCCCTCTGCTCGTGTGCCCCAAGGAGCCTCTAACATCAGATAATGTGAAGTCATCTTGACTGCAATCTTAAATGACAAAAGGTCACATGGTCACATAGTTTGGCTGCTCCTCCCACAATGTCCCCCTGGAGAAGTCTCAAGGCATAAGCCAAGGGCCCTCCTTCCTGTTCCCTTCTGGATGGGCTGGAAGGCCCTGGGGTGGGTCCCAAATGCGCCCCTCCTGCTCCAGGATGGACAGGGAGGCACCCTCACCCAAGGCCTTTTTCCTTGGTCTTGACCTTTCTCAAAGAGCAGATGGCCTGGAGAGGCTGGAAGCCTGGAGAAAGAGCAGTTTCTGACTCTTCAGCGGAACTACAAGGGAGGTTTTTACTCTTTCGCACAGGAGTTTTTCTTAAATGTGAAAGACATTCTTCGTGCCCCAGCTGATGTGACGGGTCAGTTTGAGAAGTGGGAAGACCAGGAGCTGGAGCTGAACAAAATGTGAGACGCCTTCATTGTGCTCTGGAGGTTTTCTATGTTTGTGACAAGCTTCGGGAGAGGGAGGGGAACTCCTCGAGGTCCTGAGCACCCCCGGGGGGCTCCTGCCTCCTGTGGCCCTGCCCTCCCTGCTCTCCCCAGCATCTTCAAATGTCCTTCCTCTTTTCCACTGCATTCACTCTCCCATCTCCCTCCCTCCCTTCCAGTGGCTTTGACGTCACATGCGAAACAATTGTAGTTCTGTTTTTCTAAATTTCCTTTTTATTGTTTTCCACTTTTCAAGTCTTTCTTTTTTTCTCCCCACCCCCTTCCTTCCCCTCCTAGAAGAAGAAACACAGAAGCTCTGGACCCCAGAAGCCCAGTCAGACCAGACAAATGCATTGGCCCTGCCTGTTCATCATTGGGTCTCCCTCTGCCCTGAGGTGGCTGGGCCTCTGGGAGTCTGGGTTGGTTAGGGTTCCCAAGGCTTTCATGTCTGCTCATTCTTGCAGTGTTGACATTCCTCGGGTCTTGCTCACTTTCCTCTGCATCTGTTCAGACAAGTCTTGGAGCTCTCTCCGCAGGCAGCCCCTTCCTCCCTTCCCCAGCACAGCAGTGCTCCATGACAGAGCTAGTCCATCACTTGTGCCACACCCCGGCTAACTGGCAGCCCCCCACCCCCTGTTCAGCCACTGTCAGTGTTTGGGTCCCTGAGGGTCCTTCTCCTCTTGGCCTCGTCCTGGAGGAGCCTGGGCCCCAAGGAAGGTGTAGCCGGTGATTTCCCAGGCCAGATCCATGTTTTTCTTTCAGAATGCCCAAGCCGATTCCCCTCTTCACCAACAAAGCATTTGCCAACTTTGCTTCTTCTTCTCACCAGTTTTTATGACAAGAAGACAATGGTTCACGAAGCCCTCTGTGACAACATTGACACACGCACGGTCCTGGAAGAGATGCGGTCACTGGTCAGCCAGAGCAATCTCTATATCGCGGCTCGGAAATCTGCCCGGAAGCTGCCAAATCGCAGCCTGCTGGCCAACATCGGTGCTTATCTCACCCACATGCTGAAGGTGAGCCGGGGTGCTCAGGACCAGGAGGAGTTTCTGGAGGCCCCATGCCTGGGGAGAGGGGGCAGCAGGGGAGGCTCTGCTCGTGGACCCCTTGGCTGTCTGGCCCAGTTATTATATGGCTGATGTCCCTGCCTCCCAAAGGGGAATCCTACACCTGCAGTCTGCGATACGCCTTGTCCTTGACAAAGCTCTCAGGTCTGGATTTAATGGTGTTTTGGTCACAAGGAAGGCCCCAAGCATGAGCTGGTGCAAGCCACAAGGCAGGCACCTCTCTGCTGTCAGGCTCCTGCCCCAAGGAAGGGAACCCGAGTGCCTAAAATGTCAGTGATGGAGGGAAAGGGCAGCTGACTGGCCCTTCATGGCTACCAGGGTGGAGCCCATCCAGTGGGCACCCTTCTTAGGCCAGACTCCTAGGGAGGCTCTAGGCAGGGCTCCCCGGCACCATTTGTGCTCTGAGGAGGCCAGGGAGCCAGGGATGGAAGAAGGAGCCCAAGCTTGGCCACCTTCCACCTTCGACGTGACATCGTGTTTTTGTTTGTCCCCCACCCTAGATCTTTGGTGTCATAGAGAATGAGGAGACACTGGGCTTCCCAGTCGGTGGAAGTGGATCCAGCATGAACGTGAGTAGAAGCTGAGTCTCTGTCTCGGGCCTGCCCTCCAGGCAGCTCACGTTGGTGGGGTCTTGTCTGGAGTGGCGGGCTCGTCCCCAGCCTACTTGGAGGAATCATCTCTTGGAGTGTTTCAAATCCAAAGGAGGACTTGTGCACAGAGGCTAAATGTGGGCTTCCACCCACGCCTGGAAAGGAAATTGGCTAGAAAGTGACAATTCCAAGATTTTGGGAGCCATTACATACTTCAAACACCCTGTCCAATTCAATCCTCATTCATAACATCGGTGCTTAAAACCGTACCAGAAACCAAAAGCCAAAAATTCTAAATCAGCGAAGCTTTTTCTATCCCAAAGCGCACTAATAGGATTCCTGCACTTCTGGTTTGCGGGCATTTTGTCCAGAAAATCTTCTGTGCTTTAGACCAGTCAGCCACGTTCACATAGGGAGAAGGAAGGCCTGCATGGATGCGTCCTGTGCCCAGCAGTCCTGGAGCAGCTGTGGCCACGGGCCGTTCTTTCTAATCAGTTCTTAGGTAGAAAACTCCTTTTTGGCGACCCCTCTTCCCTGGGAGAGCAAGCATTTCTCAGACATATGTGTGCCAGCTGGTGCATGTCATAGCTGGGCCTGTCAGGAGTGGGTGAGCGGAGCAGAAAAGGGGCAAGCAGCAGGCCCGTACGGCCTGTGTCCCCTCCGAGGCTTCTGGCAAAGGAGGGGGCACTCAAGCCCAGAGCCATAGAAGGACCACCCAGCACGCTTTCTCCAGAAAGCCTCGGATTCGGGCCTTGAGCCCAGGGAGGGTGGTTAGGGTCACCCCTATCTGCTCCTAGAGCCGTAATTTTGGAAGAAAGCTCAGGAGCATGTCTTCCTTCTCCATGGGCATCTCGGTTTAATGTTAGCATGGCCCCAGCTCTCACTGTGTACCCAAAGCCAAACTGACCATGCCTTCTCCAGGGAGCAGGACACACGCAGCAAACATTAAACACAAAACCTATACAAAGGCTTTTCAAGAGGAGGGCACTTCCCAGGGGCTGCATTGGAGCTGAGCTTTGAGGAAAGCTAGGGATTCTGAGAGCTGTGGCTGGGGAGGGGGCATTCTAGGCTTAAGGGAGAGCCGGGACAAAAATCTGGAGGCAGGAGTACAACCAGCAGGCCAGCGTGCGAGAGAGCCATGTGTATCTGTGCCATTAAGGTCGACTGGAGTCAGGAGCTCAGGAGCTTTCAGAGCCAAACAGCTGAAGTTTATGTTTTGTCCCCAAAGTAAGAGGGGGACATTGGAGTTTGCAGAGCCAGGAGGTGGGGGAGGCCACGGCTAGTACATTAGGAAAACCACCCCGGCAGCCAGGCAGAGTGGACACTGGTGGCCTCTCAGAGAAGGCGCCGCCTCCTGTGAGGCACTCCCGACATTCCAATCAGCCTTCAGTACAAGGTTCAGTAGGGTGGGTTCCCAAGACTCAGAATACAGACAAACCTCTCTTGATTGGATAGCAAAGATTGGGAACCAGGCTCCTTGGTTAACTCCTTGGGGGGCTTAGGGAGCCAGGTGACATTGGCCAAATCCTTTGTAGAAAGGATTACAAACTCTGAAGCTCAGGGGGCTTGAATCAGATGTAAACAGTCCTAGATTGGATGTCAGTGCAAATAAAGTAAACCCTGGGACAGAAGCTAACCTGGGGAGATTCTTGGGCCTTCTGTTAGTGTTTCAGTGAAAAGAGACAGTGTGTGGGTGGAAGTGGCTGCAGCCTCCTTCATCCTGGCTTCAGACCAGACCTTTAGAAGAAGCCTCCTTCTCTGAGTGCTGCCTTTGGAGCTGGGCCTGGGGCTCCATGGCCTCATGGCCATAGGCGCACGATAAGCTTGGCCCTAGCCCAGGCACTTGTGGGCCAAGAGTGGGGAGAGGTTGCTGTTTGGGTGGTAAATAGAGGGCTGATGGAGCCTGTTAGGTTGCCCACTTTACCCCCAAAGGCTGCTGGCTGCTCTGTCACTCTAAAGATGGCTTGGGCCCCTAGGGAAGGTCACCCAGCAGAGATGAAGGCAAGAGTGCCCTGTCCAGGGTCCTGCCTGCTGGGGGGACGGGGCTCCCCTGTGCTCGCTGGCCCGCTGGGGGCCAGGCCTAGGCCTCAGAGGCCATGGGTTGAAGGGCCCAGGGGACCTGCCAGAATCCGGTCCGGATTACACAGGATCTTTCCTGTTTTTAAACCTGCTGATCCTTGGGAAGAAGAGAACACAATGGTTTGTGCTCATTAGGTGGCTGGGAGTCACAGTGGATAAAGCCAGGCTGGTCCTGGAGTCAGGAAGGCCTGGTGGCAGACTCTGACTAGCTGTGATAACCCTGGACTTCTATCTGCCTCAGTTTCCTTGGTTCTAAAATGAGATCATAACAGCATCTGTATTGGGGTTGTGGGGATCAGACAAGGTGCTGTTTGTAAAGTGCAGAGCACAGTGCTTGGCATGCAGTAGGTGCTTAATAAACGATATTCCTTTCCTCTTGCAGCTGGAGTCCACGGTGATGCCCTACCTGCAGGTGCTCTCAGACTTCAGAGAAGGGGTGCGGAAAATCGCCCGAGAGAAGAAAGGTAAGGACCGGCCTTGCTTGCCCAGGAGATGGGGGGAGAGGTCATCCTGGAGAGGGGTTGATGGGGCTTGCTGGGAGGAGGGAAGGTTGCTCTCAGAGAGCCTGGCTTTTGGAATTTCTCCTTTGGTGGGTGCGCCCCTGGACATTTTTATTCAAATTTTTGACTTGTTCGTAGATTAAAATCACAGCTAGAGGGAGGAGCAGGGCTATTCTGGGTCGTCCCCCCACACACACACAGCCTGCTGCCCCTGAGCTGAGCACCCAGGAGCCAACCTCCTCTTGGTGGTTGTGTCCAAAGACCCAGGAAGCTTTGGACTCAGAAAAGGCCTCAGGTCCTGCCTCAGACACTTCTGTGTGACCGCAGGAGGGCTGCTTGGCTCATCTGTAAAATGGGCCTTTCCCACTCGATGAGCCTCTGAGGAAAGAGGGCATTTCAGGCACAAGGCACAGCCTGGGCAAAGGCCTCTAGACAGGACCTGGAGTGTTGTGTGGGAAGAGTAGCAAGAAGGCTGGTGGGGCGGGCTGCAGAGTGCGCCAAGGGGAGTGGCATGAGCATGGCTGGAAGATTCAAGGGACCCAGACTGAGGTGTTTGTGTTTGACCACGGAGGTCACAGGAAACCCTGGGTGCAAGAGGGGTGGGCGTGGGTGTGGAGGGCCATGGATGCGGTCTGAGCTGGCCTTGAAGTGTTGAGGGTTGAGGGAGACAAGGTCCAGGAACCCCAAGACTGGAATTCCTAGACAGGGCTATTGAGGGGGAGTACCCCTCGAAGACCCAAGTACTGGAGAGGGTCGGGCCCGTCCCAAATGAATTCACAATCTCAAGCATTCTTTAAGTCAAGGTGGCAAAGATTTATTATGCTTTACAGTGGGCAAGAGTTCTTAGGGAACCTGCAACCTTACAGGGGCACAGCAAAGTTTATATATGAGGTTTGGGGGTAAAACCTGTCAATTAGGTGTTTTGGGGTGGGGTTAGGGAGTGGTTAAGGGGTGGTCAGTTCTTAAAGGAACATGTACTTTTTGTATCTACTGCCCAGGTGTCTTACCCAGAGTTCACTGGGAAATAGCCTGGGCCGGGGGGGCCGGGGGGGGGGCGACCTGGAGGTGTGGTTTTGACCATGAAACATCACTAAGTCAACCAACAGTCACGGCTGAGTGGGAATATCCAGGTGGCTTCCATCAAATGTCTTGTTAGACAAAATGAATGTAAGGGGTATAGTTTGACTATGTCCAGGATACGTGTCAGTAAGGTCAGTCAGTAGTAAATATTGTTATGTCCCAGTGCACAGCCAATTACCAACACACAAGGAGTCAGACCCATAAATTCTATGTGTGCAGCCAGCCGCAGTATCAATAGGAGAGAGAAGCGTTTGGCTAAGGCATGCTGCCCTTGAACTGGAGAGAAACTGCTTGGGCCAATGCTTTGAAGCTGGGGAGAGATGTGATTTTAGTTCTGGATGTGATTTTGGAACTGGAATCCAGGCACAGGCACCCAAGCAGAGGCTAAGGAGAAGTTTAGAATTAGGGTCCAAGCACGAGCACCCAAGCACCCCATCAGAAGGAAGCTCCATTGTTAGAGACTAAGGCTGGAGGCCATAGTAGGAGCCCCTCCAGGAGGCGTTCTGGGTCTGACTCCCATACCAAAGGCCTGCAGGGATGAGGGCGGGGGACGGCACTGACCCGAGGGAAGAGAGAAATGAGCTCCCCTCCTCAGTGGCTATTGGGAATCTCTCAGCCACTGTTGCTTTAAGGTGTTTTCAGTCGAATAAGAGGAGGGGGTTTGTAATTCCTGAGTGTTTCCTTGCTGTTTCAGCAGGTACCTGGCCTAGAGAGTGACCATTGGACACAGGAAAGGGCCGCTCTTTTCTTGTTCAGTGTGCTTTGGGAGTTTTATCGGGGACTTAAGGAAAGAGCCAGCTGGGGAGGGAGAGGCACGCGCTTAGATGCCTGTAGTCAGATCTGAAAAAGATCTGGGGGTGTGAGTGGACCTGAAGCACCACGTGAGTCAGCAGTGGGATCTGATAGCCAAAGAGTTCCTGGGATCCAGGGCCGCCAGGCCTGGGGATATGGCTAGCCATTCACGGACCCCTGTGAGTGCATCTGTGTCCCGTGGAGCAGGCCCACGGCCCTGGAGCCCACATCTGGGCTGGGACCGGCTGGCACAGGACGGGATGGCCCACAACAGGCTGGCCCGGGACCACGTCTCCTTGTCTCCACCTTCCACAGTCCTTATCTTCAAGGCTCTATCACCAGTGGCCTGGCCCTCTTCCCTTTTCTTTGAACCTTATGTGTCTGGACAGTGGTCTACCCATTCCCTAAGATGATTGTAAGGTCCATGAGGGCACAGGGGCTGGCACACAGTAGTCACTTAATAAATGCTTAGTGGGTTGCATTGAGTTGCCATTTCCAAGTAACAGTGGTTGGGTTTTCAGCTTTATTGTGTCCAGTGGCCACTCTAGGCTCCTAAGGATGAGACCTGTGCCATTTTTTAGGCTGTTTTCCTGTCCTTTTGTGACCCCTCTGGAGAGCAGCATGGAGAGGTGGGAAGAATGTCTGGGTATGGATCCCACTTTGGGCCCGTGGGCCGTGGGGAGGTCACTGCCCCTCTTTGGCCTCAGCTTCCCTATATGCCAAATGGGCAGGTGGGACTGCATGACCCAAGGTCCCTTCAGTCTCTGAAGGATTGACCCTTGGAGGATTTTTAAAATCAGGCGAAGGGGAACCACAGACGGAAACCACTATGAGAAGGAATCTCTATGATTAGAGAGTAAAATCTATGAGGGTCTATGAGCCCTGGCTTTTTAAATGAAGTCCTTGCTCAAATTCTAAGTATTTCTTTTTTCTCCTTCCTCCTTCCCCCACCACTGGAGAAAATGTAGATGCCATCTCCTGGGTTACAGCTCGGCAGGGGCCAGGTCAGTGAAGGGATGCCTGGCTCTGTGTCAGGGGGTCACAGGGCTGGGCCGGAGGCTCCTTCTGCAGCCATTCACCCAGGGCTACCCGGCTGTCCCGAGTCACCCTTCTGTCACAGCGTGGTAGAGAGCCATGACTTTGCTGGGCCACAAGAGGATGTCAGTCTCTTCCCCCATGGATGGGTCTCCCTTGGCTCTCAGCTCTTTGCCACCCTTGGGATTTCTGTAACCCTCTCTTGCTTCTTTGGTAAAGTGAGGATTCTGCCTTATTCTGCCCGCTCAGTGGGTTCTGGGGGGCCATCCCTGGCTCTCTAGAGATGCTGTTGCAGTTAGGTTTCTGATAATAAGAATCCCCAAGGCTGCATGTGTGGTGCCCCAGCATCCCAGAGGGCAGAAGAGGGAGAAATGCATTGAAGCTACTATTGGTGCTGGCCTGGAGGAGCTCAGGGAAGAAGGGCAATGGGGGCACTGCCCAAAGGCAAGGGGCAGGGGCTGGAAGACTCAGCATCCCTCCGCGCCAAGCTTAGAGGCTGGTGAGCTTCGGACAAGCTCTGAGATGAGGTACAGGATCCTGTGCCATTGGGACCAGGATGGAGCATGTCTCTGCTCGAGCCTCCAGAGGGCTGTTAATCTGGCATTTTCATAAGATTTCCCAATTCCGCCCCCCCCCCCCCCAGAAGATTAAGGAGCCAAGCATCAGGAGAACATGTCTCACATGAGTGAGTGCAGGGAAATGAAATTTGGGGAGGAAATCTCTCTGCCACAGACTAATGTCAGGTACACTGCAATGTGTGTCATTTTAATAGTGTTAGGGGAAGGTCCCCATGCTGAGCTCTTAGCCAGATTTGCGCCATGCTAGATTTTATAAGTGCATTTGTGGATGGAATAAGGACAAAGCCTGGACCAAGCCTATATTGCACAGCTGCGTGTGAGTTGGAGGCTGGAAAGTAAAGCCTACTTTCCTGACTTGGTCTAGTCTGACCTAGTATAGCCTAACCCAGCCTGGCCTGGCCTAGCCTGGTCTGAGCTGGCCTAGCCCAGCCTGGCCTGCCATGGCCCATCCTAGTCTGGCCTAGCCTGGTCTAGTCCGGCCTGTTCTGACTTGGCCTAGCCTAGCCTGGTCTGCCATGGCCCATCCTAGCCTGGTGTGGCCCAGTCTGGTCTGACCTAGTATAGGCTAGCCTAGTCTTGTCTTGTCTGGCCTGGCCAGCTGCTATTTCAGTAAAACAGGGCCAGGGGAGAAAGCTGCTTTGCATGCAGATTTTTTTTTTTTTTGCTAAGGGTAAATATTCCATTAACCTTCCCTTGGAAAAGGATATACATATTGGAGAAGTGCTCTCTGCTCTTCAATTTTGGCTTAAATCTGTGTCTCTGAAAGAAGTTTGAATTATTAATGGAATTGGTCCTGGAGGAAGACGTTAAGTGGTTCTTGAATGAACCTGAGGCTGGGTGTCTCAGCAGTATCAGAGAAGCTTCTGGAAGAGGCCAAGGAGCTCAGCTCATGCCTAATCCTTGTGTCAGACAGGAGCCTTCTACCTCCGGCCAGCCTCTCTCTGCTCTGTGCCAGGCCGCCAAGGATGGCTGGGAAGGCCTGCCGCTCCTCCATCTCTCCGGGAAGCTTGTAGGTGCCGTGTGCTAGCACAGGGGGCCTGAGGAGCTCCAGGATTATGGGCTCAGAGAGGAAAGAGAAGGGGAAAGGACACCCCTTCAGTGCCTGGTGGCCTGGCCTGCTCCTGACTGAGCTGAGCCTTTCCGTACATCAATGCTAGATTCCTGCCAGCACTCAGCGTCAGGCCGGCCCCCCCAGGCTGCAGCCTCTTCTCTGCGTTTAGAATCTGGGCAGAGCATGTTTTCCAGGATCTCTTGAAGATAGTGACAGCAGTGTGGCCACTGGAGCCACCTGTTCTTCTGGGCCCCTGGGACGCGGCTGATCCAGCCCACTCCCTTGGACCCATCTCTTCTCTTTCTTTCTTTTCCAGTAGAGCATCATCTCTGCAAGAGCAGGGTTTGTCTGGCTCCTCTCACAGTGCCTGCTGGCACATAGTAGGTGCTTGATAAGTGCCCGCCTGGAAGAGAGGGTTCTGCGCCCTCTGCTTGTTCCCTGTGGCCATCGTGGTTCCCTCCTTCTCTGGCCCTCATTCCCAGTACAGGCTGGTAATATAACCAGCTCCCTGTACTGTCCTGCGCGGTCCTTGCCACCCAACCTCATCCTAGGACCGGGTCAGGAGGCCACTTCCTGTGCAGTTTTTCTACACATTGGATGATGGCCCCCTTAGACAGTGCTCCCTTTTCCTCTGTTCTGGGATGGTTTCCCTTTGACCCTTCAGAGTTCGATTCTTGAGGGATTCCTCCAAGGGGCCTCTTCTCCTAGGACTCTGTTCCGGGGCCTCTCCTTCCTTGTCCCCCTTGGGCGTCTCACCAAATCCTGTGGCTGTGTTTGTCGGCTTATGCCAATGACCACCAAATCTCCGTTGGGTCCTGGGTTGGTTGTTGTCCCTCGTTCCCGAGGAGGACCAGAATGACTCTGCTAGAGTCCAGCGTCTGTGCCTCTGACTGCGGCCGATCAGACCAATACGAGCTCAGAAGGCTCTGTCATGGTTTGGCCACATAGTCCATGTGAACATTGGAGGTGGATTCTCCAAATTTGCACATCTTGGGTCCTCGGGTCCTAATTCCTGTCCTGACCTGCAGGCTCACGTCACCACCCGTGTGCTGGGCGTCCCACAGGTATCTCAAAATTGGCTTGTCACCAGACCACACTCATTGTCGTTCCCTCCGAGCTCAGGTCCCCTCCAGCCGAGGACGCCGTCGTCCTTCCACTCCCCCAGGTTCACGGCCTTGGCATCGTCTTCCTCAGTCCTACAGCCGCTCAGCTGCCCTACCTGCTCCATTCTGCCTCTCGGCACTTCCCTCTGCTGCTGTGGCCTCCCTCCTCCTTAGTCTCCCCTCTTCCAGGCCCTTCTCCACACAGTTGGAGCTCCCAGAACATGGCTCTGATCATGTCACTGCCACAGCCCTGCCCTTCAAAAGACTGGCTTCTAGATGGTTCTAGGAGCCTGGTGTTGAATGCTGGCCCTTAAGACTCATGTCATAGGCTCCCCTCCATTCAGTCTCCACTCCGGTAAAATGGGCTGATTCCCATACACAACATCCCCATGCCTGCCTTTCTGCCTTTGCCCAAATGAATGGGGGCCGTGCCTGGAATTCTCTCCTCCTTCCCTTCTGAATCCCTAGCTGGTCAGCCACCTTCACATAGCCCAAGGCTTTTCTCATCTGCTGCCCATGTTGGCTCTGGGTCCTTTGACTTGGTGTGATTTTGTACTTGCCTATCTCCGCCTCCCTCCCCTAGCAGACTATCACTGTCCTGAGGCCAGGGACAGGGTCGTTTTGGTCCACGTCCTCAGTGTCTGCCAGAGGTGCCTCATGAGGATCGGTGGTGAGCTTCCTGGGCTGACTCCTCTGGGAGAACCAAGGCCAGGGGTTCGTGCTGCCCTTTCCCTGCACCCTAGGGGATTGATCTCACTTCTTTGTCCTCTTCTCAGCACTTTTTAGAAGCTTTTTTGGCAGTGAGACAGAAACTACTTCAGGAGAATCTCTGAAGTCGTTAAAAAGAGTTGGAAGTATTCTTGTAACCAGCTCTCATAGATTTTCAGTGCCCTCAAAGGCATCTCACTGAACCTACACCTGGAAAAAGATTCCCCCCAACCCTATTCCAAGAAGCTGTCAGCCAGCTTCTGTCCAAAGCCTTCCGGGGACAGGGAACACGCTACCACCTCCATTTGTGGAGAGCTGCCTCCATTTGTGGAGAGCTCTGAATTGTGCAAAGTTCTTTCTGACACTGAGCTGAAATTGAAAAGGGGCCTCTTGAAAACTCTTGGCTCTGCCTCATAGGGCCAGACAGAGCCTGACTGCCCCCTTTTCTGCTGGACCAACAGCCACTGTCTGTTGTGGTCCCAGCTGCTTTCTCTGGTCCTTCCCCATCCAGGCTGTCTCCTCCCTGACTTTTGTAAATCATGATGCCCAGAACCGAACCCATGCCTGGCGGGTTTCTCTACACCCATCCCAATCAGGCTGCATTGACAGTCAACAGGAGAATTTTTTCCAAGCTCCCTGTGCTTCCATCTGCTTCCTTATCTGGAGCCCTCGTGGGCTCTTCTCCCAATGGTGCTTGAGTCACAATTGGCAGGAAAGCTCCAGTGCTTTGGCAGAGCTGACCCTGACTAGGTCTCCCCAGGCAGTCTACGTAAGCAGGGAAGGGCCGTGGGCTGGGGTCTGGAGCTATCGCTGTGTGGAGGGTCTTGGGCCACTTCGGCATCTCCAGGTCACATTTTACTGTGGGTGGGCTCTGTTGTGAATACTGGTAGAGAACCACGGGTGCCTTCTGGGACCGTAGGGTGTGATGGAGGAGCAGAAGGCCCACAGTGCTCTCTGCTTGAGTCAGAAAAGTGTCAGGGGGTTTATTATGTGGACCTGAGAAATCTGGGAAGGCATTAAAGAATAGGGTGGAGTAACTTGGCCGACGAAAAGACCTTTCCACTAACCATTAGCCACCTGCTGGGCACACAGCCTGGTACTGGGCACTGGTAGGGCAGAGGAAACAAGCTGGGTCTGCCCTCAGGGAGCATACTTTCTCCTGGGGACTGGGAGAGGAGGGCATGTTGTGTGAGTGACCCGAGGCTCAGAGCTGCATTTACAAGGCACAGAGCTCAGAGGGGCTCCAAGTGGATCATTCTTGGGCCGTGGCATGGCCCAGAGCACCAAGCAGAGCAGCTGGCAGTGAGGCAGAAGGGCTTTGTCAAAGAAGCGTCAGAATGGCGTGACCTGATCTACGCCTGAATAAGATGGCTCTGGTGGACCCTTGGGGCTGGTTGGAGATGGCAGGCCCCATGACGAGGCGATTGCAGTGGCCCAGGCAGAAGCGGGAAGGCTCGCCTCCGACGGGGTGATCGTGTTAGGAACAGAGAGGAGATGATGTACAGGGCGGGGCAGGGGGGGACCCACTCTACCCTCTGTCTCAAGTGAAGGAGCTCAGGATCCTGCCCCTGCCCCTGCCCCTGCCCCTGCCCCTGTAGAGACACTGGGAGGGTCATGGGCTAGCCCCTGCATTCTGGCAGTTTGGGAGCCCTGGGAGAGTGCCCAGGTGGTCAGCAGCACTTGACCACACCCTGCCTCGGCTTCCCTCTTTGCCTGGGGTGATTGACATTTTTTTTTTTCTGTGACAGGAGTAAAGAGATTACTCTCCTACCCTGTTCATCAGATTTGGTTCTTCAGGATTTTGAGTTCTTCCCAGCACTGAAGTCCATCCCCAGAGAATAGAGATTTGTGCTGTCCTCTTCTTCTGGCTCCAGATGGCCAAAAGAATGTGTTCCCACCTCTGAAGGCAGGCCAGAAAAGCAGGGAGGTTCTCAGCATGTCCTGAGTGCTGGGTGCCGGGGAGCAACCAGTATAGCTTGATGTTTGGGTTAGAAAAGCAGTGGCAGTGCAGTGATGTGCCACTCTTGGAGAAGGAAGGAAAGGAGGGAGGGAGGGAGGGAGGAAGGGAGGAAGGAAGGAAGGAAGGAAAGAGGGAAGGAAGAAGAAAGGGAAGGCAGGAGGGAAGGAGAGAGAAGGCATTCCCTTGGGTCTTTCTTCTGTTCACATCTTTTTCTTTGAGTTAAATGAATCCACTGGCCCCCAGTTTCAAGCTGGAGGGGTTCCTTCCCAGAGGCCTTCGGGGCTTCCCTGTCATGCTGCCCAGTGTGTCTGGGTATGTTGGGAGATACTGACCCCTTACCTTCTGTTGCCAGTCACCGAGGTGCTGCAGCTCAGCGATGCCCTCCGTGATGATGTTCTCCCCGAGCTCGGAGTACGGCTAGAAGACCACGAAGGTAACTTGGGCATCTTGGGGTCTGTTTCTAGCGTCAGATCCAAGTAGCTCAGAGCAGACAAAGACCTTGGTGGGAATTCTGCGCAGCTGATTACCAAAGAAAGGTGGGAAATGTCACCTTGGGTGGATGGCTGGGCTTCCCTCTCAGGTCTCTAAGGTGAACCCCCAGTGTCCAGGAGTCATTGCTTTCACCACTTGGACCCTTCCCTTTGGGGCCTCCTGGGTGGGGAGGAGCACTGAGGCTGCTCTTCAGTCCAGCTGCTCCCATAACCAAACAACTTGCTTTGCAGGCCTTCCGACTGTGCTCAAATTGGTGGACAGAGACACCTTATTAAAGGAGAGAGAAGAAAAAAAAAAGGTTTGTTTCTGAAAAGAGGAGGAAGCCTTGAATTTAAGGCCATTTTCTGTTTGAGGACATTGAATGGTGGTGGTTCTGTGTGGGAGGAAAGAGGCCCAGGTACGGTCTTTGCAGCATAGTGAGATCAGTCTGGAGGATGGGAGGCCACGGGGGTCGTCCTGGGGGCTATCCAGAAATGAGCCCCACTGGCCCTGAGTTCAAATGAAGGACAAAAAGTTGGAGTTAATTCACTGGCATGAAGCTCTTGGTGAGACTCTCGAGTGACAGACAACACTGACTCCTAACCCTCTGAGCCCCCTCGGCCAGGCAGCTGCCGAGGAGGAGGGGCTTCCCAGGCCAGGGAGGTTTGCACGTCCAGCATCCCTGACTCTGCAGTGCAGACACAGGACCCTCTTTTCTGGGCTGTTCCACGTGTGGCCATTCCCTTGGTTCAGAATTTTAGAAAGTAAGAGGGGAGGGCAGGGAGAAGTCTAGGTTTTTGAAGATCTGCATGGAGTCGCCACCTGCTTGTGGGCAGCTCCGTCCTCTCCATTCTGCCCATGGCCCAGGAGAGGTGCTTGTTACCTGATGAAGGCTTTTACCAGTCCTGAGAGACAGGGAGGGGGCCTCCAGGCAGGGCCAGACACACCCCCAGCACACAGCAGGCTCCATCAGGGGCCGGCTTAAGAAACATTTCATGGAATGAATGAGGTTCCTAAGTCTAAGAGGCCTCGAAGGCCAAACCTTGTCCTTTTTAGGGCCTTTTCATTCCCATCCTGACCAGCTACATCAGTTCAGTGCAGAGTAGTGTCTCCCAGCAACACTGCCATTCTCTGTGGCCTGACCCGAATGAGAAGGTGGCTCCGGGTCCCCACACCAGGCCTGCCAGGGCTGGTGAGAGCTGTGCCGGTGGAGGAGGGACCTGCCCAGGCGAGTTCACGAATGAACAAGCGAGATCTCCTGGTGACCTGGAGGAAGGCTGCCCTTCCTGTCCTGCCCACAGGGAATGTGCATATGCTTAGTAACGTGTTCTCAGGGGGTTCCGGTCTGATACTTTCACATGGCTCGTCCCTATCACGTGCTTGGCTTGTATCTGTCTCGTACCTCTACCTGAAGAACATCATGGGTGTCCAAAAAGATGGGGTGCTCCCTTCCTGGAGCTGTGTGTATATGGGGAGAATCCTGATGGGCACACCAGCATGTGAGCCTTGCTCTTGGGCTTGGGACTCCCCCTTCCCGGCTCACTTGTGGAAGCTGGACCTCGAGGGCTATCTGACCCCAGGCAGGTGCTCAGCGTTGCCAGCAGACGACATGGGGGACAGATGGCAGGCAGTGGGGCATTTGTGACTCAGTGATTGTTTTGGCATCGTCCAGTGAAAGTCTCAGTGATGTCAGCTAAATACGGAGAGGGCCTGAGGCGCCTCCTAACCTCTGACCTGACTAGCCTCCTGGCTGGTTAGTGCTGTGGGACCTCACCCAGGGCTATGCCCAGATCACCGAGTCAGCCTGTGGGAACCTCCCTCACCGCCACTGCCACTGTCCTGGCCAACTCTTTCTCCCCAAAGACCCTGGATCCTCCGGCTTTACTAGAGTCAGACAGTGACGAGGATGTCCTTGTGGCTGCCGCTGTTCAAAACCTCAGCATCATCCCTGACTCCTCCTGCACTGACCAGACTCCAAGTCTTCTAGACTCGCCATCCTAATGCTGCTCAACCTGTCCCTTCCCATCTCCTCCTGTTGCCACGGGAGCCTTATCCCAAGGATTGCTGCCCACAGATGCCCAGGGGCCACAGCACTCTAAGGGGTGACAGAAAACCAGCCGGTTCAGCCCTCTTCTGTTACACAGGAAGAAACTGAGGACCAGATGAGGGCTGGGACAGAACCAGACCCAGCTATGGGTGGCCAGGTTCTTTTCATGGGCCCGTCTTGCCTCATCGCTCGTCAGGCTTCTTCAGCCTCCCCCTTCATTAGGCCCCTGCCCTTCATTGGAACCTTTCTGTGTTCCATGAACCCTCTGCTTGTGCTCCCTAGGTAGGTCGTATAGAGGGGGAAGAGGCAAAGACCCTGCGTTCAAATCCTGCCTCTGACACTGACCAGCAGTGAGACCTGAGGCACAGCGTTTCATTTCCACGGGCTTCAGTTTCCACATCTGGAAATGAGGGGATTTGACCTGATGGCCGCTAACTGCCCTTTTAGCTTCAGATTGAAGGTCCTGTGGTTGTCCTTCTGCTGCTTTGTTCACGCTGGGCCCCTCCTGACATGCTGCTCCTCCCCACCCCGCCCCACTTCCCTCTCTCTCTTTCTCTCTCTCTCTCTCTCTCTCTCTTGCTCTCGCTCTCGTTCTCTCTCCCTTTCTCCTTCTCTTCTCCCTCCTTCCCTCCTTGCCATGCCCCACCCTTTCTGTCTATCTGTCTCTGTCTCTCTCCCTCTCCTTTTTTCTGTCTCTCCCTCTCCTCTTTCCCTCCCCACCTGTCTCTCTCCCTCCCTGCCATGCCCTACTCCCTCTTCTCTCTCTGTCTCTCTTTCTCTCTCTGTCTTTGTCTCTCAGTTCCCCTCTCCCTCTTTCTATCTCTCCCTCTCCCTCCCTCCCTGTCATACCCCACCCCCCTTCTCTTTCTATTTGTCTCTGTCTCTCTCCCTCTCCTCTCTTTCCCTCCCTCCCTGCCATGCTCCATCCTTCCTTCTCTCTGTCTCTCTCTGTTTCTGTCTTCTCTCCCCCTCTCCCTCTTTCTGTCTCTCTCTCTCCTCTCTTCCCTTCCCTTCTCTTCCTCTCCCTCCATCCTTCCTTCCATGCCCTGCCCTTGTCATACATAGAGTTCCAAGGGGAGGTATATATACTCTTCTTCCCTCTTTCCTGCTGATAGCAGGTGTTTCGTTAACGTTCGGGATGGTGAAACAAAGCTGTTTTCTGCACGGTAGCAGAGAAGCGCCCAGCATTGGTTCAGTTGGCTGAGCCTCCCGATTCAGGCCTGGGGCAGGGCACACACCTCGTTAACAGGGACGTATCCTTGAGCCGTGGGCATGCTCTGACTGGCTGCTGGTCTTACAGAGCACCTACTGCTAGAGAGCGAGGCTGTGACAGAGCCTTGGGCAAAGCACTTCATCGTCTAGTCTTCCCCTAGAATGTGCTCTCAAGTTTGACTCTGAAGGTGAAGCTTCAGGGAGGCGAGAGGGGCTTAGGGGCCCCAGGTGGGCTCCTCTCCTTCGTCCTCTGGATCCCCTGGTGTCCCAGAGCAGGAAGGGTTCCAGGGGACCCTATTCTTCTTCCTCTTCTCTGTCTCCAGGCAGGGCTGGGAACTGGCAGCAGGACATTTTCATGAGTCATTTTGATGTTCTTTTAAGTGCCTAGTGAAGCTTCTGCTCAGGGAGCATTTAGTGTTGGCAACAGATGGAATCTCATGACCACAGAGTCTGCAGTTAGGAAACATGCCAGTGCTCTGGCCAAAGGCCAGCAGCGCTTCCAGCAATGGCCCCTCTCTTCTCCCTGCTCCCTGGTGGGCAGTAAGGAGATGCTTAGGGCTAGGAGGGAGCCCACACGGAGGCCAGGTGAGCTTTTGGCTTGCTCCCAGGAGGGGCTCAGGTGCCCTGAAGCAGTCAGTCTCTCCTGCTGACCAGTGGGGTGGAGGCCAGCCTGCCTTCCCTCAGGGGAAAGCTCACTCAGGACTGACAGCTACAAACTCTGAGCTCACCCACCCATGCCACTTGCCTGTGACAGCCGTGACATAATAATGTGACTTTTCACTGTGTCCCCCAGGCTGAAGAAGAGAAAAAGAAGAAGAAGGAAGATGCCACACGGAAGAAGCAAGAGCAGGAAGTAAGTTGTCCAAGTGAAGTGACCCATCGGGGTGAGTGGGCTGTGCATGAGCGCTGTGGCCTCTGGGGCTCTCTGGGCTTCTCCTGCTGCAATTGTTTGGGCCCCATTTCCCCGGACCAGCTAGAGGGGTTTGCAGGCTCTTTGACTCTTCTGGGGTCTCTTGTGATCCCCGTGGCTGTTGACATAACTGTCATGGAAACACTGGAACTCTCTGTTGTTGGCAGTGACTCATATATGTGTGTTACAGGCAGCCAAACTCGCAAAGATGAAGATACCACCAAGCAAAATGTTTCTGTCAGAAAATGATAAATACTCCAAGTTTGATGAAAATGTAAGGAATCTTTTTATCTCTACTAAATGGCCATTGGGATCATTAAGTTTAGGAAGGTAAAGATACCTAACCAAATTTGTGTTGTAAGAAAAGGTTGCCTCACCATCTGTTTGATTGGTATTTTCTCTGCACCCTTCTCCACTATCCATTTCCCTGCCAGAGCAGCCAGGAGAGCCTAGTTCCTGGTCTCTGTAGCAGGGGCTCTCCCACACATCTACTTCCCTGCCAGGTATCAGGCCCACCAGCCTTGTGTGGAGCTATAGCTAATGCTTCTTCATCTGGCTTCTCAGTGAAGATGGCAGACCCAGTGACCCAGCAACAGTAGCCCAGATAAATGTGTCTCCTGTCTTCCCTGAGGAAAATTTATATCGCAGTAATATGTCTTCTGTCTCAAATTGCTTTCAGCCTTCAAGATCTGCTATGTTGGTTCCTTTATCTATTTATGACTTTCTAGCCAGTTTGATAAAAATGAAAAAGAGTGCTTGACCCCTTCCTACTCCTGGCACTTCCCAGATGAGTCTACTGTGTGAACTTTTGTGAGAAGAGACATGGATTGTTCCTTTCTTTTTTCTTTTATAAATGAGGGGAGAAAGGCTCAGGCAGGCAAGGTATGAGAGGGGCAACATGGAATAGTGGCTGGAGAGCTGGCCTTGGAGTCAGGAAGGCCGAGATTTATTCCCCACCTCTGCCATGTCCTGGCTGTGTGACCCCGGGCAAGCCATTGTGTCTCTCAGCAACTCTGGCGACGCTCTAAGACTCTTATGTGGCAGAGAATGTGTTGACTTGCATTGGTGGAAGGGGCTTCCTCGTCAGGAGTTCCCTGAACTGATAAATTACAAGTCTGATCCAAAAAAAAGTAGACATCCGAGACTTGACTGTTGTTGGGTGTAGATTCCTAGGATGTCAGAGCTACCAGCCAAGAGCTGGTCTGATCCAAGGCCCCAACTCAGTACATGGTGCCGCCTTTTACAGCCATTCTTGCTGTGAGACACCTGGGCAGAAAGAGGGAAATGGTGTATTAGGAAGTTACCTAATTATGGGAAACAACTCTGAAAGCAGTCTGCTCTTAATGTTGCAGGGATTTCCAACCCATGATGCAGAGGGCAAAGAACTCAGCAAAGGACAAACAAAGAAGCTAAAGAAACTTTTCGAAGGTCAGGAAAAACTCCATAAAGAGTATTTACAGCTGGTTCAGAATGGCAGCTTAAAATGAGAAGAGAAGGCAGATGGATTTTCTTGAAGTAATCCAAGGTGAAGGAGTGATTCCTCTGTGCCTGCCAGCAGCCATCCAGACCACCTACGGAAGCTTTTGTTGTGTGGACCATTTCTCCGGTGGCCCAGACTGAGGGTTTGGATGGTGCAGATAGCCATCATGCATTGTCTACTTTAGAATTTCAGAAATTAAATGGCCCTAAGGACGCTGAGGCTGAGCCAGCTTCACTCTCCCATGTTGCCTGTGTGGCACTCCCAGACGATGGTGCTCGGTCAGCAGCTCCCAGATGAGGGGCCCCTCAGTGTGATGGCTTCAGCCGACTGAGAAAACTGTCTCCCATGCTGATTGTTATCCAGCTAATCTCAGCTGTGGTCTGAGGGCATCGACCTGAGAGATGTTAGGAGGTGAATAAAATGGCCAACAATTGTATAGCAGAACCCACCGAGAGACCCTAAACAAAGGTTTGCCTTTTCAGTCATAATGAATAAATCCTTCACCAGTTCTGTTGTGTTTCCAGTTCACAATTACACTTAGGACTAGGAAGCAAGGGAAGTGACAGCTCAGCACAGTGGTGGGGGTGGTGTGTCCATGCTGTCGGCCACGAGCCGGGGGTGTCGAGGCAAGTGCTGTGTTTACTATTGGGAGATCAGATGTGCCCTTCCCGGCCCACCCCCCCCAGGGGTACCGAGTCTTCTTCGAAGATTCCCTGAATCAGACTGCTTCATTTTGAAAGAGTCATACTCCTCATTGGCTCCTCCCTCCCCTGTAGGTGCCAGACTTCTGGGAATGAGCCTCTCCAGGCCCATGCCTCTGGTTGCAAAGAACAGTGAGCCCAGAGAGGAGAAGGAACTTTCCTAAATTCATCCAGCTAATAAGTGGCTGAGCTGGGATTCTACTCCAGGTCCTCTGACACCTCTAAATCCAATGCTTTCCTCACACAGCCAGATCGTTGCTCAGACAGCAGGTAGCTGGGCTCTTTGTGTTCATTCCTGTACTTGGGCTTCCTGACTTCATATCATACTAGAAACTTGCATCCACTGGCATAATAATTCATCTTCACAGTACTTTTTTGGTTAGAGGCATTACATATCAGGAAAGACAATGATTAATTGGAGAGGATCAAGAGGGGGCAACTAGAATGGTGAAAGTCTTTGAGTCTATGTCATATAAGAATCATTGGAAGGGATAGGGCAGATTTAGCCTAGAGAAGAGAAGACTAGGGAACAATAGCCGTATATTTGTAAGGCTGTCCTGTGGAAGAGGGATTCAGTTTTTCTGTTGGTCCCCAGAAGGCAGAACCAGGAACAGTGGGTTGCCAAGTTTAATCTCGATAAAAGAGAAATCTTCCTAACAATTCAAGCTACTTAGTGGCTTCAAGAGATGGGAGTTCTGCCTCTTTGGAGGTCTTCAGACAAAACTTAGAGGCCCACTTGTTAGGGATGTTTAGACCATCCAATCAATTAACAAGTGTTAAATGCCTCCTGCTTACTAGCCCTATGCTGGGGTCTTCCTACCCTCAAGAACCTTATGTTCTGTTGGGGGAGATGAACATGTAGACATATGTACAAAATAAATAGGCAGAATATCTATAAACTAGATACGAAATGACAGAACCGAGGAAGGCTTCACAAAGAACATGATGTGAGCTGAATTTTGAAGGAAACCAGATATTCCAAGAGGTGAGAAGGAAGAGGAAGAGAATTCCAGGCACAAGAGACAGCCAGTGAGTGCAAAGGCCTGGAGATAATGGATTGGGTGGGGAACAATTTGGCTGACCCAAAGAATGCCCAAGAGGCTGTCAGGCATAGAAAGCCTGGAAAGGTAGGCTGGGACTGGGATCGTGAAGGCCTTAAATCACTCATGTGTCAGTGGATCTAGAGCTGCTGAGGTCTCTTCCATCACAGAGTCTGGCAACATTTACAAAACATTTTCTTTACCCTATGACCCGTGAGGAAGTACGGGGATCTAAGAAAGATGCTGCAAGAGGGTCAAAGACTTATCCATAGTCACTCTGCATCATAGCATTGGAACTGAGCCTTCAGCCCGACTTTCTACTCTCCCAGGCCAGTGTTCTGTCTTCTGCATCAGTGATTCTCAAACTTGGGAGTCTCAGGAAATCTTTATCCCTTTAAAAATCATTGAGGACCCCCCCACAAAGAGCTTTTGTTTATGTATCTTATCTCTGTTATATTTGCCATGTTAGGAAGTAAAACTTTTTGGTAAGATTTTGGAAAGAGTTTTGACTTTGCAGACCCACTGAAAGGTTCTCAGGTCTTCCACGGGTCCCTGGGAGACAGCTAGGTGACAGAGGGGATAGAGTGATTTTCCTGGAGGAAAACCTGAATTCAGATCCAGCCTGAGACACTTAGTAGCTGTGTGACCCTGGACAAGTCATTTCACCGTTGTTTTGCCCCATCTGTGAAGTGGGGATAATAACAACACCAACTTCCCAGGGTTCTTATGAAGATCAAATAAGACAGTACTAAACAGTGAAGCTGTTAGCGCAGCGTCCGGAATGAAGCAGGTGCTTAATAAATGCTTGTTTCCTTCCTTTCGCCCTTTAAGAACTGCTGCCCCGTGTGTAACGCCTCTCTAGAACCCCAGGTTATCTCTAGGAAATGGTAAAGCAAAACAGAAGAGGACTTTCACAGCAGCGACTCTATTAGCAATCGATTTTTAACAAGGCTGGTGAAGGAGGGCGTGTCGCCTTTTCATTGGGAAGGAGCAAATTCTGAAATGAAAATAAAATTTGATTGAGGGCCTAAAGTATTAAATAACAGGCCTTTGAAAAAAGCATGCCCGCAATCGGTTGCAGCCTTATGCCTGCCAGTCTGGGATGGTTCCCCATCAGTCCCAGACAGAGGCCTCATCCTCCATGTGGCCAGGACTGTGACACCTCTTCCAAAGCTGGACTTGTCCCTCTTCCTCTGTGAAGAAAGTCCTTTGTCTCTTTCCATACTTGAGCTGAATCTACTGAGGCAGCCCTACTGCCCCGGCTCTCCTTCCCCTGACATAATTCCCCTTTTGCTCCGTGACCCCTTTCCCTAGTTTTGGAGCTTGGGTACCTTGACCCCTTTTCTCTCTTTTATCCCGTTAGATAAATCTCTTGTTTTGTCTCTCTGTTAAGTTGTCAAGTCAGATCCTCTTTCCATTCCTCCCCATCAACTTGTTTAAAATGTTTTTCTAGAAAGGATTTCCTTTCCTCATTCTCTTATTTGTGTTTTCTTTCTGTATGTTCTATGCTTTCCTTCTTTGGTTCATAGTCTTAAACTTATTTATTCCTTCTTAAGTCTCTATTTTCCTCATGGAATTAAGCCTCCCAGGTGCCCATTGGGTTTTGCTCTTTGCTGTTTTTCAGTTTTTGCCTTGTAGATCTTACTCCCGGCCCCTTATTGTTTCTTGGACTTCACTTGTCCCTTTCTTCCCCATCCCAGTCTTAGAAATACCCATTCTTGTAGGCGATTGACGTATCGTCCACTCGAGGAATTTCTTGTGTCTGAATGTGCAGTTAATGTCTATCTCTTGTCCTCCCCATGATCACACCCCCACCCCCCACCCCCGCCGCCATTTCCCATGGAATCTCCTCTTTCCCTCCATTCCCTCCCACTCTTCTGGAGGTCGCTTACCTCCAGGAGCTCTGATCTGCTTTCTCCTGAGACCCAAAGGAAGGAAATAAGCACTTATTAAATGCCTGCTGGGTGCCCGGCACCATGCTAAGTGCTTTATGTGTATCATTTCATTTCAGCCTCAACACCCTATGAGGTAGGCATTGTGATTATTCCTATTGACAGCTGAGGAAACTTGAGGCCGCCTGATGGGTTAAGTGACTGCCCAGAGTCACACAGATTGTAATTGTCTGAGGCTGGATTTGAACTTAAGACCCTGTAGGCTGATATCTCCAGGCAGCTGCATCCTGGGCAGGATTAATAGTCTCTTTGCGCTCCAAGTCCCAGCAAATTATAATGACTGTAAAGTCACCAATCTTCATTTTCGATCTCTTTGCTTCCATAAGAGTGTTCTTCATTGGGACCGCCTCCCACCACTGAGACATGGGTTGTCCTTTTCCTCCCCCATGCCCCCCACCATTTCAGTCCCATCCTTTGCCTCCTCACCCTTTCTCCTGCAGGCTCTTCTTCCTGAGTGCCTACTGTTGCTGATTTGATTACAGCACAAGCACCTGTTCCCCTCTACTCCCCTTTTATGCCCTTCTGCTCTGCAACTCAGTCCTGCAAGAACCAATGATTGCCCGGGCCCACGGGCGGGGAGGTCGAAGGTTGGGTCGGATTGCACTTCAAAGTTTGGACCATGATGTTTGGGGCCTGTTCTCCCCCATCACGTCGATTAGATTTCCACTTTCCCCTTTGTCTCATGTACTTTTAGAAAGAAATCTTTTCATGGTCTCATTATTTTGTTATTTGTTGTTAACCCTATAGATGTCTTTCTCTTTTTAGTTTGTATTTTTCATTTTTTTCTAGGGTAGTTTATTCCATTATCTGTGCCACCTTGGTTGCAGGTTCATTTACCTTCTGGTATTTCTGTTGTCTTAAGTGTTTGTAAAGCAAATTGTCTGCTCAACTCTGGTTTTCTTTGTAGAAGTGCTTTAAATGTCACTTGAACATCCATCTTTTCTCGTGGGTGAATCCCTTAGGGTTTGCAGGCCATGTCATCCTGGGCTGCAGCTTGGGCCCCTTGCTCTTCAGCTCTTCATCACACATTATTCCATTCCCTTCTTTGGCTTCCTATGGGTGAAGAAGGATATGGTGATATTGGAGGTGCCCCACATGGGGCCATGGTTTTGAAGTTAGAAAGCAGCAGAGCCAGAAAGGCAATGCTGACTGGCCTGGACTTTCCACAAGATGGAGGCCCCAGAAAGAACCCACCAACTGTCTATATTTCTGTCTAGATTATTTCTACCAAGTTCTGTGTACATCAATATTTATGTGTCTACCAAATTGGATGACAGTTACATAAACACCATTAATGACCAAACATGCAGAAATTAGAGAAACCTTTCTCCTCTTCTCTACAAACATATATAAAATATTCTTTGGGCACGGCAGCATGCTTAGGGAAGAAATATGAAGGCATGGGCCAGGGGCAAGAAAAGTTTGTGATCTCCCAGCAGAGATGAGGCTTGTACACAGATAAAAATAATACTTTTGTTTCACCTAAGGAGGGAGTAAAGCCTCTAAACTCTAGGCCACTGTGTGTGTGTCTTAGATTCCTGGAAAAATCTAGAATGTATTCAAGGGATGGCTAGTTAATCTCTAAAAAGGCAGGGGGAGGGGGGTCTTGCTCCCGGAACCAGCATAAAGGGCTTTCTGAAGGGACAGCTCATGCCAGAATGATTTCTTTTGGTAACGAAGTCACTAGACTAAGAGATCTGGGAAATGCCCCAAGTGTAGTTTACCTCAATTTTAGCAAAGCTTTTGATCAAGGCTCACGTTATTCTAGGGAAAGACATAAGATGTAGGCCAAATGATTGATTCAGTTAAGCTGTTTGAATGCCTGCACCCGAGGATACTTCTTCATCTTTTGATAGCAGCTCAGAAGGTCTCCAGGGGAGTACTCCAGGAATCTGTGCTTGGCCTTCTTATCAGTGACTTAGATAAAGGCAAAAATAGCAGGCCTATCAAATGTGCTGCTGCCGTGAAGCAGGGAGGGAAAGCTGACACACTAAAGGGCAATCTGCGTCCACTAAAAACGTATAGGGTATAGTACTAAGCTGAGTATGGGATGTAATTGGGTTAAATGTGAGTGCAGTTCGGGGGCAGGGATTCAAAATACCAACTCTATAAGTAAAAAATGGAGGAAACGTTAGCTAAAGAGCTGTCCATAAAAGAGCTGGGAGTGTTAGCAGACTACCAGCTTTGTGATACCATATGGCCCCCCAGAAAGCTAATGGGAGCTTCATCGGAATTCACAGCTGCACAGCCCCCTAGACTGAATAAAGACAGGACAGTCCCACTGGTCTTTACCCTAGCGCACTGTACTCAACTCTGGGTACCACATGCTAGGAAGGACATTGTCAAACTGGACCGTGCCTTTGTGGTAAAGGGCCTCAATATCCTCCCATCACCCAGGAGATTGGGTAAAAGAACTCCAGACCTGTTTAGCCTGGAGAAGAGAAGACCACAGGGGGCCATTATAGCCATCCCGAGGAAGAGGGGTTGGTCTAGAGACACTTGGCCCCAGAGGGAGGCAGATTTAGGCTTGATGTCAGAAACAAGCTCAGAACCAGAGTAGATTAGGCTGCCTCAGGACATTTTGTAACAGCAAACTCAGCAAGTAGAAATAAATGGCAAAATTGAAAGCAGGTAGTCAAGCTAGCATTGTTTGATAACAACAAACAGGAAGTACTCTCTAGGAAAGGAGTAACACAGACTTAATCCAAAGTTAAACATGTTGACTGTAGTCATGGGATCATGGGTGAAATCTGGAATGGGCTCCCTCTTGCTTCAGGCCTTTAGGCAAAGGCTGGATGAACCAACTAAAGGGAATGTTGGAGAAAGAATTCTTGTTCAAATGCAGGTTGGACCTGTTCACTTCTGAGTTCCCATCCAAGAGGGCAGTGAAAGTTCAGAGGACAAAAATAACTTCTAGCTTAGGGCATCAGGGAAGGCTTCATGGAGAAGGTGGCATTTGAGTTGGGCCTCAAAGGGCCTGTGGAAATTGTAGAATAAATGTGTTCTCCGTACATCCAGAATGTTGTGAGCAGAGGCCGGGAGGTAGGAAGACAAAGGGAAGGGTGTCCCAGTATTCCCTTTGCCCTCCTCTGACAGATCTGTTTTAGAAAAGCTGGGCAGGCGCAAAGTTTTCTCAGATGAAGGCTCTCCCTTTGCACTCTATGAAAACTGAAATTCCTCTTCTTTCGACTTAGTTACACAGTAGGAGTCTGTGCATCAGAAGAGACCCCCAGGTAACCATTGTATGTTCATTTCCATTGGAAATCAAGGTCACAGAAGTGTTTTGAATGTGTTTGAAGAAGGGAAAATGCCCCCTAACTGACGGCTTTTCATCCTTCTTCCATCCCTGCTTCTCCAGCTGTGAGTGGTTGGTACAATGCCTGCCCACTGCTCTTGGACAGTGGTGGCTCTCTCTTCAAAATCCAATTACAACCTCACCTTCAGGAAGCCCCTGGTGGGAGTCAGACACCACCTTTCCACCCCAACACTGACCACTTGCATGTCCATTGTAAATTAATACTAGGGGGAGTAGGCAGCAGCACCTGGACTCCCCCTCCTCAACAAGACTCAGTCCCCTGAGGGTGATAGGGATTGGAGCTTTCTCTTCCTCTTTCCTGCAGCACTGGCCATGGGGACTGTCTGGGGCCTGGACTCTGGGCTGAGGAAGGCCATTGTTCTTCTTAGAACAACTTGGTGTTCGCGTGTCAGTGCGGCTTATCATTACTATTCTTATTATCATTATTATCTGTAAAATGCCATTGGATGGCTCCAAGAATCTCTGGGCACTGACTACATAAAATGCCATTGTTTGGCTCCAATAATCTCTGGGCATTGACTACGTAGTCTGGTTTCCTTGCATCCTTGTGGCCACAGGCCTGGGAGGATTTTCAGTTTTTAAAAAGAGGTTCTTCTTTGGGACGAGAAGCAGTGCTAAGAAGGAGACAAAAGCTTGTGCAATGTCGATTTGAACGAAAAAGAAAATCTCTTCCTAGCATTTCAGAGAAGGGTGACCCGAAGCGATCTGTAGAGTCGGCCATCCAGGCTCATCTGAGGACTAGAGACGGATCCTGAAGGATGAGGAGGAGAATGCATGTGTGCCACATAGGGCCAGTAAAGCCCAGCAGCAGACACAGTGGACAACATCAGGTGAAGGACAAAGGCAGCAGGAACAGAAACCCTTCTGTCATTGGAGCATACTACAGCCTGCCTGGACAGAAGGGGATTCAGGGAGCACATCACAAGCCCAGATTTGAAGAGAGAAGATGTCAAAGGTTTCAGGGGAAGGAAACTTGGGATCCTGTGAACTAAAATTCCCCAGAGGATTCTGCAGCCCATGGGAGACGGGTAAGTGTCTAGAATGAATTTCTGAAGATGTCATGACAGACCACACTGGAGATTTGAATGGCCTGAGTGTGAGCTACCAGCCTCCAAAGCTGGGTTTCTCTTCAGCTATGTCGAGAAAGGTCTGGAGTGTGTCTAGGAAATAGGAGGAGATCGTGTGCTGGGGGAAAGTCACACAAAGGGATTCTGTTCCACCCCAGCGCCTTCTTTGAGGAAGGACATTGGATTTCTCCCAGAGGCCTCTGTGGTTGAAGAAAGTCTAGAAGTTTGTCCTAGAAGACACTGGGAACAGGACCTTTTTCAAGTATGTGATAGTTGTGACATGACATGGAACATTCTCCTAGGTCTCCAATGAATCAGATCTAGTTTTCTGTCTGGCTTTTTAAGCTCCTCATGAGCTACTTCCTTCCTACCTTCCCAGTCTCCTGCCTTGCTCCCCCACGTACCGTGTGAGCTAGATGATTGGCTTCTCTGATGTTCCATCTCCCGACTCTGGGCGTTTTCTCAGGCTGTGCCCTCTCTCTGCAATGCCATCCCTCCTCATCTCCACCTGCTGGCTTCCTTCAAGTCTCAGCTAAAGTCTCACCTTCTCTGGGAAACCCTTCCTGATCTCCTTAGTTCTGGTGCCTTCCCTTCCCTCAAGAGATCAGCTCTATCTGATTCTGAATATTGTTTATTTGTACATGGCTGTTTGCATATTGTCTCTCCTATTAAAATGTCAACTTGCTATCAAGAACTTTTTTTTTCACCTTTCTTTGTATCCCCAGCACTTCCTATGTGCTTGACACATAGTAGGTGCTTAATAAATATTTGTTGACTTGCCACGAGGGAATAAATGCAAACCTTCTCTATCATTTGTTGGAGATAGGGCCACAAATAACATCTAAAAGCTAGTGTCTAGAACATGGCCATTGAGTGTGATAGGGAAAGTAATGGGGAGAGAGACCAGAGAAAAGCCATCTTGGGGTGTGTGTCTCCTCTGTGGGCTGACCCCTGTCTGAGGGCTGATAATAGGACTCACCCATAATCATGGGCCAGCACAGGGAAGCAGCCAGAGAAGATAGAAAACTGTGACATCTTTGGGTGGAGCAAAGAGAATGGAAAGGTCTAATCTTTGTATCCAGCCCTGTCTGAGCTCTGGTGGGGGGGGGGGGAGGGTAAAGCCCACAGGAAGCTGCCTTAGCATTGCATTTCTGAGAACTGCAGAGTGGCCAGTGCCTTCAAATGATTCTCTGCTCAAGAATCTTCAGGGGCTCCCAATGGCCTCTTCCTGGCATTCACCTTTTCCATCTTGCATAATTTCCCCTCCACACTGGAAGACTCTCCCTCCTTCCAGAATTCTTTGTTTCTCTTGTTTGCTGTCTCTGGAATAATCCCTGTCCTTTCCTTGACCTGCTGAATTCCTAGCCACCCCTTAAAGCTCCATTCAATTAACAGCTTCTGAGAGCCTTGGCTGATGTCCCTCCCAGGCTTCCTGGATCTTCACAGAAGCACTTTGTGTGTTTTGAGGTGGATTATGAGTATCGAACTCTGTGAATGAGACCATGGACACAAGGCATTCTGTAAACCAAAGTACTACAGAAATGTCCCTTATTCCTCCTGGAGTCTC
>CM053623.1:461077062-461138214 GCA_028646595.1 Phalanger gymnotis
GGGGGGTCTGGAAGCCCCCAGGGGCGGGGCCAATGATGCTTGCGCCAGTGGGAGCCCACCAGAGGGTGAGGGCAGTGCCTCAGAGGTGGGGGAGGGCCCCCGGAGGGAGCATGACTGGAGGGGGTCCGCGGGTGGACATGGAGCATTTTTGGGGGGCCTCGTGAGCCTGTCGGGCACTGGAGCGGGGCCCCAGCTTGGGAAGGACTTCGGGGGGGGGCTTCTGACGTCACGACTTGAGCTGGCCGCGTGAGCCTGGGGGCCGTGGACCGGGCAGGGGCTGCAGCGTGGGCTCCACCAAAGGGTTCTTTCTCTTCTCCACGTGCACCAGGCTTCCCGCCTCTGCCCCTTTAAAGAAGCGGAAGGAATGCGCCGGGGCGCGCGCCCGGGCGGGACCCTCTCCTCATTTGCATACGGAGGGAGCACCGCGCAGGCGCAAAACAGCGCGACCGCGTCGGGCCACGGAGGAGGGTGGGGGTTGGGGAGCGACCGATCTTGGGCCACGGCCTACGGTTCCTTCTCCCCATGATCTCTCTCCGGGCTCGGATTGGTCGCCGCCCTTTCGGGGCTCCGCCCCGGCGCTCGACGTCCAATCGCGGCGCTTCTTGCTGGCGGGAGGCGAGCGGAGAGCGCGTGCGGGGTGCGGGCCAATGGGAGGAGGCGTTGTTGGCGGCCGCGGCGGCGCAGCTGCCTGAGAGAGAGAGCATTAAGGAGGGAGAGCCGAGGCCGCCGGAGCCGCCGCCGCCGCCGCCGGAGTCCGAGGTGGGTGAGGAGCGGCCGGGCGGGGCCACGTCCCTGGGCCTGCACCGGCTTGCCCCGGCTGGTCTGGTCAGCCCGCCTTCGCCGCGCGGTCCCCGGGGGTGGGGCCGGCCGGGGGCTGCGGGGTCTGGAGGCCGGGGCGCGGCCGCGCCTCCCCTCCCCCTACCCTCTCTCTGTCAAACTTCTCGCGGGGCGGGGGGTCCTGGTCTCGGAGCACTTCGGGGCACAGCGCGGCCTCCCCGCGGGCCGGTAGCGGGAACAGGCGGCCGGACCTCCGGTACCCCCGCGGCCGGCCTCGTTCCGGAGCAGCTCGGAGGGGGCTCGGCCTTGTGGGCGCGGTTGTTTGCGTCCTTTGGCTGAGGGGGCCCCACTTTCTCCCGAAGCCGGCCTGGGGCCCTTCCTGGCCCCGGCCCGAACCGGGACGGGCGCGCCTGGGCTTAACGGGCCGGTTACCGGTACCGCTCTCCCGGGCCCGGCGCCTCCCACGTGGCTCCCGGAGGGGCTGGGCTAGGGACTTCTCAGTGGGCCGGGATCAGGGTTCGGGACCGCGGGCGCACGCGGAGGGTCCGAGGGCTCGGCCTAGATCCGAGGTGCCAAGTGACCCGGCCAAGGTCACACGGCCTGAGTGTGTGGGGGAGGGGGGGCGGTGCCGCCTCCCCGAGCCCTCGAGGCCGGGGAGGTGCTAGCGGCTCATCCCACAGTGCTCGGCTCCCTGGGTTCCTGCATCTGCTTCTCCACACTTCATGGGCATCCTGTGCATAGAGCGCTAGTTCAGGCGCCCGTGTCAGTCAACAAACGGTCATGTTTCTAGGACTGTGCTAAGAGCTGGGCAGGAGAGAACAGGACAGGTCAGCCCCTGGCCTCCGGCGTCTGCCATTGTAACGAGGGAGATGATGCATGGTCCGTATGCACACCCTGAGAGACTTTAAAGTTCGAGCTTTACTTTTCTTGAATTTCCGCTTGCTTTGGGGAATAGGCATTGATTGAGCGCCTACCGTGCGCCAGGCGGCGCTTTACAAGAGATGGACTCTCACCGAGACCCATATGATTATCCCCATTTTATAGCCAAGGAAACGGAGATGAAGCGATTCCTCCGGGGTCACACCACTAGTGGAGTTTCTGAGGCTGAATTTGAACCGGGCTCTTCTTGCCTCTGCCCCGGGATACCCCTCGGTGACTTCTAAGAGAAGGGGCTTCTGCCTCAGAGTTCCTGGAGGGCAGAGAGTGTTTCCTTAGTGCCTCGGTGGCCTCAGAGCGCAGCTGACTCAATGCTTGGCACATGCGCTGGACACTTGAAAGAAGGAAGCCGCCCCTGTACGTGGGGGGTGGGGGGATGCCTTGGGCAGAGTTAAGAGGAAAACAACTGTAGAGGCCTGGGAGAAGGGGTATAGGACCCCCCCCACACACACGCAGCAGTAGGGAGGGGCCAGCCTGGAGGCAGGAAGCCCATTCGGGCTGTCAGAAACCCACTGTTGGACCCGGGGTTTTCCATAGTGTGATTTGGGCTGGAGCATTCTGAGTTGGGATCAGAAGGGAAGATGGAGATTATGCAAATGAAAAGATGTGGGGGGGGGGGTAATATTCTCTGGAGTAATGGGAGTATTGCCAAGTTACCTGGCGGTGAATGGTGAAGGGGGGAGGAGAAAAATGGAAAGGTTGTCTAGGGAGTTCTCTTGCCTCAGGCTGATTTGACTGGGAGGTGACAAGTGTTTCATATGGTTTATTTTTTGTTCCATGGCTTCTACTTGTTCCTGTTACACCAGAAGCTTGTCAAAAATGTCCTTTCTTTGTATGTTGGTAACATTGACTACAGAACTTGGTGAATTTACTTTGTTATACTCCGAATGCATTGCATTAAAGCTTCCTTGTGATCAGGTGGATTTTTGTCATGATAGGATTTGACTCATAATTGATTACTAAGGATTGGTGAGCCTCCCTATCAGGGCAGACCCAAACTTAATAGTCTCTAGAAGTTTTTAGGTGGCATAGGGCATGTTGGGCCTGGAGTCAGGAAGACCTGAGTTAGAGTTTGGCTTCAGACACTTACTAGCTGCTAGCTGTGTGACCCTGGGCAAGTCATTTAACCCTATGTTTGCTCTCATCATTGAACTTCATTACCCTTAAATACAAAGGAATTTTTTTTTTGAGGGAGAGGGGAAAATCTAGCAGCTGAGGGAGTCTGAAGAGCCCTGCAGGAGGTGGCATCTGAGCTGATCTCTAAAGGAGGCTAGAGGTAAGGAGACAGAGTGGGGGGAAGGGGAAAGGAAAGGGAAGAAACAGAGACACAGAGAGGGGGAGAGACAGATGGAGAGAGCATGTCACAAGCATGGAAGATTGAAAGTGGTGTGGACCAGTTGGACTGGACTGAAAAGGAGTAATAGATTGAAGCTAGGTTGGAGCCAGGTCATGAAGGTCTTTGAATACAATCAGGGGTTTGTGTGGGATCTTAGACTAGAGAGCCACTAGATTTTATTGGCTGGAGGGGTAGCGACAATCAAATTGATGCCAATCACTCTGGCTGGGGCCAAGAAACCAGTTAAGGGGACATGGCAGTAATGCAGAGCGGAAGGGAGGAAGGCATGGGGGGGGGCAGATGAGAGTTGGCACCTGATGGCGTAGGGTAGTTGAAGAACACTGAAGCATAGGGCCCTGAGAAACACATTTTTTGCTGCTTGTACTAATTCTCTTTGGGGAGACAAAGGAATAAGTAGGGGAAGGTTCTGGGACAGTTACTATGTGAAGAACAGTTGTGCCTTTAACATTTGACTTTGTTCCTGAAGGACAGGACTGGTTTCCAGCAGGTTTCTGGAGAGATCTTCCTTTCCTGTTGCCTAATGGCAGATGTCAGGTCTTGTAAACACATGTTAGAAGCAAAATTTCTCCACCATAAATCTTTAGCAAGTTGTGTTGCCTTGGAGGAGCATTCTTCTTTTGTACAAGCTACACGTTGGTGACACTGGTAAATGTGGCTGTTCAAATTAGTAGCCCCATTTGTGGCTGACATTTTGGGTTCAGACTTTGTTAATACCAGAATGAGATAGGCACGATGGTTTTCATTTAATATTTTCATTTAATGTACACAATATAAATTCATCCACCCCTTCCTTTCCCCTGGTGGAGGCCCTGGAGATGAGGGAGAGAATTCTGGGCACAGGAGACAGTGATTGAAAATGCTGGAGTGGAGAGATAGAGGATCTTAGGGGGAACTAGGAAGGAGGCCCATGTTACTGTACTGCAGACTTCTTGGGGGAGAGGGTTAAGGTGTAAGAAGACTAGAAGGATCAGAAGGGCTTTGAAAACCAGAGAGGATAGGGAGCCATTGGAGGTAAGATGGTCCCATCTGAACTTTAGGAAGATAACCTGACAGGAGTGGAAGATAGTGGGGAGACTGCTAGTGGGCTACTTGAGTAGTCCAGGTGTGAGGTGATGAGCCAGGTGTCCCCCTGTACAGTATGAGAGGAGATGTGTTACAGAGGGAGAATGAGCAGGACTTGGCAGAAGATTGGGTGGGGGTGGGAGTAGCTGAGGAGAATACCTAGCTTTTCAGCTTGGGTCTCTAGGAGAATGGGAATGTCCTCAGCAGTAATAGGAAAGAGGAAAGCATTTGGGGGAGTGGGATCCAATGAGCTTAGTTTGGGACCTGGAGAGGGGCAGCTAGGTGCCACAGTGAGTAGAGCACCGGCCCTAGAGTCAGGAGGCCCTGATTTCAAATCCAGCCTCAGACACTTGACACACTTAGTCACTTAACCCCAATTGCCCTGCCTTCCCCCCTCCAAAAAAAAAAAAAAGATCGTAGTCTGGGGGACATGCAGCTGGAGATGTGAGACTGGGCAAGGGGCGGTTTAGGGCTGGATCATGACATCTGAGAATGAGATAATGGAATCTAGGTTAAATTTGAGATTCAAAGTTATTTTGTGGATTTTTTTTGTAGAGTTGACAGTCTTATGTGGGTGTTTTTCTTCTGAAAGCAATGAGTAATGTACATGTTAGTTTATAAACTCAATGTGCTTTAAGTGGTATATGTAAATAAAAGTAATGTATTCATTTAATAGGTGAAATAATTAGACCCTGGGCATATAAATGTATTTCAGATGCCGAGGAGTGGCCTAAAATGACTCTTTTTGGGGAAGACTTAAATTCTTTCTGCTGGAGAAATTGATGTAAATGTATGAATAATTTGGAATTTGGCAGTTTTAGATGTGGCATGGATGACTTCAGGTTGTTAATGAAAAGGAATACACTTGGCCATGTTTGGACAATTTTGATGCTCTTTAGTTTACAACCTTCCTTTCTTTAATTGGACTTTCTGTTTTTTAATTTTTAAGGGTGACTGAGTCAATCAGGGCACCCCCTGTAGGATATCATTATGTCCTGTGAAATCAGTCAGGCCACTGTAAGGCTTATCAATCCACAGATGTTTATTTTGGTACCGATGGAAGATGTTCTGTGGCCGTTTGACACAGGCCGTCCATGGGCTCCTCAGGTGTGGGGATGGAACAGGCCATAGGCAGGTTTGCAGCCTAGAGAGTGGCCCAACCATGTGTTGGGCGGCAGAGCAGAACGCATGCTGGTGTGTCGGGTTCTTTCTCACTTTGCGGGGAGTGCCTCAGTGCAGGGCTTCTTAACCTGGGGCTCATAGGTACCATGTCGCTGAGTAGAGTTCAGGGTGAACTCAAGGAGAAGAAATCACAGCTTTGTTTTCATTAGCTTCTAACTGGAATCGAGTACTTCAGTTTAAAAACATCCCTGAATCAGACTTCCAGGGAAGACCATGTATCGGAACAAATGAAGAAGCTCTACCTTAGAGGCTGATACTTGGTTTCTCCTCTAACTAAATGGAATTTGCTTAACCAGGGCATGGATGAACCTTGGGCACTAGTTTCTTTAATGCCTAGCAGATGTGATGTTGAAGCTGTTAGTATTTCTGCATAGTTGCTAACTTGTAAGGGAGTCCAGCACCCACTTTGTGGCAGTGAGTTCCCACTGCAGTAGGGTTCTCCTTGGCCCTGGTGCCCTGAGCTGCTGACTCCGAGGGCCTTTTTTGCCTTAAGTTAGAGAATAAAGAGTTTCATCTAAGCCAGCCCCACAAAAGACTTCTTTTTTCTCCTCTTAGCTGCATAATTCATTTTTTCCCCACGTGATTTTTGGAAATAATTTTGAATTCTGCCTATTGGCTGTTAGTGAGATTTGGGGTGAGCTTCCCACTTTGAAAAGCAAGTGTTCTCATCCCAGTGGAGGGGCTGCTTTTTGAAAGTGAGGAAGGGGCCAGCTTGGAGGAGGAGCTAGATGACTGGGAGCTCTAGATCTGTGTGCTTGCTCTGCCACCAACTCTCTGGGCAGCCCGAGCCTATGAACCGAGGAGGGTGCTCGGCTGTCCTACCTCACGAGCTCTGAGTATTGGAGATAATCTGAAGTCAAACGTTTTTAATCTTATTACTTTTTTCAATTAAAACATTTTGTCTCCCTCCCATAAACCCCATTGGGGGAAAAAAGGAAAAACAAAAGCCTTGTAACAAACACATCCGGTTGAGCCATGTCCAAGCAATCTGTGTCCCCTTCTGCACCCTGAGCCCTCCCCACTTCCATAGGAGGGGAGTGGCCGCTCTTTGCTTTGCTAACAGTTTACCACGTTTTGTGAATTCTTCCGGTTATTCTCACTTCCCTCTTGATCAACTGATACAAATGTTTGCAGGTATCTCTGAGACCCTTTCCATAAGATACGTGATAAACCATCAAGTACCTATAAAATGTGAGCTATTTTATTGAACCGAAATAGAAAACAAATGCAAATTGTAACTTAAATCAGTCTTAGCCACAAAATTCATTTACCCCTCCAAGATATTGGTGATTCAGGGATTAGACTTGGCTGGAAAGCCTCCTATTAAATAACCTAAGAATTCAACTTTAGGTTCCTTGATCTGGCTCAGACTTGCCTTTCTGGTTTCTTTTGTTTGTTTGTTTTTCACAGGGATCCTAGACTGGTGGAGATAGAATTATCTCCAAGTTAGTTAGCAAGGCATTTGACCCTCCTGATTGAAGGGGTAGATTGGAGCTGTGTGGGCTAGCTGGTTAGGTGGAGTGCGTTCAGCTCTTTGCGGGCTCTATCCAGAGTTACTGTGGTTCGATGCCAGCTTAGAAGGAGGTATTCAGTGGCTTTTCTCAGGGACTTGGACTTGGACATTTTTATCAGTGACACAAATAAAGAAATAAATGACACACTTATCAGATTTGCATATGATGCAGAGCTGGGAGGAACAGTGAACACACTGGATGACAGTCAAAACCCAAAAAGATCTTGGCAGGCTGGAATATTGGTCTCAGTTGGATAAAACCAAATATAATGGCAATAAAGGGAAAGTCTTACTTTTCAGTGTAACCCCGCCCCCCCACCCCCATACTTCTCAAGCATGAGGTGGAAATGGGGCAGGCGTAGCTAGGTAGATGTTTGTCTGAAAAAGACCTGGGGGCTGGGGGTAGTGACTGGGGACCTGTCGTTACCGTGGGCTTAAAAGCTTGTGATGATGTGGTGCCCAAAAATACATAGGCCGCTGTAGGCTGCATTAAGAACTGCGTCCAAGACTGGGGTCGCCCTGCTGCCTCTGCTGTGCACAGGGAGTCTAAGAAGACTGTTTGGATGAGTTTTGAGGAATGAGTTAGATAAACCTCCAGGGGAAAGGAGCAGACATGGGGAAGGGCCTGTCATGAGTCATTAAGCTCAGCATGTTTATCTTGGAGGAGACTTCGGGGGGCTTGGATGGCTGTCATCTGGGAGCGTAAGATTAGGCTTCTGCTCTTTGGGCCCAGAGAGCCAGAGCTGGGTCAGGGTGGTGGAGAGGCAAAGTCACCTGTGGCTGAAGGACAGGCCCGAGGAGGAGGGCTGGAAGCAGAAACTGAGTTGGCAGTGAAAGTGGGGTGGGGGTAAGGTAGTAAGTAGATGAGACTTTAAAGCTTCCTCCAGTATTGTGTGTGTGTGTATGTGTGTGTGTGTGTGCCTGTGCATATGCGTGCTTGTGTGCACACCCACCTGGGAACACCACTTGGGAGAACTAATTATTGGTTTTAATTTGTAGGTGAATAAAATCCTTCAGATGGCAGATAACAGGTGAGTCTTGACCAAGTGGATTTTCTTGATAGAATTCTGAAATATAGCTAATTAAGTTCTGTGTCTCAGATCCCGTTTCAACAAGTGCCTTTGCAACAGACGTTCTGTTTGAGGACAAAAAATAACACATAAAAGATAAAAGTAAAGCTCTTTAAGTTCAGAGTGATGCCCTGAATAACATGCCAAGGAGTTTGTATAAAAAGCCCGTTGGAGTTTGCCCTGGACCTGAGACCGCGAGTTGGCATGACACATGGAGAGAGAGAAGACTGGGCTTTGAATCCGGAAGGCCGGTGTTTGAGCCCTGCCTCTGGCACTCTTTAGCTACGTGACTGGACAGGTGGCTCTGAGCCTCAGTTTCCTCATCTGTCCAGTGGAAATAACACTGCCTAGCTCAGGGTTTTTAGGATCAAGTGAAATAAATGTATATAAAGTGCTTTGCATACCTTAAAGTGCTGTATAAATATCGTCAGGTCAGTGCAGTGGTCCATCGCCGGCTGCCACGGCTAATATGTTCATTTTTTATTTTGTTGGCCGATGTGGCATATCGTTTGTTTTCTTCCAACAAGTCCCTGAGACCCTTGTAAATTTTAAGGCTTTGTTTTGCTATTTTTAGAAGAATTAAGATCCTTTTAGATTTACTTTGCTTTAATTTGTTTCTAACTTAGTCATTGTTGGCACTGTTGGGGTAGGTTTTTTTTGCCTTATAAAATGGTGGGATGGCAGGTTAGGTGGGATTGGGGATACCTCGGGACAGAGGAATGTCCAGTTTGGGGAAGCTTTGGCCGAAGTTGGAAGTTAGAAGACTTTGAAAAATAGAATATTTCCAACAACAGCAGGCTGTTAATTATCTTGCAATGTGTTATGCTGTTAAAGAATCCACTTTGGTTAGGGCTTTTTGTTTTTCCTATTGTAATGGAGCTTTCGTTTAAATTTTAATTCTTAAAATATCTTTTAGTAATTCAGAAGATGTTCCTTCAGATTCCTTTGAAACCGCTAAAACTGCCAAAGGTAAGGTTATCCCAAAGTGCTGACGTTTAGGAGTGTGAGATTTGGGGATCAAGAAAATACCAGCTATTGGAGGCATTGTATGTGGACGGTTTTAGAGAACATTTAAAAGTTTTTATTCATCTGCTTGCTTAGAAAATCCAGTCTAATAAGAATAGAGCTTAGTCAGACAGTGATCGTAGTAACGTGGGAAGTGAGGCCTTGTTTTAATTACGCGCTTTTTCTCCTAAACCTTAAAGGAAGGTGCCTTGCCCCCAAGACTTCTTGCCCATCCTAAGTGTTCACTGGGCCTGGGTGTGTGCAGCTGTTCAAGCCCTGTGTCCCCTGGTTAGGTGGGGAGTTACATCGGTCAAGTGTCTGTCCAGCTTGTAACTTCTGTTTGCGATCTCTTAAGTAAGCCTAGCAGGGCTTGATGGTTTAAAGCAGCTCCATTTTGTTATCCCTTACCTTGATTTCCGGGAGGAGTGTAAGGAGAAGGCAGCATGTTGACACTCCTTGTGGCTTATCTTTGGAGAAGCGGCTCCCTGAACTTCCCTCCCTCTTATCTGGCCCTGACCTAAGCCCAGGAATCATGGGGGTGGGGATGGGGTAGTGTTCACATTGAGCCTTGCCCAAAGAAATACATTGGGCCAACAGAATGTAACATTTTTCCTCAGCTTGGTTACCTTGTGTGTTATCTTGCTTTTCTACCCAAACTTCGTGGAGCTGTCATGTTCTCCATGGTTAGGAGCATGAGATTAAAGTGCTAGAATTGGGAACAGAAAGTCTCTGACTCCCCTTGGAAGATCGCTCAGGGCCCGCACTCTCCGCCACGTCCAGTTGCCGATCACTTTCTGCCAGGGAAAGGGGAAGCTGTCTGGTTCTACATATGTTGGTCTCCTTCATGCAGACTCGGCCTATTTTTCTAAAATTAAGATTTCCCTTTTGAGTGCTGGGGGTCACGCCTGTTCAGTAGTGATCGTCTTCACACAGGCCTCCGGAGCTTGTAGGCCACAACTGGAACCCTGGGTATAGTTTTAAACCACTGCATTCTTTTCGTAGAAAAACTCACGGACCAGGTGATGCAGAACCCCCAAGTGTTGGCGGCTCTCCAGGAGCGACTTGAGAATGTGTCCCATACACCTTCAAGCTACATTGAAACGTGAGTCCTGGGGACCGCCTCTTGCAAGCAGTCTGGAGTTTAAGGTGAAAGGAGAGAACTCTTAGAAAAGAGAGAAGTTTTAGTTGTGGGTCAGAAGGGCTTTGGGGGAAGATGAAGAAATGCTGGGCTTTTTTATCCTATAATGTTTGTTTTGCTCCATTATGAAATGGAAGCAAAGGTGTAGAATTTTTGTGGGATGCACAGAAAGTTAAAGATCCGCCTGAGCCAACTTTGCAGAGCTTGGCTTCTCCTGGCTGCTGTTCTCAGACTTCCCTGGGACAGAGACTGTCCTCAGACAACGGCAGCAGCTCCAGCAGCATCTTTGTGTGGGCCCGAGGGGGAAGGTTAACGAGAGGAGGTCTGGCGATCCCTCTGAACAAGCGCTTGTGGGATTATAACGGCCTCCCTCTCTCGCTCTGCGTCGTCAGGTTACCCAAAGCGGTCAAAAGACGCATCGATGCTTTGAAACAGCTTCAGGTGAAATGTGCTCACATCGAGGCCAAGTTCTATGAGGAAGTGCACGATTTGGAGCGAAAATATGCAGCCCTTTACCAGCCTCTCTTCGACAAGGTAGGAGACTTTTGCCCAGCGAATGCTCAGTGCCTTGTTTCCGTCTTAAAACTTTGGGACTTAACAGGAGAGAGCTGGTTACACGTCGTCTACAAAATAAGTGCCGTATTTGTCTCCTTTCTGATGCAGAGACGGGATTTTGTCACTGGTGATGTGGAACCTACAGATGCAGAGTCGGAATGGCCCAGTGAGAATGAGGAGGAGGAGAGATTGGCTGTAAGTGAGAACTCCTGGAACTTTGGGGCCCAGGTTTTCACATTCTGGGCATAGAAGGTTGTCCTTTTTCATCCTCATTTATTAGTTTACCCCCCGAAAATGCTCCCCCTCATATAGAAAGAAGATGTGAGGTTATCGAGTTGAATAATTTTTAGGCAAAACTTGTTAGGAGTAGTCAGCAAAACATATAAATTGGCAGCGGACACGAGAATTAGAAGACAAAAAATTCTTGAAGCAAAGTAACCAGGAAGACAATGCAACATAGCTCCTAGGAGCTGGAAAGGAATGCAGCTGGCTCTCTGTTTCCTAGGCAGTTAGAAAGCTAAGAAAGGTGGAAGTGAGTTAGGAATAACAAACAGTATGGAGGACTTCTTCAAAAAGAGATTGGCACTTAGTGGTGCTGGGGTTAGGGGAGACTCGATGGAGATTAGACCTCAGTGGTATTTAAAAGGGGTCGTGTGGATTGGCAGAGGGCATTGGAGGCAGTCCACGCAGGCAGCTGATCCATGGAAAGTGTATTTAACCAATGCAGAAGTTCTTTTGTTAGTGTAGGAAAGCTCCGTGGCGTCAGTAACTCTTTGCACTGTTCGTAACCTGTCGGCAGCCACTTTCTGATGACGGGTTCCATTCCAGTGCTACAGTAACATCCCAGGGTGCATCCGGATTGACTCGTGTCTCTCTGTGTTGACATTTGGGGGACAGCTTTTCATTTGGCTTGTATTGACTTCCTGAGGGCTTTGGAAGCACGCTGGCATCAGTATTCAGTCTTTGGCAGAATGTGCCCTGATGGCTCTGGGCGGCCAGCGTTGGGATTTGCTGTGTTTTTATGGTTCAAAACCCCGTCTTTTGTTTTTCATATTGCGTTAATGCCTCTTGTTTTTACACCACGTTTGCCTCCCAATAATCTCCTTCCCGCTCTCCCTGTATCACCCCTAACAAAACAACAAGAAAAAAAAACCGTTGAAATGTTTGCAGAATAGCTGTTATTTCACCTCACCTGTAATCTCTATAAGGAAGTAAGGCTATTTCAACGTCAGTTCTCTGGAACCGGTAATGAGCATTGCATTCAAGCTGAGTTCTCGGTTGTCCTTTAATGTTTTTGTTACCATTGGTCATTTCAACACCGAAAGGGAAATCTGTCTACAGAATGGTAATTGTGGGCATACGAGAAATATCCTAGTCTGTATGGAACTATTCTGGCTTACAAATTACTGTGATTTCGCATTTGTGAAATTGGGTCTCTTCTCAGTTCCCTTAAAACTACAAACCTGTAGACAGACGTGAAGGAATGCATAAATGAAAGAAAAGCAGATATGCCAGGGCCGGTGCTGTGCTATGAAAGTTAAAAGCGCAGCTGGGCCCTGCCCTCAAGAAGCTTACAGTCTAACAGGGAGAGACAATATAGAGATGGGAGCGGTGGCCAGAAGAAGGGGTCCACTTTTTCCACAATGTGGCTGCACCCCGTCTATACAGTCTGTGCTGTCTGTTGCCTTCAACGTTAGGACCATGTTTCACCTCTTCCCTTCTCTCATATGTACTGTAACATTTGGTTAGGCACAGTGACCCCAGAGGGTTCTGGTTTATCTGTGTGTATGGAGGGGTGGGTGGGGCCTGGGCCTGGAATACGTGGCCTTGAACCCGTTGAACTCCCCCCGTATCCCATGTTTCAGGGAGCAGCCGTTTTCCTTTGCCCGTGTAGCCCTCCCACCTAGCAGGAGCCACGCCACGTACACAGCATGACAGCTGCCCTTGACCCATGTGGTGAAGGTGCGGGGCATGGCCTGGAGGCCAACGTGGGCCTTTGCACTCTGTGACGCTGCGCTCATGCGTTATTTTGTGTCTGTGGAGTGAAACACTTGGTGTTTTTACTTAATTCCGCGTTTTAAACATCTCTCTTCCAGGGAGACCTGAAGAGCAAGGTGGTGATAGCTGAGAATGAAGCTTCTGGGGATGAGCCAAGCCCCAAAGGGATCCCGGAGTTCTGGTTTACGATCTTTAGAAATGTGGATATGCTGAGCGAGTTAGTCCAGGTAATGAAAGCCTTATGGCACACCAACCTTGGGCCGTGCGTGCGCTCAGACCCTCCTCAGATGGGAGATGTGTCCCTTTGTGGTGGCAGTGCTCAGGAGAGGCCGTCTTGGTCTTTGTGCTGATGCCATTTGTGGAATTCACCTTCGATGCTGGCTCATGTTCCTTGAAGCAGTTTGGCCCAGACATGGTATTAAGGACTAATAGAGGCCTCGGGTTCTAGGGCTTCCTGGTTCTTGCGGTTAACCAGCCCTCGCGTTGCTATGTGATGGCTTCACGGGGAAGAATTTGATACCGGCAGACTCAGAGCAGTAGTCCTGGCACAGGGGCCTCAGGCTCTTGTCTAGTCCTTCTCACCGTTGGGCAGCAGGGTGGGATCCTTTAGATGGCTTCCTCACTGTCATTCTCCGTCTGGAGAGAGTAGATGTTTAGCTGCAGGCTGACTTTTCCTTCATTACCAAAATGGCGACTGCCTCAAGTGCTTCAGTAGGCAGAATCAAGTTTCACCTTTGACTTCCAGAATTATTTTTGGAGCTCTGTGCTGCAGGGAAAAATCTGACTGTAAAACACAGAGCCGGGCGGGCTTCATGGTAGTGGAATGTCTGCTGTGGCAGCTGTCGTCGTCATGCGTGAGCGGCTACGCTCAAGCCGCCGGACGGAGGCTCACGCAGCTCCAGGGATTCCTCTCGTCTAGGTCTATCCCCTGTCTCGTGTGGCCCCAGGTTTGGATCTCTTCAAACTTGGAGGTGTGGCCTCTGGGCCAGATAATTCCCCTTAGGCGCAGAGGGATCTCAAGGCCCCCCCAAGAAGAGCTCAGCAGGGCTCATCCAGCCTTTTCAGTGGGGGGTCCAATCAGGTGGAGTGCCCACCGTCTCATCCCTTCAGGGACAGCTCTGACTGCAGGGGAGATTTTCCTGAGGTCAGGCCTCTTTGCCTCTGCAGCTTCCATCTCCTGGTCCCAGTTCATTCTTTCCTTTGGGAACATTGCTTTCATGTCACAACCCAAGACGGTTATCACTCACCCTAAGTCTTCAAATGAAACATCCCTATTTTCTCAGTCATTCATCATGTGACCTTGCCCTCAGAAGCGTTCTGGTTCGTCAGGGTGTTCCACAACATGTGGCACCTAAGTGACTTCACCAGCCGTCTGAGCGCCTGCATCATGCAGGACCGGGGACCTTTAGGAGTTTGCAGTTGGTGGGGGTGAAGGGGAAGGGCTGTAGCTTGCTAAGCAGGCGCAGACAAATCTGTCCAGCGGGAGAGGAAAGGGACCCCTCCTGGCGGTGGGATGGGAGCAGGAGAGAGCATTTCAGGCCTGTGGGTGTAAGGGAAGGAGAGGCCAGGGCTGAAGCTGGCCACGAGTGACAAGCCAGGGCTTCGTTTCCTGTGTTCGTTTCTCTTAAAGAGCATGTGAGATATGTCTGCGTTTGGAGAGAAGATAAGGGAGTTGTGATTGCCTGCAAGGCATTAAGGACTAGATTTTCTCTTTACAACATATGCTAGCTAATTTATTCTTTCTTTTGTGACTAGGAATATGATGAGCCGATTTTGAAACACTTGCAGGATATTAAAGTAAAATTTTCAGATCCCGGACAGCCCATGGTAAGTACTGGGAACTTGAGTTATTGTTCAGATTGGCAGCTGGCCAGAACAGCTGCAGCACTGGGGCCTGAGACCTGGGCAGGCAGTGACCCCTAGCGGAGGCTGCTTTGTCTGCATGGGATGTGACAGATAAGCCTGAGTAAAGGAACCCAGGCATTGGAGCTGGGCCTTTGTCCGAGGCATTGTGGGGCTTCAGAAATGCCTTCTTCACAGCTTCACTCCTGCTAGCTCTGCTCTTCTCAGTCAGTGGGTTCCAGGCCCGTGCGACCTTCAGTGTAATGATGGCTGGCCTACTGCTGTGTGTTCTTCAGTTTTAGATTTGGGGGACGGTTTTACCGTGACTGAAGATGGCGTAGTCACCAGGGGAGCTAATCTTTGATTGGCCTTCGGTGGCCTTGGTAGGACTGAGGAATCCCTGAGAGAAGTAAAGAAGGGAGTGAAAGAAGCAAACGGGAGAGTTAGACGAGGCTCATGCCCTAAGGATCCCTGCTTCTGCTCATCACCACTGGGTGGTAGTACACCTTGTTTTAGGGTATCTTTCTTCTGAAGCTAAAACCCTGTTAATTTTCAGCCTCCTTATTTTGGTGTTTGAGAATGCAACCTAAGTTGGATCGACCCTCCATAGAATATATAAAAATAAGGCATTAGGAAACAGATTAAAAGTGAGTTTGGGACGGGAAGAGTCAACTTCTCAAGTTGTGTAGAAGAAAGGGCTTTTCCCTCCTTGAGATACTTTTGAGCTCCTTCTTTGACCTTCCTTATACCTTTTTTCCTTGGGCGTTTCTCTTGTTCAGTCATTTTCAGTCTCGTCCAACTCTTTAGGACCCCCTTTGAGGTTTTCTTGGTAAGTATTGGAGGGGTTTGCCATTTCCTTCTCATTTTAAGATGAGGAAACTAAGGCAAACAGGGCAAAGCGTCTTGCCAAGGTCACACAGCTAGTAAGTGTCTGAGGCTGGAATCGAACTCATGAAGTGAGTGTTCTCACTCCGGACCAGTGCTCTGGGCACTAGCTGTCTCTTCAGTGACTCTTTTGTGTGCTTTGTAATCTGCTATATACAATCTCAAAAATTTTGACATAATGCGTTTTGGTTTTTTGGTTATGAAGTTAACAAATACGAATTTGCCATGTACAAAGAGAAGAAATAATTGTATATGAAATGCAGGTCTATTGCATACTGCTTTTTTAAAAGTTAATAATCCCCTTCATGTTTCCCTCTGAACTTCTGTGCATTTCTGAAAGAATTTGCTTCATGTTCTTCTCTTGCCTCTCCTCTCACCAGCCTTCCTCTTCCTTCTCACCCTCACACCAGATCGAAGATTCAGTCAAGTGAACAGCTGTTTCCTTCTGCCTCTCTCTCCTGTCCTTTCTGTCTCAGATGCGAGCGGCAAAGAAGGGAGGGCAGACTCCCTGCCAGAGGGGGAGGGGATGCTGGCATGCTGCCAACACTGTGGGATCAGGGTCTTTCTGGCTCTGAGCTTATCTGGGGCTTTAGAAACAAGGCTGAGATTCCCCAGGGAAGGAGGGCTAAGTCCGGGGCAGCTTACTCTCTAGGAACAGGGAACGGTAGGAAGAAGAGCATGAATTTGGGCAGGACTAGAAGGAGAAGCAGGGTGATGGTCCTGGGGGCCAGATGGTAGTGTTCCCCTTGACCCCCCTCCCCACTGCTGTGCAGGCCAGGGAGGCAGCCTTGCCCTGCCACTTGCCAGGCCCCTCAGAGCATGGCATGAGGGAAGCCAGGGCAATTGAAGGTTGACTTTTGCTTTCCCTGTGACACTTGGTGAATCCAGGGTCTAGAGGGGACAGGATAGTCTTTCCCTTCATCTGTGTACTGGGCGCAGTAGACTCTTTTGCCCTAAGGTGGCCCTTTGGCGCTGACCTGGGCATGTTCTTTCTGACGAACCTGCAGAAAACGTGCTTTTTTTGCCTAGCCAGAGAAGAGATGGGTGAAATTGGGGCAGTGAAAAGCAGGCTGTGGCCTAGTGTGGCCTTGTGCAAAGGGACACAAAGACGCTGTGACTGGACTTGCTGGATGTTGGTGGCTTGCCCTGCCATCTCCCAGAGGGTTTCCCTTCCCAACAGACCTAAAAGATTGGAGGGACTGAGAGGCGCTCGAAAAGTCCATGAAGTCACTGCCCTATTCCTTTGATTGTCTCTAAAACCTCAAACAAGAAAACATCAAAGCACTTAATTGGCCTGGAACCAACACAGCTCATTTCTTGGTCGGGTGATTAGTGCTTCACAAGATAGAATTTTGAGGCAATTAGCCAACAAGTGTGTAGTTTTAAACCAGGCTCGCTGTGGCTGGCTACCTCCACTTTGCTGTCACCTTGATCTCCTGAGGCCTGATGGTGACCTTCAGAGGGAGGGGAAGACCTGGAAGAGCCTTCTGCTGAGTCTTCAAGGAAACCAGGAATTCCCAAAGGTGGTGGAGGAGGAGGGAGCACATTTTAGGGACTGAGGAGTAGCCAGCTCAGCCTGAGCTGGGAGGGACAAGGGCAGGGCCAGTTTGGCTGGACTTTAGTCAAGGGGAGTCTGGGGTGTTGATGGTTCTCAATGCCAAGCCAAGGAGCTTTGGAGCTTCTGGACTGGGTGTGAAGAGACTGTGACACAGACGGAAGGACCAGTGCTCAGTGGGGAGGGTATTGGACGGGGGAATGGGGGTGCTGCCCTGAAGCTACAGGGGCTGGTCTTTGCTGGAGTCCTTTCCCGCCTGGTACTGTGGTTCCCCTCCACGGACCTCTGCAGGAGTCTGCTGTCTCGGGCAAGGCTTTGGCTGTGAATAGAAAAACCTCAGCCCTTTCCACTGAAACCTCCGTGTGACCACCTGTGTTCTTCTCTCCCCAGTCTTTCTCCTTAGAGTTCTACTTCGAGCCCAACGACTACTTTACCAACTCTGTCCTGACAAAGACTTATAAGATGAAATCAGAGCCAGATACGACAGACCCCTTTTCCTTCGAAGGGCCTGAAATAGTCGACTGTGAAGGGTAAGAAAAAGACTGTTCTCTTCTCAGGTGAATTCTGGTGTTTGCCCCCATTGAGCAAACATTTGTGAAGCCCTTACTATGTGTCAGGCGTGGTGCCAGGTGCTAAAGGTACAGAGGCAGCCCTGTCCTCATGAAGCTTATGTTTTGTGGGATGGGACCCTCACATAGGAAGGAAACAAGCATTTATTAAGTACCTACTGTGTGTCTGGCACTGTGGTGAGCACTTCACAAATCTCATTGGGTCCTCATACTAACTACTTAAGTAGACACAGGTTAGGTGATTTGCCCAGGGTCACCCAGCTAGTCATTGTCTGAGGCCTGATTTGAACTCAGGTCACCCTGACTCCATGAGCATGGATACCAGGAAAGGCCTTCTGGAGCCGGGGACCCGACAAGGGCAGGAGTCTCATGTGCAGGATTGACCTTAATCTGGTATCTCTGATTTTTGAGATGTTTTCTCTGAATGAATTTTTCTCTTACTAGAAAGTAAATAAGGAAAGGTTTGCTGCAATCAGAACCTGACTGCTGGCTGTATTTACACAGAATTCAGATCGATGAAGTGACGTAAACATGCTGAACTTGAGTGTCTCGTAATGCTGATAAAACTCAAGCTTGCTACTGTCCTGAGATAGCCGTACTGGGTGTCCCTGGGCCTCCTTCCTGCCCAGCTCCCAGGGCTTCTACAGAAACACTTGAGTTTCTTGGGAAAGGTTGGGAAGCATTGCCCGCTTAGTGAGACGCTGCACATCCTTCCGAGAGGGCTTTTCGGGCCAAAGTCAGAGTTTGTCTAAGGCTGTGAGAATTGGGTCACTTGCTCTCATTAAGCGATAGTGAGGGTTGTTTGGGCCACAAGATTCAGGGGCCCCACCCACCTGGCCTCCCAGAATAATATGGATGATTCTTTCGTGCCCTTGATAATGTCCTCTAACAGGTGGCTCCAGGCTGTCCAGAAAGGCCCTGTCCTGGGCAGGGGGGTGGCATCCCTTGAGTGTGCCATCTTTTCTCTCTCGTTCTCTGGCTTGGGTTCACGAGGCTTGTTCTGTCAGCCCACTCATGGACATTTTAGGGAGCAGGACTTCTTCTTGCTGCAAACTGGCCTTGGTCTGAACTACGCCTCAGGGCTGGCTAAGGAGAGGGAGGGACTTGGGGAGGCATGGCTTTGTGACTGGACTCTGCACCCCCAGGTGCACTATCGAGTGGAAGAAGGGCAAGAACGTGACTGTGAAGACGATCAAGAAAAAGCAGAAACACAAGGGCCGAGGCACCGTAAGGACGGTCACGAAGCAAGTCCCCAATGATTCATTCTTTAACTTCTTTAGCCCCATCAAAGGTAAGCCTCGGCCTGAGAGCTTGGCACAGATGAGGCAGATTTGTGAATTGTCGACCTTCAATTCCAGCTGTGTCCTAGCTCAGGATTCCCTTAAGCGGGGAGACTTAGGAAACAGGCTTGTGGCATTGCTGCGGGCTCCTTTCTGCCATTTCTCGTTTCCTTCCCTTTGTACAGAGAGACATGACCCAGAGCGATGCCAGACCAAGGATTGGGTCTGAGGCTCTAGCCTTGTTTGTTGAGCTGCCCCCACACCTCCCACCTCAGCCTGCTCTCTCGGGGCGGGGGGCAGGGCACCTTTCCAGTGTAGGGTGGAGCCAGCCATATCAGTCCCCCGTGTTGGCATGGCTTTGTGTTGGAGCGCACGCTGCCAGTGCTGTGTCCTTTGCTCCTTATGTGTGTTGTTTCACACAGTTCGAATAACTCATCTTTAAATTAGTTACACTTGGTTTCAGTCTGATTCCAGACTAAGATGGCAGAGATGGGTTGGTCTTTGGCCACCTATTAAATCTTTCCAAGGAATTTTTTTACTTTAACATTGATGTGAGCAGGCTTGGATTCTTGATAGTAGAAAAGGTGCTGTCTGGTTTACTTTGAATATGCTGACATAGAGTAGGTTGGAAAACTTGTGTTTTCATAGTGGTTAGTTTTTGTTGCTCTAGAAGCAGCTTGGCTGCCCCCTCCTGTGCCCGCCTGGCCCTGCTGTGCTTTGGCTGACAAGCTTCTGACAAGGTTCTTTCTGTCCCAGCTGTCACCCGACATCCGGCTTCTCTTCCTTTTTGAACGTGTCCATTATACTTTTGAAGTTGTCCAAACCTTAGGCAACCAGTTCGGGGGGGGGGGGGGGAACGGGACTCTGGCAGTTTAAACTACTCACCAGCTTGGAAAGGGGCCCAATTTTCAATGTGGGGGAGATGTTCTAGAGCTCTGAAGGAATAACACCCCAAGGAGAGAGTTTGGAGGAGTGACTAAAGCATTTGCTAATTTCTTGCTGCGAGCTGAGGGCTAGACATCTCTGCCCTCAGGGAGCAACCTTTTTTTCTTTTTAATGAGAGAAACATAATTTATTTATTTTTTTTGTAAATAGTATTTTATTCTTTCCAATTGCCTGTAAAGATAAGTCTTCAACATTCATTTTTTATAAGATTTTGAGCTCCCACTTTTTTTCCCTCCCTCCTCTCCCCAAGCAGTCTGACAGAGTTTATGCACATGTAATCAAGTTAAACATATTTCCATGTCAGTCATGTTGTGAAAGAAGAAACAGAATAAAGGAGAAGAATCACCAAAAAAAACCCGAAGAGCAAACAGCCTGCATTCAGACTCCAAAATTCTTTCTCTGGATGTGGATAGCATTTTCCATCATGAGTCTTTTGGAATTGAGGGAGTGACCTTTCTAAGGGGGAAGACAACACACTTGTGTCCTTGAGAGGTGTGTCTTTCTGATCACAGCTTTTCATACCCATGAGTGCCAAGCTCCCATATTATTGGGGAGATTCCCCCACTGTTAGTCATGGGGCCCCCAGGGGTGGGAGCTTTTCATCTGCTCTGTGTTGCCTGGGCCTTTAAATGCTGTACGAATCGTGCCTTTCAGTATGTGACGGATGGAAGCCCTGGAGACAGAAAGGACCAATCACAAAAAAAATTTGTACTCCTGACATGGAAGCAGAAAAATACTTTTGCTTCTAAGCATAGGAATAGCGTGGTCAGAGCTGGGGAGGACCCTTCCTGGGAGAAGTTTCACTTGTGATTTGAAATCCCAGCAGATAGTTAGAGCTTCCAAGGTGCCTGTGACTGGCGGGAGGACACTGGCTAGGATTGGCTTTGTCCCTGGCTCTGCAGCCTGAGCGCCTGCCCACAATGTTTACAGAAACTTGGGTAGCCTTGGGCAGGCCAGCCAAACTAGGTGGCCTCAGGGAAGGGGGGCCTGTCCTAGAACCTGCAGGTCTTTGGGTCTCCATTTTACAGATGTGGAAAATGGCTCAGAGAAGGTTCAGTTTGTTCAAAATCCCACACGGAGCAAGCAGGAGTTTTTTCATCTAGGATTTATTTGTTTGGGTGTCCAGCTGATTCAGGCTTTTTTGCTCTGTCCTGAAGTACATCTGGAGTTGTGTGTTCCTCTTCATTTGCCCTGTTTGTTGAGCACATGGGGTGTGCAGAGCTTTGGGAAGAGGCTTCCAGTGAGAGAGCGTTTCCCAGCTGTTTCCTTAGTTACCAAGTCATGCCTACCTGTCCTTGCCATCCCCTCTCAGGTCCATCCCCCTAGTCCTCAGCCCTGTGTCCTCTTTCCCTGGGACCCTCCAAAGAGCCACCCGATTATTGTCTTTGTTCACGGCCTCTCTTCTCTCTACTTCCATCATCCACAGTTGCCAGACATTTGTAACCCAGACGTTCAGCCGTGTCCTTCAGAAATCTCCAGTGGCTTTCTCCTGATTCAGAGACAAGCCCTTCAGTTGGGCATGGGAAGCCCACTGCCTTGTGGCTCCTACTTCATGTGGTCTGTCCATGCTCTTGTATGCCCAGTGCCCCTGCCTGTGATGCCTTCCCTCTTCATCGCCACAGCCTCGGAGTATAGCTCTGGTGCCCCCTCCTACAGGAGGCTTTTCTGATTCCCTCCGGTCTCGAAATTGCTTTGTAGGCTCCTGGTTTTCTGTGCTGTGAGCCCCTTCCAGGGGAAGAGAAGTGCTGTAAAAGCAGACACTGCAAGAGTAGGTCCAAGTCTAGGCTAGAAATTCCCTACCCATTAAGTGCTTCTTCCATGTGTGGTACTCTTTCCCCAGGGATGGAGTTATACAATAAGGGCACAGGTGCTGCTCAGCTCCCCCTCCTCCCATAGCCTCTTCCTTGTCTCAGACCCAGGGAAGGGCATGCCTGGGCTGATGCTTGGTTAGACCCTCCTCGTTGATGGGGGCGGAGTGGAGTGTGCCTGAGGTCCAGTCTTGTGTGACGTCTGAGTGAAGCCTTAGTTTCTACCTCCAGGATGGGCAGGGAGCGCTCAGGTCCCAGAGAGGTTTGCTCTATTCCTGGTGTCACTGTAGGGCTTGGGTGGGAAAGCTTCCTGCTCGCTTTTATTCAGGTAAGCCCATAGTGAGTGTATCAGCCAGCATGGCCCCACTGCATTCTGCTGCTGCCTTGTGAGCCCTGGGAATGATTTTCTGGCCAAATCAAGTCCAGGCCCATTCCTTCGGATTAAGAGGCCTAGGTGGGTGGGAAACAGACTAGCTTTGATGTAGCAGGGATTGCTCCGACATGCCTCAGAAATCATCGGGAAGCCCTCTTTCACGAAGAAGTGTTAAAACTTAGTAATATCCAGTAGGGAAAAAAAATCAAGAAATGGATTAGAGTTGTGAAATGTTAACTGGGCGGGGGCAGGGCAGAGCAGAAAAGCTGTATTTATTTAAAGATTAATTTAATTTTTTCTTTATTTTTGTAGTATCTGGGGATGGAGAGTCACTGGTAAGATTCATATTTCAAAGCTTCATTTATTCTCACATTGCTATATTTTCTTAGACTTTTCCATGTTCTGAAGTACTGGTGTTAATTTATAACGGATCCCTAATAAAGAACATACCTTGCACTGACCCCAGATTCACCACTGAATTTGTATGTCTGTGCTTTCTGCACCATGGCAGTAACAGTGACCACCCTTGCACTAGAGGTCCAGGACCAAGATGCCAGCAGCGCTCTTTGCTATGTCTCTTCTCTGGTGGGCTGCTCCTTTAATGGTGGCACTGACTAAGTAGCCTTGGAGAAACTTGATAAATGTTTCATAATATAAGAGCTAAAGATTTTAAAACGAAAACAGCCCAGATGTCCCGGATAGTGTTGGAGGCCAAGGCAGTGGTCTTCTGTTATGTGTGTGCCTATAACATTGGTCCAATTACTGGAGCTTGGTCCTCTGGATCCTCGTGGCCAAACCCAGTTCACCTCTGTTCTGAAGAAACTGACAGTCGTAGTTCATGTTTGGGTCTTTTCTCCATTGTGCACAGTTACTATTGAAGTTTTCTCCCACAGGATGAAGATTCAGAGTTTACATTAGCCTCAGATTTTGAAATTGGCCACTTCTTCCGTGAAAGGATAGTCCCACGTGCGGTCCTTTATTTTACTGGGGAAGCCATAGAGGATGATGACAACGTATGTATACAGATCTTGCTGCTGTGTCTACATGAGTGTGAGCAGCCATCAAGGTCCATAATCAAGTGTGAGGCCAGAAAGGTCTGCTTGAGATCAGTTGAGGTCAGAATTTTGGAGATGGAAAGGTTCTGCTTCCTTACTTTATAGATGAGCAACTGAAGCCATTCACTGTCTTCGTGACCTCGGACAGTGGAAGAACTGGGAGCAGAAACCGATGTAACTCCTGGTTAGGTATCCTCTCCTGCTTCAAGTGATTTAAAGCGTTACTAGTTTTGCTTTCCTTTGGACACATATCTGGCAAAGCTCTTGACTTCCTGGTATCCTGGTGCAAAGTACAAAGGGTGGGTGGAAATGGCCTCTTTAGTGGTCACCTCCCCGTCTGATTCCCCAGGTCAGAAGGGCTTACGTGTTTCTAGGGTCATTGATATATAACCTTTGGGGCACTCTACGAAAGAGTCATTAATCACACAGAGAAAATGCCATCAGTTTGGTCAGGTACAAGAGCTACCAGAGACTGTGTGTGGTGCATTCAGATCCAAGGCTGAGGAATAGGATTGTATATTCCAAAGCAAGACTGGCATTTCCACTTCTGCTGTTCTTAAGCGGAGCTATTTGGGGAGCTCACAACTGTCCTCAAGACACCCAGTTGTCGGTCGCGAAGCCTCGGCCAGTGTCTAGCCTTCGCTTTCCCGCTTGCCTTGTATCTTGCGATGCCCCTTTCAGGCTGTCCCTCCTGCATCGTCCTGGGATCTCAGGCATTAGAACCAGAAGGGCATTTTTGCAGATGAATGCAGTGGGGTCCAGAAGTTAAGGTCACCTGGGTGGGAGTCCTGCCTCTCCAGTCCGGCTTCCTTGGATCCTCACCTGTCACACCAAGCCGTGCTGCTCTGCTTTGGCAGCACCCGCCTGTTCTTAAAAAGTCTCGTCTCAGGAAGGCCCGTGGTAGCCAGGCTGCTTTTTAAAATCTTCCTGATGGTGGTTGTCCTGCCAGCGTGAGGGGACCATCTTCTGTTTCATGTCTGTTGGGTTGGGCATCTAAGACTGGTGCCTCCCCTCATGGAGCTGCTAGTCCTAGTGGGGGTTGGGGGGAGTAAGAGACAGGACACTCGTGTAGGGAGTTGATGTAAAAGGAGGTGGTCCTCAGCAGGCATCGGTCACGTTAGAAGTACACTGGCTCTATGCAGAACTTGGTAAGCATCAGGGAAGGCTTCCTAGGGGAGGTGGCGTTTGGGTTGGTCTTTAAAGAAAGAATAGGGATTCAGTGAGTTGGAAGCCCTCTTGTCTGGACTCTGCCCTGCCTGTCCCTGCCAAGTTGGGATGGCCTCATTCCGGTGTAGACAGGCCAGCCTCTGGGTCAAAGGTAGCTCTGGCCTAACCTGAAGGAAGGCGAGGAATGCTCTCCTTAAAACATGAGGACAGTAAAGGCCCCAAAAACTTGGCCTCACAGTGTCCTGTCATCTTAGTTCTTTTTGTTATTTGAGCACAGGCCACTTGATTTCAGATTCTATTTTGTTTATCCAAGATAACTGTGTGTGTGTGTGTGTGTGTGTGTGTGTGTATATATGAATGTGTACACATACATGTGTCTGTGCACATCTGTGCTGCCATTACGCAGCCAGTGCGAGACTAGAAATGGAATCCTCTCAAAGCTAAGGTTTGTCATGTGTATGCTCCCAGTGAGGCAGCCTTCCAGTGTGGAAGGCCTGGGTTTGAGTCCTGCCTGTGACCCTGGGCAAGTGTTGACCTCTCAGTGTTCTGGGCTGCAAAGAAGGTGCTGCCCTGCATTGAGAGAAAAGGCTTCCTTCCCTGGGGGTTCCTAATAGAACTGAAACTGCAGGCTCATTCCCTGCTGCCTCTGTCTTTCCTGCCGGTCTGCTGCATGTGGCCTCCTAAGGGAAGTGACTTCATGGGAAATCCGTTTGAGATAATTTTATGATTTTAAGATCTAGTGGGTGTGGAAGGCTTGACTCCTTCTAGCCAAGCTTTCTACTTGGCAGCACAACCAGGGTTTACCTCTCCCTTGTCCAGGGTATTGCCAAATGAAATGTTGTAGCTTTGCTTAGACCAGCCTTTTGGAGGGATCCTTATCCAGCCTCCCCAGCCCATGAGCCCTGGGGGTAGGCAGCGCTCGAGTGCCCTTTGGCCAACCAGCAGGCACCCACGGCTTCTCTGTCCTGGCCTCTTCCTCTCCAGGGCCACCAGCTTCCTGGCCGTAGCCAGAAGGGCCCTCCGGCTCCTCTGTGCTTCAGTCAGCCGTGGGGTGCTTTGTCCTCTGGCCCTGGGCAGTGGGTCAGCAGCCTGGGAGTCCAAGGCACAGTTCTCTGTGGTGCTTTTTGGGAGAGTGGGAGCAACTGACCAAAGCATGCTTAGAGGCCAGGCTATGCTTCTGTACTAGAAATCTAAAAATGTTTTTCCATTTTTCAGTTTGAAGAAGGCGAGGAGGGGGAAGAAGAGGTGAGATTTGTTCACTGACAGCTGGGGCGATGAGCTGGAGGTTGGGGGCCGCTTTGTATCTGGGCCAGCTGAATTCACCGTGAATCCATTTGTTCTGTCTTTAAACTTGGACCCTGGCTCCTCGAGACGTGCTCACACTGTGTGTGGGGACTCTCACGTCAGGGATGAAAGGTTGGCCATCATCGTCCACTTAGTGCTCTTTTTAGACCGAGCGATTGGTTCTCCTGGCGGCTTTCCTGGGAATGGGTGGTGCTGTTGCTGCTGCCAAGAAACCCTCTTGTTGACTGGTCTTTCTTGTTCACCAGGAGTTGGAGGGTGAAGAAGAGGGAGAAGATGATGATGATGCAGAGAATGATCCCAAGGTTAGTGGTCTTAATAAAGCCAAATGCTGTGGCTGACACCGTATTGGGCATTCTCCCCAAGAGCTCCCCCTTTGGGTTGGTGGGCCTTCCTTAGCCTAGTGGCGTCATGATGCTCAGGCCTCAGCACCTCTAAAGGAGTATGGGCAGGACCCCTGGCTGGTGGAGGGGGGAAGGGCAGGTGCCTGCATGATTTTCTCCCCCTTTGGCTCTCTTGCCCAGGCGCCATTCTAAACGATCTGGATGCTCATGCTTACACTAGGGGAATTATAAAGATGGGACACTTGTAGGGGGTGTATTCGAACTTGAGCTTTAGTCAGATATTTGGTGAAAGCTTAAATAACATTTTTAGAAATTGTAGTTTTAAAATAGGAGGGCTCAGTCTTTAATGAGAACCAGTGAACCCTCAATACCAGAAATCTAAAAATGATTATTCATATTGGCAAAACTTGGATTTTCCTTTATCTGACTGAATTCCTAATAGTAGAATTCACAAAGCTTCCGTGTCTGTTTTCAAACCAAGGCCCATCCTCTTCCATCCCACTTTCTAAGCAAAAGATAAATCTCAGCTCTTTGGCTGAATTGTAAATCAATAATATTTATTATCGTCTGGCATGAAATTAACTTACTTGCCGCCTGCGTGACAAAAATCAGACATGGGCAGTGAGATTGAGCATCTTTTGGCTGTTTGGGGGGGCAAGGTGGGTGTCTGTGTAACCTTTATCATTTCTTCTACCTCCCATCTACCCCCCGAAAGAAAAGGTGAAAAAAATAGTCAGTGTAAGAACTAGTCTGAACCTGGATTATTAATACTGTACAGTGCATATGACATGCTTGGGAGGGAAGGCCCAGGTTGTTGGGAAAAGGCACGCATTGGAAGGATTTGTTTGTAATTTGCCACATAAAAATTTCTCCAGGAGTAGGCAAATAGAAATGCTCATCTTTAAAAATGAGCCACCAGGCAGTTAAGTGAGCCATCTTTGCTGAATCCCTGTCATGTGCTAAATGTTCACCATCCAAGAGGATTTGAGGGATGTTCCTTCCCCCCAAAAGGAAAACAAGCCCAGTGCAGCCAAAGTAGTTACTCAAGCAATGCAAAATGGCAGGTAACTGTCCATTTTCCTGATGTCCTGATTATCCAGAGTAATGTTAGGTTGCTATGAGGTTAGTGGATCTGCACGTTAGCTTCCTCTGCCCTAGTGGCATTTGGGCTTTGGGACTTATTTTTACAGAATGGAGCTGAAACAGTGATTCTGATTTCATCCACTCCCACTCTTTGGTTTGGTTCTCTAGAGACCGCCTCATTCCTGCTGTAAAGATGCTGGCTTTGCTTTGGTCCCTCTTTTCTCTCATGCTGCCCCGCCATAGTTACACTACCCCAGCTTCCAAGCTTAGTCATCTTCTGGAAGAGCCTCCCTCTCCCCACTTAGTACCAGGTTCCCCAGTACTGCCCTCCTCAGGAAGTCTGGGATGAAGGGAAGGAGAGCCTGAACTGGAGTGACTCTGGGCAGGGAAGTCAGCCATGGGTAGTGCAAGGAAAGAAAGGGGCTGTTGTTGGTTCTTTGGGTTCATGATACAGTAAAGATGGACCTTCGCAGGCACCTTTTCTTAAGGGACAGATGTCCACACAGGAATTTTTCGCTGCAGCAAAGCTCTGGGTGACAGGGCAGCATAGTTTAATATTAGGTGATGTTCTCTGTGAGATGAGGTTTTGGTGGCCGGAGGGTGCAGGTCTGGTGTGTTGGAGTATTTACAGGGCTAAGTATCTTGAGAAATTGTGGTGGTTTTCCTCCTGTATGATTTTGCACATTTCATTGTCTCTCATGCTGACGGTTCCTTTCAATTTTTTTTCCCATTTAGGTGTAATTTTTGTCTGTTTATCATTCATATCATAGGTAAGGTGGAATTCCATTCATAACCTAACTTGAAAGCCAATACAATGTGGGGTCATTGACTTTTTGGTTGCAGGCAATAGAAAGCAGTTGATTTAGAGCTCGATTCCTAAGGAGTGTGTTTGTAGGTGAGCCTCCGTAATGTGGCGTGGGCTCCTGCCTCCCGGAGCCCAGCCTTTCTTCTGATCAAGGCAGTCAGGCCAGGAAAGTGCCGTCTGCCAGTTTCCTGGCACCCCCTCAAGAGTCAGGGCATTGATGGGCCCCCGAGAGGTACCTAATGCCTGGCAGGGGGTCGGGGTGGGGCTCCCTGGGCACCCTTCAGAGAGCAGAAAAGTGACAGGAGGGAGGACTACTTTTGTTAAAAATTTTCATTTGGTTCTCAAGCGTGTCAGGAACAAATGTTGAGAAGGACACCTAGAGCAGTCAGTCCAGAAAAATGCAAAGTGAGCGAAGCAAAGATCCACTCTTTGTATTGATACAGTGATATTCTGTCTTTCATTTAATGTCAAAATCTCTCTAAGAAGGCAGCTGGTGTATTTAGGATTCAGTCAAAGCACCTGTTGAGTGCTGTAGCGTGAAGTTTAGGAGGGATTTTGTGAATGAACAGAAGAGCTATTTGCTGAGTTGGACTCCCCCCCTCCCCCCCCACCCCAGGGCTGTCCCACTAGTGACCCTCTCCTACCCAGGTGACTGTTTCCAGGTTGTTTCCTGAGGGCATTGAACCCTCAACATCCTCCATGCTGGTTATAGCTTACTAAGCTTGCCGTAAGTTAATACAAGGTTGTAAATTGGAGGGGAAAGCCTTGCCTGCGTCCAGCAGGATGGAACAGCTCTCACCCATGGGTGCCTGAGGCCCAGGATGGGGGGAGGGTGGAGCCAAAAGGAAAGTATCCCAGAACCCGGCAGAGGGCCTGGGAACAGCTCAGAAAATGACCACCCTTGTTGTGGATTCTTGAGGAACCTCCAGAAGTCGGGGTCATCAGAAAAGGGCTAGATGTGGAAAGAAAAATCCACCTGCTTGAGTGAGCACTCACCAATTTTATCTTACGTTTATTTACTAAAGTCCAGTTTTTTAAACAGTATTCAGAGCAGTAGCTCTAGAATTAAATCGGGTTTTATCATTTTGGAAGCGTGAGTAATTAAATGGGACTCCTTTAGGACTTCAGACTGTTGAACCCTTGTCTTTAATGACAGAAACGTGATTTGGTTTAGCATGAAGACGTTATGTATCTTGCTTTGGATTCTTCATAAACTTCTATAGAAAGCCAAAAGGATTTTTAAAACTCTTAAGAGCAAATCCTTATGCAGGAAATTAGTTATTTTAAACTCCATGAAACTCATTTTGTTGATCCCAGATAGGGGCTGCAGGTGAAAAGGTTGCCTTTGCCATCGCCTCACGGCAATGTTAATCCCATTCCCTTCGTGGGATTCCTTCGGTGTCTCCTCTTCACCTAAGATTGACTCGGCTTTGTTGGGAAGACCGGTCCACACCTTGTTTGCATGTGTGGGGACCGCTTCATGCAGATCATCTGGGAATTGGAAGTGACCCTGGTTTTCTGACCTAGGAGTACAAATTCGCAAAGCTTCCTCATTGAGACCAGAAATGGGGTGATGGTTGTATTAATGGAGAACAAGGGGGCTTGGGCCGTTTTATTCTTGGTTCCACAAGTCATTTCTTGCCTCTTAGCCCTAGAGATTAGAGAACCAGTCAATTTTTCATTCAGGCTGTAAATACTTAGGGTCTATAATCGTTTTGGCAGCCCTGCAGTTGAAGATGTGTAGTGACAAGTCCTCGTGCCCTTTCTCAGGTGGGTCCATGTCAGTGTTACAACCCGTTCTTTTAACTGGTGCCATGACGTGCCAGTCTTTGCAACACCCACCTCCTTCCCTTGGCGATCAAGCTGGGGCCTAGTGACTGAGCCAGAGGATAGAGGCTTTACAAAACCAGCCTCCCAAAGGAGCAGATGGTCCCTTTTCTCTGCCTCAGAAAACTGGTGGAGCCTCATTTAGTCAGTGACGTGGAGGGTCAGCAGGGCGGCGCCAGCCTTCCGCGGGGCGCTCGGCCAAGCCAGACAGTGCCGTGTTCTGAGCTTGGCGTGTCATGCCAAAGGCAGACGTGTTCAGTGATTTCAGTGAGGATGTGAGCAGGCTTCTCCGGGTCCAAGCAGGAAGGATCCAGTGATGTCGCCCAGAATGCCGCTCTGTAGCTGCCATTCTTTTGATAGCACGGTCTGCCTATGAGCCAGATGGACGTGGGTGGGTGTGGGAGTGAATGAAGCGACCCAGGTGCTTAGGGGTTGTATCCGGTCAAACTTAGAAGAAACTTCCCCTGACTCCCTTTGTACCCTCAAGTCACTTAAAAGTAAGTTTCCAGGATCAGATTGACAGGGAAGCAGTGAGCATCACTTTGGGGTAGGATCATTTGGGTGAGTTCACTTTTGTCCTAGAGGCAAGCAGCCCTGCTTCCACGTGGGCCAGTTTCCCAGCGCTGGCTTGATCTTCAGCCATGCCTCTTAATGCTTGCCTGCCTTGCAGCTACCTCAGTCTCCCCCTTATCCAAGAATTCTGGGGAATTACCTTGCAAGGTGTCCCAAAGTTAGTGCAGGCCCTAAGCGTGTATATAGAGGAAAAGGTTTGATGCTATACCCAGAGTAGTAGTACCTAAGATTCATTCGAATGTTACTCACGTTTGTGGAGCACTTGAGTGTTGGAAAAAAACCAAAAGCTTAGAATGGAGCTGGCTTCTAGGTGACCGGTGCCTCCATTCCCATCCCTGCCACTCACTCCACATGTGACGACAGTCCGAGTTAGCTCCCTGCTTTCCAAGCCCCCCTGCCACCCAAGTTCTTAGTCCATCTCCTGGTCATGCTGCACCATGCCCCTTTGAGAGAGAGGTCATTGAAATAAAACTGTAGGTGTGACATAGAAACACGCCATACAGTCCTTCATGTGAGATGCCCCAGGTAGAAGTGTGGTCCCACCTCTGCCTTGGCCTCTTCCCGTGGAGGCTCAGGTGAGTCAGGACTGTCACTGTTTAGTTCTGGCCCTTAATGTTGGGCTCAGCCTCAGCGGGGAATGCTCTGGACTTGACTCCTAGGAAAGCGAGGCCTGGTCCTACGTGAGCCTTGGGTGTTTCCTGTGGCGAGTAGCCGCCCTCTTGGGATTTTCTACAAGTTCTAGTTTTCCTCCCAGGGAACGAGATTTGAGTTGCTCCTTGTCCTAGTCTAACAGTAGGAAAGGCCCCGAAAGTTCAGGATTGGACTGTGGGAGAGAGGCAGGCGCTCTCTTGTCTTCCCTTCTAAAGCATCAATTCGCAGCTCAGTTTTCTACCTTTTTGTCAGTGTATAACACGTTGAACACCAGACCCTGGGCTTTTTTGCTGGTCTGAGCTTTCTCTGTGCAGATGAGAAAGCGCGCTAGGCACCAGGAAGCGTGGACGCACTTTTTTAAAAGCCTGTCTTTCCAGTGCATGCATGCAGGCACGCTGTTGGGTCACCGGAGGGGCTCCCTGTGGAGTGATGCATTGAGGCCAGGCTCACAGGGGAGCACGGCTTGTCGGGTGCTGGTGGGTGGTGGTGAGGCTGCGGGCTCAGGGGCCATCTCTCTTTCTCTTGACAGAGAGAATGCAGCCAGCCTGCGGAGTGCAAGCAGCAGTGACGCGTGGGGACGCACGCCCCCTTGGGAGAGGCTGGGCCACCTCGGACGGACAAATGCCTTGGGATCCCCCTGGCCTGTGGCTTGGGGTGTTAGCTCGCCACAGTGCAGCCTCACTAACAACGCTTACGGTTAACTTGTTTTCAAGTGCGTGGTTTTCACTTACGCTTTTTTTTCTTTGCCTAATTTGTACAATGTAACTTTGATGCATTTCGCAAATAGGAGGTTTCGGTAAAGCACCCTCTCTGCCCGCCATTGGCCGCCTGTGAGCTGGGCAGGCGCACACATGGGTGCCAGAGTGCATATGTAACTTGGTTAAGACAAAGAGGTAGAACACCGCACACACACACACCCACACCCACACACCGCACACACTATCACTCACTCCACCATGCCCCCACCTGTGCCCGTGCCTGCTTTAGCGGCCTCTATCCCAGTCATCTCAGAGCTGCCAAGTAGAGTAAAGCCATGTTTGCTGGGGGGAGGGGGAGGGGATGGGCAGGGGGCTCGGGCAGGTCATCTTCCTATTTATTTCCTCGTGTTCATATGGGCCGTTGAACTTGGGCCGTGTTTGCGTGACAGAAGACGTGGCACCTCTGTCCAGGGATGAGGGGCTTGTGTACCCTTCCCGGAGCAGAGGCCGAGGCCCTCGTGCCTTGGAGCGCGGGGGTGGGCTCGCTGGACTTGGCCATGTAGAGTGGCCATCGGGGCTGTGGATCGTCAGCCTCCTCCGGTTCCCCGGCTCCAGCTTTTGCTCAGTGCTCTGGGATGGGTGGGTCCGTTCTTTTTGTTGGCATATAGGATTTTGGATGCACCTTTCTAGTTATCAGTACCTGATGCCAATCTCCAGCCACCATTGACTAGCAGCTTTATCAACACTGTGACCAGGCGTGTAGAGTGCTCCAGCCTTACCTGAAACAATACACATTTGTAACTTAATAATAGACGGCGTTTTCAATTTGTACAGAATAGTTAGGATATTCTATTAAAGTTGTGAAACCTGAACACGATAGTCTCCGTTGTGCTTCTTGAGGCCTCTGTTTCTGGGTCTCTTCCATCCTCTGATTTTTGTCATTATTTTGGAGGATCCAGAGAGCTGCAGTCCCACCTCTCACCACACCCAGGGACATGCCCATGTGTCCCCCCTCAGGATAAGACCCCTTGTGGCAGGGGCTGGGAGGCTTTCACCAGCCCTCACCAGCGATGTTCTGTGTGCACTGGTGCTGGGCCGAAGGAACTGCTCCGCCCAGAAAGGCTCCCTTGTTGTGCAGTCTCCTGCTCAGTGGCTTCCCCGTGGGAATCTGCGCTTTGTGGCGATGCCTAGCCCAGATTAGTAAAGCCTCGGGTGGGAGCCTGTCGGTTTAATTGGCACGTCATTCAGATTCCTCAGAAAGCTAAGAGCCATGATGGGGCTCTCCTCTTGGGCTAGCACAACCATGTGGCTAGTGGCCCTTCAACCTGCTTTCGTCACCACCAAAAATGGAAGCGTGCCAAGGAAGATGAGAGCAGGCGCAGGAGCTCCACTCGAGGTCTTGGGGGTGTCCCACCGCCTGGCCAGGCCTTGGAACGAGTCACGAGATAGAAGCCGTACACATCCCATGGCTTGGCCCCTGCAGCCGGCCTCCCCATTCTAATGAAAACCTCTGCCTGGATGTCAAACCTGAGTTGTAGAGCTTCTCTAGGGAGCCAGTGCTCCTGCTTTTGAATCCTTGCCTGCTCTGGACCTCCACTTGATGAAATGAGGTGCTGTCAAGGTTCCTCCACCCCACGCTTCTCTGCCTGCCTCCTGGCGGGTGCTGGCGCCCTGTTCAGATCTATTTTGGTCCAGACCCTCCTCTTGCCCTGCCATCTTCCTTAGTACACCTTTGGTACCTGTCTCAGCCCCTCTGCTCTCCCTTTCAATCTAAGGGAGGGGAGGGAGTGTTTATACAGCACCTATGGTGTGCCAGGTGCTATGCTATTCACTTTTTTAACTATTTTAGAGCCTCCTACAGCTCTGCTCCCCATTTTACAGCTCAGGAAACTGAGGCATAGCTGGTAACTTAGCTAGTGAGCGTCTGAGGCCAGATTTGACGTGGTCTGACTCCCCTACATCTCCCAGTGTGCTGCACTTGGCAACAGGGGCTTTTGGCAGCTGAGAGGAGACAGGTGCTTCTGTGTCCTTGTCTGAGGTGGGGGTGATGGCCCCCTGTCGCAGGTGTATTGGGAGGCTTGAATGACAGGGTAGTGTACATCATAAGCCCTAGTAAACGAGTACACTGGGCATCCCTCCTGGTCATCGCTCCCTACTGTGTGTGTCCACACTGGACCATGACTGGCCAATGCCCAGGCTGCCCCAGGCTGAACCCTTGGCTCCATCAAAACTGTTTCATCCACTGAGCACAAAGGGCCATGGGCAGAACTGGAAGCAGAGTAAGGGTTCAGCTGTCCCCGAGGAAGGCATCTGCACGAGCTTTCATCCCTTTGGGCCTCTGCTGGGAAAGCCCCTCGGGGAAGGGCCTGTACGCCCCAGGATTGCCTCTCGCCACCCTTTAGTGTCACTTGCCCCTTCTCCCGGTCCCACCCAGGGGCCAGGATGTCTCCTCCCCCAGGTGGAATATGGCGTGTACCAGGTGCTTAATGTCATCTGCTGTGCTGGCCTTGGAAGGAAGAAGGCCCCTGTTCAGATCTTCACCCTGTTCTTCTCTGGCTGGAGCTGTTGTGGGACAGCAGGAGGGTGGGCTTCCAGCATGGGGTGGGGCTTTCACTAGGGATAGGGAGCCTGCTGGCACTGCTGTGGCCAGGGCTCTGGGGTGGGGGGAGGCTGCACTGCTGAACCAAGACCAGTACCCAGGACAAGTATCACACTGGCAGTGGAGGGAGGGATGCCAGCCTTACTGGCTGGACTGGTTGCCCCACAGGGAGGGGAAGAGGGCCTCCCCCCAACCCCACACACTTTCCCACCATCCGCAGTGATTATCACCTTCAAGTGCTCTGGCATCCTCTAAATAAGCTGCCGCCATCCCCCTGCCCTAGAGGTGCCTCCTCTCCTCCAGCTCTTGGATCCAGTGGCCTCTGCTCGGACAAGAGCCTTTCCCTTCATGCACTGGAGTGACCAGGGGAGGGAGCTGCTTGCTCTGGTACTAACCAAGGAACTCGACAGTCTGGTGTCCTTGGCCAGTTAGAGAAACCAGGAAAAATCTCCAAGGACAACCCAACCCTGAGGCTGGTGGGGAGACAGAGCAAAGGCTCCAGGTGGGGCCGGCAGGGACCCACCTCCCCCAGGTCCTTGATGGGCAGGGGAGGACACCTAAGGAAAGAGAGACAGAGCCCCAAGGGCTTCCTGGTGATGGACCGGGCCCAGCCAGAGGGGCACAGAGATTTAATCAGGGAGGGGCCTCACAGAGGTGATTCTGGACAGAAAGGAAAAGGGAGGGGGGAGCAGAGAGCGTGGAGAAAAGGCTCAGGGCCTTAGCACGGGGCATCCACCTCGCCCACCAACAGACATCAGGGAGTGCTCGCTGTGTACATGCACTGCTCGCTGCTGGGAGTATAAAGAAAAAAAAATGAACTATTGGGGGAAATAACCAGACCCACCAAAAATGAGGTAATGGAAAGTAGCTACAAAGTAATCTCTTGGGAAAGGGTTCTAGGAAGTAGAGAAGTCAAAGGAGGCTTCCTGTAGGAGGTGAGCAGGGAGGGTGAGGTGTCTTCTAGAGGCTGGGCTGCAGAGCATGGAGGGAGCCTCTTTCATTAAGCCCAGTCAGAGCCAGGTGTAATAGGGAGCCATCAGAGCTTGAGTGACAACAGCTTTTTATCCAGAATGCCTTGTCTTCTGCCTGGTGGAATACTCCCCCTGTCCTTCAAGGCCCAGCCCCAGGGCCCCCTCCCCCAGGAAGACTGCCCTGCCTCCTCAGCGCTCTCTCTTCCCTGGAGTTTGTCTTTACTTAACTCTGTAATTAATAGTGACAGTAACTGGCATGGGCCATTGTAGGATCTCATTGGGTCCTCGTCACAAACCAGGAGCTGCTGCTACTTCCATTTGACAGATGGAGAAGTTGAGGCAGCCAGAGCAGAAGTGATTGGCCCCAGTGAGATAGGATTTGAACTTGGCTCTTTCTAGTTCCAGGCCCTGTGCTCTGTCCACATGAGCCTCCTTAGGACAGGGGCACTTTGCATGGGATTGAGTAGAAGACCCTGAAGCAGCTTAGCGTTCACACTCCTGCTCTGCCCTGTGAGACTGAGAATGCAGCCTAGTTTTATACCCATTTTATAGATCAAGAGACTTGAGCACAGCCAGCAAGTTCCAGAAGCAGAATTTGAACCAGGGCCTCCTAATGCTGCCATTTTGGCTCCTGGGTCCATCCCCTCAGCTTGCAGCGTTTGCGGGATTGGAGAATGTGAGGAGGCCCCAAGATTCTTGTCTCTTTTAACAGGGTCCTCAAGCAGGAGACAGAGAGGCCATGTGCTCTAGGTGGGCTGACAATGAAGACAGCCCTGGGCACCCTTGTCCCTGACAAGGGTGGGATGTGGTGGGAGCAGCTCTAGCATTGTCAGAGGGCCCGAGGCAGAGTCCTGGCTCTGTTCCTCACTCACCAGGTGACCTTGGGCAAGTCCCTGCCCCCCTCCAAGCCTTTGCCTTCTCTGTCTCCGAAGTCCTTCCCAGCTCCAAGGTTTAACGGTTCCATTATTCTGAATGTGGCATGATGGTGGTCCTCCGGGCAGCTGCCCGGGGGGAACTCAGCCAGAATCAGTCGTACCTTGGGAGCCAGGAAGACCCTGTACACGTGAACACAAGAGATATGTGAACCCAGTGACAACGAAGAAATACCCAATTGGTAGGCGTTAATTTTTAAATAAGTTTTTACTGATTTTCTGTTTCTGACATTGCCACAATATCCCAAGCATCCCTTTCTATCCCTTCCAGAAAGCCATCCCAATGACAGTTTTTTAGAAAGGAAAAAGGTCAGCATTGTTGATGGGTGGGTACATTGAAAAAGCACCGCCCCCCCAACCTGGGCCAGGGATGACCCCTGTGGACTTCCCCTCCCCCAAGGGCTGGAGGTGAGGTGTCCTCTCTTTGCAGTCAAGACCGGCTTCATCTTTGCAATTTGATGACACTTGCTTTGGATTTGGGCTCAGCATGGGTCCCTATGGACCCTCCCAGCTTCTCTGCATCCGTTACTCTCTCAGTCTAATAACGTCCCGATACATTCACGGACCACCATTTCTGTGGCCATTCCCCCGTGGATGGGCATCGACTTTGTTTCCAACCCTTTGCTATCACAAAAAATGCTGCTGTCAATGTTTTGGAGCATGTGGAGACTTCTTACCAGTGGGTATATGCTCAGAATGGATTCTGTGGTTCAGAGAATGTAGATGTTTCAGTCACTTTCTTTGCATCATTTCACACTGCTTTCCAGAATGGTTGGACCGGTTCTCAGTTCCACCAACAATGTGTGTGTCTACCCAAACCACCAACGGTGACCGTTGCCACTTTTGTCACTTTTGCCAATTTGCAGAGTGGGAGGTGAAACCTCCGTGTTGTATTGATTTGCGTTTCTCTTATTATCAGTGGTCTGGAGCAGTTTTTATGGGCTTGTGACTTCTTTGCAGGCCTTTTGAGAACTGTTCATATCCTTTGGCCATTGGAGTCACGGAGGAATGCTCGTCAGCCACACGCATCTCCTGCCCAGAGCTGGCCGAGGTAGGTGATGTTTCTTTTGTAATTGCCTTATACTCTGATCTTGAATCTGAGTCAGGCGTCCATTTAGAACGTATTAAATGGTGCGGTGTAAGGCGTTGCTTTAAGCCTACTTCCTGCCAGCCTCTTCTAGTTTTCCATCAGTTTTTATCAAATAGATTTTCCCTGGGTAATTGATGTTTTCCATTTTCTCAAACACTGGGTTATTGTAACAGACATTTATAAAACACCTACTATGTGCCAGGCACCATACTAGGCACTGGGAAATGTGAAAGCATCCTTGCCCTCATTCTAGTGTGAAGACAACGTGTGCGTATTACATCAGACATCTTGCATCTTCAAGGCAGGCCTCAGGTAAGTGCAATCGAGAAGCTCAGGGACCAGGAAAGAGGGCTTCGGGAAGGAGGCCAGGGAGATGAGGAAGCAGAGATGAGTGGAGGAGGACCTGGAGATGTGACACAGCATTAAGGCGCACAGGGGACCTAAGTTTGAAGTTCAGTGTTGGAAGGTCCTGTTCCTGCGGGAATCCACATTACACCCTTATAACGGAGTGTTTGGTGAATGAGTGAATGAGAGAATGGGTGAATGAATGAATGAGTGAATGAATGAGCCCGGCTCCTTATACCTTCCTCCAAGGTGAATCTGAAAGTCCTGGCAACGAGCACCCCTGTGCCCATCTATGAATGTCTGCCTGGCAGTCTGGGCCAAGTCCCACCCTCCTCCTGCTACTGGGAGTCTATGGGGCGGGGATGGCCAGTGAGGCAGACAGGCAAAGCCTCGGACTCTTCTCACCCTAGGGGAGGCATTGAATGCCGAGCCAATCTTGGGCAGAGTCCTCACTGACCTGGGAGACCACAGATGCAGGAATGCAGAATGTCAGAGTGGGGAGAAACCCCCCCAAGGCTGGCTACCTCATTTTACAGATGGGGAGGGCTGAGGCCTGGAGTGGGGAGGGGCCTTCCCCAAAGCTTCGCGGACTGGCACTAGGCCTCCCACGGGCATCCGAGGGGAGCCGCTCCTTGGAAAGCCTCATCTGAGATGGCTTGCCCACGGCTGGAGAAGCCTGTAGAGACCAAGACCCCCTTCTACACGTGGGGAGAGGCCTGGGGCAGGGGGGAGACTGCGGAGGTCACTGTGGTCCCCGATCGGCGGCCCGCTGCGTCTTCCCGATCCTCACAAGAGGAGAACGCTCAGGGCCTGGGTCGGGCACGGAGGCCGGGACGGTGACATCAGGTCACCCGGCTCCTACCAGCCCCCTTCTGCCCCATCGCTGGGCCCTGCCCCGCTCTAGGCACGCGGGGACGTGATTTGGCCCTGAAAGACAATCTGTTTCCCTTCAGGAGAGGACATGAAGGCTTCTTTGGTTTTCGGGGAGGGAGGGCGGGTCTCTGACTTGCCCCTACTCAATCAGACAGGAGCCAGACAGGCAGCAGGCAGGGCGACAGACTTCTCTGGGCCGCTGGGGTCTCCTAGCTAGGGGTGTGGGGGATGGGGGTCACAGGCTTAGAGGTTTGAAGAAGAAAGGGACCTTGAAGGTCATGAGTCGAACTTCGCTTTAGAAGTAGGTAAACTGAGGCCAAGAGGTTACCCAGGGCGTAAGGAGACGGCGTCCTGAGACTCGAACCTGGTTCTCCAACTCCATCGGATTTCTGGCTCCGTGCTTTTGCCTGTCTCTATTCCCTCTCCTGGGCTGCCCGGCTGGCCGTTGCCTCTGCCCACTCCCTTTTTCTGAGGCCTCCTTCCTCTCGGAGGCTTGGCCTGCGCTGTTGTCTGGCAGCTATCACCCGCTTCGCGGACGACACCTCTTTCATTTCCGAGGTTTCAGGCCCCTCCAGGACAGAGGCTCTGGCCGGGCCAGGCGGGCCTGTTTGGGGACGGGACAAAGCAGAAGCGGGTGAGGGGAGGGCAGGCTCCCCCAACCCCACACAGCGGTTGTCCCGAGCTGCTGACCCTACCTCCACCCGGCTCAGGGCTCCCCATCTCCCTGGGCGATAGCAGGGGCTTGTGAGATCCCCTGGCCTTAAGCCTCCGCCCCCTGCAGTCCGTCCTGCCCTCGGCTCTGACACTGACAAGCTTAGATTCACAAACTTCAGGGGCTCCCGACTATCCCAGCTAGTAAGGGTGTGGACGCCGCGTCCGCCGCGTCCGCCGCGGGTCTCCCAGCCCCCTCGCGAGGCTTGACTCCCATTCCTCCCTCTCCCACCCTGTGCTCCCTAGACGCTGCCTCTTTGGCCTCCTCCTCCAGGGAGCCCTCCCTGACCGGCCAGCGGGTCAGCACGTCTCTCCTTTCTCAGACTGGCGCGTCTGTATAAACATACACTTACCCGCTCGTAGCCTGTACCCGACCCCGCGAGAAGCAGGGAGGAGGAATGGGCGTGGAAGAGGCGCATTTAGACATGGTTTTGACTATCTTCGAACAACTTTGTGGCTGTGTGACGATGAGCGAGTCCCTTCTTCTCGTCGAGCCATCTGCAAAATGGGGGGGGGGGGATCGTCCTTGTCTTCCCTGCTTTCCGGAGTGGGGGGACTGCTCTGACCCTTAAAGCTCCTGGACAAGCGTCAGCCCCTCCCCCATCCTCATCCTCAGGGCCGCGAGATCGGCTGCGCCCGAGATATCCCGAATGTTAACACGTGGAAAGGTGAAATCCGGAAATTCACTTAGTAACTAGCCTGGAACGCACCCCCTCCCCGAGGCCGGCCTTCCCCTAGGCCGGGTCCGCGCCGGGTCCGCCCCGGGTGCGCCCCACCCCCGGGTTCGCCTCCCCCCGCGCCCTTACGCGCTGCTTAGTGGCCCTGTGTCTGTAACTGTCTGACATCCCTGGTTCGGAGGACTCCGGGGAGGCCTGGTCTCTGCCCTCCTGATATCTTGAGTTGGGCTAATGGATTCTGTTTGTCTTTGGCCTGGGGCTCGTTCTAGGGGAAACCCCCAAGGAGGCTGGCGTGGACGTCCCAAGCCTCTGGCCGGCCTTGGAGCCTCACTTCCCTCATCTGTGGAATGGGGTGTACACTGGGTGTAACTGGGTTAGAGAAACCTCGATGACATCCACCTCCGAACTGGAGCTCCTCGTTAGTGGGCGCGGAGGGAGGGGAGAGGCTCCTTTTGGGGCCCTCCTGAGGCAGAGAGGAAGCAAACGGAGAATGAGGTCCCGTCTGCCCTTCCCCGAGAGCCCTGCTCCCAGCTTCCCCAAGTCGGGCCTTCGCTTCCCTGTCCTCCACACCGTCGGGTGTTAGTGACCGTGGGGTGCGGGAGGGCCCCGGCTGCCAGCTTCCCAAGGACTCACCAGCCCGAGCCCACGGGGAGCAGCTGGTCCCGTCTACACCGGCGCTCGGAAATTCTTCACACCCTTAGAGTGAGGGAATGCACGAGCTGCCCTCAGTTTCCCCATCCATACAGTGAGGACGCCTATGATTCTCGTAGGTAACTCGGTCAGCCTTGCCTCGGCCTTGTCTCTGGGACATTCACGCTGAAACGTCCGGGGGGTGGGGGAGACAGGAGCAGTCAGAGATGTCTCTGGACGTAGGAGGGTGGTTCCTCCCATCTCGGGAGCCAGTGACAGACCGTGAGGGGAGAGGGGCTCCGGACAGAACCTTGGAGATCCCTGACAGGTGGGGGCGGTTGGGCTGTGGCCTCAGAAGCAACGGTCAGAATGGCCAGAGCCAGGGGAGGGGCGGGTCACGAAGCCCCAGGGAGCGGTTTGGGCAGCGGGGCCAAAGGCGGCCCCGCGGGTGGGACCATGAAGAAGCCACGGGTGGATGTAGGGTTAAGGCAGCTGGAGCTGCATCAGGAGGGTTAGGAGGGAGGGAGAAGGGAGGAAGTACCGGCAGCACGAGCACACACTTTTTTCAGGGATTGCTAGAGCTGGCTTTGGAAAGCTGGTTGTTAAATGTTCCATGTCAATATTTACCCTTTGGAAGTCAGCAAATGCTACAGATCTGGGTGTTACTCATCGTTTTGTTGGCTGTCTAAACTTAAGAAAGTAATAGAGGAAATGGTCCGTGATGCAGATAAACTTAGCAGCCAGACATTCTGATATTTTCCCCCAGAGAGAGCCGGTGATTAAATATTTATTGACCAGCTCACCCTTGTATGGAGGAATCCCAGGTTCATACTCCAGAGTTAGCCAGAGGCTCCCCGACCCCTCGTTTTATTTTTTCCTTGCTTTATTTCAAGTTTATTTTTTATTTTTAGTTTACAATACTCAGTTCCACAAGTTTTGGAGTTCCAAATTTTCTCGCCTCCCCCCTCCTCCCCCCTCCCCCCAAGACGGTATGTAATCCCATATAGCTTCTACGTATTCACGTTAAAGTTATTTACACACCGGCCAAGTTGCAAAGAAGAATTGTGACCAATGGAACGAATCATGTGAAAGAAGAAACGAAACTAAAAAAGAAGGGGAAATAAGAGAGCACACAGCTGGCCTCCGTTTGCGTTCAGACTCCGGCCTTCCTTCTTCGGACCTGCCTCACTCCACCGGGAGTCTGTTGGAACTGCCTTTGAACCTTGCATTGCTGCCTGACCCTGCCTTGTAGAGAGGAGGAAGTTTGAGTGATGAGAGGGGACAAGTGACAGGAGGTCCAGCACACGGCGGGGGACGGGGTGGGGTTCCTGTCCCACACACACACACACGTCATACACCACACACTCTTATACACACACATATACTCACACACGTACACATATACACAGTACATCACACACACTTATACAATACACTCTCACAAACATACACCCACAATCTCCCCCCTCCCCCGCCACAGAGCCACACATTCACACACATCATACACTTATATCACATGTATGCCCCCACCCACCCCTACCCCCACTCACACAATCAGCACATGGTGATGTGTCCTGTAGGGGAGAGAGCCTTGACCTCGAGATCAGGGATCCCAAGGTCTCACACTAACTCACTCCCTAACCTTGACCCCTTTCTGGGCCTCAGTTTCCCCAAATGTAAAACCAGGGGACTGGAACCACCATGATTGCAAAGCATGCACCTGGGAGATCCCTTGGTGAAGGGGGGAAAGACTGGAAAGGGAGGAATTGGCCAGGCTGTGAAGGGCTTGAAGGGTCACCAGAAAACTTCCTGTCTGATCCTGGTGACGACTGGGAATGAGCCCCACTCCCACTCGCCCCTGCCGATTGAGTTACTAGTGCGGTGAAGGGGAAGGACTGTGTACAGGCTGGGCTGGGGTGCAAAGGGACCGGTGAGAAAGGTGGCTCTTGCGATGGTGCAGGGGGCAGGGGATAGAAGGAAGCCCACCCAAGCTGCCCAAGGCTGTAGGATAGGCAGCAAAGAGCAGAGACTGGCAGAGTGGGTGGAGAAGAGGTCACCGTGGAGGATGTTAGGGATGAGAAGACATCAGCTCAGAGAGGTTATATGACTCACCCAAGGTCACCAAGCTGTTATGGTGAGTGGCATTCTCAAAGTCTGGCCCCTGCTTTTCCTATAATCCTGTAAGCACTTTGGGGAGAGCAACCTGGGCTATTTATCATCTTTGTGCCACTAAGGGGCGCCACCATGCTCAGAATGCTAGGCCTGGAGTCAGGAAGACTGGAGCTCAAACTTAGCTTCCGACCCTTCTTGGCTGTGTGACCCTGGACAAGTCACTTAACCTCCGCCTGCCTTAACTGTAAAGTGGGGTGGTAATAATACACCTTCCAGCATTGTTGTGAGGATCGAATGGGTTATTCTCTGTAAAGCACTTGGGGCAGTCAGTGTCCCGTACACAGCAGGTTCTTAATTAATGCTTGTTTCCTGCCCTCTTCCTTCCCATACCACCCCAACCCTCAAGCCCCAGGACCAGGCCATAACAGCTCCTTAGCTGGTTGAGTGGATTGATTTGAATTCAAGACCAAGGGTCAGGACTGAGCCCTGGCTCTGACGCTAGCTCCCCAGTCATGAGACCCGGTCTCTGGCCTGCGACCTCAGCAGGGCCGTCCTGCCTGAGCTAGAGCAGCCTCTGCTCTTGTGTGGCTTCCTGATCAGGAGCTGCTAGCTCTCCCCTGGGAGTCGCAGAGAACCTCTTCTATACCCCCCTCTAGCTGCTCACATCCAGCCTCAGTGTCCTCACCTGTAAAATGGACCCCATGAGGAAGTGCCCAGATTTTGGTGGGGGGACATTCAGTTTTTGTTCTCCTGGTCCCTACTTCCTTCATCACCCTTGAAAATGCCCTCCTAAAATAGAAAGAGCCTCCTCGGGCTGGGGTTGCCCCAATTGCTGCCCCCTTTGGGAGGGCAGTTCCTCCAGGTACTTCCGGAGCGGGGAGGCCTTGGCTCCTCGGCACAGTCCTTGCCTCCCTGGGTTTCCCCTCTCACTCCCATTGCTGGCCTTTGGCCTCTGCTCAGGAGGGGACTGGGTGTCTTCTGCATACAGGTGAATCACTGAGCACACGCAGGTGGGCGGATGTTTGATTCTCCATGACTACATAACTGTGCCCTGGCCTCTGTGGCCTCACCCAGGCTCCAGGCCCTATATCCCATGGCTCCCAGGGGCCCCGCTTCCTGCCCTGCCCCCTGCCCAGGCTTCCCACAGAGGCTCCGGCCTTTGCCCCAGCCAGGCCACACTGGCTGCTCCTTGACACAGCTTTCTTCAGTTTGTGGTCAGGAAGGAGGCCTGGAGGATGGGAGGGTGCTGGGAGTGTCTGAAGGTGGAGGGTGGGAAGGAGGAAGGAGGGGAAGAAGAGGAAAAAGAAAGGGAGGTGCAGACCAGGTCTCAGGATCCTGGCTTCAGGACTGCCCAAGGTCACAAGGCAAGAGGAAGCAGGAGGAAAGGGACAATCTCCTGGCCCCCAATCTACACCCCCAGGCATCAAGCTAGGCCCCTGTCCCGTGAAGGCCCCTCTGGCCACTGTCTGTCCTATGGGCAGAGGCTGGCTGGGCCCCTGTGGTGGTGGGGGTGGGGTCATCTTCCTCTTAATACTTTTCTGGCCCCATTCTGCCTGAGTGTGGGGTACAGAGTCCCTGAGGCCTGCCTTCCCAGGGCCCTGCCGGTCTCGAGCCACCGACTCCTCCAGCACTGTGCCTGGTGCTGGCATCGCAGAGACATCACAAATGGAAAAATGCCCGCCCTCAGAGAGCTTCTACTCTGCTGCCCCGCCCTGCCATGTGTACTCACACTTGCACACTCACACACTCCAGGGCATTTTTTGAGGTGCGGAAGGCACTTTCCCATGAGCTGATAGAGAAGGAAGGAGCCCCTGAGTGGGGAGCCTTGAAGGACCACAGAGGAGGTCCATGTTTCCTGCTCGCCTCCCCCCAAAGCCCACCCCATAGGAGACCTGGCCCGGTCCCTCTCAGGGCACCCTCCACAGGCCTGCCTCTATGTGTATGTGGTGACTTTGGTGGCATGTTGTCTCTCCCATCAGACCCCAAGTTCTGATTCTTCCTCTCCCTCCCTGCCCAGGCCTCTGAGCTTGACTCTGGGCCACCCTCCCTAAGGCAGCAGAAGCAGTGGGAGCAAGCAGGTGACCTGGGCCTGGTCCCAGTGTTGCCTGCCTTGGTTTCCCCCTTTGTAAAGGGAGGGGGTTGGATTCCCTTTAAGTCCCCAAAGCCCCTTTCAGTGCTGCTGTCCTGGGAGGCCAAAAGATTCCCCTGCTTGCCAGGGCCAGAAGCCCGGCTTCTTTCAGGTTGCTGCCCAAAGTCCCTTGGCCTTAGCCCAGAGAGCCCGGGAGAGAGAGGTTGCTGCAATGGCTGGGTGGGCGCAGGGCTGGGGCTGCCAGGGACCCCAGGAAGAGGGGAGGGCAGAGCAGGGTAGGCTGACTCCTGTCTCTCACGCTTCCTCTGGCTCCGGAAGGGGACTTTGGTCTCTTGCCTCCACCCCTAGAGCACAGAGGCTATGCTCCCCAGCGCCTGAGAGGGCTGAGCCCTGGACTCTGCTCCCAGCCCAGCTGCTTCCTTCTGCCCTGCCCTGCCCTGCCCTGCCCCCACCCTCTCAGGCCCCTTTGGGTAGCAGAGGCAGAGGAGGCGGCTGCCTGTGATGTGGTGTGATCTGAGGCCTCTCCCCTTGCTTAAGGAAGCTCTGCTCTCCCAGACCCTGCTGTTTGTGGAAGCACCCAGGTGATCTCGGAGGAACTGAATGCAACAAATATTCACTCCTATTCCCTACAAGGCTAGCAATGGGACAGTGAGGCAAGAGCCAGCCTCCCCTGGTGGGCTGCAGAGGGGACCAAGGAATACAGAATACAGAAACTGGTCCCCCAGTCTGGCCTTGCCATCTTCTGGAGGAAGGAACACAGGCCCAGAAGGCTTAAGGGGCAGGCCCAAGGTCACACAGCGGGAGCAGCAAGGCTAGACTTTGAACCCAGTCCTCCTGACTCACACTCATGTCTCCTCCTGGAGACACCCATCAGCTACAGCCAGAGGTAGAATGTGGAAAATGCCTGAAGACAAGTGTGTACCACGTGATGCAGAGGAACCTAGGGAGAGCTTGTGGCCAGGCCAGGGACCCAAGAAGGCTGCATGGAAGAGTGGGCATCCAGGCCAGGCTTGGAAGGATGGGCCAGAATTCAGACATCTACAGGCAGGGATGGGGTAGGAGGGCCCTAGATGAGTATGGGAGAGGAAGAGAGCCCCTTGCTGGCCCAGGTGAACAGCATCCTGAAAGACCCGGTGGGTGTGACTGCTGTGATCATCGAGAAATCATGGAGGACAGGGAAGGGCAGGTGGATGGATTTTCCCCAAAGGGAGAAACAGCCTGACAAGTGCTGAGCAAGACCCCGACTTTAACGACTGGAAACATTCACAGAGATGCGATGGGGACGGCTGGTAGCTTCTTCCCGAGGGAAGCCAGGGTGGCCCCGCCAGGAAAAATCACGTTGGACAAATTTCATTTCCTTTGACAAGAGTTACGAGACCGGGGAACAGAACAATGTGGCTGTAGTTTGCATAAATTTTAGGGAGCCCTCTGGCAAAGCCTCGCTTCCTGCTTTTGTGTTCAAGATGGTGAGAGACAGGTTAGGGCTGTAGCACAGCAAGGTAGACTGAGGCAGACACGGCGGGACTCTCAGTCATTGATGGCTCCGTGTTAACTTGGCAGGAGGTCTCCAGTGGAGAGCCCCCAGGGATCTATGCTTGACTTGGAGCTAGTTAAAAAGCGAACATCTTGTTCTTGCTTTTCTTTTTGCACCCTGTTGCTGACTGGTGACTCCTCCCATCCCCCATCAGAGCCTTCCTTTATGACCAAGAGGCCCCTTGGAAGGAATGAACAAATTGTGCCACACAGATGTAATGGACCACTGTTGGACACTGGGAACAATGCGTAGGAGGTCCCTGAGCTAGCCAGGAGCTCTCCTCTGCATCCCTTGGCACAGACCTTCTTCAGGCACCTGCAACATTCTGCCTTTTTATAGTTGATGGGAAGAGGGACAACAGAGCATGAGACAGGAAGCAGAAAGCTTGGGCTCGCGTGGTAGCCGGGCCGCTCATCGCCTGTCTGAGTGACCTCTCTGGGCCAAGGCCTCATCCGTATCTGACAGCGGACATCTCATTCTGCACCTGTAGCACCCTGCCCCTTTGCCGAGAGGGAGGAGGTGTATCGTCCTCTGATGTCACAGACAGTCACTGCACTGGTCACAGGCTTGGTTGGTGGCTATGATTACTCATGTTTGAGCCTGATTAGGTCACTCTGGGTTAGGTAAGTGGCTCCTCCCATCAGCCGCACTGTTTCCTGCCACACAATCACAGTCCCTAGCCTTTGGAGAGGAAATTGATGGGCACCCACTCTGTGGGTTGCTTTTATTACCATTAAAAGGTACCCCCCTTTCTATCCTCTGATTTCACTCCCTTGCAGACCCTCATCCCCTCACACCTGGATCACTGCAGTGGCTATCGGGGCAGGGGGCGGTATCTGCCTCATTTCTTCCTGCTCCAGGCCCCCTTGGCACAGAACACTGTTCTGGACCCCTCTGACGTGCAGAAGCATGTGGCAGGTGGGGGCACCATAGGAAGTGACAGAAGATTCTCAGCCCCATTTTACAGACAAGGAAACTGAAGCCAGCTTAGCTTCGCCAAGGCCTCCAGGACCCGCCAGTGTCACCCAAACTCACCCTATCCCCTCATTTTGCAAAGGAGGAGCCTTGGTTCCAGAGAAGACTGGGGTTTATTCCAGTCACATGGGAGTAAAGAGCAAAGGTCAAATTCGAACCCAGGCCTGCCTCCCAATTCAGGCTTCTGTCCTTAGTCCTCAGCATGGGCTGAGGTGGCCACTGGCCTGGTTCCTGCCATTGGTGCCAGGCAACGATGGGACCCGGATGCCAGCTACCTGCCTAGCTGCTACCGCTGGGCATGGGGGGCCAGAAGGCAGGCAGAAGAGGGGCAAGCCTCCCTCAGCAAACATGGGCTGCTGCTCCGACTCGGGATGAGCCCCTGGGAAAGGAGATTTCTGCCGGCTCAGTGATCCTCCCTCCCTCCAGTCTAATGGGCTTGGATTCTGGGCTGGCCCCATCCTGGCATCACCCAAGCTACCTGCCATCTGGGTAAGGTGGCACCTCTCACCCCTCTGTCTAGCCTCACCCCATCCTGGGGCTCGAGCCTGGAGCAGAGACCACCCTCACCCTTCCTGCCGTGGCCTAGGAACTCAGATCAAGCTCCATGGGTGTTGCATGGACACACCGTCCATGTGGAGTGACTATGAAGGGCCAGACAGCCATGCTGAGAGGGTCATTCAGGCTGATCCAAGAGCGCCAAGCTCCTGGAAGGGCTGGGGTGGAGCTAGGACGTGGGCCCATTTCTTTGGATGTTAAATTCCCTGCTTTTGGTCCATCAATCAGTCAGTCAAGGTTTATTAAGCACCTACTATGTGCTAGGCACACTGTGCTAAGTCTGCTGACAAAGTTGGAAGCAATCTAGGATCACCTCATTTTATAGCTGGGTAAACTGAGGTCCAGAAGTTTAAGTGACTGGCATCTGATTGAAAGCAGAGTCAGGATTGAACCCAGGCTTTCTGATGCCAAATCCAGCCTGCTCTGTAGCAGGGGTGTATGGGGCCCCGGCTCCCCTTATCTCTAGGCCCACGATCTACTCACCACCTCCCACAGCCTCATGTAAACCAGGACATCCCATGGAAACCACCCCACTTGGCCCAGCCCTGGGAATGATGGCGCTCCAGAGAAGGGCTGCTCATCTGCACCCTCTGTTCGTGATCTCTAAACCAAGTCCCCGCCCCCAACTCCAGGGGCATCCACGGTCTGGGGGCTTGTTTGGGACATGAGGGGCGCAATCAGGAAGATGCGAAGGCTCAGGGCCCCGGAAGTATCAGAGCCGGGTGGCCATCCAGGTCTTCTTGCTCTGGGTCCGGGGTTCTTGGGTCAAAGACTGGAGGTCAGAGGAACTAGGGGCTTGGCTGTGTCTTCTGGTCCGGGAACCTTGTTTTATGCAGGAGGAAAAGGAGGAGCAGAGAGGGGAAAGGCTTCCACAGGGTCACACGGACTCAAACCCAGCTCCTCTCCCTCCGAGTCCAGCGCGGCGTCCCCTCTCTCACTCGGCCCTATGGACCCGGTGTCCCTCAGGGCAGCCCTTTGTCCTTAGATTGCCACAGCTGAACACAGAGAAGATGAGAAAGCCGGTGAGTGTTTGCAGACTGACTAAATGATGGCATGGCTAGTTATATTGGGTAGAAGGCAGAGTGTGATGGGGCAAAGGTGATAGGGAGAAAGATTATGGGAGCATGCAGCGTGAGGCACCAGGTCCGGCCTGTCCCTGACTGAGCCTTCTCTCTTCACATCCACGGAGGGAACATCCAGACCTGCCCCCAGCTCTCCGGGGAGGCACCAGCCCCTTCCCCCCATTCCTGGCAGGGAGAGAGAACATTCTCTGCTGAGGGGGCTGGGGAGGAGGGCCTTGAATGAAGGGGCCGATGCTGCCTCTGATGGGAGGGTGACAGCATGTAGCTCAGCCTAGACTTATCTCCAAGGATACGGATGTCTGGTTGGTGCCTGTTTCTCTTTCAATTTCTCTTTCTAGCTTGGCCTTGCACCATTCACCAGGAATCTGTCCCCACACATCTGGTTTTGAGTATGTCCCTTGGTACCCAGGACAGGGGCAAGCCCATTTCAGGAAAGCAGACCCCTTGCAGCAAGACGCCCTACCTTCCAATGGGCTAGTTGAGACCTACCTAAGGTAGAACCATACTCTGTAAACCTCAGGGGACCACAGAGAAGCTCTTTGTTGTCCTTGGGGGCATCTGCTGGACTGACCCGAGTTTCAGGGAAAGCTGTCAAGTCTGGGGGGAGTGCTCCTTACTCCCTCCTGGGAAAGGGGTGGGGTGGGCAGACAGGGCTGAGCTCATTGGATCCAAATGCAGAGCTCCAGGACCACGGACTTCACTCAGATCTGGCTCCCTCCTTGTACCTAGGAAGCCCCCAGCCCACCTGCCTCCTCCCCACCGAGCTGGGAGGGCATCTGTGCTAAGGGGCTTGGTGGGGGAGGGTAGCCTCAGGGAAAACCAGTTCACACCCACAGGGGAATAATTATAGAGGAGATCCTTCAATGAGAGGCAGGGAAATTGGTGAGAACCCTGGCTTCCCTCCGCCTCCTCCATTCAAATTGCTTGTTTTGGGGGGTAATTAGGACCTCGGTGGCTCATCTCAGCTTGGGTAGTGGGTGTCTTCAGGTCCTGAGGGCTACTGGGGGTGGCTGTGCATGAGCCTTCTCTCCTGGGGGGGCCTATTGGGGGGGTTTGGGAGGGCCTTGGCTCTGGCCCGGGTGGTGTCCATGGGCAGGGAGCTTCAGGACAGGGCCGAGAGGAGCAGACGAGCTTCCTGTGCCTCTGCCTTCCCCAGTGTGTGTGTGTGTGTGTGTGTGTGTGTGTTGGGGGGATTCTCTGAACCTCTACCCTGCCCCTGTTTCTGTACGGGAGTTGTGGGGGCTGTGGGGCCTCGGGGTCTCTCCAGGCTCAGCCATGGACCCTGCTGATGGCCCAGGGCTGTGGCCCGGACCAAGAGAGGCGAGCCCAGGGACTGTGCATGATAAAATAGCCCTGGGAGGGTAGGAGGGAGCTGAGACAGCATCTCCGTGCTACTGAGGACTAAGCACGGCTGGAAGGAAACCCCCAAGTCACCAGCTAGTGTGCGGCTGGGCTCAGACCCCAACTCTGAAGTCAAGGTTCCTTCCCGATAGCGAGAGCGAGAGCGGGCAGCCCTTCCTTTGAAAGGTGGTCTTCTGGTTGGACAGCCCCTAACAAGAGGCAGAGCTCTGGTTCTAGTCCAGGAGCTGGGTATGAATCTCCACTGTCACTCCCTGCTTGTGTGGCCTTGGCTGAGTCTCTTGACCTTGGTGGTCCTTGGTTTGCTTCTCTGTAAAATGAGGGGCTTATTCTAAGTGGCTTCAGAGGCCCCTTCTGGCCTGGATCTACCATGGCTCTGGATGCTTGAGACAGCTTTGCCAATATGGGGAAGGCCTTATTATGCCCATTTTGGAGATGAGAGAGAGGGCAGAGAAGGCATGCTCTAAATTAGATAAATCAGTGGGATCGGTGAGCAGCTCGAGGTGAGGTGTCAGCCCCAGGGCTGCCATCGCTTCTCCCCCAGCTTCTCCTTTCCAAGGGACTCCCGTAGGTGTGAGGCACAGAGCCAGAACTGAATGAAGGAATGGACAAGCACAGATTAGCACTCACTGTGTATGGACCACTGGATAGAAAGGTGACAATGCCCTGCTCCCAAGGGCTCCCACCACCAGCCCCAGGGAGGATGGGAAGGCCCTCGGTGCTATCTCCTCCACGCTCTGGGATCAGTCCAGCAGCCCCGGTGGGTGCTGGGTGGCCTGGACCAGGGGAGGGGCCAACAAGAGAATGACAAAGTGGGAAGGGCAGCTCAGGTGAACACCTAGAGGTTCAAGGGTTAGTCCCCAGAGATTGCTGCCTCGTGTAATTCACGATATATGAATAACCTGCAAAATGTAACGAAGACGAAGCCACCTCAGTGGTCCCAGAGAAACGACTCATCACCTTTGCCTCCCATCCTGCCCCTCTTCCCAAACTTTCCCCCTCAACCGGGGGAGGAGCTGACGAAGAACCAAGGCCCTCTTGCCTGGAATAACCTTCAAGGCTTCTCCGTGGAAGAACACCCCATCATACAGTATAGAAGATGAGACGTCTGAGCTGAGAGGGACCACAGAGAACATTCGATCCAACAGCTTGCTTTACTGTTGGGGAAACTGAGACACAGAGAGAAGAAGACACTTGCCTGGGGTCAGCCCTGTGCCTGGCACATGTGGGTACTTGCTATAGGTTGGTTGGTGAATGGTTGAGGTCACGCAAGTTAGGCACAAAGCTGGGGGTTGTTCTCCAATCTCCTGACTCCCTCCCTCCCCGTGACCATTTCCACCGACTGATGAGGGTGCGGAGGACAGGACTGAGCATGTGGGGCTCCCCCTCACTCTGCACAGGGCCAGGCCAGCCTTCCAAAAGTTCAGGGAGCCCTCATTAGAAGGGTCTCCTATGAGAAGGCCCTGTATTCTGCACCCTCAAAGATGGTGGGAGGGAGCTCCATGCTCTTCTGCATCCTCTCTCCCACAGAGCCTCTGAGAGGCAAGATGTCTATGTGGGGAGAGCGCCCCACACCTCAAACCTGGGGACGCATCAGGCCATGCCCAATGTATCCTGGTGCCCTGCCTGCCAACACCCCCAGGGTCATAGTGGTGTTGGACACAACCTCCTCCTGACCAAGAATCCCCTCCATGGCCTCTCTGACTGGGGAGGGGGCTATCCCAGGGAGCCGCAGCTCACTCCCTTTCATGGCAGCCCTCAGTTGCTTTGGGGTAATTCCAGTCCTAAGGGTGTTTTTCATTAGCTCTAGCCTCCATCTCTCTCTAACTCCTCCTCCCCCACAGTTCTTGGTTCTGCCCCAATGGTGTCAGAGAGTTCTGCACCCCCCACTACCGTCTTCTCTAGGCTAAAGATGCCCAGCTCTTCCAACTAACCTTGGATGGCACTAGGCCCTTCTCCATTCTGATGCTTTCCTTTGCATGCCTTCCAGCGAATCAACATCCTTCCCAGTACCTGCCTCCCCCTGCCCCTTATCTTTCCTCTGAGATGCCAACTGAGGTGCCCACCTGGCCTCCAGCAGTCACCCACACACCTAGTACCCCAGCTTGGATGGGCTGACATCCTGGATTAGGGCCAGGTTGGCCACGATTTCAGTCACTTCTCTGCCGCTCAGCAGTCACCCCACCTCCCTGGTCTCTGGATGTCTGCTCTGTCCTGGGATCTATACAGGATCATGAGTTGTGGGACAGGAACCCAGGATTCCTCCTCTTGAGGCTCCAGGGGCTCCTGATCCCAGGGAAGCTGGAAGGCAGAGGCCCTACGCACTGTCCCTGGAAGACTTTAGCCAGGGCTGGGACCCAGGAGGATTAGCAGGGAGTGAAGGCTGAGCCTGAAACCAGGTGTGGACGGGAAAGGAAGGCAAGGGCCTCCCTGAGGGCATCTCACTTTCTTCAGGTGGTGGAAGGAGTGGTCCCTCCCACTGCTGCTGGTGAATGACAGGGCCTTAGTCACCACTGCCAGTTTTCCCAGCCCTCCTGATCCTTGGGCATCTCCATGCTGACCCACAGGAAGTTCATCCAACAGCCTTTGGACAGCCAACCTCCATCGCATTCGGCCAGGGCCAGCTGTGAGCTGAGGGGGGGCCTTCTGGCTCCCTTCCCACTGCCCTCAGAAAACCCCCAAGCAACAGGATGAGATCATGGAGAATCCCAGGATCTTTGAGACAGAAGGGTCCTCAAAGGCCATGAAGTCTGCCTTGTATTTGACTAACAATTTCCTCTACATCACCCCCAACAAATGACCATCCAGGCTCCAGTGACAGAAGGTGATGGGGAGCTCACTACTTCCTGAAGCAGCCTGCTCCAATCGTTAGGAGGTATTTCCTTCTGCGATGCCTAAATCAGCCTTCTTGCCCCTCTCCCCTGTTTCTCCTTGGTCTGCCCTTTGGGGCCACAATAAATTGAATCCCTCTTCCAAGCCCTTTGGAGACTTGAAGACAGGACATTCTCATCTCCCATCTCCCCACCCCACCCCGTTTTTCTAAATTTCATCTTAAGACTAACCCAGTGTTGTGCTGAGACAAATAGATTCTCAGAGAAGAGCTGAGGGGGCAGAGCAGTTAAGGAAGGCCTTTGGGATGTGGAGAGCCCAAGTGGAGGGGCCTATTGGGCTCTGGTACCCCAGTTCAAAGGGCCTACCCTTGGAGGCTAGCGAAACCCTGGCCCAACCCCGGGCCCGGGAGAGTCATCCAGACTGGGAGCCACTTTCCCTGAGGGGGAGCAGTGACACAAGCTCTGCCCTGTTAGGTAAGAGGCTCTAAAGATCGAGCTTTAAGGAAATGACTCAAAATGATGAGTTAGAAGATGGGTATCTCTCTGACTCAGTCTGCGCAATGGTTCAGCTGCTGCCTGCAAACAGCTGGGTGCTCGGCGTCCAATAGACCAAACATCTGGATGCTCGGCGTCCTGGTGATGGAGCCCAACCTTCTCCACAGGAAGGGAAGGATGACGTGGCAGGGAAGGGGAGGTGGGGCAGTGACTCCAAAAGGATGCTTTGGGGATAAATATTAGTAAACCCTGGCCCCCGATGGATGGCCGGCCAGGAAGGGAGCTGCACGTCCCGACCGGCCCCTGCAGCCCACCACAGGCAGAAAGAGGCCAGCAAGCGCCCAGCCGCTACCCCAGAGATTTCCGGTCATGAGAGCACTGAAGCCCCGGGGTATGGGCTTGGAAAAGGGGCGTTGTCAGGGCCCAAGCACCCAGGATCAGCACAGCTGTCCTCTGCGCTCAACCCCGCGCCCGCCCCCAGCCCCACGCCAGCCCGCAGCCCCTCATCCGCAGCCCCGCGCCCGCCCGCAGCCCTGCTCCCGCCCCTGGCCCCGCACTCACTAGGTGAGGTCTCCCTTCTGTGAGGCGCACAGGCGCTGGAGGAGCCAGGCCCTGCCCTCAGGGAGCTCCCAGTCTGATGGGGCAGGTAGCGGTCAGGCTCAGACCATTCCTTGACTATGCCCTTGAACTGCCGCCTCATGAAATCCTGAGTGTAGAGTGAGAGGGGGCTTCAGAGTCCAACCCCTACCTACGCCAACCCCCTCGTTTGGTAAGTGAAGAAACTGAGGCAGACGGAGGGAAGTGCCTTGTGAGATAGGATTAGAACCCCAGTATTCCACCTCCAGAGATGGGAGGGACCAATACATCAGCCAATCACTAGCCTTTTATTAAGTGCCTTTTCTGGCACCTGGGACACAAAGGAGTGCTGATAGTCTGCCCTCCAGGAGGTTACCTTCTAAAATGAGAACCCAATGCTGCCTGGGCATGGTGGCCAGGGAAGGAAGCTTGAGTCCGGGCAGTGCCGGGGCTTTGTCAAGCCATTGGGCTAGAGACTGCCTCACTGGTGTCCCTGGTTTGATTCCTGCTCCCTGGGGAAGAGACAGGAAGAGGGGTATTCCGGCCGTGGCCAAAGGGCATAACATGGTGAGATGTTGGGTAAGATGAGGCTGGAGGAGGCTGAGGTGAAGGGTGGCCAGAGATTTAGTTCATAGACCAGCCAGGTGCTCCGTGCCCTTCTTGCCTCACTTCCCAGGGCATGGAGAAGGCTGAAGCCTGGGCTGAGCTGGAGAACAGAGAGGCCAGGCCACCCCAGGGACGGGCTTCTTGCTCTCTGACAGGCTGGGTCCCAACCAGACCGTTTTATTGGGAATTTGTTAGATCTTGTTAGATGCATGACTTTTTGCACGGCACTAGGGAGTCAAAGACCAAATGAAGCAGTTACTGCCCTCATCATTCTTCTATTGCATCAGACCCGAGGCCTCTCTCTGCACTGCCCCTAGGTCCTCCCTGGGCCCAAGAGAGAATAGAAAACCCTTCTTGCCTCCAAGGCTGACTTGCTTTCCCAGGGACTTATGGGGAGAGGCTTCCATCAGCAAAGATGCTCATCTACCCATCTTTCTGTGAAAGAGACTCCACCTCTCCTTATCAGACCTGGCCTGGGGTCACCATCTACCAGATCTCATCCCTTCCCACCTCCCATTTCTTGTTTCTGATCTCCTCTACCATGGGAAGGAGACAGGCAGCTGGGGGAAAGGGCTGGGTCTGGAGGTTGGAGGACCTGGCATAGGGGGTCAGAAGGCCACAGCCTTCAGGACCCCTCAATGGCCGTTGAGTCCAATCATTTCTCAGAGGAAACTGAGGAGCCCAGAGAGAATAGGTAAGCATCAGAGGTGCTGCCTCAGCCCAGATCCTTCACCCCTAGAGCCCTTCTCACCTTTGAATCAGGCTACACACAGCCCCAACACATCAGAATGTACACAGGTGTGTCCATCTGCACAACCCCCAGACACAGGCACCCACATGGTTGCACATCTGCATTGAAGCATTCATCTACAAGTACACACCTATAACACACTGTGCTGCTGCCCATGAGGTCTCTCATAGCCACCTCCAACCATGGGAAGGGATCTAGCATCCTTGGGAGACTGAGACCAAAAGAAAGCCTATGGAGGAAGGTAGGGAAGCCTGAAAGGCAGTGTCCCAGACTGGACATCCAGCCCTCCCCCAAATCCAGCCAGGCTGGAAAGAAAATGGCTTCATGGAAAACTGAGAGCTTCTTTCTATAAAGCCCTGTTGTTGGGGCATGGGGAGGGGTGTAGCTGCTTTCTGTGGAGAGGTTCTGATTTGCCCACCCTGAGGGAGAATGCCTATGCAGAACACACATGCCCCTTTCACCCTGGGCAGGCACCGATGGCCCCTGTCTACCTGTCTGTCTGAGGGAGAAGTATGCCCCCTTCCTCTCTCACCACCATTGCCAAAGACTACTTCCATTTTAGGAATTGGAGAATTGGGTCATAGCTCCATTTAAAGCTGCCCAAGGGCCATTCTGGCTGAGGGCAGCAAGCATTCCCACCACATTGGAGACTGGCAGGTAGAATTTGCAGCCACAGAGATCCTGGGCCCTCCGCAGTCAGAACACCAAACTCCTGTTCCCCTGTGCCAGGAGCAGCCAATCTTTGGCTTAGGCATGTCAGAGTCTACTTGGGCAGGAATAGCCTTATTCCCTCTACCATGAAACAGCCAGGAGGGGCTCGCTCCTTCCTCATGCTTGCACTGGTGCTCCAGTGCCTGGCTTTCTTTCCCCATGCGCACCCAAATTCATGAGTAATGGACAATGAACAGACTAAGGCTTGTCTTCACCAACTGGAGACCTCCGGAAAGTTTGGAGAATTTAGCAGCTGAATCAGATGGGGTATGTGTATGTGTGTTTGTGCAGTGTGTGTATATGTATGTGTGTGTGTGTGTGTGTGTGTGTGTGTGTGTGCTCTGACACCTTCCTCAACTGGTCCCCTGGGAGAGCAACAGAACCTTCTGGAGAGGTGAGGGCCACACTTGTACCTTCTTTACTCAATTTTCTGGGTTGGTCCCTTAGACCCAGTCCAACCAATGGGCTTCCCAGCCTGGCAGGGCCTGCTTGGGCAGTAGCAGCTATGGGCTGGCCCAAGTCTGGAAAAAACTTAAGGAGAATCTCACTTTCGACACTGTAGCCAGAGGGCCAGGAGGAGACACTGTTAGTTACATCTGAATCCCTGACTGAATCCCCATCCTGTGACCTGGGGAGGGCCTCTGTGGGAGGTGGGCTATCCCTTGGTCCAGGAAAGAGCCTTTATTGAAATGGCTGACTTCCCTTCCAATGGAGGGAGGCGGCAGTGGCAGACAGACAGACCATCATTGCTCCTGCCCTGGTGTCCTCTCATCTCCAGAAGGGACCAGGATTCAGGAAGGGCTTGGTTTCAAAGGCTTTGGGACTAGTGCTGCCTCTGAAAATGGGAATGAAGAGGGAAAATGGCAAACCCTCACAGTCAAATAATGAGGGACCCGAGAAGTGTGTCCAGGCAGTTTAGAGGGCCACAGGAGGGGACAGAGGAGCCAAGGGGCTTCCCAATCCAGGCAGCCCAGGGTGGGGAAGGGGTCCCAGGGCTACCACGCTTCCTAGCTCTGTGTCCTCAGGGTGAATGACTTCTCCTCTCCATCCTCAGTGCCCTTATCTGTGAAATGGGGATTCATGCCTGTACAATCCCTGTCTCTGGGGGGCTGCAGCAAGGGTGCTTCATAAAGAACATCAGCACCAGGGCAGGGTCTACCATTGCTACTGTCCCTCGGAGTCCTGGCCATGCCAGCTCTCAGTCTCTGATCTTCCTTTCTGGGCCCAAGTTTCCTTCTCTGTAAATTTGGAGATGGAGGGAAAATGGAACAGACAAGATCATTTCTGTTCTAAGGCTTCTCCCCGATCCATTGTTCCGTGGTCTGAGGGACCTTTGAACTCTGACCCTTGGGGGTTTTGGAAAGGCTTTCAGGGCCATGGGCATCAGAATCGGGTTTCTCTTGCTGAGGAAACACTAGCGTTACCTGTCCCTGCTGCTTTGTGGGGAAAAGGGCTGAAGCAGAGTCCCAGAGCATCGAGTCCAATCCCCTTATCTCTCGGATGAGGAAACCCCAAAGACCAAGGGGCTCAAGTGCACCCAAGGCGGGCTGAGGAAAACCATCGTGTAGCCAGGCTCCTAGGGCAGCCCCTCCAGGTGACTCTGGGCCAGCTCCTCTTGGCCAAACGGTCCAGAGAACTCTCAGGTTGTTTCCCGGGTGATTTAATGTTCTTTAAAAAAAGGACCAGGGAACTGTCACAAAGTATGATCATTTCACATTTCTCCCAAGATTATTAATGTATCTAGAGCTTTGGATGATTCCAAAAGATTGGAACGGATGGGCCTGTTAACAATGTATGTGACAAATACACAGCGACAACTCATCTGAAAGAGCCAGTGGGAGAAGCAAATGGAGCTTATGTATAAACACGCTGACGGCGATGATGTCACGTGGGCCACAGAGTTAAGTACGTGTGTATGACTAGGCATGGATATAGTGCATTCGCTTATGTTATAGAAGATGTGAGGGTCTTGTTTGGGACTTATTCTCCATGTGGCTGAAAGGAGCAAACCGATGACCAATAAAGCAATGACCTCCCCATGCAAAAAAGGAACAGGGGAGAATGGACTGATAGGCAGCAAGGGAGGAACCAGCATGCTTTTGCAGTTTTCCAGCTAAGCCAGTATTTGGCTGCTTGGCTTGGGCCCTGGTCATCCCAGCAGCCTGGACTGGTTCAAGGCCAGATCTGGTTTCAGATCTGCTCTAAGGTCCTCCTGGGAAGCCCAGGCCCACCCTGAGTGAATGGCATTTTCCATCGCCAACCTTATATAAGTCCCTTTCTCCTTTAGCCTGAGAATTCATTCATTCACTCACTCACTCACTCATTCATTCATTCACTCATTCATTCACTCATTCATTTATTCATTCACTCACTCATTCATTCATTCACTCACTCATTTATTCATTCACTCACTCATTCATTTATTCATTCATTCACTCATTCATTTACTCATTCACTCACTTATTCACTGGCTCATTCTCTCTTTCAGCAAGCTTTGAGCACCCACCCATAGCCAGGCCTTCTGTCCCCCCCCAATAACATTTTCTTGGCACTTTTTTTTTTCTGGTGGCTCTTATCACTGTCTGCCTGGCTGGGAAGAGCACCCATCTTGACTTGAAGTCAAGATTCCTGAGCCCGAATAATGGCTGGGACCCTGACTAACTCTGTGATCACCAGCAATTTCCCATCCTTTCTCTGAGTCTATTTCCACATCTCTGAAATGGAGATAACAACCCTTCAAGTACTATGTCCTGGGGCTGCTTGGGGGGAAAGCCCTTCAGAAATGGAAGGTGTCATTAGTGGCATAGCATCTCCTCCCTCGGCTCTCTCCCTCCCTCTCACTGGTGAGTCCCTGGAGGGCAGAGATGGGGTCATGGTCCTCTCTGGATCCAAAGGGCTCAGCATGGGGCACAAGCTCCAAGACTATTATTAAATCGGCCTGTCTCTTCTCCACGATAAGTCCAGGGAAGCTGACTGAGATGGCAACTCAAGGCACTGAGAACGAGAAAACTGGAAATGCGAAGAATATCATGCATAGACTCTGAAAGCCAGAATGTCAAAGCCAGAAGGGCTCATGGAACCTAGAACCTCAGAGACACCTGCTAGATTGTGTCAGAACTTAGAACAAAGAACACAGTGTCAGAACTGGGAGGAACCTTAGAATGTAGCACATGGAACTGCAGGGAACCTTAGAACACAGAATGTCAGAACTAGGAAGAACCTTAGAATGTAGCACATGGTACTGTAGGGAACTTTAGAGCACAGAACATCAGAACCGGGAGGAGCCTTAGAATGTAGCACATGGAATATTGGAACTGCAGGGAACCTTAGAATGTAGCACATGGAGTATCAGAGCTGGGAAGGGTCTTTAGAGACCCCAGAGTTGGGAGGGACCTCAAACTTTAGAACATGTGATGTCAGAGCTGGGAGGGGCCCTAGAACATAGAATCCAGAATTTCAGATCTGCAAGAGACCTTAGAACATGATATATCATAACTATAGAGAACTTTTGAATGTTGAATATTAGAATTGAGAGGGACCATGGAACCTGGAATATCAGAGCTGGGAGGGAGATTATAACAGAACATGGAATGTCAGACCTGGGAGAGGAGCTGGAACCCAGAATACAGTATACATGTGCCTTGCCTGTAAAATAATAACACCACCTGCTTTCCAGGGTTCTGTGAAGCTCGAACGAGCTAACGTGCTTGTATATATCCAGTGTATATTTATAAGGTGCTTAGCCCAGGGCCTGGCTCACAGGGGCTTGAGAAATGCTTTTGCCCTGCCTCCGTTCTCACCCCACTGTTTAATCAATGCCTAGATTTCCAAGAGTTCCAAAGTGGGACTCAAACCCAGAGCTTTCTGGGGTTCCTACCTCCTGCTGCCTTGCCAAATGCCTGAAGGGCAGACCCCCAAAGTCAGACTCCATGTCTTCCTCTTGTGCCACCAACAATACTGAAAGGCAGAACCTGCCAGAGCTAGGCAGTGGACAGGGCTTCATGTGACCTCCTCTAGGCGCTGTCTCTTTGGGGCCCGGGACAGTGCTGGACATGAGGGCCCCAGGTCCAACACCATTGGGCCACTGGATCCTAGCGAGTGTTTCCTCCCAGCCTTCCCCATCAGCAGCACCTGGGACAAGTCTTTCCTGTCCTCCTCAAAATCACATAGCTCAGAGGGCTCTGTCCTTCTCTGATCAAGCCATTGGATCATAGATTATTGGCATCTGGAGGAGAAAAGTAAAGCTAAAAGCCATGAAGTGACTTCTAGCCACCACAGAGGCAGAATTGGAACCCAGATCCTCTGGCTCCAAAACCCAATTTCTTCCTATTCCCCCATGCTGCCCTCTCCTAACACTCCTCTGGGTGGCTTGGCCGCTACCCCTTAAGGGCTGGAGGGGGGACAAGCATGGGCATGGCCGCAGTCTCCTCTCCATTGCCTGTTCTTCCCTCTGACTCCCTCCCCACCTCAGGGTTGGCCCAGGACTCTGTTTGGGGAACAGAGATATCCACCACAAGGCTTTCGGGGCCTGCTGTTTGTAAGAGCCTGGCCCTTTGAGGGCTGAGAGCCAAAAGGAGCAGTCCCTCCTGGCGGACTGGGACCTCACATTCCACTAGGTGGGGAATGCTTAGGCAGTGTGGTGAGTTAGGGCCTGCTCCCAGACTAGGAGATCCTGGAGGGGAGGAGTCAGCCAGTCAACAAGCATTGACTAAGCACCTACTGTGTGTCACATACTAAGTTCGCAGTGCTAAGCACCGAGGCCAAACTAATGCTAAGCTTTGATTCTCCCCCTGGCCCAGCACAGGGCTCAGAATCAATGGGGGTGGGGGAGGGTCACACAGTCATCCAGATGGGAATGGGGGTGGGCGTGAGCAGGCTGAAAGAAGATGGAGCCTGGGGTAGCTGGCTAGTGCGCAGACTTGGCTCAGGCTGGGAGAGGAGAGGCAGGAAAACCCCACAAAGTGCCCTGAGTGGGTTGTCTGTTGGCAGGGTTGGATATCTGGGTACTGGCTGAGTTAGGAGACTGTAGAGGGTGGTTGGCATGATCGTCCCGCTGCCCAGGAACCCGAGTTCAGCCCAGCACGGGTTTGGGTGGGGCGGAAGTTCTTTCTTCCCAGGGAAAGTATGGTTGAGCTTGGGGCTCGCGGCTCAGGGCTCAAAGGATGGGAAGAGGGAGATGAGTCACACCTGGGCTGGGTTGGTGCGGCAGGAGCCGCATTCCTGGGCAGCGTCCACGCCTCTGAGATTGGCAGACAGGGAGGGAGGCTGGGGAGCAATCTGGGAGAAGGGAGGT
>CM053623.1:461138314-461197731 GCA_028646595.1 Phalanger gymnotis
CAAGAGGAGGCGGGTGGGGACAGTGGGTGCTGAGGCCTGAGGGCTGGAGACTGGTGCAGGGGGAGGGAAGGAAGGAGAGGGTGACAGATGGGACAGGAGAGAGGGCGGGGGCGATCTGAGGCACCGGAAAGACAAAGAGGCCGGCCTGGGGCGGGGCGCCGGCCGGTGTCCGTGGCGCACATGGAAGGCATTGGGCAGGCCTGGGCAGGCCGGGAGGCGAAGGGCGGAGCAGGGGGACGGGCTTTGGGGCGGGAGTTGGCAGCCCTGACATAAAGCAGCGGCTCGAGGCCAGCGGCCTCAGTGCCAGCGTCATCCCAGCCTGAGAGTGGAACCTCTCCCGCCGCACCCACAGCGCGCCCCGAAGCCTCACGGTCCGATCATCCGGCCGCTCCGTCTGTCGCGCCAGACCCGGACTGGGCGCTGTGCCCTGTCTTCTTCTCTGTGTCTGTGCCGTTGCGGGGGCCACAGCCTATCCACGCTGGGGTCCGACGGGCTGGAGTCAGCTGGGTCGGGAACCATGAAGGTCCCTGGAGCCGTGCTCCGCGAAGGCGAGCTTGAGAAGCGCAGCGACAGCCTCTTTCAGCTGTGGAAGAAGAAGCTTGTGGTGCTGAGTACCGACCGTCTGAGCCTGTTCCCCGAAGGCCCCGCAGCTGCCCGGCGAGGCGCGCGCCCTAAGGAGCTGCGCTTCCACTCGATCCTCAAGGTGGACTGCGTGGAGCGCACAGACAAGCACGTCTATTTTACCATAGTCACCAAAGACCGCAAGGAGATCGACTTCCGCTGCCCAGACGAGAGCTGCTGGAACGCCTCCATCACCATGGCGCTCATCGACTTCCAAAACCAACGCGCCATCGAGGATTTCAGGAGCCGGCAGGAGTTGGAGCGGGAGCGGGAACGCGAGCAGGTGGGGCCGCCTGAACGCCGGCTGGCTCGCGCGCCCTGAGCCGCCGACGTGTCGGCCAGTCCGGCCCGACCTGATGGACAGAGGCCCAGGTGAGGCAGGTGGGGGAACGGGCGGACAGACCCCGAGGCATTCCTGCCTTCCCCTTCCCAGCTGCGTCTTCCCGGGGCCGCAACCTCGAGCCTGGCTCCTGGAGTCCGAGCCGGGGAATCGGGTCTCCAACGGCTCAGACTTGGGAGGGAGCGCGGGTCCGGCCCGAATTCCCATCTCCTCACTCCCTGCTGTTTTTCTTTGGAGTGGGAGGACAGAACGGGGATCGATTGGGGGTGGGGTGGGGTGGCGAGGAGGCGAGGCTCACGCTTCCCTTAAGGAACCAGGCCCAGGGGGACCATATGGTCTTCCACGGCGGATTCGGGATCGCTCCCAAGGCCAACCTCCCTCCTCCAATGGCAAAACCTAGAGCTTTTCTCGGGCCAGGATCCCCAAAGGTTTATCTCTTGCCTCCAGGACAACTCTCCCCGCCCCCCCCCCCAATCTACGTGTCTCCATGTGGTTCGTGGGATCAGAGGAGATTATTCTAGAAAATGATAGGGGGCGGGTATTCCCAGGGCTGGAGACCTCATCCCTAATATCCTGGAGAATGTATGGCCTGGACTAGATCAGGGCACTTGGAGACCTTCTGGGCCTGGCCTGACCGCTGTAGAGTTTCTGGACCCAGACAGGGAGGGGGTGGCCTGGGGGCTCTCGGGGTTTTCCCCAGTGTAAGCTGGTGGACAGACTAGAGAAGCTGGCTCCGAGGTCTTAACCAGGGCCCTAGAGCCTGACTGAGCTCTGCTGCTCGCAATTACACTCCAGGCTGCGAGGAGGAGTGCCTTGCGCTCAGCTTAGCTCCCAGAGGTGCCCTACTGATCCCTACTATCTTCAAAACGGTAGGAAGCTGCCCCCTCCCCCGCCCCGCCCCGCCTCCCCTCCCTTCCCCTCCCCTCCCCTCCCCTCAGCACTGACCGGTTTCTTCTCTTCCTTAGCGCGTTTTGGCTGGACCTTGATGGGGACCTTGTCTTGCACTGAAAGGCTCCTGGAGGGCCCGTGAAGGGAGAGGTGCTGAAGCTGAGAGCCAGATCTCCCTGCCGGCGGGGAGAGCCCCACCTCAAGATGCGCCCAGGGGGCCTGGGCTCTGCCTGGCTCCAGGTTTGGGGGGAAAATGGAACCAAAGACTTTCCCACCAGGGTTTGGGAGCCAGCTGCCTGTTGCTGGGGCCTGCCGCACAACCCGGATGCCTATTTATGAATTATGAAGACTGTGGCAATCTGCTCCGGAGGGGCGGACGGTGCTTAAGTTATTTGTTGTATCTATATATTTGTATTTATTTCAGTGACTAGTTGCCTTCAACATTCTGTCTTAATATTTTTTTTTCATGTGTCCATTCCAAATAAATTACTTGAAACGTTCGCTTTTATTAGCATGCTGTGGTGTGGTGAGGTTCATTTGCTACTTAAATCTGGGATTCTGAGGGGTAGAGGCAGCAGATGGGGGATGCCTGGGGGTGGGAGCCCCAGGGGAGCAGGGCTGAGGCTTGAGCCCAGATTAGCTTCCAGGTTAGGGCTGCTGAGATGGGGCAGCCAGGGTACCCTGGGATAGTCCAAGGATCTTTGGTGAATTCCAGGACTTGGTTTACCCACTGTGTGACCTTGGGCCTCCCTCACCCTCATTTCCGGGTAGAATGATTTGCCCCCAGGTTTCTGGCTCTGCTTGGAGTAAAATGTCACCTTTCAAGATTTCCTGTTCTTGGAACCAGAAGAGGCAACAGTGGTGAAATCAGAGGTCAAAAGGCCATAGCTCTGGAGGAACTTTGTTTACTTCCTGCCTTTTAAAGGACAGAAATCTTCAGCTCCCAGGGAGGATGAGAGCTTAGTCTCCCCCAAGGTCACACAGCTGAGTCAGTGACTGAGAGCCTAGGGCTCTTGACTCCTAGCCTAGTTCTGCCTGCCTGGGCTCCTAGCTAGCTGCTGGGAACTGGCCCCAGATGGGCAGGGGGATGCAGGGTCTCTTGATGCCCTCCATGGCCATGGATCTGATGCTCTGGATAGGGAGGGACCAGTAGAGTTACATGTTTCCAAGGTATGAAAGGAGAGTGAGGCAGTTGTGGGCGGGACCCTATTCTACACCAATAGCTGATGTTCTTGGGATGGGGGGTGTTGTCACTGCCTTGGAAGGGCTCTCCTAGCCCTGGGAGAAGGAGCTGGAAATGGGCTGGTTCCCTCACTGCCGTGGTGCTATGGGAGACAGGAAGGCTGGAGCTTGGCAGCACGAGCCCAGGTTTCCGCAGTCCCTCCTCAGCCATAGACTTTTCTCCCCTCGGTGTCTTTGATTTCCTCCCTCAACGTCCAGGAAGGCCCAGGGAGGAGGCCCTAGTGACTTGATTCTGGGGGTCCCTCTCAATCAGCCGGCAGGCAACAACTCTTCATGGCATCTTACTGTGGGAGTCTCGACATCCCTTCCACACCCCTGAGCGTGGAAGGGGACCCGCGGACCAAGCACAGACTGGGCATCTGGAGGTCCACTGCCCACTGCTGCTCTCCCCCAGCCTAAGCTTCCTGTGTCTCCCAGAGACACTTTCTGGGGAGAATTGAGTCATCACTAAGAAGGGCAGCTGTGCTTGGAAGTGAGCTCCATGTGTTGGGAGGGGGAGGGAGTAGGGCCTTCCGAGGTGGCTGGGGCTGGGCGAATGAGCTCCAAGATTCTAATTCTAATTGGAAATTGCCTGAGTGGCTGGAGTCCTCCACAGACAAGCCCTTCTCCAGGCTCTTTTGTCCCGGATACCCAGCCCAACCTCTGAACTCTCACCTGCTGCCCCTCCCTTACAGAGGGCACTGACAGATGCCAGCCTGGCATCCTGCTTTTCTGGACCCTCATCTTACTTCACCTACTCATCTACAAGCTCTCTGAAGGAAATTCTCATACCTTCTCCATTGTGCCTTCAGGGTTTGGGACACACAGCAGGAGCAAATGAACTAAAGAAAACTTCCTGGAACCTGAAAAGTCCTTAGGCAACCTTGGGAACTGGAAGAAAACTCTCCTCCTGCCCCTTGGTTTGGGGCTCAGACCTCTCCCTAGGGAATGCTGCCAGGATTGGTATTGGATTTCCAGGGCCTCCCACAGAACCTCCAATGCAAGAGATACTTAATAAATGCATGTTGATTGAGGGCTGGATGGGAGAGTAACCAAACCAAAGGGACTAAGACAGAGCTCCGTTCCTTTGGGGGAAGGATTGCTGACCTGCTGGTGACGCTGGAGGGCTCCTCCAGGATACTGTGGTTGGCCATCCCCACACTGGGCCGAAGAAGGGCACAGTACATGGAAATGCTGCTACCTGCTGGAGGTGGGGAGGTGGTTTGGAGTGAGAGGGCTAGCTCTTGGGTGGGGGCTGGGCAGCATTCTGGGGCCTGAGGGAAAGGGAAGAAGGAGGACCCTGCAAGTGGCAGCAGGGCCTTCTGTGCAGTGCTCCCTCAGCCCTGCTTGGTGAGGCCAGATGCTGTAGGTGCCATCTGGCCAGTCCACAGTTCTCAGTCACCACACCCTTGGGTCTACTTTGGAAAAACCGTCCCTTCCTTGGGGAAACTTTTCACTCGGCCCCAGGCCCAATGAAGCCTTTTGTGCAGGAACCTGTGAACTGGTACAGGCCCCTCCCCGGTGGGGCCCACACAACCCATCTCAGCCAAAGAGGCCAAGAGAAGGAAACTCAACAATTCCTATTGTGAGCACATGCTGCAGACAGAGGCAAGATTGTCTTGAATCGTTCCATTTCTCAGGCCTCCAAACTACAGAAAAGAGCACAGGCTACAAAGTCAGAGGTTGGGGTTCAAATCTTCACCCTGACACTAACTCCTTGTGTGCCCTTGGCCAAGGCACTTGGAATCGGTTCCTTTGGCTGTAAAGCAAGGGTCGAGTGGCCCCTGAGGTCTCAGAGTTGGTCCTGGACTCAGTTTACATTGTGGCCATAGGCCCAGGTCAGCCCTGCCTACTCCTCTGTCTACTCCCACTCGCTCAAGCCCTTAGTTCTTCGGGTCCACAGGGAAGTGGGAGGGTGAGCGGTTAGGAGAAATATCTTGGGGAAAGTCGGGAGACCTGGGTTCTAATCTGGGCTGTCACTAAGTAGCTGTGTGACCTCAGGAAAGTCCTTTCTCAGCACAGTGCCAGGCATATAGTAGGTGCTTAATAAATGCTCAGTAAGTTGACTTTCCTCCTCTCTGGGGCTCATTGTTCTGATCTACAAAATAAAGGGTGCAGAGGACACCACGGTTTCTTAAATTTGCTTGATTGGGGTTCTTAAAGTGAGGTGTCATACCCCTAGAAGGCAGGAAGGAGTCAGTTATGCCTTTTCTTTCAGGGACTCTCCAATTCAGCCCCTCCCCCATTCTCTTGCCGCCCCCCCCCACTTCTTCCACAGCCTCTTAAACTGGCTTCCCTGCCTCCTGCCTCTCCTCCCTCCTCCTTGTCTCTCATTATGGTTACCTGAGCCAGCTGCCTAATGTTGACTGTCCTGCTCCTGGCTCCAAAGACTTCGATGGTTACCCCCAGTATTGCCTAACAATGAAAGCAGAAACTCCTCGTCCTGGCACTCAATGCCTTGCGTCACTTTCTTTGAATCCACCCATCCACACCTGTGTCATACTTCCCTTCACATTCTCCACATTCTGGTCATGTTGCACTGCTCTTGTCTCCTGTTCTTGACCTGCCTTTTCCCACCTCCATGTCTTTGTCCACACAGTCCCCCATACTTCGAAATGCATTCCATCCCAGTCCCATCTATTAAAGTCTACAGGGTCCAGCTCAGATGCTTCCCTGTCTCCTTGGACCCCTCATACTCTCTCTACCTTGTTTCCTACACATCTGTCTGCATGCCAGGTCCCTCCTCCCTCCAATTGACTAGAATCTTTTCGAGGGTAAAGACAGTGTCATTTTTAAATATTTGCTACCCCAGTGCAGAACACACGATAGGAGCTTAACCAGTGTGTGGTGAGTGAATAGAATTCCCAGGACTCTGCTGCAGTCTGCCCCTCCTGAAGGAAGCCCCCTGAAGACTATGGCTCACAGACCATGCTTGAGGGTGGTCCCTTCAAGCCTTTCCACCCTGGTGACCTTCTGTTTCCTGGGCCATCTCTAGGCCCCCCAAGGCTGGGCCGGGCAGGCTGGAAGCTCCAAGAAGCCTGCATCAGCAGAACAGATGGCCCCACTTGGAGGAGGAGATAGAGAAGGAGGAGGAAGAGCCAGCAAGGAGAGCCCAAGGCATTTATTACTGGGATGGAGGGGGCAGTGTGAGGCAGTGAGCTCATCTCTAGGGCAAAGATCAAGGTGTTCTTTCGGCTTTTGGGGTAACATCCTTCTTGCATAGATACAAGAACAGGAGAAAGTTGACTGCAAACTGCAGATGGCCAAAGGCAGCAACTCCAAATCTCTGGTAGAGCAGGCCTCCGATGGTGGGGCCCACGGTCCGAGTCAGCGGCTGGACAGAAGCGCAGATACCTAACATGGCGCCTGGGGGCCAAGGGAGAGAGAACAGCTGTCAGGCACAGAGGCGGGACAATTGGCGCCTTGATCCTCCCCAACCATGGCTTTATTCTCCAGTGGGGAGCTGAAAGTCCCCCACTCAAAGCTAGACAGAAGCTCAGAGAACAGCTAATCCAAGCCCCTCCCTCTACAGATGCAGAGAAGGGGAAGTGACCTTTCCAAGGTCCCAGAGGGAGAGATGACCAGGAGGCGGCCCTCATGCCTTCAGGAACTGAGGACAAAGAGAGGTCACCCTCACTGGAGACTCAGGACTCAGCCATCTGCCCACTGAGTGGAGAGAACACGGCAGAAATTTCCTCCATCCTCCACTTGACCCTCACATGCAAAGCCCTGTTCGCGACCCATCTCCTCCGCAGTCCACCGGGATTGCCCCTGCTCTGCTCCGGGGGCTCCATTATTTCTCTCCCCGTTTCCCTCTGCCCTCATTTGCCCAGGTGCTCTTTCCTATCAGACTGAGAGAGTTCTCTGAGGGCAGTGCCTTCGGGCCCTAGGGCCAGGAAAACTGCTGAGGGTCGCTGGAGTTCAGATGGGATACCCCGCTTCTCTTTACTTAGAGCTTGTATTGGTCAGTGGATCTGCCTTTGGACTCCTACCTCAGACATGTGCTAGTGTAACCTGCCTCAGTTTACCCATCTATTAAACGGGGATGGTGATAGCACTAGCTTCCCAGGGCTGTGATCAGAATTAAATGAGTTAATATATAGAGTCAGTGTGTAATAAATACTTGTTCATTGGTGGACTCCCAAATCCTAGATGTCAGCTCTGATGAAGAGGGCGATGTGATGCCAGGCAAAGGAGCTCAGACAAGCCAGGTGGCATAGACAGCCTCTTACAGACCCAGGTGACCCTGGGTAAGTTGATTCTCCTCCATCAGCTTGAGTTTTTCCCTCAGTCAGCACAGCCTTCAAGGGGCCTCCCAGGAGATGGTGCGGCCAGGTGCTTGGTAAGAGGTATTGTGCTAAGGACAAAGCCTGTTCTCAGGAGGGGCCCAGCAGCCCCAGGTGCCAAGAGGACAAGCCCACAGGGCTTCCTGTTGTCCCCAGCTCCTGGGCCATAAAGCGTGCCGGGGAAACAGGGACAAATGACTGGCAACGTGACCAGGAACAATTGTTCTGGTACTTGCTGGCCAAGAAAGATGTTATGGGAGCAGACGATGCGCTCCCTTCCTGGGAGGGAGAATGTCTGAGGTTTCTGGGAAGGGGCGTCTCAGCCTGGGCCGCCCCCAGAGCTCCTTGCCAGGCTGGAGATCGGGGCTGGGCCGGCGGCCAGAGGCTGCCAGGCCCTGGCTCATCTGAGCTTCCCAGGCACCTTCTCTCCACTAGGACCCTGACGGCATTGGCACCAGCGCCTCACGCCACGTCCAGCCTGTCCCCACCTCGGCCTCAGATTTTTTATGCCCCGTCCTCAGCTAGGCTGGTCCCCGCACAACAGACATCCTAATTCAAGGTCCTGGGCCTGTCCCCCTGGACTATCACAGCACTGGACCCCCTGCCCAGACTCTCTCCTCTGCCCCACAGTCAGCCTTCTCCTGGATGGGCCTGGCCTGTCCCACCCTGCTCAGTGAAGATTTCTGGCCTGCTGCTGCTCATCTTTCTCATGGCCATGGCTGACATATTGTGCAAACTCAGGCCTGTAAAGCAGTGGGGTCGGCCAATGGACATTTATTATTAAATACCTATTGGATTATTTCCATTTTACAGCTAGGGAAACTGAGGTTCAGAGCATGTGAGGTGGGCTTCAGACACTCAAGTCTAGAGCTCTATTCCCTATGACACGAAGCCTCTGCTAAAGGCTGAAGGCAGGGTCTCTGACCTTCCTCAGGGGGCATTCCAAGAGCACCGAGCTGTCACTAGACCCCTCCTCAAAGCCTGCCCAGCTTGGGAGGACTGGGCCCAGGCTGGGCTCCCTTGTCAGAACCTTCCAGAGCCAAAGTCGCTTCCCTGCTCCTGTGAGGCTTTGCAGGAAGTTGGCATCGGCTGCTGGCACAGACTAGCTGAGTTTCCCATGGCCAGGGAGGCTTTGTGCTGAGCCACATTGGGGGCAGGGATCCTCGGCAGCAGGACGAAGACTGCTGCTGGGACATAGAGCCGCCGGGGGTGCCCATTGCCCCATCTCAGAATCTGGTTATGTGGCCCGCCATGGGCCTCAATGACCCCCATCTCTAGCTCAAGCTTCAGCCAGGGCTGTCAGCATCAGCCTCAGTTACAGTGGATCTGCCTTAGGGCGTAGATGGGGCCTGCAGCCCCTGCCCTCGAGGAACCTACTGTCAGGATGGATTCCTAGCACTTCAGGGCTCATGGAGCCGTCCTTCCCGGCTCCTGCTTCCCACCCCAGCTTCTATCAGTCAGGCCGGACCAGGCTGTGCTTTAGGATACAGCTGGATATCAGCCAGTGGTCAAACATTAGCACCTGCTTGTGTACTCTGTGGGGAGTGGGGAGCTCCCTTCCACACACAAAGTTAGGAAGCCAGTGGAGGAAAGGAGAGCCTTGGAGATATAGGAACTGGGCTGGAATTTTGCATCTTTCCTGTGTGTCTGGCTGTGTGACCTTGGGTCAGTGCCTTTCCTTCTCTGGGCAATCATCTCCTCACGAGTAGGACTAGGTGAGCCCTGGGCTCTTTGCTAGCCCAGATCAGAGCATGATGACCATTTCATCTCAGTGACTGGCTGTGGCCCAAACCCTCACTTGGGGGGTGGGGTGGGGAGGGCAGGAGAAACACCCAGGCGCTTCCAAGGCTGCAGGGTTAGGGGCTAGGTAAATAGCTGTTCTCAGGTTGTTGGGGCACAGACACACTCCAAATCCCAGGGCTGGGAGGCAGCCACCCCAACGTTGTAGGAGAGGGATGTGGAGGAGACACAGAACCAGCCAGGCCTGGGCTGGTTCAGGCCTTCCTGGGAGGTCCTGCAGGACTCCCTCTGGGCTTCTTGTGGCAGGAGGGGGTAAAAGGTGGCCAGGGAAAGGCCCTGGCCCCTTGGGAGGTGTTATCCCCCCCTCTCTTGGATCAATTCACTTCAGTGAATAATTATCTAGGGCCTGTGGTCCACACAAGATGAAAAACCAGCTCAGCTTCTGGCTTTAAATTGTGTGTGTGTGTGTGTGTGTGTGTGTGTGTGTGTGTGTGTGTGTGTGTAGTCACCACATGGACGCCGAATGCTCACTGCAGAGAGTGATGGGCACAAGAAGGGGGATTGTTTTGTCTTTGCATTAGTACCCCCTAGCAGGGGGCCTTGTAAACAGTAGGTACTTAATACATGCTTTGAGTATTGGCTGGGAATGGAGATCAGAGGGTATTTGAGGAAGGAGAAATCTGGGCTGACTTCCCAGAGGAGACAACTAAACGGAGTCTTGAAGGATTGGGAGGCTTTTGCCAGGCAGGGATGAGGAGGAAGGTATTCCTCCTGGCCTGGGCCCAGATTTCAGAGGCTAGACTTGTACTGTCCAGCCACAGAACCCAGAGAGCCCCTGGGCACTGAATGATGGGGGCAGGGCCAAGAGACCATGTGGAGAGAGGGGACTCCACAGACCAGAGTCAGGGCTGAGCTGATTCTGGGGTCCTGGGGGTGGGGCAAGGTTTAGGCCAAGGAGACAGCGGGCAGGCTGGGGCAATGGGAAGAATCCTGGGCTGAGAAGGAGCCCAGCGTTGCAATACTCGGTGGTCAGACTTACTGTGATTCTGTGGGGCTGGGCATCTCTCCCAGGCTGCCTGGCTTCACTGACTTTGGGCCAAGGCAGGGCGCTGATACGCCTTCATGTCCCTGAGACCCCCCCCCAGCCCTCTGTCACTCCCGGGTGCCCCAACTGTGCCTTGGGCGGGGGAAGGAGGAGACGAGGGGCTGCCTGGGAGAGCTGGGGGAGAAGTCTGGCCCTGGGCAGGGCCCACTTACTGTAAGCCTGGGCCACGGGCAGAGCCGCCCTGCCCTGGCTGCCAGAGAGCCACCCAGGATCAGAAATGGGTGGCAGATATTTTAATAGCTGCTTTTCTCCCAGGAAGACGCCCACACCCCTCACAGACAACTGCTGCTCCAGGTCCTGAGAGCAATTAGCTGGAGCCATCTACATGTCTGCAGGTTCCCAGGGCTGTGTCTCTGGGAACCCATGGGCTGATTCTCTCTGAAGGAAAATGGCGGTGGGCCAGCATGGGGCCGACCAAGAGTCCTCCCCACCCGCTTTTCTGAGGTGCCCACCTTGGACAAGGGACCCTCCCTCTCTCCCCCTTGATGCCCCTGAGAGCCCACAGCCCAATTCCAGTCTATGACTCAGGCTCCTGGCTCTCTGCTCACCTGACTCCTTCCCACCTCCACACCATGGTTCAGCCGCTCTTCCCCCAGCCTACTCATCCTTCAATTCTTTGAGGCCTGACTGGAGTCTCACCTCCAACTCGAAGCCTCCTCTGCCCCGCCCCACCCCACCCACACTCATCTTCCCATGGCAGGACATCCCTCCTCTGGCCTCTTGGCTCATTCCAGCCCTGGGGGAATAAGCTCTCCCTGCCTCCTGGGGGTAAGCCGTGTTTTCTCAGTGACTGAGCTCCCCAGAGGCTGATGGGGCCGTCTGCTCTTTTCCCATTCCCACTGGAGTGGCTGAGCACAGAGCTAGGCACACAGGGCAAAGAGGAGGCACTCAGAGGCACCATCTGCAGATGGGGCAGAGGGCTGACCCACAGCTTCCAGCTGCTGCCCTGGCCCACCTCAGCTGCCACATTGGGTTGCCCTTGGCCTATCTCCCACACCCAGGGTTTTAGCAAGCTCAAGAAGTCAAGGGATAGCGGGAAGGAACCTTGGTGACCACCTCAATTTTGAGATAAGGATGCTGAGGCTCTGAGAGGGAAGGGACAAGCCCAAAGCCTCGTAGCTGGCAAGCAGAGAGGCTGGCCTTAGATCCAGAGCCACTTCCAGGGTTCAGTCCTCTTAACAATCTGCTCAACCCCAGCGCAGGGAGGAGCCTACCTGGATTCAGTCCTTCTCCCCTCAGGCGAGGGATGGAGGCAGCAGGAGCCTTTGCACACAGGAAGCTGGTTTCTGGCTATTCACAAAGAGCCTTTGAACCATAGCCTGGCTCTCTGCCAGCTCTGTTGGTGTCTCTCCGCTGCGCCATCCTCCCCCTCCATCCCACCCCTCTGTCCCAGAACCATTTCCTGGGAGCTGGACGCTAGGGAGTCTAGCAGGGATCTTGGCTTTCCAGGTGGCCTGGAATTCTGGAGAGGTTAGGAGGAGCACAGATGCCTCTTTGTTGGGCCTGGATGCACCAGGAAGTGAGAACCTTCAGACCCACCTACCCACCCACCCACGCCCAGCCCTAAGACTTCCTGAGCCTTTCCCCATCTGTCCAGGCTCCCTTGGTCTTCAGGGCCCTTCTCAGTCATGGCCATTGCCCCAGGGCCTGGCAAGCCTTTGCCTAGATCATGGGCTGCTTGGACAGGTGCTCAATGCCACCACCTGAGCACCTACTATGTGCACAGTGATCGTAGATGGCAAGAGACATGAAGTGTGAAAGATTCCAGAGTCCTGAATCCCTGAGTTAGACAGGCCTACAGAGACCTCTCTGGTCTGCCCTGCACTGAATGGCAATCCCTAACAAGCAGGGACCCAGTCTTCAGGGCTCCCTGAGACCTCCTAAATAAACGTCACAACTCAGAACCATCTTGCCCTATGTCATATCACTCACCTCTGTGGGCCAGTCAAACTGAACAGCTGCCCACCTCCGGGTCTTTGCTCAGGCTGTGCCCAACACCAGGAACACCCTTCCTTACCCTCTTTGCCTATTGAACTCCCACTAATCCTTTAATATCCAGTTTAAATGCCACCTTCTCTGGAAAAACTTGTGGGGAATGACCTTTTCCCAGGCCCTCACACAGTTCGGTACTGGCCCTTCTCTGATGCATGGATCATTCTGTGTTTTGCACAAAGTACCCCAAGTTTGTGCCTTACTCTCTCATTAAGGCTAAGAACTCCCTAGGTCATAGATGGGATGCGTCTGATCTCAGCTCTGCATCAGCCTCACTGGCCAGAATAGATCTATGCACACAGTAGGTGCTTAATTAATGCTTGTTGACCAAATGGGTGGCTGAAGATGGTGAAAGTCGGAAACAGACAGACCCTGAGCAAGGCTGGGCCTTGGCCTCTCCTCGGGCTGCCCCTCCTAGAGAAGTGAAAATTCCAGGATTCTCCACAGCTAGGCAGGAAAGAGGGGAGGATGATTGGGATGGGGTGGAGTGGAGCCTCCCCTGCCAAGCTGCCTCTCGAGAAGGGCTCCAGGCAGGGCTAACAGCTTTTGTCCCATTTGTCAGAAGGGCAAGCTGAGACAGAGAGGCCTGTGTAGTGGCTCCAACCACTGAGCAACCTTGCCTCTCAGGGGATGGGGACTGTTCTTCCCCCTCCTTTCTACCACTCTGGTCCCAGCCCTCACCATCCATTGGCCAGGCCTAGACTATTACAATAGCTGCCAAATTATTCTGTCTGACTTTAGTACCAGATTGATTATCAGTTTGACTCCACTTCTCATCCAGCCCCTGGATGCAGCATTCAAAGCTCCTCCTCCAGCTGGCCCACCACCCACCTTATTTCCTCTCTATATGCCCGTTAGGATGCTCCCCTCCCTGAGGCTGCCTGGCTGGCAGGAGAGAACTGATATCTCTTCTTATCAATTGAGTCTCTATCAGCCCAGCCTCGCCTCATCTTTGTACACTGGGATGTTTATCTGGGCGGGGGTGGTGGATGGTGGGAAAGGGGGTTTGGGGAGAATGTAGGGCACCAGACAAACTAGGCTCTGCCATGGGGCGGCCCTGGGAGCCTGCAGGGTTATGCCAGCCTCTCCCACACACCCACGGGGCCCTTGCCCTGTGCTGGGAACTGGGACCATGCCTCTGGGGGCCACCGACCTGCTGCCTCTTACCTGTGTCTGAGGGGGGCACTGACTTGGTCAGCATACTGTCTGTGATGACGTTCATGATGCAGAGGCTGAACACAAGGCCGGGGACAATGAGGCAGAAGTGGAAGACATTGGTCATTAGGGCCTGAAGGATGGAAGAACCTGTCAGAGACCAGCAGGACGCTCCCAGGTCTGGTGAGGGGCTCCTCAGGTTAGAGTTCCCTGTCTCACCCCCAAACCTAGTCTGTAGTGGCGAGAGCTATGTGTTAGTATGTATGCATGAACATGCATGTGTGAGAGAGGGTGTAACAGTGTGAGTGTATATGAGTATGTGTGTGTGAGAGAGTGTGTGTAATAGTATATGAGTGTATGCATAAACGTGTGTGAGAGAATGTGAGTGTATGTATGTGTGAGTATGTATGAATATGTGTATGATAGAGCATGTGTGCAACAGTGTGAGTGTGTATGAGGGTGTGTGTATGAGAGAATAAGTATTTAACACTATATATGAGTATGTGTGAATGAGAGAGAGAATTAGTGTGTGTGTAGCAGTACGTGTGAATGTGTATGACAATGCGTATATGAGAGAGTGAGTGGGAGTGTGTATGAGTATGTGCAAGTATATGTGTGGAGTATATGTCTGAGTGGACTCAGTGAGGGATGCTTACCAGGGAGGCTGGAAGAATTGACCAGCTGACCTGGCTAAGGGACTGGGTCTATTTGGGGCTGGGCTGCGGGGGGAAGGCAGATGCTCTGTAGGTCCCCCAGGAAGGCTGATGGAGACATAGGCTGAGGTGAGGAGGCTAGTATGGAGAGGGGGATGGGCAGTCATCAGAAACCCACTTCCTCCCTTTCCCTGGCAGCCTGGTCTGGCTGGAACAGTCTGGAATTCTGCATCCAACCAGCTCTGAGAATATCTGAATCCCTCCTAGATTTCACTGCATCTTGGCTGTCACAGCCTTCACCGCCTCTAGGCGGGGAGAAAGAGGAAGACACTGCGGAGACCCAGCCTGGCCGGGCCCATGGGTGACCGTTCCCACCCTGTGGTCACTGCCGGGGCCACCGGCTCTGTGTCCCCAGGGGAGCCCCAGGCCCTGGTTCTGGCCTCTCGTCAGATCAAACGGGATCCTTCACACCAACTGGGCGGAAGCCATTGCTGGGAGTGAGCCCTGCATCATTCCTCTTGAAGGCCACAATGAGTAAGACATGAACTCCCTGATGTGGTCTCCTTTTCCTGGCCTTGGCAGCAACCAAAGGAGGGAGCAGCGCTGTGGGTGGGCAGGGAAGACTGACCTTAAGCCCCAGCTCTGCTGCTGATTTTCTGTGTGTCCCTCCCATCTATAAACTGAGGGCTTCGATTGGATAATCTCCAGGCTGCCTTTCAGGGCTGACATCTGTGTCCTGAGCCAAAGCTGGATGTCAGCTCTGACGTTAAGTAGATGTGGATCCCCAGGCCAGTCCCTTCAGCCTTCCTGGGTCTCCTCCATTTCTGCCTCTGTCTAGAGAGGGAGGGGCCTGGACTAGGCGTTTGTTGGGTCCAGCTCTGAATCCTAGAAGGCTACAGGGCTCTGAGTGCTGCATGTTCTCATAAATGCAGATTTATGCGTTTATGACTAGTGAGAGGATGCTGAATGAATGAACGAGGAAACAAGGCAATAAGTGAGTGAGTAAGTGAATGAGGATGTGAATGAATGAACAAGCACATGGCTGAGTAGCTGAGGGAGGGAATGGTTGAGTGATGAGTGAGGAGCACAGGGTAAGGATGAGTGCACAGGAGGAGGGAGGAAGCCGCTGAATGACCAAGTCTCACCATAGCCAGGCCCATGGAACTGAAGACAAAGATGCCAGCCTGGAGCAAGGTGCCCTCGGAGTACCACTTGGTCAGCTGCCCAATGACCAGGCCTTGGACCACCTAAGGAAAGTAGATTTGGATCAGTCCTGGACAGGAGGGTCTTTCAGTCAGCTGAATACCATGAGCTAGGCATCTACTGAGATGCCAGGCATGCTCCCAGGGCATGTGAGGCCTCTCCTGGGCACAAAGGGCCCCAGGCTTCAGGGCCTGCCTCCCTGGCTCAGTGACCATGTGAGAAAGGCCCTCAAGGTTTGCAGGTTCAGGAGCCCACATGGGCTCAGGTAGACGGTTTTCTTGCAAGGTCTTGTCTCTTTTCAAGCTGCCTGCCTGCCTGGAGGTTCACTCCAGGCTGGGATTCTAGAAGGGGAGACTGAGGAAAGGATTTCAAGGTCACTGGTCTTGGCATCAGGGAACCTCATCTGCCTAGAGCTGTGGAGGGCCCTTTCCACCAAAGCACTAGGTTTCCCAGCTCTTCCCCACGGAGAATGAATGTCTTTCTGGGCAGAAATCGGAAGGAGGCAGGGCCATGTGAAAGCAGGCAGTCATTAATGAGAAGAGCCAGCATTTCCATCCTAGATGAAGGTCTGCAAAGTGTCACCTCCTTTGGTTCTGACAAGAATCCTGTAAGGCAGATGCTCTATTGTCTTCATTTTACAGATGAGGGACCTGGGGCACAAGATGGTTAAGTGACTTGCCTAGAGTCACCTAGCTGGTCAGGGTCTGAGGCAGGATTTGAGGCAGCAGCCACCCTGTGTCATTTGGCCACCCTCTTCCACCTTGAAGAGGATGCAGCCAGATGGAGACAGACTGGGTTAGTGGAGACAGTGCTGGACCTGTAGTCAAGAAGACCTGCCTGCCTCCTACACTTGCCAACTGTGTAACCAGGCATGTCACAACCTCGGTCTTGGTTCTTAGCCCCTCCCAGGGCTGCCTCAAGGACCACATCAGAGACAAACCAAAGTACTGGATTTAAAATGCCCCATAAAAAGACTTCCATGAACTGACGCAAAGCGAAATGAGCAGAACCAGAAGAACACTGTACACAGTAACAGCAACATTGTAACAATGACCAATGTGAATGACTCAGCTCTTCTCAGTGATACAATGATGCAAGGCAATTCCAAAGGACTCATGACATAAAGTGCTGTCCACCTCTGGAGAAAGAACTATGGAGTCTGAGTGCAGGTTGAAGCAGACTTTTTTTTACACTTTCTTTTTCTTGGGTTGGGGTTTTTTTTCAGCCTGTGTTTTCTTTCACAAAATGACTAATGTGGAAATATTTTTTTCATGACTGCACATATATAATCTTAATCAAATTGCTTGCCTTTTCATCGAGGGAGATGGGAGGAGGGGAGGAAGAGAATTTGGAACTCAAAATTTTAAAAAACAAACTGTAAAAATGGTTTTAACATGTAATTGAAAAAATATTTGAAAAGAAATAAAAAATAAAATGTTCCATACAATTTAGTTACTATTATAAATGGATGAGAACTCAAGTGGTTACCTCCTTGTTCACACTAAGATGTTAAGGACTGATAGCTTAAGATTTGACTTCTGTCAGAGGTATGTCCATTTTCAAAGAGGAGCCAGGATCCAGCAGCCAGCAATAAGTTAACTCCCTGGAAATGACCAGTGGCATTTCAGGTGACCAGGAGGAGCAGGGAAGACATCACTAGCTAAGACACATCTGGACTTTCCCCAAAGGAGGGACATGGCAGCTTTTGCTCTCCTGGCTGGGAATGGAGAGACCTGGAAAGGCATCCCCTGGCTGAGAGATGGTGACTCAGCAGCTTCTGCCATAAAATCAGGGCTGGGGCCCATCAGGCCAGGGAGGGACTGGACTTTCATGTGTGTTGCAAAGTCTGAATTCAAGTGCGAGTTCTCTTTTTCTCTGCTCCTAGTGGGGTAACGGTTTCAAATCTGTCTTGGCCTGAGCAGATCCCACCCCTGGGACTCATCCACCTGCAGACAAGGAAGCTTCCAGTGCTATTCCACTTCACCTTTCCCTGAACTGACTAAAGCCTGGTTTTGGATCTGGGGCCTGTCGCTCAATCATCCTATGACCCTGGCCCCATTGCTTTCTGTTGGATGTCCCAGATGTACAATGAGATCTTGCCCAGCTCTGCCCCTCTGCTTCTGTGGGTTTTTGCCCTCTCTTAAGCCCAGGGAAGGCCACCCAGGCCCATGCTAAGGCACCTATGTTCCCCATTCCCTGGTGGGGCCTGAAGGCAACTTCAACTGCAGACCCCAAAGGATTCATAAAATAATGATAAACCTCTGGACGTATGGTTCTGGCCTGACTATGACCTTGGCCAAGTCTCTTCCTTCCTCTAGGGCCTTAATGTCCTCCTCTATAAAATGAGAAATTTAGAAGCGAAGTTTGGTAAAGAAAGCACTTGACCTTGAGGATGAGACCTGAGTTTGAGCCTGAGTTCTGCTGCTACCTCTTCATGACTATGACTGACTATGGCCAAGTATCTGGGCATCTCCAGGCCTCAGTTTCCTCCTCTCTAGGATGGGGATAAGGTGACTTTACAAGGTCTTTCTTTTGGGGTCATGAGGAAAATACTCTGTAAACCCTTGCAATTTGCTATGTAAATATTTTTCTGGATCCTTACCCAGGGAATGTTCTCTAACTGTAGGTATCCCTCAGGGTGGTGCCCTTTGCTCTTCTCCCTCTACACTACCTCACTAGGCGATTTTATCAGCTCCCATAGATTTAATTACCATCTATCTCTATGCTGATGTTTCTCAAATCTACCTTTCCTGTCCCAAACTCTCTGCTGACCTCCAGTCTCAGATCTCCAAATGCCTTTCTCAAACTAAATGTCCAGTAGACATCTTAAACTCAACATGTATAAAATGGAACTCAAATCCTTCGCCCTAACCCCCCCTTTTCAGTCTGTTTCCAAGGCCTGTCAATTTCACCTCTGCTGCATCTCTGGTTGATTTCACTTCTGTTGCATCCCTGGTCATTTTCACCTCTGCAGCATCTCTGGTTGTTTCACTTTTATGGTGTCTCTGGTTGATTTCACTTCCATTGCATCCCTGGTTGGTTTCATCTCTGCAGCATCTCTGGTCCTTTTCATCTCTGTACTACCTCTCCAATACTCCCCTTCTCTCCTCTGACACTGCTCCTACCCTATATACAGAACGTCATCACCTCCCTCTGCCTGCCCCAAGTCTCTCCTTACTCTAGTCCATCCTCCACTCAGCCACCAAAGTGATTGTCCTCAAAGGGCAGATCTGACCAGGTCATTCTCCCACTCAAGAGCTCTCTCTTTTGCTTCTAGGATAAAATATCAGCTCCTCTGCTTGGCATATAAAGTTCAGGACGTCTGATTCCCACTTCCTTTTTGAGAATCATTACTCGGTTTCGCTTGCTCTGTTTCCAGATAAACTTGCTTCTCACATTACAGGAGACATCTCCTGTCTCTGTACCTTTGCATAGGCTGTTCCCCTGGCATGGAATGCCCTTACTCCTCACCTCGGCCTCTGAGAATCCTTAGCTTCCTTTGAGGCTCAGCTCAGTTGCTAACTGCTCCAGCCTACCCCTACGTCCAAGCTTTTCCAGATCTTTCTGGGTGTTATTGCTCCCACTGTCCTAAAATATCCTTATGTTTGCTCACAAAATGTTGGAAGGGCCCTGAGAGGCATTTTGTGTTTGTGTTCAGGACATCTAGCATACAGTAGGTACCTAATAAATGAATGGATTAGGCTGGGGCCTGGATCTCAGGGGAAGGCCTTGAGGGACTGGAGAGTGGCAAAGCTGCTTGGCTTTGGAAAACAGGGTTGGCCTTGTTTTCCAGGTCAGAACTGCTTCCTCCCGAGGGGCTCAGGTTTCCATCTGTAGGCACTGGCTCCAGCTTGGATGTCACCTGAGTTAAGGGAGTTAAGCCTGGCTAAATGCAGACCCAGACCCAGTGGCAGCAGAAGCACAGGGAAAGGAAGGAGATTCTTTGTACGAGGGACACAGGGACAATACCCTGACAATCTACACAGGCCACAGTGACACAGAGAAGCTGGCAAACTCTCTGAGATGCCAGTTCAGTGTCTATGGTCATCACCTCACCTGGACTATCAAAGCAGCCTCCTTACTGGCTTCCCTTCTCCACTCTGTCCTCCACACTACTGCAATACTGGTCTTCCTAAAGCACAGACCTGACCATGGCACTCCCTGGCTCAAGAGTTCTAGGGGCTGGCTCCCTATTGTCTCTGGGATCCAATACAAGCTTGCTTCTTCCTGGGATCTTTAAGGCTGTTCTGCCTGATCTGGAACTCGCCACCCGAGCCAAAGTCCTCTGGTGCCTGTCTTGTGTCTGGAAGACCCTCTCTCGACTTCCTATTAAGAGAGATGTAGCCAGCCTCTTGGGCAGGGCCTGGGACTCATTCCTCTCTGCACGCTCTATAGAGGTGTCCCGTGTCCTGAGCATCGCTCTTAGGAAGATGCCTCCATTTCTTCCTTCTCTCCTGTCAAGAGGCTTAAAGAAAAGCCCTCTCAAATGAACTTTTTGTGGCTTCAGATCCTGCAGAAACATTCATTCTAAACAGGAAACCTTTGCTCAGTGAGTAGTGGACACATGGAAGCCTCCAGGGTGGTAGGTGGGCCTCCTGTGGGGGATTCATAGATGGAAAGGGACGAGAGTGCTTTTGGCTTGAGGAGGTGACACCTGCACCTGCAGAGGGCCTGTCTATGTGAAGGAGATCCCAGAGCCATCAGAGGCCTGGAAGGCATTCAGAGGAGTCTTGCCATCCTTGGGGGGCTTTCCCTCGTGAACCTCTGAGGAACATCTCTTGTTCCCTTGAATCATGCCACCGTGGTGCAGCTGGGAGAGGCTGGCATTCTAAGATTCTAGGCGCTTGACCCAAGTCAGACAATTGCTTCACTGTTAGACACACCTGGGCATTCTTCCTGTCTGTCCACTCAGCACCTGAAGCCTTCTCCCCTGTCTGTTCTCTTAATTCTGAGTCCCCTCTAAGGCCAAGCTCAAATTGTTCCCATCCCCTCTCCCAATAGGTCACCCCACCACCTCCCAGCAGTCACTTTTCTTTTCTCTGGGGCCTGTCTTTGGCCACATTCCCAGGGCACTTGGTCTCCATTGTCTGCTACGGGCACTTGCTAAATCCCTTTCATTCAACACAACACCCAAAAATTATCAAGTGCTTTGTAGGGCCAGGCCTTGTGTTTGGGGGCCAACCCTGCTCCCTGGCAGCCCACAGCCTCCCAAAACTCTGAGCTGGGAGGAGCTGAGGAGCCTCTAGTTTCCCCCCCCAACCCCGTAGCCCTCCTGGGAAGGGCAACTCACCCCTCCTATGGGCAGGATCTTCCACACTGGGACAGCTGTCATTGTCAGGAGCCATTGCCTTATATCAAATCTTAATCCCTCTCTCTGAATCTGCCCCCAGGGCTCCCAGCTCTGCCTTCTGGGGCCAAGCAAGATGAAAGGCCAGTCCTTTCCAGACAGGTCAGCCATCCTGATACTTGATCAAGTTCCCCAGTCTTCTTTTCTCTAGGCAAACAAGCTTAGCCCCTCCTGCTTTTCTATAGATTCTTACCAGTTCATTAATATCTTCCCTTATCTGTGGAGCCCCAAAATGAACACAGAGACCCGAGTTCAAATCCATCCTCAGAAACTTACTAGTTGTGTGAGCCTTGGCAGCCACTTCACCTTTGTGTGCCTCAGTTTCCTTAATTGTAGAATGAGGATGATAATGGCACCTACAGCTCAGAGTTGATGAGAGGACCAGATGAAATCATATTTGTAAAGCTCCTAGCATGGTGTAGGAGGCACATAGTTGGTGCTTAATAAATGCTTATTCCCTTCCTTCCTTTTATGTGCCTTGTCTACTCTATCTTCTACTTAGTCATTGATTCTTTACACCCAGGTATCATACTTTACATTTGTCCCCATTGAATTACATCTCTTTAGCTACAGTCCAATATTCTGATCTGTGGAGATTTGCTGAGGGCAGAAGGACAAGACCACAGAGACTTCTGACATGAGGGAACACAGAGGAGGATCAGCACAAGGGGCTGGGAGGGGGCACCTCGGAAAAGGCACCTTGTAGGCCTGACCCCCCTAGACTGGGTGGTCCTTGAGGGCAGGAGGATCAATAGAAGAAACGGCATTTTGAGCTGGGAGTGAGAAGACTTGGGAACATACCAAGGCTGTCCTGCCATATCCAAAGAGACCATTACCTGGAAGAGGGATTAGCCTTGTTCTATGCCCTTGGCTGCAGAAGGCAGAGCCAGTAGCCAGGGTGATGGGGAGAGGGGTTCTAAAGATGAAGATTTATGCTTGATGCAAGAAAAAAAGCTTCCCAACAATGGACCAAAGGACCTGCCTGAGAGATGGCCCAGGAGTGGGGAGGTATGCAGCCAGATGGTTACTTGCTTGAATTGGTGGGTAGGGATTTCCTGCTTAGGTCTGGGTTCGACCAGGTGGTTTCTGATGCCTCTTCCAGACTGTAGGGACCTTGGCTTACTGTGAGGGCTCATGTTAGGTGTAAAGGGGCTTGCCCAAAGTCACACATAGAGCCAAGCTGAGAAGCCAGGTGTCTTGGCTTCTGGGGTGGTATCCTTTCCATCACCCAGCTCTTACTGTATGCACTTTGGAAGTCATAGAACCTCGGTAACTGCAGGGTGTCAGACCTAAGATAGCTACTACAGAAGACATTTACATAGTATTCAGTGACTTGACACGTGTTTTACATTCATTTTCTCATCTGAGCCTCGTAACTGCCCTGGGAGGGAGGTGCTATAATTTTCCCCATTTTACAGATGAAGAAACTGAGCCAGAGAATGGTTAAGTTACTCAGCCCAGGTTTCCTTGTTAGTGAGTGCCTGTGGCTGGATTCAAACTCGGATTCTTCCTGATTCCATATCAAGCACTCAGTCCACGAGGCCAGGTAGATTTTCCACTGGAATTGGAAAGGACTGTCAAGGGTCATCTAGTCAGATCCACCAGCCACTGCCCTCTCTCTTTAGGGTCTTGAATCTCTCCACCTCTCTTGGCTCTGCCTGTGACTAGGGTCCAATTTCTCTAGCCCCATCTGAAGAACTCTCCCTTGAACCTGCTGTCTCTTAGAGCTAGCTATGAACCTGTCTCTCTAGAACACTTGGAAGAAGAAAGAAATGAGAGCAAAGCTTGGGAAAGAGACCAGAGGCCTACACAGAAGCATGACACAGTCATAAGGTCGATGATCAGGCATCTGCTGGAGCTTTCTCTTGGCAAAAAGGTGGAGCTGGTTTCTGGGGTGAAAATGATGGAGACAGGAAGTTAGTGACTACTTCCTCTGGGCATTCGTGAGAGAGTTGGAAAGGAGAAGGGGCAGAGTCTGACACGGATCCTGAACTCTGGGGCAGTGGATTTCAAAGGTTTTCAAGTCAAAGTAAATGGGACCCCCTTGGATTAAGATGGAAAATCCAAAAGGAATAGGAGATCCCCCTATGCTCTCAAGACAGAAACTCTAAAGGTTCAAAGAAAAATTCCCCAGAGTGGGAAAAAGGAGAAGGTGTTTAAAGAGACCCATGTGGATGAACAGGGAGCTCAGCAACCAGCCCACTGAGATCTTAAAAAGGCACTTCTGGAATAGAGGAACAAAGGCAGATGAGAGTCTGAATACAGCAGCATAGCATGGGCCTATAAAGAGAAGGCCACCATCGGGACCAGGAGATCCAAGAAGGGATAGGACTGATACTCAGTGACAGCTGAGTTGCCCAGGTCTTACTCTCCTGTTTCCTCGGCCAGGGACGATGGACTTTGGGCAGAACAAAAATGGCTGGGAGGGAGCTGACAGCAAAGAGAGGAGAGAATAAGAGCCAGCTGTGCCGGGGGAGCCGATCCCTTGGCCGAGGTGCTGAAAGGAGTGGCCGAGGTGATTGCCATGGGCTGGCAGGGATAGGTGCCACAGGACTGAAGACGGGCCACCCAGCCTGCCCGATTCCCCCAGAACTCTCATTGATATCTCATCAGATCCGTGGGCACACCTTCATTTACAATCTGTGGCATAAGGTGGGTGAGGATATTGGGGCAGGTGCTTGAGCTGTGTTTCTGTCTTTGACTTCCTTGGGGCCATGTGCCAGAGGGCACTGACAGTCTGATCGTTCACATTGTCGGGATATTTTTCTCAATGTTAATCCTGAACGGGCCTCCTTGCGGCTCCCATTCATCGTCTATGGATCTGCCCTCTGGGGCCAAGGAGAATAAGGCTGATCTGTCAGCACAGGACTGGCCTTCACACGTGCTCATGTCCCCCCCATCTTTATCCCTGACGAACACCCAGTTCCTTCAGCCTGCTCGACCTCAGCCCTTCACCCTCATGGACTCCTTTCTCTGAAAAGATGCCAGATGATCACTGTTCTTTCTGACACTTGGCTGCTGAAGCACACGCACACTCAATACTCTCCCCTACCAGGGAGGCCACAGTTCTTGTGGCATGCGGCCCCTTCTTTCACGAGTCCTTGTTCCACACTCGGATTCAGCCAAATAGGCATGAGCTACTGCCTCCCCCCAACTCAGCCGGCCTTCTCTGCTCCTTTACTCCCATTGTGCCCTCTGCGTGGAATACCAATAACGAATGATGATAGGCATTGTAATAGCTAGCATCTGAGGTTTGCAAATCGCTTTGAATCAATCTGTCATCCATCTTTAATTGCCTCTCTACCTCTGTCTGTCTAGTTATTAGTCCTCACCTATGGATGTAGATAGCGATCCCTATCTAGCCTCATCTATATGTGGGTGTGTGTATCTATGGTGTATGTATGTATGTATGTGTATCTATGTGAACGTATCTATGTGTGTATGTATCTACATGTGAATGTTTCTATGTGTAAGTATGTATCTATGTGTATGCATGTATCAATGTGTGTATGCATCTGTGTGTGCATGTATCTATGTATGTATCTGTGTGTCAATGTATTATGTACCTATGCGTGTATGTATCTGTTTGTATGTACTTATGTATCAATGTATGTATCTATGTATTGACGTGTGTATTTATGACCTTGCCCAAGGTCACACAGCCAACAGCCCAGGGCCTGAGGCAGGCTTTGAAGGCAGGTCTTCCTGACGCCCAGCCCGGGGCAGCACTGGGCTGCCTTGTGAAGCCCCAAGTCTCTCTTCAGAGACCCTGCCTCCTTAGGAAATCTGCCTTTGGTTCCTCAGTCCCAGTGGGTTCTCCCTTCTTCAGGTTTCTGGGAGTTCTTTTGGGGCCTTTCCCCTCACACCGCATCTGCCTCGATGTCTCTGTCTAGGTGTTGTCTCAGCTTGTCCTTGGGGAGCTTCCTCAGTGCCGGGTCCAGGGCTTTGACCTTGGCTCGTGCTCAGTAAGTGTCTGATGAACTGGATGCCGAGTCTTCTGCCCGACCCAGGAATTCCTCTGACAGACGTGCTAGGGCACAGGATTGGGTGTGGGTGGCATGGTCTTGGAGTCGGGACAAGTTTGTCACTGGCTGTCTGGAGTGTTTCTTTGGTTCTATTTTCTCAAAATGATGTTTCAGCTGGCCTGGGTCCCACTACAGGCATGTGCAGAGCTGGGGTCCTGTGGTTTGGCTGGGATGTACAGCTCAGACTTCCCACAAGTCTAGACATCCATTTCTGCCTCCCTCTGTCCCCAGGCACCTCCCTCAGCCCATTGGCCCAGGAAGTGACCAGTGCTTGGTGGTGGGAGGCCATCCCCACAGTCTCGGCCTCAGGCCCTTTGGCCAGACTGAACCAGAGATGCTACATCATGGTGGAGATGCAAGGGGTTACCCATGGGGCTGTGTGGGACGAGAGTCCCACACTTGGAGTCAGAGTACCCTTGTGAGCTTGCCATGTCCTTCCCTGCTCTCTGGGCCTCAATTCCCTTCTCTGTCAAGTGAAGGTTGGATCTAATAACCTCTAAGCTTTCTCCCAAATTTGGACTCCTCTGCTTTCCCAGACTGCCTGGAGCTCTAGGGTCAAGTGGGGAGCCAGGGATTCTGACCCAAATCTCCCTGTAGGGAGATGATCCTAGGAAAGGGCCCAGAGAGATCATCTCCCTATGGGGAGATTTGGGTCAGAATGAGCCCAGAGAGATGTCTGGCAAAGTGGCCACTGACGTGCCCACCTCTGACACCGTGCATCAGCCTCTTGGCTGGGCAGCTTGAGAGAAGGCCTGAGACTCCCACACAGAGAGACGTCATCCAGCCTCTGACCTTCAGGGACAGGGAGCTCACTGCCTCTCCTGAGAAGGAGGCAGTCTACTTCTGGCCAGCTTTGGGGACCGCGTGAAGAGGCCCAGGCCCTCTCTCTCCCCCAGCCTTGAGTGTGGCTGTTTGTTAAGGATCAGTCTTCTCAATAAAAGCTTATCGAGTGTAAATAGTGGCTGGGTGTTGTAGGGAAGGCAGGACCACCCGGCTCCTGCTTCAGTGGGCAAACAAGCCTGGCTTCTTCAATGGAGACATCTGTGTGTGCTGAGCATCGCACCCCTCCCCCACCGCCCCAATGGAAGGTGCTCTCTGCTCCAGAGCAGCTGCCCGGCCAGCCATTTTCCGACAGCATTTGGTGTGGGCTGGGCTTCCGGCTGCCTTTGGTCTCTGTAGGAATGAATGGGTGGCTGCCAGGCATGCCAGGGCCCGTGGGGAGCTCCCTCGCTGGGATTCAGGGGGTGGGAGTATGGTCGGAGGGGTCAGAGCTCTGGTTCCATTCAGAATGGGGCCATCTTCAATGCTTCCTGCACACCAGCCCACCCAGGCTGGAACAGGGCAGTGCTGTGGTCAAGAGAGCTGGTGTGAAGACCCTTTCTACTCTGTAAAATGGAGATTAGCCCCTCCCTGGCTGGGCTGGGGGCAGTGATGATAATGTGGGTAGGGGATTCTGTTCTGCCCTCACAACATTCCCAATGTGGAGCCTGCTTGAAGACCTCCAGTGACAGGAGGCTCAGCATCTTCCATGTGAAGCCCTGTCCTAGGGGGTGTCCTGAGAGCCACAACCAGGGTGGCAAGTCCGCTGTCAGAGATTGGAAGGAGTGTCTGCAGGGCAGAGGGCTGCTTTGGGACTCAGAGGCCCTGGGTTCTACTCCTGCTGAAACCAGGCATCATTTAGGTCCACTGGGTCTCAATCTTCTCATCTGTACATTTTTATCAGAGAAGGATGGGGGCACAAGAGGGCCTCTCAGATCCATTTCAGCTCAAAATTATAGTCCGGCATTCCCGCTGTTAGATGGCAGCATCCAGGACCATGGCTTGGGCTGCCACTGGAGGCTAGATTTGGGCTGGGGCGCCGGCCTCTAGGACCTTGGCCTCAGTAGGCCTGGGCTCAGGTGCCTACGTGGGCCACAGGAGGACAGAGGCCAAGTTCACTGAGTGGGTATCAAGGACTTGGCTGCAGGCATCAGGAACTAGCCTTGCCATCCTTCCTGGTTATCAACGCCAAGTCTCTCAGATGTAGGTGTTTGCACTGCCTGACAGTCTGGCTCCTTAGGGACCCCCCTCCTGAAGGTCTCCCTCCCCCAGCCCCTAGTGCTGGAGGGTCTCCCCGCCATCCCAAACCTGAGGGGGTAGAAAGGGCTGGTGGGTGGAGAAGAGCTCCAACAGCTAGTGATGGCTTAGCCACATTTTGTCTTAAAGTCGCTCCCACATACCGGCCATGTGTGGATCCTTGACAGGAAGGCCCCAGATGAACACTGATTTGGGTGTGCCCAGCCTGGCTTCTTCTGCTCCCGAAGGCCCAGTGTGCTCTTAGTGAGGAGCGCACCAGACCTGGCTGCCCACCTCTTCTGACCACCAGGAGGGCTCGGCCTCCCACCCACCATCACTTGTTGTGTGCCTTTCGGCAAAAAACTTACCCTCTCTGATCCCTAGCTCCCCCAGCTGTCAGCTAGGGTGATTGGACTAGATGGTTTCTAAGGAGAACCTCCTAGCTCTCAGACTCACGTTCTAAAGGCCCTCCCTGCCCTGACATTCCACATCCTATGTTCTAAGGACTCTCCCTGTTCTGACATTCTACATTCTATGTTCTAAGGACCCTGCTTGCCCTGACATTCCACGTCCTATGTTCTAAGGTGCCTCTCAGCTCCGACATTCCATGTTCTAAGGACTCCCATGTGTGCTCAGGGTCAGACATGGTGCTGTGGTCTTGCTCTCCTTTCCTTCCCCCTGCCCCTCTCCCAGTGTCAGAGAAAGGATTGTGGCTGGTCCTGGTACCCACAGGGCACCTGTGACACTTACCATCTGAAGAATCCCAAAGTAGGACATGAGGTACCCGGCTTGTGCGGCATCCAGCTCAAAGAAATTCATGGAGATGATGGAGAACATGATCATAAAAAGCCCTGGGGAGTGGGGGGAGGCCAGTGAGGAGCTGAGCTGGGAGGGAGGCTGGGGGAGGGGGCCAGGACCAAGGGCAGGGCCAGTGGCAGGGCCTCTCACAACCACAGGTGCACCTCCCTCTCTCCACAGCCTCTCTGGGTGATGCAAGTATTATTATCACCCCTTTTCCAGGGGAAGAAACTGTGACCCAGGAGGTTAAGGACTTTCCTAAGATGTGGGACAGAAGCCAGAGCTGTTTCCTCACGGGAGCATCTATACAAGCCCTGAGCAGGAGGCATCCAGCTCCTTCCTGAAGACCTCCAGAAAGCCACCCTCTCCTCCCCAACTCCTGGGGCAGACGTGGCCACCAGGAGAAGGCTTGAGCTGTACGGAGGGCAGTCTGCTGCCGGGTCATCATGCTCTGCCCAGTCCCTCTTCCCCGAGACAGCCCCAGATCCTGGGAGACTCTCAGGACCTCTCCCTTCCCTTCAATTAATTCTCATATGACATGAACCTGAGTCCCTTTGGCCTCCAGGCTGCCCTCTTCTGAACTTATGCTCAGGGCACACACACACATGCACACAGGGTCACACGATACACACTTATGAGCGCACATATACCACACACTGCACACACACACACACACACATACACACACCCTCATAGCTAGAACCTTCATAGAGCACCTGCCCAGCTTGAGCTGTGGCCTTGCGCCATTTTAAGATGTAATATTAATTAAGGTGGGACTTTTCTCTTTTTACTGTTTTCTCTTTTAGAATGCTAAAGTAATCAAGTCCCTTTGATTCAGTCTTACTAGGTGCTGAGCCCCAGGCCCACCCCCTTTTGCTAATTAGGCGTGAAGCCTTCAGGCCCTAAGAAGGGTATACAAACTCAGAGGCTAGCATTCTGTTTGGGGCTCTCATTCACTGGAAGAGTGTCATGTGGTTCTATTAGACAAGACTCTGGGCAGCCGTTGTTAAGGAGCCCCCGGCTTGAAAACCCAGATGTTGGTGCTTCTCTGGTAACTGCGTATGTTACGATTTGGTTAGATAGAAATGTTAGTCTGTTTATATTGTCTCTGTTTGTAATTTCTGCTTGTATGTGCTCTGCTGTTTTCCCCCTGAGCTAAATAAATGATATATGTATGTTTGATTAAAGCGAGGTTGTTAACCCCTTACAGCTGCTTTCCTTAGAAAAGCAGATAAAAGAATGTGTGCTACAGCAATTGTGGCTGGCCTTGTTGGGTCTTATACCCCCACAGCAGCTGCTAGCAGCATTGTAATTACACAAAAGGACTTTACCCCCTGGCCCAGGCTCCTGCTGCATATTCTCATTTCACATCCTGGAGAAATGGTAAGAGCCCCCATATGAGAAGGTCCCTGATTGAGTAGGACCAGGACTGTGCCAGCTGAGCCTCCCCATGCCCAGAGAGCATCTTGGGAGCACAGATCTCAAGCTGGAAGGGGCTACCTAGTCCAACCCCAGTATAATACAGATGAAGAAACTGAGGTATAGAGCAGTTAAATGACCTATCCAAGGTTACACAGGCAGTGAATGGCAGAGCTGAGGTTTGGGCCCTCACCATTGCCCCACACTCTTCCCAAGCATACAGATCATCCTAAAATAATCCAGGGGAAAGGCCTCTCCCTTCTTTGTCCATGTCCCACCTCTCAAGCACTGGGGAACCTGGCTTCCTTGTGGGGCTGGGGGACTACAGCTAAGGGGATCTAGACGCTCTTCCCTGTGGGGGCTACTCTTCAGTCTGGGGGCCTGCCGTTAGTCCAGCCCCAGGACTCCTGCTCTCTGAGGCAGCTTGGGACAGGAGATGAGCATCGGCCTGGGAAAGCGGGCCAAGGGACATAGGAGAAGCATCAAGGCAGAAGTGGGCCAGGCCAGGGAACATCTGAGCTCTAGCCCCCGCCTCTATCCACAATGGCACCTTTGGTCTAGACTCTGGGCAGGGGGGGATGAGCAGGTGGAGGGCACTGGCACAGAGGCCCCATTGTCTGGGAAGTACCGGTTTCTCACGGTTTCTGGTTGCTTTTGGCTTTAAGGGATTCCACCTGATAGAGGGAGATGGGTAAGGGCTTCCCTCCCAGACCTGCCTGCTGTCTGACACTGGTGCCCCCAGTGAACCCAGGGGTGATGAGAACATGGCTGGGCCCAGCACCTTCCCTGCAGACCAGAGAAAAGCAGCCTGGGAATGACATGCTTGGCCCGGGGGTAAATCACTAACTCCCCCGATTCTGTGTTTCATCAGCTGTACAATGGTGAGTGGGTTGTTGGCAGGGAAGCAGTACGTAAACCTTCACGTGCCCTAGAAATCGGAGCTGGCATTGTTAAGGGTCCAGCCTGGGACACCTTTGCCAAAATGCCCATCTGCTGCTCCAAGGTTTACAAACCACCTTCTAAGGGGCAGCTAGGTGGCACTTCAGTGGATAGAGCACCGGCCCTGAACTCAGCAGGGCCTGAGTTCAAATTCAACCTCAGACACGTACTAGTTGTGTGACCCTGGGCAAGTCACTTAACTCCAATTGCCTCAAAAAAAAAGAGAGTACCCCTTCTGAGCACAGTCCTGGCACAAAGGGCATGTGAATCTTATCACATCTATTCTTCAGACAAAGAAACTGAGTCCCGGGCAAGGTGACTTCTCCAAGGTCACACAGCAGGAAAGTATCAGTGTCAGGTCCTTGGATCACAAAGCCAGAGCCTTGTTCTGGTTCTCAGGCGAACTGAGGGAGGCTAACAGCCCCTCCTGCCTCCTGGCCAGCCTGGGCTTTCAGCAGAAGGCAGAGCTATGGTCCTTGCGAAGGGGCCTCATTGGCCCAGGAGCCCCTGGGACACATAAACCCTGAGGACATGAGGCTCTCAGTGAGAGGGACACGGAGTAGGTCAGTTTTGTCTGTGAAGGGGAATGGTTTGGGGCTTGGGGGGCATTTCTAGGGCATTGCAGTGGGTGTGAGAGGTGGCAGGGGTCAGAGCATCCAGCCCCCTGCCTGCTGTCCAGCGGGCGTCAGCCAGGGGCTCTCCTTCCCCCTTGCCTTCTGCTGCTAGCTTCTCTCTTTAACCAGGAGAAGAGAAAGCTAGCACCTCTTGTGGAAGCCTGGCCCCTGGCTCTGCCGAGCAGGCTGGGACTCACCTGAAGGAAGACCAGAAAGGATCTTGATGAAGAAAACAGGCCGGACCCCGGGCAGGCCCAGCAGGCGAGAGATCTCCTTCAGATCAAACACACCGGCTGCTGGGGGTTTGCCTGGGGAGACGGGGTGAGCGCATCAGTGATTCCCAAAGTCTTTCCTTGCCCAGCTCTGTGATGCAGGATCACGCATGGGGGAGCTCAGCCCCTTCCCCACTTGGTCAGTGGGCTTCCAGGGCTGCTGGCCATCCACCTGTCCCTGCTTCCCTCCTCGTCGGCCAGCCTGGTGATAGCCTGACTGGTGCCCTGGTAACAGACCGCATGGGGGGGCACCTCTCCCACTAGGCTCTGGACCCTGGACCACCTTCGTCCTAGTCAGAGGCCCTGAGGCAGCTGCCTAGCAGAGGGGACGGAGGGACAGCCCCAGACTGGGGGGAACTGAGCCCCAGAGAGGAGAAGCCTCCTCTGAATCTTCCCAAGGCTACACAGGAAGTAAGAAGCAAGTCAGGAACTGGAACCCAAGACTTCCCAAGCACAAATGCAACCTTGTCTGAGCACCAGCCCAGCCCAGACAAAGGAGAAGGTGGTGCCCGCCTGCCCAATTGGGCAGAAAGTCAGGGCTCGAGGATACTTTGAAAGCATGTTTTACTTTCATGTCCATCGGATGCAAGAAGAACGAGCTATAGTAGAAAAAGGAATGCCTGAGCCTCTTTCGCTACCTGCCTGGCTGGCTTTGGGCATGCCACAGAGCCACCCTGACCCTCAGTCTCTTCCTCCATAAAAGGAACTAAGGGGACTGGAAGGGATCTCCAAAGGTCCCGTCCCATCTCTAAGATCATAGGACTTTAGTAGGCCTTCTCAGGTCCTACTTCAATGAATAGTTGGGCCTCAGTTTTCTCATCTATGAAATGGGTATAAGAACAGCACCTCCCTCCTAGAGTTGTTAAGAGATAACATTTGTAAAGTGTTTTGTAAACCTTAAGGCAGCAGCAGCCGCTAGTACTATGAACAGTTTGTAATTGGCCTGTCAAATTCAATTCCATGCAGATGAACAAAGGGATTTTATGCACAGCAGAAAAAGCAGGGGGGCCTGGGGTCAGAGGGCCTGAGTTTGGACTCTGGTGGAGAGCTCCCAGCCAGGGGAGGGCCTGGGCCCCTCAGAGTGTCTTGTAACAACATTCCTGATAACTAAGTACAATTATTTCTATCTGCTGAAGAAATACACACGCCCCCAGCATTTTCTAAATTTTGGCACTGTGAGGCAAAGCTCTGATCTCCTCACTTTAGTTACAACTCTGGTACAAAGCCATGCCCAGCCCAGAGTTTGTCAGATACCTCATCTAGAGACCATTGTGACCGAGGCACCGAGGGGCTTGTAAAGGAAGGGGTGTCAGCCTAATTCTGATGGGCCCATTGATGAGGGAAGGCTGGTCTATGAATGGAGGGGAACGTTCCTGCCGGATGGGTTGGGCAGTGACGCACAGAGAAGCCGACCAGGCCTGGGAAACAGGACACACCCACCGACAGCATCTGTGTGCTTAGAGACAACGGTCCCAGAGACGGACTCATGTTGCCATCACATTAAAGCAGGTCCAGGGGGACCTGAGAACCCAGCAAGGCCACACCAGGGCCAGGGATTCCCAGAGCCCACCATCCCTCTGGTTCGTGTGTCGGGATATTGTTCTTGTCTTTGGTGGATGTGAAGAGTCTGATCAAAGGCATGTTTAAAGGTCGCCCTCCCATTCTCTCTAGTGGCTGAAGCTTTCCCCTTCCTGTCTTGCCTACACAATGTTGCACAGAGCCCCCCTTTCATAGACGGCACAAAGGGCGCTGGGGGCTCGGAGTTGCCTGGAGAGGACCCCAAAGGCCCTGGAGTCCAGGCCTGCCTCTCACCAAAGAGAAGGACACCCCCAGCGGCACCAGGAATTTGCCCAAGTGCATGTGGGCAGTAAGTGGGCGGAGGTTTCCAGCTTTAGAGCCAGCCCTTGCCCCAGGCCAGCCTGCTTCTTCCAGCAGCAGGGGGCTTTTTTAGGGTGGATTCTGGTCTTCAAACAACCAATGGAAATAAATAAACCAGAAAAGGATCAAACACAAACCCCAAAGCCCCGTCATTCACAACAAACCAAAATATCGCATATTTGGCACCCACTACCCAACAGAAGGCTGGTCTTCTTTTCTCTCGTGGACTTTTTGAAGGTCAGTTTGGGCCTCTCCCTGACTGCCATGCTGAGCCCTGGAGACTTGAGGGACTCATAGGTGTTCAGCCTTTCCTTAGAAAACCTCCCCCACTTCTGCAGCCTTACAGTCTGCCTTAGACTAGAAGCAGCTGGAGGGCAGGGATTGCACCTAACTAACTCTCTATAGCCCCTGGCCTTGAGCTGTGCTGGGTTCTGGCAGAAGGAGATGGGAGCAACGCTGTTCTCTTCCTTCCCCAATATACCAGCCACTCACGTTTACCCAGGGAATCAGAAAGGGGCTCTGCTTACCTGATGGGACTGTCTTGACTTCAGAGGTGCCTTTGGTGTTTGCAGGGATGTACATGAGGCCGACCACAGCGCAGATGGAATTGGCCAAGAAGGCGACATAGGCGGGGGAGTAAACGCTGGGGAGAGACAAACATCATGTGTTTGTCTCTGGGCTTGATCAGCTTCCCTCCCTCTCTACCCCGATCATCCTACCAACAGTCCCTGAAGTCCAAGGGCCTGGGTTTGAATTTGCTCTTTACTATCCATGTGAGGGTCCTTCCAATTTAAGGAGCTCTAACTAAGTGCCCACTAATGTCAGCATCCCCTCTGCTGTGGGGGGTTCAACACTAGATAAGCAAAGACTATAGAATGTGAGTTCCCTGTGTTCAGGCGTGGTCCACTTGGATCTCTGTATCCTCTGTGCCTAGGATGCTGCCAGGTACAGAACAAATTTAATAAATCCATGTCGATTGTTAAAAAGCAAAAAATGAAATCATCTCTGCCCTTGAAAAGGATTTACATTCGCCTGGGGCTGAGGGGGGTGGTGCCAAGAAGGTCATAGATCAGTAAATACAACCTACGTGCAACATTTATGGGAAATGATTTGTGGGGGCGGTGGGGCGTCTAGTGACTAGAGAAATCAGGGAAGCCTTCCCATAGGAGGAGGTAACAAGACCCCAATGTGGGCACAGGAAGTGAAAGAAATAAGCATTTAGAGTAGCTATTGTGTGCTAAGCGCTCTACAGATATTCCACTATTTGATTCTCACAACAACCCTTTGAGGGTAGTGCCTCTGGGAGGGAAGTGCCTTTATAGTCCTCATTTAGAGTTGAGGAAATTGAGGCAAACAGAGGTTGTGTCTTGCTCAGGGTCATTCAGCTAGTAAGTGTCTAAGTTGGATTTGAACTCAGAGCTTTTTGACAGCCTATGAACTCTAAATCTATGATCCTGGAAAGATGCCTGAGCCCATGGTGTGTGTGTGTGTGTGTGTGTGTGTGTGTGTGTGTGGTGTGGCATGTGTGTATGTGGTATGTATATGTGTGTGTGGTGTGTGCATGTGTGTGTTATGTGTGTGTGTGTTTATAAACACAGCATCCGTGTAAAGAAAGACAGGTACTAGACAGAAAGGAGAAGAGAATATCTAAAGGCTTCAATCCAGGCACAGAAAAAGGGATATCCACACTCTTTTGCCTCCCCCATCCCTCCTCCTCTCTCTCCCTATCCCTCCTCCTCTCTCTCCCTATCCCTCCTCCTCTCTCCCCATCCCTCCTCCTCTCTCCCCATCCCTCCTCCTCTCTCCCCATCCCTCCTCCTCTCTCCCCATCCCTCCTCCTCCCTCTCCCCCATCCCTCCTCCCCTTCCCCTCCCCCATCAAGACAGGCCAGCCTAGCACTTCCTTCTGGCTGAATCACAGCTCCCTGAATGGCCTTGCTGAGGATGCAGAATCTTGGGGCTGTGACTCACTCCTTGAGAAGCCTGGCCCACAAAGGCCCCATTCAGCCCGCTCAGATTCCTCCAAGGATGCTCCTGTGAGCCTTCAGCCCCTGGGCAATGACATGGGCAGGGGGTCAGAGGGAAGGATGTTGGAAGCCAGGCCAGGCCTGGTCAGAAGACAGAGGGCTTAGTGCTACCAACTGCTCAAGGAATGGAAGTGGTTGGAGTCTGGCCTCCACGGTCCCTCCAGACAAATATGCTTTGAACCTCAGTCTATAAAATCTGCAAAAGGTGGGGTTTGGACACATTGTCATAGAACCGAGATCCAAATGCTGCTTATCAACTGGGGGAGGCCAGGCAAGCCACCAGGCCTCAGTCTCCTTGTTTGTAAAATGGGAGGGTGGGATGAGAGGACCCCCATGGTCTCTTCCAGCCACCTAACCCCCCCAACCCTCATTAGAGCAAGCTTAGCCCCACAAATGTCCTGAAAGAAGCCTTAGAATTGGCCCAGCCCAACCCAGGGCACTGTACAGAGAGAGCTCCACAGACAGGGGCAGGGGGGTGGGGGGGTGGGGTCACTTGGGGCCAGGGCAGGATTCAAACTCAGGGCTTCAGACTCTTCCCAGCAAACCTCCAAGAGGCCTGAGGCAGGCTCAGAGGCTCTCCTAGGGCTCAGTTACACAGATGAGGAAGCTGAGGCTTAGGATGGAGGAAGTTGGGTGCCATCGCGTCTTCTTCACCAGCGTGTGCTGAGAGGCTCAAGGAGGCCTGTAGATACGCGGGCAGGGGTTGCTGGGCAGCAGAGGGAGGATCAGAGGAAGGGAGGCATGTTGCGGGGCATCTCCAAAGAAAGACCGCTTAACAGCTTGTCTAGGTCCGGAGAGCGGCCCTCCAGGAGCACGGGGACCCCCCTGGGCCAGCCAGGGCTGGGAAGGCAAAGATCCTGCCCCCTCCCCGCCCCCACCGCCCCCACCTCAGGAGGTGTCCAGGTGAGAGAAGTGGACGCAGGCACCAAAACCTTCTTCCTCGTTAAAACTGTGCCAAAGCCACGCGGATGGTGGGAGATTTGTGCCCTCCTCTCAGGCTCGCGGGGAAAAAACTAGTGATGTTTGTGAAGTGTGGGGTGAGCCTTACAGGGATTGTGCTCTGGATTCAGATACAGCTTCTGATCCTTGTTCTTAGCTGTGTGACCCTGGACTTGCTTTGGCCTCTCTGTGCCTCAGTTTCCTTCACAGTAAAAGTGGTGATTTGTGCACTTGTAAGAGCTCTTATGTCGTGGAAGATCTGGGCCGGGGGTGGGGGGTGAGGCTGTACCTGGCAGGATGGGCCCAGGTTGGCCGCTGGCCTTCCCGGATCCACCTTCTCAGTCAAGGCCCCAGGCTTCTCTGGGCATTGGCTACGGGGCACTCAGTAGGGAGCCCTCGGTGTGGGGGTGGGGAGTATTGGGGGCAGGGCTGGGCCAGGTGGGCCTGCTCCCCCACATCTCCATAGAAGAATGTTGGAATGCTCTCGCCGGCTGCAGCTTGGGGGCAGGCCTGCGGGGGGGGGGGGGCGGGGGAGGCCGGAAGCGGCCTATCTGTTACAGATGGGGTCGGGGGCAGCTGCTCCGCATTCCTGAGGCCCTTCGTCATCAGGGGCCCCAGCTCCGGAAGTCCTGGCACTTTAGACTCCCTGGGCCAGGCAGGGAAGGGGGCTCGACCCCCCGAGGCTCCCCATTCATCCTCCTGTCTTGCGGAAATCCCTTTGACAGGTGCTCATAGAAAGCAGTCTTTGGACACTTTCAGGGATGGAGAGCTCCCTCCCTCTCCCCCTCAAGCAGCCTGCTCTGTTGTGGTCTTAATACTAGGGTGGAAAGAAGCCGAGAGAACTTTCAGTCTGACCTCCTGGTTTGACAGAAATGGAAGCTGAGGCTCAGAGGGAGGAAGGCCTCTCTCGAGGCCTCACAGCTAGGAGCCCACCTCCAGACCTAGCATCCTTCCCAGAGGGTGGGGCTGAGAGAAACCCTTCTTCAGAAACCCCCGGCTTTGTGTGTCCCCCCAACCCCACTTTGTGTCCCCTCCCCCCGGCTCTGTATCCCCCTCTCTGGCCTTTGTGTCCCCTCCCCCCTTGGGGTGCCCATTCAAATGGAAGCTGCTCCTTTTGGGTAGTCTCTGCCTGTAGCTGGCTGCTTCCTTCCTACCTACAAACACTGCCTGTGTCTTCCCTTGACCCTTGCATGCCCCCTCCCCATTGTCCAATCTTCTGCACTTTTTGGGGGATCGCCTTTAGAAGCCCCCCCCCCACTGCCACTTCCTCTGTTCTCTCTCCTTAACCCCTTCCAGTCTGGCTTCTGGCCCCATCATTCTACCTGGCTGCTCTCTCAGAAATCACTAGTGATGTTTCAGGGGCCCAATCCAGTGACTTTTTCTTGATCGCCATTCTGCAGGCCTCTGCAGCCCCTGACACTGTTGGTCATTCTCTCCTCCTCTAGGTTTTCAGGGCAAACCCCCCCCGGCTCTCCTCCTCCCTCTCTGACCGCTCCTTCTCGGTCTCCTTTGCTGGATCCTTCTCGATCACACCCTCTGGGCATGGGTGGGCCTCAGGCTCTGTCCCGGGCCCCTTTCTCTTCTCCCCCTATACCTCCTCATCTCATCAGCTCCCATTTCAATGCTGAAATCTCCCTCTCCTGCCCCAGACTCTGCTCACTTCCGGTCTCGCATCTCCAAGGGCCCCTCAGACATCTTGAAATGGATGTCCAGCAGACGTCCAAAACTCAGCTTGGCCCAAACAGAACTGTTCTCTTGGCCCTTAACTCTCCCCCGCCCCATCTCTTACCTTCCCTATCTAATCATTAGAGTCAAGACCTGGTGTTTCTCCCTCCATAGCACTGTGCCCCCTCCTTGCTGACACTGCCACCAGCAGCACCTCATGACCGGACTGGCCGAGAGAATGAGCCCCCAGATCTGAAATTCGTTTGGCCCTTTGGCAGAAGACAGCCAGGAAGGAGGCTGGCTTTCTCCGGGAGTCCTCGAGGCCATGTAGTGTTCAAGGTCAAGGCCGCGCCTGATTGGCTGTAGAGGCAGAAGGTCGCTTCCATTTGAGAGAAGGGCAGTTTGAGGTGCGTATGAGCAGAGAAGTCAAAGGAATTCGAAACGCTGGCTTTGGGTGGACTTTCCCCACCCTTTGGGTGGAGCTTTCTGGGTGGGGGCTGAGCCATCCTTGTGACTACCAGCTTCCCTGGAGCCTCTCAGAAGCAGCCCAATGTCTAAGTAAGTTTGGGGGTTAGACAACTTTCTAGCCGCATAAAGCCACTTCAAACAGTATTAACCAAGGATAATCCATATTTTCTCCACACCTGCTGGGGGTGGGCCTGCCTCAGTCTCTCTCCTCTCCAGCCCATCCTCTACTCAGTCACCAAAAGGATTTTCCTGAAGCCCAGGACTGACCGCGTCGTCCTTCTAAACTCCAGTGGCTCCAACACAAACACCTTCCTTCCATTTGGCCTTCAAAGCTCTCCATGAGCTGGCCTCCTCCTCCGCTCCCAATCTTCTTATGCCTTATTCCCTTCCCCAGTGACACCAGTTCCTTCAAAGGCTGGCGACACCAACTTGGCAATGAGCCCTGGGGTTTTCGCTCCTAACGGAAGCATTTTTTTCCCAAGTGAATGAATCATTCAATTAAAAATTACCCAAGAGCCTGCCCCTGGCATAGCTGGTCCAGCATGCTGAGAGCTGCCCTACTGCCCAGCCTGTCAGTTGGGGAAGCTCTGGACAGGAAAAAGCCAGGGAGGAACCTGCATTTGGTCATCAGTGACCCTGCTGTGAAGTGTCCAAGAAGAGATCTGCCCCCAGCAGCAGGGGGCATAGCTTGCAGCCTTTGCCCTTTGCCCTAGGGAGCAGGTGCCAGGCTGCTCAGGCGGACAGTGCCTCAAGATAGTCAGGAGAGCTGCTTGGGGCCTGACCCATCCATAGACAGTGCCTCAGGATAGTCAGGAGAGCTGCTTGGGGCCTGACCCATCCATAGACAGTGCCTCAAGATAGTCAGGAGAGCTGCTTGGGGCCTGACCTATCCATAGACAGTGCCTCAGGATAGTCAGGAGAGCTGCTTGGGGCCTCACCAGCTACCGGAATGGTGTACAGGCTGGTGTAAAAGACAGAACACTGACTTCGGAGTCTTGAGTTCAAGCCCTGCTTCTGCCTCTTACAAGTTATGTTTCCTTCCTGTGCCTCGGTGTCCCACTCTATGAAACAGGAACAATGATATTTGCCCTCTTTACTTCCAGGGCTATTGTGATGTGAGTTATAGGCCTTCTGGTCTAAGTCCCTCATTTCACGGATGAGGGAATCTGGGGCCCAGGAGTGTAAGTGACTTCCTGAGCCACTCAGCTAGTAAATAGAGCAGGGATTGGAACTCAGGCCCTCTGACTCCAGATTTAGGGCCCTTCCCATCATGCTGCAGTATTGCCTGTTACCTAGTTCCACAACCCCCCATCTCCAGATTTCGGGCATTTGTACTAGCTGTGCCCCATGCCTGGTGTGCTCTCCCTCCTTATCTCTACTGCCCTGTTTTTCTGGCTCCCTATAGATCCCAGCAGAAACCCCACCTTCTGCCAGAAGGCTCTCCCAATCCTTCCTCTGAGGTCCATCCACCCCCACCCCCCACCCCCGCTGCAATGTATGCTGTCTGTAGCCTGTTTGCCCGCGGTGTTTGAATGCTGTTCCCTTTCAGACTGTGAACTCCCTGAGGGTAGGGATGGTCTTTTGCTTTTCTTGGCATCTCATTGCTTGGCTGGCCACATAGTAGGTGCTTTATAATGAGCTTTTTGCCTGCCTGAGTGCACTCAGTAAGCCTCCTCTGTCCTGGACCAGAACTCTCTTCCTGCCTCCTCTCCTCGGCCTCTGATGGTTCGGCCTCTTCTTATTGGTCCAGCTCATCTCTGCCCCTGTGTGGCCGGAGGAAAGGAGGACCAGACACCCCTCGGCCCCCTCCCAGGGGTCATCTCTGCCAACTTGCCCACCCCTCACAAAACAACCAGGAAGCTGAGCTCCATGAGGAAGATACAGCCCTCCCAGGCCCCACGTCCTCAGAACCTTCACACCCCAGAGTCTTAGCTGAGCCCCCAATCCCCCCAATACACCCCAGAGTCTCAGCTGAGCCCCCATCCCCCAACCACACCCCAGAGTCTCAGTTGAGCCCCCTGGTTTCCGCCTTCCCCATGTCCCCTCTGTGGGCTCCCTGAGAAGCCATCATCTGGCCTCAGCTGCAAAGCCTCTAAGTAGGGGTGATGCCCCCTCTGCCCAGGCAGCCCCTCCATACTGGGACAGCTTGCCCATGAAGAAGCTCGTTTTTTGGCCTCTCTGCACCTCATTTGGTCCCCAGGGCCAGACAGAACAAGGCTTTCTACACAACAGCCCAGTCCACAGCCTTAAGGATATCTAGACTCTAAACTTCCCAGAAGGAGGGCTTCTGTCTCTACTTCCGTGTGGTTCAGAGCAAGCCATAAGTGCTTCATCAGCGCCTCTGTCCAGAGGAATGGACCACTTGGAGATAAGCTGGGGACAGGTGAACCCATTCACTTATCCATTCAACAAACTGTTTATTAAGCACCTGCTGTATACCGAGCCCCCATCGGAGGACCCCCATGCCCTGTCTTATAGGACCCTGCATGATAAGGGCACAAGGAGGCAGACTAAGGCTTCTGGGAAGCTGGAGGAGGCCGGTCACTATGGGGCAGGGCTCAGGGGGAGGTGGAGTGGGAGCTGGGCCTACGTAGGCTTTGCACACAGTAGGTGGTTAGCAAAGTCAGTCCAGTTTTGTTGCAGGAGGAACAACCAAGGACCCAGGGCCCCCAGGAATGTCCTTGCCCTTCTGGGTGGCCCACACAGCTGCCCTTGTCTGCAGGCTGAGACCGAGACCCCAGGGCTTTAATCCTGCAGTGGGAGGAGGACAGTTGGGGCCAGATGCTCCAGACAGGTGCAAGCCCTTGGTCTGTCCCAGCCAAGCAGAAGCCATGGCCCTCAGGCACACCCCCAGCACCAGCAACTGGGGGCCCCACCCCCACCGACCTCCCCCAGGCCCCAGCTGCTGTCTGGCTGGTACTCTGGTCTCTCCCAGAGCATGGGCAACACAATGCTCACAAAGGCCTCAGCCATGAACTGATTGTGTGACCCTGGGAAGTCATGACTCTTCTCTGGGTCTCAGTTCTCTTCTCTGTGAAATGAGGAGATAGGATGTCATGGTCAGCTTTAACTCTATAATCTAGTGGACAGGTGAGCAGAAAAATGGCAGAATGCATGACCCTATCCTCTGGGAAGGACCCAGACACCCGAAGGTCCATCTTGGTCCTCAGCAGGGCTGGAAGGAAGATTTGCAGCTTTGCCCTCCTGTGATGTAACAAGGGGAGCATTGAGTCCAAGGGTGGGGTCCAAGGACCAGGTTTGAGCCCTGGCTCCTGTGTTGTCTTGGGCCACTTCCTTCCCCTCCTCCATGGGGGTTGAGAGTCTCTAGGGTCTTTTCTAAATTCCAATGTCTAGACTCGGGGCTCAACCAGCTGGGACAGCTGGGAATTCCTGCCATGCCTCTCACTCCACCCCCACTTCTAGGCTTCCTCTCACACTCCAGGTTGGGAAGATGCCTCACAAACTCCATCTTGTCCTACTCCCATAATGACTTTGTGTTGTGTTTTATCTCAAGGCCAATGGGGCGGAGGCAGGGTGAGCCTTCACTGCCCCTTGGCAGCTCCATGTATCCTGAACTGAAGGCTGTAGGGATCCTTAGGCTGAGTCAAACAGAGGTGATACGGGCCTGACCTGGGGTGGGGCCCCAGCATGAAGGAGCAGAAGGGCTGTGGAAAGCATATGGTGGCTGATTGAATGTGGATGTGAGTGAGTGGTGAATGGCACTGAGGTTCTGAACCTGGGCCTCTCTGCAGAAATAAGGAAGTTCAAAATGGGTGTGTGGTGTTGGGGGGGATGCATGGGGGGAGAGCAGAGAAGAGCGAGAGTCCTGGGGATGGAGGGAGGGAAGAAGAGGGGGAAATGGAACCAACTAAGGGGCCATCCTCTACATGGGAAGACCCTCTGGGCACCCACCTGCCCTTCTATCAGAGGGTGTCAGGGGCTCTCATGGAGCAGCCCAGGTCAAATGAAAATCCCTGGGAATCTAAAGCCAGACGTCTCTGGCAGAGGCTTGGGCATTCCCAGTGTGCCTCCTTCCTCCCCTCCCACCCACAGCCTTGACTGTGTCCTCAATTGCCAAATGGGCAGGACAACCCTTGAGGTTGTTTTGAAGGGAGCCCTTGGTTATCCTCTCTGCTGTCTCCTAGCCTCCCCCTCCCCCAGCTCCTCCCCAGCTCCTCCCCCACTCCGGACTTTCCCTGATTGCTCTGGGTTCTGCCCACTTGTGCCCAGTGAACAAGGTCAATGAATCCCTCTGCCCTACAACAGGCCTGCAGATACTCAAAGGCCACAACTAGGCCTCCTTTAAGTCTTCTCCAAGGTGAACATGTTCAGCTCCTCCTCCATGACAAGGTCTCCAGACCGTCCTCTGGACATTCATGTCCTTCCCAATATGTGGCATGAGCACTGGACTAAAGATGAGGTCTGGCCATGGCAGAGGACAGTGGGACTGTCACATCCCCATCCCTGGCAGCCAGGTTCCTCCACGATGGCCCTGCTAATGTGCACTGAGATCACAGCCTGTTAAGACCCCCAGGTTCTTTTCCTGATAAAACCAGGAGTTAGGCCTTGACCGAGGGGTCTTCCCGGAGGGAAAAGAAAAGGAAGCTTTTCTTATGGTCCAAAGCTCATAGTCCACTACTCCTCCTCCTGGCATCTTGGTACCCCCTCCCCTTCCCCCCATCTCACCAGTGGCAGAGCAGGAGGACGTAAAACCCTTCTCCTCCCTCGGATGCTCCCTGATCACTGACTCTACTCCTGCTGCTGATAAGGCTGTGGGGTAGGAGCAAGAAGAAGGGTTCCGGGGCTCAGTGCCCCAGTTTTCAGGGCCCCAGTGGCCCAAGCCCCAGAATGTCTCAGGGCTCAGCCCCTTAGAAAGAGCTCACAGACAGTGAAGTCACTGGGGTCCCTTTCAGGGTCCTCAGGGCCTATGGAAACTGATCTCCTGTCAGGAAATGAAGTCTGGAGTGGAGTAGGAGGGCTCAGCTTGAGTTGGGGCCAATCCAGGCCTCCAACCCTTGCTCTGAGAGCAGGAAGAGCTCTTGGCCTTCTCAGTTCACAGGTTCAGAGGTAGGGGCAGCTCCAGTGTGGGGCAGATGCCAGGGCCCCTGATTCCCAGCTCAGGGCTCTTTCCATCCCTGCCTCCCCCTTCCCCCCAAGGGGAATGTGCCTATCTGAGGACTCAGGAAATATCTCACAGTGACATCACCTTGCATCATCGCCTTCATCCAGAAAGCCAGCCCCATTGCAGAGGATTGTGGGAGGGGGACTTTCCTGCTCTTTGGGCCTTCTGCTGTGTTGGTTCTGGGAAAGTCAAGGGCCCTGGGAAGGATGGAGGCCTGGAGCCAAGAATGTGGCCAGTCATTCCAGAGCAGCCCAGGTGAGAAGGGCTGGGGCCCAGCCCCACTACCTTGGGCTCCCCTAGAATCACAGGAATTGGGGAGAATAGTCCTCATGGTGACAAAGGAGACCCCGACCTCACCAGGGTGCTGTGAAGGCTCTGTGTGCAGGCCTCCTGACAGCCTGGGAGAAAGGTCACCAAATATTGGAGAGTCTCCACCCCCGGTTTGCCCCACAGGTTGAATTTTGTCAGTCCTGGCAGCTCCTGAGACCATCTTCTGAGCTGTAAGGGAGTGGTGTTCTGCCCTGTTGGAGGGAGAGCCTATATCTTCTGCAACCAAGAAATAGAGCTGTGTGCTGACTCAGAGCTGTAACTAGGGTTGGGCCCCTGGCATGTTGCCCAGGGTACTGAAATTGAGAGCGTGTGGATAGCCCTTGAACTTTGAATGAAGTCTAAAAACAATGAAATTTGTCATCTAGCTAGCAAGAAGAACCAGCCACTCTCTATGGCTGGACCTCACATACGCCCTCTGTAGCCCAGACCATCTCGATCCTCCTAAACACCCCAATTGCTGGTTATGGCTCTGTTTGTGCTTGCTTCTTGCCCTGGGTTTGGAGCCTAGCTCTGACCCCTGATGCCTCTGTTGGCTTGGATGAGTTCCTTCTCTGTTCTGGGACTTCAGTGGCCTTTTCTGTCAAATAAGAGTTCTGCCCCCATCCTCTGGAAAGCCGCAGCCCCTGAAGGGCCCAGATCCTTGGTCTCTTCCTCTGTTTCGGGGCTCTTCAGGACTGGCCTTCATAAAGGGGGCTGGAGGCAGGAGCAGCAGAGAAGCCTTTTGAGAGAAGGGGCCTTTTTTCAGGGCTCCAGCCCAGGGACACTTGCATCACCATCCATGATGCGCTCCAGCCAAAAACAACAGCTCTGTCTTCCCAGCTCCCTAGAAATCTCTGGAGGTCAGGCCTGGCTGTTCACTGACATTCAGGGTCTATTTTGGGAGAAGGAGCAAGAGGTGGGGCTGTGGAGCAGAGTTAACTTTTGAATTTTCCTCTCCAGCGTACCCAGTTATTGACACAGTCCCAGGCTCGTGTCCCCACAGGGACCAGATGGACCAAAAAGAAATGGGGGCAGGGAACCCTTTGATTAAGACTGGAGAATTGGCCCCCAGCCCTGCAAGTGGAGCCCCTTGGGACCCCGCCTGGCTCCCCAGGCTGCTCCCTAGGGCTTCACATTGGAATGGAGGGTCCTGGAGGAAGACTGGAGAGAGATGGGCATTGGGAATTCAGTTTAACTCAGTGAATACTTGTCCAGTATCTCATATGTGCCTGGCACCCGTGCTAGGACCAAAGATATTGACAAAAACCAGACCGTCTCTGCCCCCAGGGAGCTTCCAGTCCACTGTGGGGCTCCCACAGGTACACAGAGAAGGAAGTAGGAGATGATTTGAGGAGGCAGAGAGCTCCGGCGCAGGGGAATCAGGGAGGGCTTCACATAAGAGGTGTCCCCTGAGCTGAGCTTTGTAGGAAATTAAGGCTTCAAATAACTCTGTGGGAATAATTCCAGGTTGTTCTCCAGGATGGTTGGATCAGTTCACAATTTTATCGACAATGAATCAGTGTCCCAATTTTTCCACATCTTATCCACATTTGTCACTTTCCCTTCCATCATCTCAACCAATTTGACAGTTTATTTATAGGTCTATTTCCAGAGATTAGGGAAAAAGGAAAAGAACCTACATGTTCTAAAATATTTATAGTGGCTCTCTCTGCGGTGGCAAAGAGCTGGAAACTACAGGGATGCCCATCCATTGGGATGAACGAGTTGTAGGGTGTGATTGTGATGGAATGCTGCTGTGCTGTAAGAAATGATGGGCTCGAAGACTTCGCCGAAATAACGAAGAGAGAGATGAGCAGAAACAAGAGAATGCTGGACGCAGTAACAGCAGTATTGTTTGGAGAATGACTTTGAGGGAATAAGTCGTTTTGAATACTACAAATACCCAACTTAATGATAAAGGAGGTATGAAGGAAGATGCTATCTGCATCCAGAGAAAGAATTGATAAATAGAAGCACGGGTGGAAGAATTTTACACACACACACACACACGCATCTATTTGTGTCTAGTGTTCACCATGGGGTGGGGGTGGGGCGGAAATTGACATGATAATTTTGTTGTGTATTTGAAAGGAAGAGCAGGTCGTGCCTGGTTGTTTGTAGTTTCACGTGTGTTCGTCTTTATCGTGCTATGCTATGGAAAGGTTTGTTTTATTCTGTAAATTAAAGAAATAAATTAATACATTTTTTTAAAAAGTGAGCTAATGCTTCTGAAAGGGAACCCCCTGCAGGCATGAAGGGGCAGCCTCTTGAAGGCAGGGAGATGCCTCTGGGCCAGTGAAGAGAGTGGTGCCACAGAAGCCTGGAGAGTGGGGGAGATGGAGGTGGGGGAAGGGGAGGGCTTTGAAGGCCAAGTAGAAGAGTGCCAGTTTATTCTGGGGGCAAGAAGAAGCCCTGGGAGCTTTGGGGGCAGAAGAGTGACCATGTCAGAACATGGGGAGGAAGGGCTAGAAGGGGCTTTGTGAGGGCAAGCCGTGGTAGCTCCATTTTACAGATGAGAAAATGGAGTCTTAGGCAGTGGCAGAAGCAGGGTCTGAAGCCAGATCCCTCCTGCCACCAGCTCTTTCTACAACCCCCACTGCTTTTGGCTAGGCCTCACTGGGTCTGCTCTAAGGCGGGCCATGCAGATGCAGGCGCTGGGATCTCGGAGCAATTCTCCTTGGGGAGAGGGGGCAGGGAGAATCCTAGCCTTCCAGAGGGATGGGGAGTGGGACCAGTTTCCCTTCTCCCATCTGTTCTTCCAGCGAGATTGCCCCCTCCATGCCCAGGCCTTTGAGATAGGCAGCTAGTTACTGATAGGCCACTGAAGCATCTTGTTAGCAGAGGGAGGGTTGCTGAGGTCGGGTCGTTGGCCTCCTGCCTCAAAGCTCGCCGCCTCCTGAGTCATCCGGAACCCAGCCGTGCCCCAAACCTTTGACCAGGCAGTAAATATTTAGGCAGTGGGTTGGGCAAAATGCCCCCTGAGCGGATGGAGCTGCAGGGAGGGGCTGACGGTGAGAGATGTATTTGGAAGGAGCGTCTGGCCCCCCGGGTGCGACCCTCCGCCTCATCTGCCCACATTTTCTAGGCCTCCTCTCTGCTCCCAGAAGGCTCAGCTGCCCCTCTCAGGGAAGGGACGAGCTCACGGTCACGCAGCCAATAAGATCTGAAAGACCTGAGCTGGGACTTAGTTCTCCTCTCTGTGAAAAGGGGAACATAAGGGTGCCTCTGTCCCAGGGCCAGGGAGAGAATTGGATGAGGGAGCTCTGTTCTGCTAAATGCTTTGCGAACTTCCTCAATGTCCACTATTGTTACTGTTATGATGAAGCCGGGTCCCCTCAGTCTGCTGGACCTGAGCCCCAGGTCTCTCACCTCTGCTGGCCTCCGGCCCCCCTCAGCTCACTTTCTGTCTCCTGCCCACTGCACCAGCCTCTGCTGGGCTTCCTTCAGCCTCCTTTGAAGGCTTCTCTAACCATTTCTGTGACCCCATCCTGCCCACGTGGCTTGGGGCAGCCAACTTTGTGACAGTCTCTGGGCAGTTTTCTTCTTCCTACTTAGCCTAGGCTTCTCCAAGGGGGCGGCCCACCCTGCCTGCAGCCAAGGATCATGAGGTCTGGGTGGCAGGGTGATGAGTGGGGGCTTAGGGAGCGGTCACTGGCTGCTGAGGGAGGAAGAGATGAGTCCAGGACAGATAAATGGGATGTGTGTGTGTAGGGGGACTGGGGCTGACCACCCCTGGAAAAGACAGATGACACCTTAGACCCCAAGGTCAAGGGTGCTCTGACCCCAAGCTCTGGTAACAAAGGCAGCAGCTGGCCATGGTTCAGATGCCTGGCGCCTTCCTCTGGCAGAGGGGATGGAAGAACTGGACAGTAATCCTAACTCAGGCTGTGGTGAGAGAAGGGATGGGAGCTGTTATTTCTGTAAGACTGATGGGCAGCAGAAATGCAGTGAGTGCTCCTTCACTAGTAGGGTCTAGAGCAGGGCTGCACCAGGGAGGGTGGATGGGGCAGCCTCAGATGTCCCTCCAAAAGCTTAGCCTCAGGATCCTCGGTGAGGCAGGATAAAGGAGGCTGTCGGCCAACAGTATCAAGCTTGAACTGTGTCGGGGTGTTGCCGTAAGCACGTGTGGGAATATGTGGAAGAAACTGAATCATCTTACATTGGAAGAAGCCTGTCCTATGTCACCCTTCATTGCCCTGGCCTCTCACCCAGCCCTCTAAGGAAGGCAGAGCATGGCTTAGTGTTGGCTTCATTGAGCGGATAGGCAGCCAAGGTTAGGGAAGGGCATTGGCTGGCCCAAGCTCACCTAGTGAGTGAAGGGATGAACCAGGCCACCCTGCCAGGTTCCCCATCCAGGGCACAGCTCACTGGACAGTGTGGCCGGCTTCCAAATCCACTTTAGGAGAGGTGAAGGGGCTGGCGGGGGGTACCTTACCGGGTCCTCTCTGAGGCCCTGCTATAACCCAGCGCAGCTTTTGCCCAGTAGAGGGCAGGAACACTGCTGCTCCAGGGCTAATTTGAGGAGTCTTTCAGACCCAGCCTCTGTCTCTGGGCAGGTCTGCCCCTCTGTGCTTCCAAACAGTGAGAGGTTGTCATCTCCAAGGGCTATGGGTAGTGGGGGCCTAGACTGGACCTCAGTAGAAGTTTGGAGTCTTGGATCATCTTCTGATTCCTTCCCTGCTGGAGAGCAAGACTGAAGGTGAGCAAGCCTGCCCTGGGCTCTTTGATGTGCTCTGGGAGAAAGGTCAGCGGGAGCTCAAAGTAGGTTTTGTGCAATCTGTGACTGGCAATGTATGCAGAAGGGCTTCTCTGGGAGGGTGGGGAGAATTCCACAGCTGACATGAAGCTGTAAAGGGGACAAGTCACCTCCTGGCCCAAGGCCTCCCCCTACCTGGGGCACAGGAGACAATTTAAATCCTCACCTTAGAGTAGTCAATCTCGTCAGGCCCCCAGGGCTGTGGCCCTGTCTGAAGAGAGAGCCAGGGAGGAAAAAAGACTAGGTGACTGACTGGATCCCAAGCCATGGAGTTGAGGGCAACAGCTCAGTTAGGAACCTAACTATTAGTTCCTAACTCAGGAACCACCTAAGGATGGGGGAGCCCTCAGAAGTAACTGGGGAGTGGGGGGGATTGGGAGAGGAGGGAGAGGATTTGGGATGTGTTGAGTTTAAGATCCTATGGGGCATCCAGTCCAGGATACCCAAGAGGCAGCTAGAGAGGAGAGACTGGAGCCAGGAGGTAGCTTAGGGCTGGGGAAGCCTACCTAAGAGTCATCAACATAGAGACTGGATCCATGTCATACCCATGATACTGCAACAGCAATACCACCACCTTTGGGGGCCCCTGTTACCCACAAACTAAAGTCCTGGCTCCTCAGTCTGGCATCCGGGACCTTTGAGAATCTGGCTCCGCTCAGCCTCACAGGCTCACCTCAGCTGACTCTCACTGCTTTACCTGATGCCCTCCTGAACCCTGGCTCCTCACCTGTCCTTTGTGCCCTCCCAGCATGTGTCCTGAGGGTCTCTGTGCCCTCCTCTCTTAATGCAGGTGGCTGAAAGGCTGCCCATTGTTTAAGTCTGACTCTGAGGGCCATCGCCACCAGGAAGCCTTTCCTGATTCCTCTCTGGCACGAGAGGAAGCATTTTCCCTCTCCAATGCCTATGGCTCTCATTGGCTGCTCTCTTTTGGCCTTTGCTGCCTTGTTGTGCCCTGAGGCCATCTGGTCCAACCCTCTCCTTTTACAGAGGGCAGCGCTGCAGCTCTGAGGGTCAAGTGACTTTCCCAAAGAGGTCACCCAGGATCATAGACTCAAAGCTCTAGACCTGTAAGGCCCCAGCCTCTGAGGCCCAGGCTTACCGAAGTCACACAGGCAGGAATTTGAACCAGACTCTCCCCATTTCCCAGCTCCTTGCAGTCATGCCCAGGCTCTATTTCAAAGCCAACAGGCCTCCGATGAATGGGTGGTCAGCCATGGCCAGCACCGTGGACAACCTTGGTTCAGAAAGAAGCTACAGGGCAGCCACTCACAGTCTGGGAATGAAGAGCTCAATCCTGCAGAGGCAGGGCCCAAGAACAGGGCTGGTCTCACCCTGGATTAGACCGGGCCGCCTATTGCCCTCAAACAATCCACTCACCTTCCACAGCACCTGCCCTGCTCCCTCTCGTTTCCCTCCGGGGTCTGCCCACCTGATCTCCTCTCAATAATCTCTGATGGTTCCATGTCACCCCCAGGAGCAAATACCTTCAAAGCCCCTCCCACCTTCCCAGTCTCTTTACTCTCCCCCGCCCCCAATCATTTTCCATCTAGTGTCCCGCCTCCTGGCCACTCCAGGAACAAGCCCTTCCCTCTCTTGGCTGTGGGCATCTCTCTGGCCGTCTCCCCTCAGCTCTGACAACTGACCTCCCCCACTTCCTTTAAGCCCCAACAAAAATCACACCTCCTACAGAAGCTTCCCCAGCCCTCTTCATTCTGGGGCCTTCCTCTTTTAAAGATTTCTTGTTCTTCCTGTCTGTGGCTTCCTTTGTACCCGTCTCCCCATTAGATCGTAAGCTTCTCAAGGGCAGGGACTGGCTTTTGCTTCTTTTTGTAACCCCAGAGCTTAGCATGGTGCCTGGCACATAGTAGGCACTTAATAAATGCTTCTTGACTGACTGACCCTTTTCCAGGTGCAAGTCCCTGCTGCTCACCTAGCCTCCCTTAGGACTCATATCACTGATCCCGAGGAGGTGGGAGAACATTTGGACATGTACGTAGCACAGTCAGATGACAGGATGGGATAGGACAGGGAAACAGTCAGATGAGACACCAGAAATTATTCCTCTGGAGCATGAGGCCCTGGCACATCCCAAATGGTGTTCCAAAGCTTGAATGAGCTGCTTTGTCAGGTAGTAAGTTCCCTCTCCTTGGAGGTATCTAAGTGAAACCTCATTACTACCTGGAACAGGTGTTACGGAGGGAATTTAGTGACCTCTGAGGACACTTTCAGTCCCAAGGAGCATGAATCATCCTTGACTTGCCTCAACTAGGAGAGGACCGCATGGGCCTTCAGGTGCTCTTAGTCTTGCTCGTTGTCAGAGAGGAGGGTGAGAAGATTTTCTTGGAACGCTGGGTTGGTGGGCAGAACTCTGGATTGCTCTCTGGGCCTGGCCAGAGCCTGGGTGCAGGGATGGAATGGGGAAGCCCAGGGTGGGTGGTCTCAAAGCTTTGTCCGGCCCAGGGCCGCTGGCACTCTAGATTCTGGGGCTGGAGGTAGGCATGAAAGGGACTCTGAGCCAAGGATCAGAGAAACTGGGTTATTTATGGTCCCCAAACCTCACATTTGTCTTTGGGAATGTCTCTTCCAAAATCTAGGCCTCAGTTTACCCATCCATAGATGGAGGGTTGGATAGGGTGGCCTCTTAGGTCTATTTCAGTCAAGACAACAGGTTCTAGATTTCTCCAGGTCACATGTATAGTGGGGAAGCCCTGGAACTGAGTTTGGATTCAGCTCTCCCTGGAGCTCCTGGCTGAGAGGAAGGCCAGGTGAGAGGGTTGCTTCTCTGGAGCCTCAGTTTACCAACCCATAAAAAGGAATGACATGAATGGCCACCCAGGGTGTTGAGAAGCCAAGTTAATTAAACCTCATAATAAAGCAGTTTTAGCTCCTGAGTTGAAAGGGACCTGGGGGGGTGTAATTTGCCATTCTCTGGGGTACATGAAGAGACAGAACAAAACCTCTCATTTTGTTTACTCTGAGACAGCTACCCCCTTGGAAAGAGGAGGGAAGAGGGACCTCTTCCAGGAAGCCTGTCCTGACTGTGTCTTCCTACGGGCCAGTCCCCCCACCAAAACTGAGTTCATCCTCTCTGTAGCCAAACTTTGTGTCCCCTGCCCCAATCCCACCCCAGGTTGGGCCCAGGGCCCCAGCCTCTTAGTCCCTTCTGGGCCTGCCCAGGAGGTACCTTGGCAGCCCAAGGAGGTGGGTTGGCCTCCTAGTGCTCCCAGAGGGATGTCAGGGAGCAGAAGGGTTCTGTGAATACCTTCCATCCCCAGCCCCTGTGGTCTGACCCTTCCACCTACTCTAGGTAGGGAGGTGAAGGGCCATGGGGGCAGATGACCTGGAGTCCAAAAGGCCTTGAGCACCTGGTGACTAGGTGGGTGGTCACTTGACCCTGGTGAGCCAAGCTCCCTCAGCTGTAAAAAGGAGGGAATGTTGCCTGAAGTCACTTGGAATGCAGTGAGGCTCAAAGGTGACCAGGTTCAGACAGCCCTTTGCAATATTCCTGAGCTCTGTGACCATCAGTGATGGGAGTCTGCAGTGCCTTCTCTCCCCCGGCCCACAGTTGCTGAGTCAGGGCCTGTGCACACCCGGGTCTCCAACCAGAGCGGCTGCCAGAGGCTAGAAGCTAGCCCTGAGACCTCCTACCTCTGTTCGGGAGAGCAGCTGCCTTGGGGAGCCTGAGGCAGGCAGGGAAGGTCAGAGATAAAGCCATGAGAGCCAAAGTCCAAAGATGGGGGGCTATGAGCAAATAGGCACCAAGCCACAAGAGATGGGCCCATTCAGCTGACTCCAAGGAGCATTTATTAAGAGCCTACTGTTACGGGTCAAATATCTCCTCTCTGAGTTCATGTGCTGGGTAACTTGCTGCCAAATGTCCATTTACCACAAAGCAGAAATGATGGAGGGAAACCCTAGGATTTTTTATCGTGCTCAAGCAGAGATTCAGACTTTCAAGAGAAAAGTCAAACAACCAGGAAGATTCTGACAAGGATTCTCATAGGAAAAACTACATCAGAGGGACAATTCTTTGGCATGTCGTAATCTTGTACATTCCTTAGGAGGCATCGAGGTGGCACAATGGGTAGAGAGCCTGGCCCAGAGTCAGGAAGACCTGAGTTCAAATGTGGCCTCAGACATGCACTAGCTGTGTGACCCTGGGCCAGTCACTTAACCCACTTTAATCCACTGGAGATGGAAACTGAAGACCACTCCAGCATCTTTGCCAAGAAAACCCACGGACAGGGTGGTCCCCAGGGTCACAAAGAGTCAGGCATGATCGAACAGCAACATTCCTTGTCGACTATCACTGTCGCAGAGACTCCCGATTCACAGCCCCATGTTTCCTTCAATGTCATACAGGGTGAACAAATTTAGTTCAACAGAACCAGAATTGCACACATCACCTAAGGAGTGCATGTCATCAGACAAACTTGATGGATAAGCTAAGTTGAGTTCTAGACTAAACTATGCCGGGAAGACTCACAAATGGGTGGATGGAGGAAGAGGAGGGGGGGAGAGGAGGAAGGGGAGGAGGGGGGAGGAGAGAGGAGGAAAAAGAGGAGGGGGGGAGGAGGATGAGGAGGGGAAGAGGAGGAGGAGGGGGGAAGCCTGGGCAATTGGGGTTAAGTGACTTGTCCAAGGTCACTTAACCCCAATTGCCCAGCCATCCCCCCTCAGAAAGTGCATGGAGAATGGCCCTGAGTCCTAAAGAACCAAAAGAAACAATTCCCACAATAGAATCAAGTGATAGGTACTGAGCTGGTCTCTGGTGATAGAAACACAGAAAAGACGCAATCCCTGCCTTGGAAAGGCTTGCATTGGGGAAGGGTGGGTCTGAGGCCAGATTCCTGACTCTAGAACCGGAATTCACCATCTGCCTCTGGGATGGGGTCTCGCCTGGGCTATAAGACTATCACAGTCAGTAAGCATTTATTAAGCACCCACTGCGTGCCAGGCACTGTGCTTTTAAGGTGCCGTGACAAAGAAAGGCAGACAACCTCTGCCTTCCCGGAGCTCAAGGTCTGATGGGGAGACAACGTGTCAACATCTATATACAGATAGGCAAAATTAGAAACAACCAAGCTAGGGAAGACCCTAGAATGAAGAGGACTGGGAAAGGCTTCCTGTAGAAAGTGGGAGCTGAAGAAAGCCAGGGAAGCCAGGAATCAGAAAGCAGAAGGGAGAGTATTCCAGGCATGGGGTGCTGTTAGAGAAAATGCCTGGAGGCTGGAGATTGGAGGGTTTTTTCCGAGGAGCAGCTGGGTGGAGGATGGATTTGGGAGGGGAGACTAGGGTGGGTGACCAACTAGAAGGCTGTTGGAATAGTCCAGGGGAAAGGTGATGAGGGGCACAGCGCCTGGACTACAGTAAGCGCTTAATAAATGCTCAGTTAAGTGATTGGCTGACCCGAGTCTCAGAGCTCACGGTGCCGCTGGCCAGGGTGCTGGCAGACCTTGGCTCGGCCATGGGGAGGCAGGGCAGAACCCCAGGCAGAGGTTCCCAGGATCTCGGCTCGCGCAGAGGAAGGCTGGCGTCCCCTACCTGGGGGGCCTGGCCTGGGATCCAGGGGGTCTCAGCTTTCTACCCCCTCTCCACACCAGGGCCTCTTCCAAACCCTATTTGCCTTCCCCGCCTCCTCTGGGCGAGCTGGAGATGAGCCGGGCCCCCAGCCCGGCCCCCTCGTGCAAACAGGCAAATGGACTGGCCCTGTTCTGCATGCGGAGCCCAAAGGGGATGGGGGAGTCTCTGGGTGCCGGGGGTGTCGAGACCAGGAGGGAAGGGCGTGCAGGCGCCCCCGGGCCCCCAGGGACGGTGGCCAGAGGAAGTTCCCTCCGGACCAAACCAAACTGTCATTCTGGAGATAAGGACGTGGAGACGGCCTTGGGCTAGAGAGGCTCTGAGCAGGATTCACACCCAGGGCCTCAGATTGCGAGCCCTTGGCTCTTTCCCTCACGCTTCAGGGGGAGGCAGCAGAAGGAGGGATGGCCCGGGAGGGAAAGGCTCCGGGTTCCCTTTTCATGTTGGGCTAATCAGCCCCAGCTTCTCTGGACCTCCATTTCCTCATTCTTAAAATGGGTCTGGAATTCTCAGAGGATCCTTCGGCCATTGTTCTTCCCCTCGCTCGGGCCCAGGAGGCTCCTCCCCGCGGCCGACCCGCCCCCCGCAGAGAACGGTACAGAGAGCCGGGAGGTGGCGCAGGGGCCCTTAGGCTTTGGCCTCTGGGATCTAGAGGGCTCGGTCCTCACCCCCAGAGAGCCCCGCCCCGCCCCCGCCCTCGGGCTCGCCGCCATGTTAATGGCAAGGGGGAGATCTTGCCCATCGTTAATGGGCGTTTGTGACCTGCCCTGAGCCTGAGTCACACGAGCTTGTGGTGGGCGGAGCTTGCCTAAGGGGTGGGGCCGGAAGGGGGAGGCAAGAGCGGGAGCCAGGGCGAGGCCGGCCCGGTCCCAGAGCACGTGGCAGCGCTGGTAGAGGGGCCTTGGCTGGAGAGCTGCCTCGTGTGGAGGCCGGGAGTGGCGGTGCGCCCCCCTCCCTGGGCACGGTGGCATCTCTGGCATCTGCCCCAAGACCTCGCTCTGGCCCTGGGGAAGGGGGGCTGGGTCTCTGTGGCGGCTCTGGCCCAGGAGGGCCCCGCCGTGGCCCGGCCGCCGCCGTGAACGTGACCGTGGTGTCCCGAGCCAGGGCGCTGGTCCGGGGCTGACGGGCTGGGGACCTGCCCAGCCTGGGAGGACTCCCCGTATTTCTCCGTGGTCAGAGAGTGGGCCGAGGGCGCGGTGCCTGCGCGGGATCCCCATGGAGCCGGGAGCGGGCCGGACTGGCCAGGAGGAGCTGGGCCATGCCGCCTGGTACGCCGGGACCGACAGAGGCTGCCGGCTGAGTGCGGGGGTCCTAGCACATGCGTCATCCGCCTCCGCCATAGCGGCAGCCCCGTGCGCTGGCCCAGCCCGTCAGGGCACCTGCCCCATCTGCGGGTGTCCGTAGGGGAGGGGATGGCCCTCCCCCATCCCATTCGCCCGCTTTACGTTGTTTGTAAGAATTTGGGCCGGATAGAAAATAAATAAGGAAAATTGCTCCTGAATATATATGAGAATCCCTAGAAATAATTCTGGAGGGACATGGCTTAAGGCGGGCACAGCAGGTTTGTTCTACTGATAGACTAAAATTGGGAACTGAAGTCTGGGCAAGATGGAAGCCGGGATGTTGCTGAGATTATATAGCATGCGGACCGATAATACCACAACTGTTGCTTATTAGGGAGAAGATGATTACCAAATTGTGCCCTTGACACTCCTATTCTACCATAAATGAGGCTATGACAGTGGGTTCATGGACTCCAGAAGTGCCCTGTTTCTGGTTATTGTCTCCAGATTCTTCTTGGCTTTTGTCCCTTCCTTCAACTTGTTGGCTACCTTGTTTCCTGCAGGCTTAACACCCTCCGCGTGTAGATGACCCACGGCTTAAGCCTGATGTTGCCCTCTGTCCCAAGACTGGACCTGGCATTGTTGACCAAGCTCCAGATGCTGGCTAAAGAACTGACCCCTCAAATGGGACCTTTTGGGGCAGGGATAGCTCTATGTCCAATCTCTGCCAGAAGTAGCAATGGAAGCAGAGACCTTTGCCCTTTACCCCAAGATTTTGGGCCCCATTCGTTTGAGGAGGGGATGGTGGGGTGCTTGTGCTCAAGCCCCCACCCTAAGATATTGTTTTATGTGCTTATTTTGTGTTATTCCTGTTATATTGTTGTCAAATTATGTTGATACCAGTTACCCCTAAACTCCCATTTACCCATATAGTGGATACAAAAGATTTTGGGGCCAAATGTGATGTTAATGGGAATGGGAAGATCTTTCCCATCCATTGATAGGCCTGTGTGACCTACTTTGAGCCTGAGTCTGTGGTGGGAGGAGCTTGCCAAATGGGTGGAGCAGGAAGTGTCCAGAGGCAGAGCTGGGATAGAGTAGCTAGCATTTGGTCTAAGGGAGCTGGTTTGTGGGGAGGCCTGAAGGACAGAAAGCTTGGGGGTGTCGGTGCTCCCAGATGTGTATAAGCTTCTTTGCTGCCATGGTGGATTTGGCTTTCTGGTATCTGAATAAATATCTTGGTTTCCTCTTTGAGGAAGAGAGTCCCTTATGTTTTGTGACTCAAACCTAGAAATACACCTGCATATGCACAGCAGCTGCTGTGGGTATTGCATTGGCTATACTCCCCCACCTCTCTGCCACCCTCATCTCCAACCCTGCCTGAGTGAGGTCCTCCACAAGGCCCTGTTATAAAGCGCCCCCAACTTCCTGTTCCACAGGAACCAGCGTCTGGCAAGAAGTCACTCAAACTAATTCATGTTATTGTGAGAATGACTGACAGTCTAAAGCCCAATGCTTGCTCCAGCAGGACTAGGAAGCTTTATTTGGGCGGGGGGGGGGGTGAGATTTCATTCAACCATCTGCCTAAAGCTACACCCCAAGTGACCCACGTCCCATCTGGGTGGGAAGATATACTTTCTCCAGAACAGTCCTGAGAGGGGAGTGAAGCAGGGGTTACCATCCCCATTTTACAAACGGGGAAACAGGTCCAGAGAGGAAATCGTTTATCCAAGCCGGTGAGCATGACTTGAACCCAGGTCTCCTGCTACTTCTCTCCATCGCCCTCTCAAGGTGGAGGGTCACTATGGAGAAGGTGGACAGCACTCACATTATAGAGCAATGAGCTGCCCCCTCCCCCGCCCTGCAGAACAAGTTTGGAAAAGCTCTGATGTGGGTTGGCATGGAGATGAGTCTGTTCACATCTGACCCACGTAGGTCCTGGCTTTGGCAAGGAAGGGACCCAAGCCTACAGGCCATGTTCAGGAGCCTGAGAGCTGCTGGGGTTCGAGCTCCCAGGGGGGGCTGATCTCAGGAAGAGGCCTGAGGTCCACGGCTTTGTGCCGACTCTTGTCTGCTCAGATGCTGGGGCAGAAAATCTGTGTCCTAGCCTGGTGTCCCCACCTGTGCCTGGCCCCAAGGTTGGGCTTGGAGGAAGTAGCTTTCCACTTTTCACATTTGGCCCCAAAATCTTTTGTGTTCACTATATGGATCCTTTTCAGAAGGGATCTTCAGATCTGTTTGAAAGGAGGCAGCCTGGAGTGGTGGGAATTCGCTGGGCTTGGAATCAGGGGACCCTTCCTCATTTCTCTAAACCTCAGTCTCCCTAGTTGTAAGATGGGACCACAGAACTTAAGTGCTGTCTAGGAGGATTGTGAGGAAGCAGCTGGACTCTCTGTAGCCTGGAGGACATTCATCCTCCTGAGTCTAAAAGCTCCAAGCCTCAGTAGTCAGCCCCAAACACACTCTGCTCATTGCCCTGCTTTGTAGTTCACCTTGAGTCTTGTGGAGGTGGAGGTGAGGGTGGGGACAGAGATTGCGGAAGAGCTTCTGCCTCCTTCCTTCCCCCTCCCTTAGTCCTTCTGCATCCAGGGGAGCAAGAAAGGAAAGAGAAGGACAGATTTGGGGCCAGGTGTGCATTCTCTCCCCTCTGCAGTTAGGGTCCGGGTCTGGGAAGGCACTGGCCAGGGGGTGAAGGCCTGGGCCATCCCTTGATGTGAGCTCACCTACTCTGTTTGCCCAGACCGGAAGCCCAGTGCCTCAAGGCCCCAGCTATGGTTGGCTTTTCCAGTCTGGCTGGAATGACAAGTAGCGCTGGCCTCTGCAGACACCAGGCCCTGCTAGCTTCCCAGACTTCTCCTGGCCAGGTGTGCCCAAGCACCATGGCCTCTGGGAGCTCCTGTTCTGGCTTGGGAACCAGAAACCCGAGCTCCTGTTTTAGCAAGGCCTTGGGCTGGCTATGGGATTGGGGCCAGGCCTGCTCATGTCCCTGGGCCTCAGTGGTTCTGGCTATAAAATAGGTCAAAGAGATGCCGCTCTTGGAAGTCACTGAGGGCGAAGGAAGAAATCTCTAGGAAGAGACTTTCGGGACACTTCTGCCGCTCTGCTCTGGTCAGACTGCCCGTGGAATGCTGGGCTCAGTTCCGAGGGGATGTGGATTAGCTAGGAGGTGCCTGATGCATAGACACCCGAGTTCAGATTCGACCTCAGACACTGGCCAGTCGCTTTAGTGTTTGCTGCCTCACTTTCCTCCGAGGTAAAACGAAGTCATGACAGCACCTCCCCCCAGGCTTGTCATGAGGACCAAAGGAGAAAATCTTTGAAAAGTCCTCTGCCAACCTTTGACTGCCCCGGAAATGCCAGCCAAGATGGAGGGCGCCCAGAGCAGGGCAGCCGGGATGGAGGAGGCTGGGCGCTCTGCCCTTGCCTGGTGCAGTGGGAGAGGCTGCCAGGGCAGCTCTTGAAATGCCTGATGGCCTGTCCTAGGGATTGGCTTGGCCCCTGAGGGCAGACTGACCCGCCCAACTTCCACCACCCCCACTGGACAGATGGGGAAGCGCAGGACCCCAGCAGTACCTTCCTCCCCTAAGGAGGAGGGGTATTAGATGTCCCTGGGGTTCCTGCCAGCTTCCAATCCACCCGCCAGGTCCGAGCCCAGATTCAAGCAGGCATGCGCCCCACCATGAGACAGGCACAGGTGGGGTGTTGGGCATTCAGGAGAGGACGAAGGGATCAGAGGAGTCTGTGTGGAGGAGGTGGCGGCAAGGTAAGGAAGCGCTGTTGTAGGGTTCAGGGCAAAGGCCCGGAAGTGGGAAAGTGAGGGAGTCTGGTGAGCAGACAGGTTTAGCTGGAGCTGTGGAAGGGCTGGGTGAAGGGCAAGGCTGGTGAGGCTGGCACAGCTGCTTCCCCATTCACTGTGACTCACCTAGCCATTCCCCTCCCCCATAGTCCAGCCTCTCCAGCATGAATGAAAAGGCACCTGGGAATGTTATGAATGAAGCTGCCTTTTCTCACGGTCATCCTTATCAGCCTTTCCTGTGGGGGAGGAGCAGGGGCATGGGGCTGGGCCCCTCCTATCACTGACACTGGGTGCCTCAGCCAGCCAAGGTTCACTTCCTCTCCACGAGGCCTAGAAAGTCCGACAGGGCAAGGCTGGCCGGCAAACTCGAGTGACCTCAGACCCGTCCTCATCACTGCCAGTTCAGTGGGTTTTAAGGTTGGCAGAGTTTTCCTTCCAACGCCCCTGTGAGGGAGGTGAAGTAAAGATTGTTGGCTCCATTTTAGGGAGGAGATACTGAGGTCCAGAGCTAGTAAGCCTCAGAGGCAGAGAGGCAGGCCTTCCTAACCACCCCCCCCCACGCCCCCAATCAAGTGGAGAATGCTAATGAGATTCTGTGTCATCTGTCATTCAGGTCACATGGAAATGCCCCTTGTCTAGAACTTTTCTGGCCCTGCTCTCCTTCAGTGAGTACCAGGCTGGGCTGAGACAAGGGCAGTGGTGGCCCTGGCTGGCAAACATGGAGAAAAGTAGCTTCTGCTCCAAGGTCCCAAGAGGTAGAACACCCCCAGCCTCCAGGTCTCTGGGGCTCAGTATCACACCACATTCGCCTCCTCCTCCAAGCTGATCTGAAGTCAGTGTCTGAGTGTGTATGTGTGTGTGTGTGTGTGTCTGTGTGTGTGATCATCTGTGAGTATGTGTGTGTGTGTGAGTATTGTGTGTG